>OX333076.1:41921454-42566667 GCA_946863875.1 Alloplasta piceator | reverse complement strand
ACTTAAATTTTTCAAGTACTTCCTGTACTTGAAGTACTGTACTTGAAAATTTCAAGTACTTTTCTGTACTTGAATTAATTTTTTCAAGCACAATTATCAAGTACTTTTGAATGTGTCTTGCTGATGGTTGCATGTGCAAAGTCTTTGAATGTGGGTCATTCCATGTCAAATCGACCAATATTTGGAATCGACCCCTTTCAATTTTTATGAAATTTGGTCAGAAGTTTTCTTTCATCATAAAACCAAGTTCTAACAAAGCGAAAAAATTAAGATTTTTTGTCGAAAATTCAAAATTTCACCATTTTTTCAAGTTCATTTTTTAAATATTTCGAAGACTATTATAGTTACGCAAAAATCGTTCTGGGTTCGTCTTAAGAAGTATACTTGGGGCTACGAAAAAAAAAATATTCCGAAACAAATTTTTGAAAAACGATGAATTTGGAGAATGTTGAATTTTTCAAAATCGTGAAAATCCACGATCAACATAAAATTTTTGGTTTTACTTTTTTTATATGACACCTTGTACTGATATTAAAAGATCCTAAAATTTTCAGAAATGTGTTTTGTTTGTTTCACAAATATGAATTTTTGAATTTTGGTAAAACTTTTTTTTTACCTCTAAGTTGAGTAAAATTGATCAATCATGTAATTTTGACTGCTCAAAATTACAAAATTAAATTATTTCTCAATTAAAAGAAATGCACATTTTTAAAACAAAAAAAAACACCGTTCTGAAAATTTCAGGATTTTTTAAAATCAATACAAGGTATTATATTTAAAAAATGGAACAAAAAATTCGATGTTTATTGTGGATTTTCACGATTTTAAAAAATTCGAAATTCTCCAAATTAATCATTTTTCAAAATATTTTGTCGGAATATTTTTTTTTTTCGTAGTCCCAAGTAGACTCTTCAAGACGAAACAAACGATTTTTCATAACTATCATAGCTTTCAAGATATTTAGAAAAAAAATTGAAAAATGGTTACATTTTGAATTTTGCATAACTTTTGAAAAAAAAAAAATTAATTTTTTTTCCTTGGTAGAACTTGGTTTTATGATAAAACGAAACTTTTGACTCAATTTCATCGAAATTGAAAGTGGTCGATTCCGACTCTTGGTCGATTTGAGATGGAATGACCCAAGTACCAGAATTTACGAGACGTACCCGAAAACTTTAAAAGTACTTGATACTGGTACTTGATTTTTTCAAGTACTTGTACTTCAAGTACTCGTCTTGACGAGTACTTGCAAGTAACAAGTACTTCGTACTTCAAGTACCTACAGTACTTTGTACTTGATACTTGAAGTACTTTCAAGTACTTTGCCCAACTCTGTTCTCAAGAGATGAAGAAGAAATTGTCGTTCAATGGCAAAGTGGATATATAGGTTTGGGCGCAGCCCTTCACTTGCGAGAAAGCTTCTCGCGTGACGCCACCTGGCGGCGTGCTCGTGAAGCTTCACCGTGCAAGAATAACTCGTCTCGCTACAAATGTATTCCACACGTATTCACTTCTTGGCTTCTAATCTCTCGAAGTTCAATCATTCCAATCTCAAACTGTCTCTCTTACGTGCCGTATACCGTAAATCGTAAAAGTCTTATCCGCAATCTCTGACCGAAACTTTAATGCTTCGTTCCACAAACCATCGCATCGTTCTCGGCGGCTACACGATCGTCGGAGTAAAAGCTCGAAGCTTTTGCGCCCGTTGCGCAAGAACGATTATATGAGCCAATACATCACGAGGGAAAATGAAAATAAATCGTAACATTTCCATACATTTTCCGTGGAAAACTCGAGGTGCATTTTTCAATTCGAGTTTGTTTTTTTATTCCTCCCTTCAAGTTATTTCGGATGATTTGAGTAAACTCTCGGCAATAAATTGCGCTAGTGTCGAGAGATACGGAACTATGAAGTTTTATGTAGCCATTCCCAAAGGATTCGTGGTATTGAAATGGAGCTTCGCGGAGACCAAACTGGAAAGTTTAAACTACGCCGTGGCCGGTAAACGGAATTTAAACCTCTAGCTTCGAATGGAATTGTATATTCATTGTCCTGAAAAGGAAAGAACATGATTTCCTCCGGATAGTAAATATTTTGCGTAAAATAAACGCTGCGGAAAAAAGTAAAAACATTGAGATTTAAACGGAAGGAAACACTTTTTTAAGGTTCAATCATCAATTCACTTAACGGAGTATTCTGTTCTAGAATTTTGGAATTTTTTTTTTTTCTAAAGTTGCAATCGTGTCAGCCAGTATACCCATTTTTTTAGCCCCAATTTCACCAGCTTGTAACTTATTTAATTTTCTTTTTTATCTTGAATTTTTTGTTGTTTATTGTCAAAATATTAATAAACATGTTGTGAAAAAAAGAATGGTACATTTTTTTTTTATCGAGCTTGACAAAACGTTCAAAATGAATGTCTCTAGACCAGAAAACCGCCTTAATCCACAATTTGTCAGCTTGAAGTGCACCGTATTCCCGTTCAATCGGTAATAATGACGTTTACCTTGTGCACTTGAAATGACGATGGCTCCGGATAATCTTTCGAGAAAATCCAGAGACTCTATACGGATGTAATAGCTGAAATTCTGTACCATATGCGAGCTTTTGGCGCCATATTACAATGTAGGACTTTGCCGAGTCGAGGTGTTAACATATAAGTATATGGGACGTTCCACACCAAACTGGACACCAGCTTTTGCATCTCCGATTTTTTTTTTTAATTTTTTATGTTTTAGTATTGGTTGAAAGAGGTCTTCATGATTTTTTCCAATTTTTTTTGTCAAGCCGTTCTCAAGATATCGATTTTTCAAAAATTAGGCTACTTTTTTTTTCAAACGCCCATAACTTTGCGAAAAATTGGCCAAATGGGAGGTTTTTTTTTAAAATTTTTGTTTTTAAACGTACTTTTGATTTTAAAAAAATGTCAATATTTTTTATAAAATGTACGTTCAAAAACAAAGATTTTGAAAAAAAACGTCCTATTTGGCCCATTTTTCGCGAAGTTATGGACGTTTACAAAAAAAAAAAAAGAAACATATTTTTGGAAAAATCTATATCTTGAAAATGGATCGACGAAAAAAATCATAGAGGCCTCTTTCAACCAATACTAAAACATAAAAAATTAAAAAAAAATCGGAGTCGCAAAATCTAAATGGTGCTAAATTTAAAATCGAAAAAAAATAGATGCCATCGTTTACCCATTATCTTTTACAAAAATTTTGTAAGAAAATCGATCAGTATGTGTTTTTTGTAAATCAACAATTTATTTTTAAAACTTGAAAATCACATAGAAATACGGTTTGAGATTTTTTTTCGATATTTTTTATCAAAAGTACGTTTGGAAATAAAAATTTTGAAAAAAAAACGTCCCATTTGGCCTATTTTTCGCAAAGTTATGAGCGGTTGAAAAAAAAAGTAGCCTAATTTTTGAAAAATCGATATCTTGAAATCGGCTTGACAAAAAAAATTGAAAAAAATCATGAAGACCTCTTTCAACCAATACTAAAACATAAAAAAATTTTAAAAAAATCAGAGATGCAAAAGCTAAATGGTGTCCGGTTTGGTGTGGAACGCCCCATACATATGTTACGGAATATCATGCGGTTTATATCCATAGAGTGGATTATAATGTAGATAGGTGAATGGGTTATACATGGAGGATCCTAATAGCAGCGGAGTTCAAAGTGACCCGATTCAAAGAGCGGTGGTTATTAATTATATATTTGAACCGTTAAATTATAATTCAGGGCAAAAGTAATTTTTACTGCTTCATCGAGAGACACCAAGATGATTTATTTATATAAATTCAATCAATTAATTAATTGAATAATTAATTAACTCAATTTTTCGATGTGGAATGAAAAAAGAGAATTCCAGGCTAAAAGGTCATAAATATTTGACCTTTTCCCTATTTCATATCGTCTATCAGAATGATTGAGCAAAGGGTCCACTTTTTAACATTAAAAATGGAATGTAATATACAAATCGAGAAATAACATTTTACTGACGAGGCTGCGAGCAATCGAGGTCATGTGGGTAGTTTTTCTTCTTTTTTCACTGTTTTTTTCGGTAGGCAAAACGGAAAAACTCGAATACCGCGCGGATCTCTTTGGTGTTCTTTGTGAAGAAGTCGAGGAGGTAAAGGGAGGAAGAGTAGGTTAAAACCGGAGATATGGTAATGCGGTATGTGCCTCTGCGGTGGGGGATGCAGCGCTCGTCGTCGTTACACGCGTATCTCTTTCTCTGAGTCGCTTCACTGTGCTTCGTTAGTCAAAGCGAACTGAGCAAACGTCAAAGAGATAAATGGTGTGGTTTTTCCACTTCTATCAACCGTTCGGACTTTCTGCCACCCGCGAATATTCGGTGTCCACGTGAAACTCGCCATTTTCACCGAAACGACCCTTCCAACTCCGCAGGCCAACCCAAAATTCTGCGGCCTATATTTGGACGGAGTCGCTGCTCCGCTCTGATCAATAAAATTGTTCACATTTCCAAGTCACTTCTGAAATAATCGGTATTTGGTATGGAAATCCGCCAATTTCCTGATTGATGATCGAATCAGCCGTTTCAAGTCCCCACAAACGTTTGAGGATATTGAAAAAAGGTCTAGGAGGAATATTGCCTCAACCGTTCGTGCACTTTCGAGGGATTCTTTTGGCTGAGAAATTTTCCAACTGCCCAAGCCTTGAGTACAGGATTTACATGCCTTTTACTGCGCTGTATATCTTGATCAGCGATTCCCTAGCTGCAGGATAAACAGAGTGTATACCTTGGAATTTTAAATGACAGGGAATGCTTTTCTTAGCTAGAACGAGGCCAAAAGTCATGCTTCCTTCATTCACTACGCATCTTAAAGTCCACCGCGAGATACATCATCCCCGTTCTCATTTCTATGTTCACGTCCTACATTTGGCTTTTTAATGCTGAACATAACTTTGCTCAGCCCGAGTACGTGCATGCTCTTGTGTGCAGTTGAATTCACGAGACTGACACACAGAAACGCACATTCGTGTATGAGGTGAGTCGAGTTTTACTGCAAATTGAACATTCCGGCTCGTAGTTTCCCCACCCAAGATATTTCGGACTCCGTTCCAGGTCCAGGTTGATGCTG
Source organism: Alloplasta piceator (assembly GCA_946863875.1). Classification (NCBI taxonomy): domain Eukaryota; kingdom Metazoa; phylum Arthropoda; class Insecta; order Hymenoptera; family Ichneumonidae; genus Alloplasta; species Alloplasta piceator. The sequence continues at coordinate 42,561,554 of OX333076.1, read as the reverse complement.
TCAGAGACCCGTTACTCTGTTCACAGATTACAGATGGAAGAGAAAATATCTTGCAGCCCTGATTCGCAAGCTGGACTCCATCGAAGTCGAGAATGTTTCCTCTCCGATCTAGCCTTTGATTCCCGCTGGAATAATGCTTGAAACAATCCGGGAAATAATGAATTCACGTGGAAAAAAGTGGGACACTGAGAGAAAAAATTACTGAATTTGAGAACATGAATTTTTTGATTAAATGAGAGTATTAATTCGATTATTTATTTGTTGAACCAAGAAAATCACTCTTTATTTAAAAAAATACTTTCACGAATCTATTACTCCATTATATTAAACTCTTATTTAATAGTAACAATTAAATGCATGATAGATTTGATTAAATTTGTATTCATTGGATTAATTACATTGATCGCATCATAAACATGAGGTTATTTGAATCTAAAAAACGAATTCAATACAAAATTATTTTATATCACTCAGTACAATAATGGACGCTTTTACGTCCGTAAGCGGACGTGAAAACGTCCATATTACACCTCGTGATATAAAATATCGTACATCACTCGTCAGAAAATGTTTTTACGTCCTCGTGATGTAATGTACTATTTTTCGAAAAAATTATTTTCTTGCAACAAAGTCATTATTATTTTACTTCAAAAAATATGTTTATTTAAACAGATTTGATTGAATTTGTATTCATTAGATTAATTACATTTATCGCATCATAAATTATTTGAATCTGAAAAACGACATCAATATCAAATTATTTTTTTCGAACAAAATGATTTCTTTGCAATAAATTCATCATTATCTTACTTCTAAAAATATTTCTGTAGTATTTTCAATATTTATTAGATATAAAATTGATTGTGATTATTTGAAAAGAAACTGTAGTAAAATGAATAACACATTATTTTATTCCAATAAAATATTTGTTTGGAATGATGAAATTTTTATTTCCTTCAAGCAAAGAACTATCATTTATATAGTATACTTTAATAGTATACATAAGTTGTTCGAAATTAAAAAACTGGCTTTTTAAATGTTTTCTTATATTCGAATCTTCATAACTTCCAACTTTTTTCAAGTGCATAGTAGTAGTCGATTGCGTAATAGGTAGCGTGTTAGGTAGTTAGGTAGAATAGGTATGATGTTAGGTAGGATCGAAGGTTCGAATCTCGGTCGGATAGAGAAATTAGATCGGAGAATTGGCGCAGATTTGTATTTTTTTTTCTATTTATCTCTTTTTGGCGTCACTAAACTATGCATATTAAATTATTTGGCAAGGGCTATATATTTTTTATAAAATGTTTAGCAACGATTAATAAACACGCATTTGATTGAATCGATCATTTTTCCTGTTGATTGGACTAGTTAATTTGTTGATTCAACAAATTTTTTTCTCAGTGCTTCCTGTATTAAAAGAGACGCATGTTTTGAATGATAAAATGTGTTCTTGATTCAAACAACACATTACATATAATTGATAACATATTGTTAGATTCAAGCAAATTCGTTTATTGAAACAGAAATTCATGGAATTGACTGAAAAAGATGAACCAAGTTAATATATAAGGGAACCAATCTAATACGTTTTGGCAAATAATGAAAAAAATGATTTTTTGCCTTCAAAACTTTATTTCACTGGTTCTAGTAATTTTTTCTCTCAGTGGAGGATTACACAGGATTGTGCAATGATACCATAATAATCAAGAAACGAAACGATAGTGTTCACAATTGACACTGAGCCGTTCTGAATCCCCCGAATTAACGAAGCGAATCAATCGTCGAGATTTACCGAACCATGAATGGATCCTAATTGGATCAGAAGACAATACGTTATTTCTAAACTGTGTGTGCGAAACCATGAGAAATTCATGCTCGTATAAGTCGGCTCTTTCCAGGACGATGACGACTGTATCGAGAGATCAAATAATAACCATGAACGCAGCTGTCGCTGGAGTTTGTCAATTTCGTCCTTCAGCAAACTGTACAACGTATCGGTTCAAATCCGTTTGTTCAAATTCGAGCTTCACGGTCCGATTGAGGGCGCGAAGGATCGACGTTTGGCGAATAGTTTCCCAATGAATCGCAAATAAAAGCTTCCTCGACCGTATGAAAACAAGGTCGAAGCTGGAGGAAAGTCAGTGTACGATGTAACAGGTTTATGCTTGATAGTCCCGGTGTCTAGTTTGTCGGGGATAACGTGTTTTAGTTGCGGAACTGAGAAGGGAAGGCGAGATCGAGGGCATTGGGAAAGGTCTTCAACCCCCTGATGTGGATTCGCTTGAATTAACATGCTCATTGAAGCACGTTGAAGGATAGATTCTACTTGTGCGTTTAGTATGTCCATGGAATTGGTTAACGGCAAAGGTAACGAACAGTTTGGTATGTACCAGAGTTAGGAAAATAGTAATGTAAAAGTAATGCATTACCCATTATTTAAAGTAATGGGTAATGGATACATGTCCCATTACAAATAAAAAACGTAATGTGTAATGGATGCATGCCCCATTACAAATACAAAAAGTAATGTGTAATGGATGCATATGCCATTACAAATAAAAAAATAATTTGTAATAGATGTATGTCCTATTACAAATAAAAAAAAGTAATGTGTAATGGACGCATGCCCCATTACAAATAAAAAAAAGTGATGTGCAATGGATGCGTGCTCCATTACAATCAAAAAAAGTAATGTGTAATGGATGCATGTGCCATTACAAATACAAAAAGTAATGTGTAATGGATGGAGTGCTCCATTACAAATAGAAAAATTGCCGTGCTCGTATTAGAAACTTACACATTGCTGTTTCATTATTTTATTTCGCTCACTAAAAGTTCATCCACAATAATGACAAATGACATTACTTTTTTTATTTGTAATGGCACATGCATCCATTACACATTACTTTTTGTATTTGTAATGGGACATGCATCCATTACACATTACTTTTGTATTTTATAATGGTACACTTATCCATTTCACATTATGCAATGTAATGGGTAAAAATACAGTAATGCATTATCAAAGTTATGCATTACTTGCAACTTTAGTATGGACATACTGACCGCAAGGTTTTGGGCTATCGCGTTAGTTTCCATTCGCTCCAAAGCCACACAAAGCTTGGTACGAGCCGTCTGAATGCTCGTCTTCTCCTCGCCGTCGTTGTTTCTGCCGCTGATTTCCCTCGCATGCAGTACGTTAATCGAATATCAGTAGGGTATCATTCCAAGCGCTGAATCAGTGACGGGTTTTGGTGAGCCAACGAGAATGCTCACGATCCGTATACAAAGGAGCTTTGAACATGCATCCGGAAGATTGGTTGCCCTCGAGGTTAACTCTTCGCACAAGCTTCTCCTGGCGCAGGTCAGTTCCTAATTGCACTTTTCTTTTAATCATTCTCTCGCCCTTATTCGGGCAAAAGCGAGACTGGAAACACACGGTTCTTCGCTGAAGGATCGAATTATGTTCCCGACTCACGCACGCATATTACAATCCCTCTTCCACACTTTGCACACGCTCTCTTCGCAGAGTCCTTGCCTCCTTGTACCTTGCTCCTCTCATTCTACATGTGTAAGTGTTGAAGACTGTCTTCTCTCTCTCTCTCTCGCCTCGTTCCAGAATTACAACCATCTAAATTCGTACGCCATCTGATTGCAGTTAATTACTGGACTAATTAATTGCGGGATTTATCGCCGCTTCCGCGCGTATGCGAGACACAAGTCTGAGATAAACCGGCTGATTTAATTCGCTGCCATTTGGACTTGAAATCGCGCCTCCAGGACGATGTTATAGACGTACCCTTTGGCCATGCTGTTCGCGGTACCTCGACACCTTTGAATTGCACAGAGAGTTTGGGATGTATATGGGTCGTTCCATGTCGAATCGACCAAGCGATGGACCCGACCCCTTTTAATTTCGATGAAACTTGGTCAGAATTTTTCGTTTTTAATAAAACGAAGTTCTACCGAAGGAACATTTTTTTCGATAGTTATGCAAGATTCAAAATTTTACAATGTTTCGAATCTTTCAAATTTATTTTTTAAATATCTCGAATACTATTATAGTTACGTAAAATCGTTCTGAATTAGTCTTAAAGAGTATAAGGTAAATGTCCCAATTATTGAACAGCTAAGGATCTGGGGATTGAATTCGGTGAGAAAAAAATATAAAATCAAGAAAAAAACCATCGCTTTCATGTTCGAATGATACTTTGGTATTTTTACTTTCGAAAAATCACCCTTTAAATTATTTTTAAATGATTTCAAATGAAAAAAAAGAATAACAATGTGAAGCATGCAAATGTCCCAATTATTGAACACTGGAAGTGCCTGTGTCCCTAATATTGAACAGGCATGTCCCAGTTATCGAATACTCTCGAGAATTCTTTTTCCGTCCTGAAAATATTATTTTGGGTTCAATATTAAGAAATACAAGCAAAATCAAACACTTGAATAATCTTTTATTAATCATGTAAAAATACAAAAATATATATTTAGTCTCTTTTGACAGGTTTTTGGTTCATTCGCATTTGGTTTATTTTTGCTTTTCAACTCGAACTTTATTTTATTTTTATTTTCAGCTTCCTCGTTTTTATGTTCTGTTTTTGTTTGATTTTGTCGCATCTTTCTTGTTTTTCGACTGAAATATCGGAGAGCAAAAAATATTGAACATTACATTCTTATTTTTAGGTTACATTTAGGTTATATTCTCTTTTTACTTTTCTTTCTATGTTTATTGCACGAAAATACAAATAAAAAATATATTTAACGATCTTAGAGTTATTATTAAAAGAATAAAGGTAAGTTTATTCAGGAACTTACAGTTTTTGTTTGAATTAATCCGGTTCACACGATCTGTCACACGTACGTTAACTGTCTCGTTGTTTTGATGGGTTTAATGACGCCATCTTGGAGAATTCGGGTGTTCAATAATTAGGACACACTGCATTTTCTACGTCCCAATGATCGAACACCGTACTTTTTAACAAATAATTAATTAAAAAATATTTTTTTTATTGTTATTTGTAAGAAATTTTCTGAGGAACCTGAAACGCCTTTACTTTTTGAGATAAGCAGTTACCACGAGACGTCAAATCGGGTCACCGTTGCTGATTCAATAATTTTGTTCTCTATTAATTCAAGCTTTTTTGCACAAGTAAGGTAACATTTCAATAGCTAAAAGTTCCATATATGTAATGAAATTTTTATAAACAAGTAAATGCATGCAGGTGAATGAGAAATAATAAAAATACAAGATAGTGTTCAATAATTGGGACCTGTTCAATAATTGGGACATTTACCTTACTTGGGGCTACGAGAAAGAAAATTTCCGAAAAAAAATTCTGACAAATGATGAATTTGGAGAATTTTGAATTTATCAAAATCGTGAAAATCCAAGTTCAACATTAAATTTTTTGTTCAATTTTTTTAAATATAATATTTTGTACTGATATTAAAAGATCCTGAAATTTTCAGAAAGGTGTTTTTTGTTTTTTTGAAAATATTAATTTTTGAATTTTTAACAATCGTATAAACCCACGATCAACATTGAATTTTTGGTTACATTTTTTTAAATATAAAACCTTTATTGAATTATTCAATTTACCTTATAATTAAATAATACCTTTATTATATAAAAAAAATTGAACCAAAAATTTAATACTGAACTTTGACTTTCACGATTTTTGAAAATTCAAAATTCTCCAAATTCATGTTTTTTCAAAAATTTTTTTTGGAATATTTTTTTTTTCGTAGCCACAAGTATACTCTTTCAGACGAAATTTTTTTTTATTATTTTTTTCCTTCAGTAGAGCTTCGTTTTATTAAAAACGAAAACTTCTGACCGAATTTCATCAAAATTGAAAACGGTCGATTCCAACTCTCGGTCGACTTAACATTGAATGACTCATATATGTATATATTCGTATACTGCATCGTCGTGTAAGGGCGATCCAAGATTGCGGCTGTTACGAACCGATGAAACAGCAATCTGCGATAACGGATGGGATCGAGCTCGAAAAGGGCGAGAGGGTTGAGACAGAGGAGAAGGAGAGAAAAGACATAAAGTGATTTATATATCGTCCCCCGCGACGTTTTATACCTTCGCGAGAGACTAATTTTCCACGATTTTGCCTTCGTGTCCCATGTGGCCTCATTCAATTCAACGAAAAAATGTTCCCAACGCTTTTTTTTCACACATGAAAACACTTTCTCCGCGAGCTTAGCGGTTTTTTTTTCGTTCCAGTTTGCTCTCGGCGGTACGCGATGAATTCATGACCCGTGAATATAAAAGTTTCATTTTTTCTTTATTTTTCCATTCGTTCCCGGTTTTTCATAACGTACAAGCGTATAATCCTCGACAGTATGAGGGGGCATTTAATTTTTTCTTTTGCCACTCACTCGACCCGCTCTCGCCGTGAGTAAAATGTTGCCAGGGTGTCCCAATATGAGTGATACGAGGAGTTTCTTTTTTTTTTTTTAATTTCCTCCACCTCTTCGAATCCTCGGGGTATCCGCATAATCGCATTTTCGTAACCCAGTCGTTAAATTTTCCGCTGGCTTCGACGCGAAAAGATCTTCAGTTGGCCCAACGCCAACCATCTATATATATATATATATATATATTTTGTATGTGGGACATTCCGTACCAAAGCAACCAATCCGTGACTCCGACCATTTTTTATTTTGTTGAAAATTTTCTATTCTTTTGTACGCACCTGAAGCAGTCTTTCAGAATTTTTTTAGATTTTTGTCTCAACTCCTCTTACCACAATAAATTTTTCAAAATTTCACACAATTTTTTTTTTTTAAATGCTCGTAACTTAAAAAAAAACGGAGATATCAAAATAAGATACGAGATCATTTTTTTCGTCTTGAGTCGTAGTTTCATGAAAAAAATACAACAAAAATATCGAAATTAATTGTTACATATTTGTTTCAATTTTAAACCCAAAATATTTTTTTTTTAACTTGGACCATTTTGATTTTTTTGAAAAAATGCACGATTTTTTAAGAAACATTTTTACAACTACTAAAAAAATTTGTAGCTTGTGATATTCCTAACTTGAAGAGTTATGCGCATTTGAAGAAAAAATTGTGTGAAATTTTGAAAAATTTGTTGTGGTTAGAAGGATCGAGACAAAAAGCTAAAAAAATTCTGAAATACTGCTTTCAGTACGTACATGGAAATTAAAAACTCTGAACCAAATAAAAAATGGTCGGGGTCACGGAGTGGTCAGTTTGGCATGGAATGCCCCATATATTTACACGTTTTTCGCTGCCTTTGGTGTTCGCTTTTCCGCATTGAGGCAAAACGAAATAGCGTGAAAAACGCTTTGTCCCCGCTAAAGGCTCCGGCTCTTTCCTTCATTCTCACATCGATTCATCGAGGACGATGCGATGGGAAGCTTTAAATATGGATTACATACAAAGTCCCATTGTACGATAACACTTGTAGGGAACGATTTTTTGTTTCAAGTCTTATTATGAAATAACTCCGTTGTTTCGGCTTCATCGATGCAACAGATAATAGGGGATAAAAAATTTATAAAAATTAAAATTTTAATTTTTAATTTTGAATTTATTAAAATTTATTAAAATGTGTAGTAGAGGTATTCCCACTCAACGGGGCCCCGTTTTAGGCCGACCTCTTTCGATTTTCTTGAAACTCGAGTATGTTTTAGTGTTGCCTGAAAGTATATTGTACACTAATTTTCAGATCTCTAACTATAATACTCTTTGGAATAGATCAAAAGTTATATTTCAAACTTTTTGCGTATTCAGCGCTTCGGAGCTTTAGCATGGCGCGAAATAAAATCGGAAAAATTCTTTGACAATAGATTTCGCCGATCGAAAATTTCCTGCGCTTTTCGAAAAAAATATCAACGATTCCGAAAAAAAACGAATTCATTCAAATTTCGGCCAAAAACCGAAAAAATTGATTTACCAAAAAAGAGCATAATTTAATTCGGCGGAACAATTTTTTTCATGTTTTGTATATATCTGAAAAGTCACGATATAAATTTCAAGTTGGAACTCACATCTATTTACTAATGCCAAGTCTTTTAGTAGGATAAAAATTCTTAAATATCGTGTTTTTCGTATTCAACAGGTCCCTGATGTATTATATAGCGTTTTTTTAACGAATTTTGAGTTTAGTAAATTAATTAAATTAATTAAATTAAATTTATTAAATTTCGAATTTAATAAATTTATAAAATTCGAAATTCGTTAAAAAAAACTATATAATATATCAGAGAACTGTTGAATACGAAAAACGCAATATTTGAGAATTTTTATCCTACTAAAAGACTTGGCAATGGTAAACAGATGCTAGTTCCAACTTGAAATTTATATCGTGACTTTTTACATACATACAAAACATGAAAAAAATTGTCCCGCTGAATTAAATTATTTTGATTCTTTGTAAATCAATTTTTTCGGTTTTTGGCCGAAAATCAAATGAATTCGTTTTTTTTTTCGAAATTGCTGATATTTTCTCGAACAACGCAGGAAATTTCCGATCGAAAGCTATTGTTAAAGAATTTTTTAGATTTTATTTCGCGCTGTGCCAAAGCTCCGAAGCGCTGAATACGCAAAAAGTTTGAAATATAACTTTTTGTGTAGTCCAAAGAGTATTATAGTTAGAGATCTGAAAATTGGTGTACAATATACTTTCGGGCAACACTAAAACATACTCGAGCTTCAAGAAAATCGAAAGAGGTCAGCCTAAAAGGGGGTCCCGTTGAGCGAGAATACCGCAGTAATAATAGTAATAATTACTGCAATGTCTAATTTTCAACTCCAAAAATCGAGTGCAAAAACGATTCGACGAGGTTGATCAATCGATATAGGATCGCTTATCGATGCCAAGGGGTAAAATCTCTCGCGTACGAAGCACGAGTGATAAGAAAAAAAAGTGAAATTCCCAAGGCCATACTTTATCAAAAATTTTCATCCGAGACCGTAAAGTAGGGAGGAAAAGTTTAGTAAACCCTGGGGAATAGGAGAGTGAAAGACAGATACAGAAAAACGATGAAGATGAGAAAAATGGATGGAGGGCAAAGAGCGAGAATGCCGTAAAAAAGTTGCCCTGATAAAGTCATAAAGATCGATTTTCACTTAACCGAAGCGACGAAAGAAAGAAAATGATGCTCAAACGCTCGAGCTTCCTCGACGAGTTTTCGGGATACTGACTATATATACTGCCAACCTCTCACATTCGCCTTGGCAAGCCTCTGAACAATGTGCGAACGTACGTACGTATCGCGACTATTAAGAAGGTAAATTCTCGCTGAAAGCTGAAAAAAACGCACGTTCTGCCACGAGAAAACGACAAAAGAAAATTGGTGAAAAAAGGCATGCATCTGCGTCGTGAGAAATTTTTCCTCCCATTCTTTGTCTATTTTAATTTTTAATGGACATCGTCAATCAGCTATTTCAAAATTCTCACACCAACAAATATAAAATTTTAATTAAAAAAATTAAAATTAAATTTTTAATTAAATTTTAATTAAAATTAAATTTTTAATTAAATTTTAATTAAAATTAAATTTAAATTAATTTTTTTGTTTACCGACCGTCCCTCAACGTTTGTGTTTAATAATCCCTTGTTCGACCCTTGCTTTTTCAACTGAATCACGAGGGTGAATTTCCCAATTTATTCCTCGTGAATTTTCTCACAAAACATTGAAAATTTTCCCATGTAACTCTCCATCGGGCTCAATCATTTCGAGCAAATCCACACGTTCTATTTTGACAAGCCGAAGATTATTTTCCACCCTGACGAAGGTAATTTCTTCCTGTGAGCCTACATTTCTTCCTTTCTGTCTTTTCATTCGAACCTTCTCGTTTGTTTTCCACGTGGGAATGTCTTCCTGATGGCATTTACTCGAAAAATATACGACCCGACGATTTTTCTATTCCGCTTATATTCGAATTACCATATCTCGGTTTGTTTTATAACGCCCACTGACATCTAAATAGCACGGCTGTCGTTCAAACTTTTTCGATAAATTCCTCTCGCCGTTACAGACTCTATATACATATAATAGGCTTTGGGTTTACTCATCCCCATTCGATGAATCTATTCACCGATATAGAAGGAAGATGAGAGAGAAAGAGAGGGAAAGTTTTCAACGAGATTGAAAGCTCGCGAAGGGAGCCCGAAGAAAATACACACACACACAGACACACTTGGGCAAACACACGCGAGAAGGGTGAAAAAGGAGAGCCTCCAGCCAAAATATTCACATTCATGGATGTGAATATACTTTGGAGACCGCTTAAAGTCCTCCCAACAGTTTTCCGCCCTGATGGGCTTGGTATGGGTGCGTTTACGCAGATTTTCTTTCAAAAACCCTAACCTCACTTTTTCTGCCAGCATCGAGGAAATGGCACATTGATGTATTTTTCACAAAATGATGATTGATGCACTGAGAGAAAAAATTATTGAATTTGAGAACATGAATTTATTTAATAAATGAAAGTATTAATTCGATTATTTATTTGTTGAACCAAGAAAATTACTCTTCATTTAAAAAAATATTTTCACGGATCTATTACTCCATGATATTAAAGTCTTATTTAATAGTAACAATTAAATGCATGATAGATTTGATTAAATTTGTATTCATTGGATTAATTGCGTTGATCGCATCATAAACATGAGATTATTTGAATCTAAAAAACGAATTCAATACGATATTATTTTTTTCGAAAAAATTATTTTCTTGCAATAAAGTCATTATTATATTTTACTTCAAAAAATATTTTTATTTAAATAGATTTGATTGAATTTGTATTCATTAGATTAATTTTACATTCATCGCATCATAAACATTAGATTATTTGAATCTAAAAAACGACTTCAATACGAAATTATTTTTTTCGAACAAAATTATTTCTTTGCAATAAATTCATCATTATTTTACTTCTAAATATATTTCTGTAGTATTTTCAATATTTATTAGGTATAAAATTGATTGTGATTATTTTAAAAAAAGCTGTAGTAATAATAGGTAGTGTGTTAGGTAGTTAGGTAGGATAGGTATGATGGTAGGTAGGGTCGAGGGTTCGAATCTCGGTGGGACAGAGAAATTAGATCGGAGAATTGGCGATCCCTTTTCGAGGTCACTAAACTATGCATATTAAATTATTTGGCAAGGGCTATATATTTTTTATAAAATGTTTAGCAACGATTAATAAATACGCATTTGATTGAATCAATCATTTTTCCTGTTGATTGGACTAATTAATTTGTTGATTAAAAAAAAAAATTTCTCAGTGCTTCCTGTATTAAAAGACATGCATATTTTGAATGATAAAATGTGTTCTTGATTCAAGCAACATATTACATACAATTGATAACATATTGTTAGATTCAAGTAAATTCGTTTATTGAAACAGAAATTTATGGAATTGACTGAAAAAAATGAACCAAGTAAATATATAAGGGAACCAATCTAATATGTTTGGCAAATAATGAAAAAAAAATGATTTTTTGCCTTCAAAACTTGATTTCATTGGTTCTAGTAATTTTTTCTCTCAGTGTGGTGGACGTTAATCGTGAGGCAATCCAGTAAACTTTCGGACTTCACCCCTGCAGAGGTTTAAACCTCTCAAAGGTTAAACCATTGGGAAATTAACCGCTGATCACGAATATGCAATAACAAAAATGAATTCCCCACGAGAAAGAGGGAAAACGACTGTTTTTATGCAATTGTAGGCTTAGAATAAGGAAATGAAAGTTCTGCCGGGCCATTTTGCCCCACATTCTCCTATACATTCATTACACGATATACAGAGATGACGAGGAAGCCTCGAATGTCTCTCGAAAGGATATAAATACTTCCGTGGGTGCGTGATGCCTGCACGCAAAAAACGCGGGTAAAGCTCGTCGAGTACAGTGGAGTTAAAAGCATGAAGCGAGAATAAGGGAGGCTTTAGTCGCGGATCCCGAAATTTTTTCTCCTCAACCAACGACACTTTTTTTCTCGTTCCTCTCACGCGAGCAAAAACCACTTTTTATTTTTTACCATCGTCCACCGAGTATTTCGTTCTGATCCTTATACCTAACTCTCTATTCTGCAGAAGTCTTGCTGAAAAATAAAATCTGCGAACTATCGAGCGACAAATAAACTCGGACGAGAAACTGGAGAAGGTCAAATCGATAAATACACTTGGGGAATATTTGCTGGGCAAAAATTTTGAGTGAGAAACCTTTTATATTGATTGTACGATGCAATTGAAAAATAAACGAGAAAAGGAAATGGGCCTAAATCAAAAAAATCTAAAAACACAAAAAAAGTGATTCTGATGAAAATTCATGAAAATTTCGAGGTTTTGGGTAAATGAAGGTCCTAAATAGTCCTGAAGAAAAACAGAAATTCTATTGCTTCTTCTTTAATTGCCAAATAAAATCATTAGGCAAAGAGTAAGGGATGAAAAGATGATCGCGTTGACTTGGTGGAATATTCCTCGTACAATTTGTGCCTTTTTTATTGTTATGGGAGGGGGGGGAGAAAAAGGAAGCTTAACATTTTTTCGCTCTCTTCGGCAGCTTCAGTCGCGAGTGGACGCGAAAATATTGGCCATGAGAGTGCTCGTTGGTTGGTAGGTTTCATATTATATATTTAGTTCCTGAATTCGCACGACTGCTCGCCCGTGCTTACCTTTTTTCACCCTCTCTCCCTTTTCTCTCCCTCTCTCTCTCTCTCTCTCTCTCTCTCTCTCTCTCTCTCTCTCTCTTGCGTTGACTCCTCGGTGTATTACGCTCTGAGAGAGATTTCTAGTGCGATACATTTTACTATTTCGCTTCGGTCTGTGCTTTCCACCCTCTTTCAGTACAAAAGAACTCGCGCACTTCTGAATTTGAAGCCGGAGAGATTTTTCGTATTCCAGGGCGACGAGCTTTCCAACACGACGCCGAAAAAATATAACAATCAAATTTAAATCCTGAGTGGGGAAGTTAGGCTATGAGATTATCACGTATAAATATGGCGTCTTTGTTAGACATCCCAGAACCGAGTCATTGAGTCAAAGAGACTCCGTTGAATTAAGGGAGTATTCTGGTCTAAAATTTTGAAAAAATCAATTTTTTGGCATGTTCTTAAGGATGTTGAGTCCCTATGAAATATTTTAATGTTAATTGTTCAATAAATAGCTTCTTAATCGTCGTGAAATTTTTACACGACCTCCTGAATACTTCATGTAAAAACATATTAAATTTTCAGAATTCTATCATTAATTCAACCTCCTTAAGGGTTAAAATAAAAAATGACGAGAACATTCTGAAAATTTGGTATGTTTTTGTATGAAGTATTTAAGAGGTCCTGTAAAAGTATTAAAGAGGTCCTAGTCTCATGGAAACTGATATAACTTTGCGTTAAGTTTTTTTTTACCTCTTAATTTTTTAATATCTACACTATATTGAAAGCAATGGAAACAAAACGAAGCTTATTGATAAATATTTTTTTTATTCGTTTAAAAAATTGTTTTTAACAAAATGTTAATATTTTGGTAACGAGCTTCCTAATCGTTATTCAACCTTAAGGAGGTTGAAGTAATGATGATAGAATTCTTAAAATTTAATATGGTTTTACATGAAGTATTCAGGAGGTCGTGTAAAAATTTTCCGACGAAACTGATATAACTTTGCGTTAAGTTTTTTTTTACCTCTTAATTTTTTAATATCTACACTATATTGAAAGCAATGGAAACAAAACGAAGCTTATTGATAAATATCTTTTTTATTCGTTTAAAAAATTGTTTTTAACAAAATGTTAATATTTTGGTAACGAGCTTCCTAATCGTTATTCAACCTTAAGGAGGTTGAAGTAATGATGATAGAATTCTGAAAATTTAATATGGTTTTACATGAAGTATTCAGGAGGTCGTGTAAAAATTTTCCGACGATTAAGAAGCTATTTATTGAACAATTAACATTTAAAGATTTCATAGGGACTCAACATCCGTAAGTCAGCACATCCTCTTTTTCCCAACATTACCATCTCATAACTTATATGACTCATTTTTTTTTCTCGAACATTTTTTTGTTCATTGACCAAATATTAATCATCAACATCCTGTATAAAAAAAAAGGTGAACACATTTTTTTTTCACGCTCGGCAAAATGCTCAAAAAGTACGTCTCTAGACTAGAATACCATCTCAAATCAAGAAGAATTACTCCGTCGAATTAAGGAGAAAAAATTGCAATTTTTTCGACCGACGCTTTTCTCGTCGATTTCGAATCCTCTGATTTACATCATTTTGTTTGTCAGCCAATACGCGTTGGATGGAGAACAGGAGGGTGGCTTAAATGTTTCTAAATGCCGGAGGGATTTCAATGATGGGAGGCTGAATCAGAAAAGAGTTCCATCTTTATACCCCGAGGATGCACCAGAGAGAGTTTCTCCTTAAGGGACATCGATGTATATGTATATCGTTCCTGCATTGAAAATTATACGGGAATAAAGCTCGATCCCAACCTACCCTCGTATAGCCACTGGTTTAACACGAACGCTCTTTCACATTGGCGGGCCGAAACGTTCTGCTAGCGAAAGAATGAGCTTTCTTCTTTTCTCTCCTCTTTGTATTATCTCGTCGTGCGACATATATATATAATACCTATATATGGGACATTCCATCCCAAATCGGACAGTTTGAAAAACTTTTTTTTTATTTCCTCAATTTTTTTATATTTTTTAGTACCTTTCAAAGGACCCTTTCTGTTAAATTTTGAGATTTTTTTGATTACCCGTTCCAAAGATATTAAATTAACAAAAAAACTGCTTTTTTTTTTTGGTATTTTGATCATAACTTCTTTAATAATGGCCCAAATTAAAAGTTTCTTTTCTTCAATTTTTTTGTTTTTCTATGGCCTTTTCAGAAAAAAATACAACAAAAATATTTGACGTGTTTTTGAATGAGTTTTTTGAGTTTTAAACTTAAAATCGCGTTTTTAAAAGCAATTGTCATTTTTAATTTTTTTTTTAATTTTTTGTTTCAAACATCTATCTATTTGACATTTTTAAGACTAGTCCGATCATGGGTTCTCAATAACTACTATTTTTTTCGATTTTTGAAAATTCAATTTTTTTTTTATCAATTATTATGAAGACCAATTTTTGTTACTGTATAGTATTTTTTAAATAATTTTTAATTAATTTGGACACTTTTTCATTGTTAACAGATTTTTAAAATTAATAATTAATCGATGAGCAAATAACAACAGTTCAAGAATTGTACGAGTGGGCATTGAACCTAAATCTACCGAATATTGCTGTCAAATTTTCACATAAGAAACATTATTCAGATGCAAAAGAAATATTTTATTTGCGATAAAATACTGCGAAGTCAATTACAGGGGGACACAAAAATTTCATTCAATTATTCCAATGAGCAACGGAAACGTATTGGCAAAGGAATATTCTAAATCAGGAAATAATCGTATATGTAAGATTTTAAAAAAAATACGTGAATAAATAAAAACTGTTGTTATTATTGTTCATAAACAGACTTAACGATTAATTATTAATTTTAAGAACCTGTTCTAACAATAAGAAAGTGTAAAAATAAATTCTAAATATTGAAAAAAATACTATACAGTAACAAAAATTGGTATTCATAATAATTTATTTAAAAAAAAAAAAAAAAATTCAATTTTCGAAAATCGAAAAGAATAGTAGTTATTGAGATCCCACGATCGGGCTAGTCTCAAAAATTGTTGAATAGATAGATGTTTGAAACAAAAAATTAAAAAAAAAAAATCAAAAACGATACTCACTTTTAAAAACACGATTTAAAGGTTAAAACTTAAAAAACTCATTCAAAAACGCGTCGAATATTTTTGTCGTATTTTTTTCTGAAAAGGCAATAAAAAAATAAAAAATTTGAAAAAAAAACTTTTAATTTGGGCCATTATTAAAGAAGTTATGACCAAAATACCAAAAGAAGAGCGGTTTTTTTTTGTTAATTTAATATATTTTGAACGGGTAATCAAAAAAATCTCAAAATTTAACAGGAAGGGTCTTTTGATGGGTACTAAAAAAATATTTAAAAAATTAAGGAAATTTAAAAAAAAGTTTTTCACACTGTCCGATTTGGGATGGAAAGCCCCATATAATATATATATGTACCTCGTTGGCCATTATTTTTTTTCCCCTTTTTCTTTCTTCTATTCTGTTATACAGTGGCTGGAGGGGATTTTTATATCCGGCTCTCGGTCCCGCACTTATAAGCGATAGAAAAAGCTGAGAAAGGAAGAAAAAGTAGGGAGAAGGGCAAAAAAAAATACGATGGCGAACTGAAGAAAAAGCGAGGTGTTCTTCATGATATTACACGTGAATGAATCTTTTGTAGGAATTCATATTGGGCGACGGCCAGGCAAAGGCGTCCTAGACGTCCACGAGAATTACCATTCTCAAGAGTTGAAGGTACTTGCATCTTTCTCCTCGTTCTCTCTGTCCAGATTCGTTCAGGCGTTCCGAACTGATGAATACACTTTCGTGAATTACGAAAAGCTGTAATGGGCTGATTATCGTACACAATCGATGCGATCGTCCTTGTAGAAAGCGGATACTCTTTCAACTTTTTTTCCGAAGCTTCCCTGTTGAGCACAAAAGTTTCAATATAATTTCGATCGATCGTCGTCCAAGCTCGGATTTGTGTCCCGAGGCTTGACCCAGTTATGGTCCAATATATTGGAATTCTCCTTCGGGGGATGCCAATCACCGATTGCGCAATTGCTGATTTCTCAAATAATCACGGCATGAAGAAGCTTGTATACACTTCGCAAGATCCCTCAAAGACCTTCTTTCTTTCGAGGGAACGATAAAACCATATTTTTCCTCATCCATCGCCGCAGAAGATACACGAAGGCGCGCCTATCCAATCCAAAATTTTATTCCTCTGCTTACCATCATTCCGCTTTTCCTTCACGTCTTTGTTCCAGTTTCCCGATGTGATATTTTTATTCCGCGTAGACATTCATATTCACAGCAGCTTCGAAAATCCGCCGACGTTTGCGGAATAAATTTGCCAAATCGAGAGAATGATTATTTACAGAGCGTGAAGTTGCAATTCGTGAATTCTCGCGTCACTTAGAAAGTGAAATTCGTCGTCAAACGTGAAGGATTGATTGATTGATTGATTGATCAATATGTTGATGCCTTGGATAATTCCCTGAGGTGAATGTGGAGGCAGATAGAATATAGAAACGATTCAAGTTGAAAATATGATGAAAATTCATAAAAATTTTGATTTTTTGAGAAAACTATTGGTAGATTCGTGTTCATGAGGACTAAATACATCGATATAAGGTTTGGAAAAAGAAAATTTTGAAAACTTTTTTTTTGCATTTTTGTAAAAATTAAATCTGTCCACTAAAATTGGTGTGATTTTTTTTCTACTCAAAATTTTGGCTCCAGACTACGCTCATTCTCTTCGCAATCATGGAAGCTTCAAAACGCCGCTTTGTTTATTCGGTTATGATGATTTTTTTATTTTTGACAGATTTTTAAAGTTCGACCGTCGATTTTTGCAATTTTGTGAAGGCCTTTCTGTTTTTTTTTTTGCGGTTTGCAAAGTGCTCTCATTTCTACGACAATTAAGTTATCGAGATGAACCAAACGCCAATCTCTAAGTTTAGTAACACCCTTTAGCTACAAAAAAGAAATTTTAGAATCGGTCAAAACAAAGTAAAGTTATGAACACCTGAAATTTCATTATTCTAAGGTTTTTTAAAATGGGGCCGAAATAGAATAAAAATGTTTTTGATGAATATTCGCGAAAATTTTGACTTTTTGAGAAAACTATTGATAGATTCGTGTTCAGAGGGACGAAATACATCGATACAAGGTTTTACAAAAATTTATTAAAAAATTTGTTTTTCACATTTTGGCAAAAATTGAATCAGTGCACTAAAATTGCTGTAATTTTTTTTCTAGATACGTTTTCGACTTGAACTTGAGCTCATTCTCTTCGAGATCATTGACGCTTCAAAACCCCGCTTGGTTCATCCGATTCCGATCATTCTTCGATTTTTGGCAGATTTTTTCAGCAATTTTCAAACTGCTCTCATTTCTACAAAAAATTATTTATCGCAATGAACCTGACGGGATTCTCTAAACTTAGTGACAGCCGTTAAGTATTAAAAAAAAAATTTGCAATCGGTCTAATCGAAGTAAAGTAATGAGCATTTGAAATTTCATTATTTTGAGGTTTTTTAAAATGGGGCCGAAATAGAATAAAAATGTTTTTAATGAAAATGCGTAGAAATTTTGACTTTTTGAGAAAACTATTACTGGATTCGTATTCAGGGGCACAAAATACATCGATACAAGGTTAAAAAAAATTAATTGAATTTTTTTTTGCATTTTGGCCAAAATGGAATGATTTCACTGAAATGGCTGTAATTTTTATTTTTCCATAATATTTCGGTTTCAACTTGCGCTTATTCTCTTTGTAAGCGCTGAAGCTTCAAAATCTCATTTGGTTCATCCGATTGCGACCATTTTTCATTTTTAGGCAGATTTTTAAAGTTCGACCATCGATTTTTGCAATTTTTTGAAGGCCTTTCTGTTTTTTTTCGGCGATTTTCAAAGTGCTCTCATTTCTACAAAAATTAAGTTATCGGGATGAACCAAACGCCATTCTCTAAGTTTAGTAACACCCTTTACCTAAAAAAAAGAAATTTTGGAATGGATTAAACCGAATTAAAGTTATGAGCGCTTCAGATTTCGCTGTTTTGAGGTTTCTGAGAATGGGGCTAAAATTGAGCAAAAATGTTTTTGATGAAAACTATTGGTAGATTCGTGTTCAGGGGGAAAAAAATACATCGATATAAGATTCGAAACGAAAAATGTTCGTCAGACGGTTCTTCGTGGTCGAAAAATCGACGTAGAATCTTGATGAGATAAAAGCTCCTCGATGAATCGCACTGTATAAGCGTATCTCCGATCATATTCGACGGATCCAATGATGCGAATAAGGGGCAAAGAAATAAAGAGAAGGAGAATGTGTGAGAGTGCTTCGCACGTGAAGTGAAATGATGGGAAAGAATGGGATCAGGCGGTGAATAAGTAACACGAAGCCCCGAATTGAATCGAAGGCCGCAGCTGTGAGAAAGGATGATCGCGAGGATAGTTCGGGTGTGTTGCTTGTGATATCAGGCACGGAATAGTCGATGTATTTCTATGGCTGAAACTCGAGGATAAACCCGGATTCTCGTGTCTGTGTATACATATAATACGAGGCCATCGACTGTTGTCGGAAGATGCCAAGAAGCCAAGAACGGAGATTGCCCGAAGAGGAGATAAAATCGCGCTTAAACCAGCCGCGTCGTCGCAAAAAGCTCCGAAGGAAGAAAAGGTAGCACTGAGGAAATAAGAGCTTCCACGAGAAGCCTACACGAGGTCGATAGAGTCCGACACGCGGAGGCAATGTGTGATGGGGCATTCACTTTTATTGACCGTAGTTTATTCACTGACATTTCCCAGTAGACTTCGCGTATGATTGTACCTAAGTTGATTCGGTGGATGTACTTCGGAGTTGGCTATTTCACCGAGTCAACACCATTGCACGAGTAGAGAGCATTTGAATTTTTTGCGCATCACGTTTACCGCAGACTGTAAAAGACCAGATTGACGCAGCAACATTTTCCAAACAATCATTTAAATCGAGAAAATCAGAACATCCTCCGCTCTCTTCGTATTAATCGCGTTCAATTGTTCATGTATTGGGATAAACAATTTTTTTCCAGGACAGATATTTTTCCTTTAATATTAATTCAATTTTTGTCAATTGAATTCGTTTTAAGGGGTGCGCAGTCAGGATTTGAAAAAAATCGATTTTTTTAATTTTTTTCATGTCAAATCGACCAAGAGTTGGAATCGACCCCTTTCAATTTCAATGAAATTTGGCCAAAAGTGTTCGTTATTAACAAAACGAAGTTCTACTAAGGGGAAAAAATTGAATTTGTTTTTTCGAAAGTTATCAAGAATTCAAAATTTCACAATTTTTCAAATCTTTCAAGGTTATTTTTTAAATATCTCGGAAACTATTATAATTACGAAAAATCATTCTGAATTTGACTTGAAGAGTATACTTGGGGCTATGAAAAAAAAAATATTTCGAAAAAAAATTTTGAAAAATGATGAATTTGGAGTATTTTGAATTTTCAAAAATCGTGAAAATCCAAGTTGCACATTAAATTTTTGGTTCAATTTTTGTTATACAATACCTTGTACTGATCTTAAAAGATCCAGAAATTTTGAGAAAGGTGTTTCTTCAAAAATATGAATTTTTTAATTTTTTTAAATCGTGTAAATCCACGATTAACATTAATTTTTTTTAAATATAATACCTTGTACTGATATTAAAAGATCCTGAAATTTTCAGAATGGTTTTGTTTCAAAAATATAAATTTTTGAATTTTGGTAAAAAAAATTGTTTTTTTCTTATCAAAATACTGTTAATTTTACTTTTTCTTACTGCTCAAAATTATAAAACTACATGATTGTTTAACTTAACTTAACTGAGCGATAAAAAAAAATGTTTACCAAAATAAAGAAATGTATATTTTGGAAACGAAAAAACACCATCCGGAAAATTTCAGGGTCTTTTAAGATCAGTACAGGGTATTATATTCAAAAAATTGAATCAAAAATTTAATAGAGAATTTAGATTTTCACGATTTTTGAAAATTAAAAATTCTCCAAATTCATCATTTTTCAAATTTCATTTTCGGAATATTTTTTTTTTGTAGCCCCAAGTATACTCTTTAAGACGAATTCAGAACGATTTTTCGTAACCATAATAGTTTTCGAAATATTTAAAAAATAAACTTGGAAGATTTGAAAAATTCTGAAATTTTTAATTTTGCATAACCTTCGAAGAAATTTTTTTTAATTTTTTTCCTTTGGTGGAACTTCGTTTTATTGAAAACGAAAACTTCTGACCAAATTTCATCGAAATTGAAAGGAGTCGATTCCAACTCTTGGTTGATTTGACATGGAATGACCCATATAATCAACTAACTAGTTCTTATGGAATTTGCAGTGAATATTTTGAAAAATTCAGCCAGTGGGTTTCCGGCAACCACTAAAAAAGTGTTCTCATGGTAGTCAGGATAACTCGTGATAGCTTTATCTAGCATCCAAGAACCAAATTTCATCTATTGATAAGTCTAGCTCGTGGTTAAAGGAAAGATTTTTAAAAAATTGAATTTCGAAGCCAGTCTAATAAGGAGAATTTCCATAGGCACTGTCTTCCAAACTTTTACTCCGATTGACTTAAGACTGGGAAAACATTCTTGGAATATCGTCCTATTGGATAGAAAATTGATTTTTCGGAATTTTGAAACCCCTTTAACTCCTTAATATCAATTATATTTTTTGTCTTAATTTTATTTTTCCGATCGAAAATTCTTGATAAAAAGGCACTTCATAGCCATAATAATTTTGTTCCACAATTGATCTATATTGATCTATATTGATCTATAATGATCGAAGATAAAACTGGAACTTTGATCGTCGCTGACGAAAACTGGGGAGTTTCGGCACAATTCAGAAGTCGGAGGACGGATTCTCGATTCCATTTCCGTATTCGTCGACGTTTCTGTTTCTCCTGCCCGATATTTCCGGTAAAACTGACTTGGGTACACCAAGCACGTGCCGTTGGCAACTTATAATTGACCGAACGTTTGCTCGTGACAGTTCTTGTTTCAGAGACGTGTGAGCGCCTACACAAACTTATTCCACGGGCGAATCGAGAAAATTTCAATGGCCCAGAAACTGTCGTTTCCGGATGGTTCCTGAATTTCCGTCATTCCCATCAACGCCTCCTCCTCGTTTCACGGCTGCGTTAGTCCGTATACTTGGATGCAATTTCTCGCTGCTGAATTAACGGCCATCGTTTAGGGAAAATTCTCGCTGGTTTCCCTGCACTCGAGGCGCATTCTCATCCCAGAATTGGCAACCCCCTCCTGCCGAGAGCAGCGACGTGAATTCGCTCCTTCGACTCGTTCCTTTTCCTCGATCTTCCCAGTGAAGAAGAAGGGGAAAGGCACTTTCCTCATTCAATATGTCTCGTTGAGACTCCGTAGAGCTTCTCTCCATCCTTATCCTCGTCTTTTCTCCCTTAGACTCCGTTATATATCCAACGATCTCGCCGCAAGCTTCTCTCTCGAACGTCGTCTTTCCATCCCCGTTTTCTCGTTAACTCTGCCGGAGCTTCGACGAACTTGATGCAATTTTCACCCCATTTCACACCCTCGTACCGACCCCTCGCGCTTACAAACTGCGCCCGAGATAGGAACAAATGTATTTACTGGCAAAACGTTGCAATTAACGATTAACCGATTTAATCGCGAAGCTACGAATTATTGGACAATTCGATGTGACTCAATTTATTCGAGGTGAAATGACGATTTTCCTATTGGTATTCCTCTGTGGATCACCTTTACAAACTTTCTCTGTAAACCAAGTTCCTTTCGTTTACGTACGAATATCGCAAAATAAGTCATGATGAAGGTCTGAAAGTACAGAAGGTACTTTGATGTCTCGTCGAAGACAGTCGTCTGTTTTAGAGGTCAAATGAAGGTGATTTTCTGCGATTTTTTTTACTAGAGAAAGAAACAACAGAACTTTTTGAAATTTTGAGGGTATTTCAAGGCACATTTGAACCATACAAAAAAAATTTGCATCGTTGAATCGTCCCAAAATGGCGGAGTAATCGGCTGACAACTGAAGAGCCTCGCAGCTGGAGTTTTGGATCGATGGGAAAGATGGCGCGCATAATTCTTGTCTGAAGCGCAAAATCAAAATTATTTTATCGTCGATGAACCGAAAATTCATTAACAAAACCGTGGAATCGTATTGATTTTCGAGCTCAAACAAAGAAGGGAGGATTTTTACCATTTTTGTATTCGTGCAATAACAATTGTGTTGAGTCCCAAATCGCAAATGATGAGAAAATTCTGAAAATTTGGTATGTTTTTGGATGAATTATTTAAGAGGTCGTGTAAAAATTTCACCACGATTAGAAAGTTCATTATCGAACAATTAACATTAACAAATTAAATTAAATTAAATGTAGTCTCATGGAAACTGATATAACTTTGCGATAAGTTTTTTTTTACCTCTAGATTTTTTAATATCCACACTATATTGAAAGCAACGGAAAGAAAACGAAGTTTATTGATGAATATTTTTTTATTTGTCTAAAAAATTGTTCTTAACAAAATGTTAATATTTTAATAACGCGCTTCCTAATCATCGTGAAATTTTTACACGACCTCTTAAATACTTCATACAAAAACATACCCAATTTTCAGAATTTTCTAATTATTTTTCATTTTAACCCTTAAGGAGGTTGAAGTAATGATGATAGAGTTCTGAAAATTTAATATGTTTTTACATGAAGTATTCAGGAGGTCGTTTAAAAATTTCACGACGATTAAGAAGCTATTTATTGAACAATTAACATTGAAAGTTTTCATAAGGACTCAACATCCTTAAAATGACTTTTCGGTGAATGTTTTTAGTTTATTTGGGATACAAATACTTGTTAATTAAAAATAATTTTGGTTTCGACGTTTAAGACAAGAATTAGGGGAGCGCGGGGCTAGTTGTAACAGGGGGAAGTAGTAACACTCAACTTTGACCGGGAATTTAAAACATTTTGATTTAATTTTTTTGCTGAATGTGCGCGAGACATTAAAATAAAATATTCGTAAAAAAAATAGTTACGAAAATGTTGATTTTTACTATTAAAATTAAATTAATTGTTTATTGTTTTTTCCTTGTTACATCGTAAATTTAACTGGCTTTCATTTGCTTTTTTTTAAATTATTCTAAAGTTTGTAGTTTTTGAGATATTTCATTAAGTAGATACAATGAGCCCATGGGGCAAGTTGTAACATGTTAGAACTTGCCCCATGCGCGTGTATTTTTTTTTGCTATCTACATGTATTTGTATAAATAATATTATTACAACTTGTAGTATAGTGATTACATAGTATTACAAATTATTTGCGGCTTTTTGTGCATTCTTTCACTCCTCTTCACTCTAATATTGCCCAGAAAAATATGCTAAGTTATTGTATTGTATTTTTTTTAGCATGAGTAACTACCAAAGATTATAATCATCACAAGAATGAACCACGATGAATAATACAAGACTGTGAACCAATAAAAACGTGTTTATTTCTTATAATCGTTGCCAGTCTTTTCATTGTTACAACTTGCCCCGAGCCTGTTACAACTAGCCCCGGACATGCGGTAAGTTGTAACAGGTCCCATTTTTTCCAAAAAACGTCTGGTGTAAAAGATGGGTAAAGATTTAAACTTATTTTTCAATTGAAATTAGTGCTCGGATATATACTTTACAAACTCTCTTACTCACAATCTTCAAAGCATACATATTTTAGGTGTTACAGGCCTTTTTCCAAAAACTGTTACAACTAGCCCCACGCTCTCCTATTCACGCCATCTTTCCCATCAGTTCCAATAACGAGGCGCTTCAATGGTCAATTACTCTGCCATTTTGCGACAATTTAACGATACAAATTTTTTCCTATACTTTTCAAATATGCTCTAAAATACCCACTAAATTTCAAAAAGTTCTGTGGTTCCTTTCCCTATGAAAAAAAATCGAATCAGCCTTTCTTAGGCCTTCGACCGCCTGAAATGAAGGTGAATAAAGGCAATTCCTAGATATTCGCAGAAGATTTCCGGTACGATGGCGATTACTACAATGTAAATGGATAAACCCACCGAGGTTTTACGGTCATTAGTAAACCCGCGAGCTTGAAGGACCGTCGAAGAGTGGCGTCAAAAGCAATCTCAATCGCCGGATCTTTTTGTAAGCCTGTAAAAAGATCTCTCGAATCGCGTGACTCTTTTCTCTGTTTTTTTCGAGTATCCGTTCATCGAGGGAGGGAATTATCGATGCTCCACTCGATGGGCAACGCTGATCGATATATTCCCTTGTCAAGTATCGCGTTTGTTGATGCACATTGACGATGAGAGGCGAAAAGCAAGGGAGGAGAGAAATCGCTTCGTCGTTTGGACGGGCCAAAAGTGGTCTCTCTTCGTAAAAGGCGCGCTAACCTTTGGCCCTCCACGAACGTGTCTGTCTGTCCTACGGTTGAATGAAGGAGACGGTCGAGAGGGTTGAAGCCTCGAGTGCGCCACGAGTGATATGAAAGCGGGAGAAGAACACGCGGATGGAAAGGGTTTGAAAGGGGGTGGGGTTGAGGAGGGGGGGGGGGAGTGTTGAATCTCCACAAAGCGGTTGCATGTCTCACACCATTAGTAGCAACCGAACACGAAAGACTCTCGTTATACGAAATCGCGAACGAGCGAGCAGAGATCCCGCGAAATCGCGACGACCTAATCTCACCCTCGTGTCGGCTTCGCGCGGTTGGAAAGCGATACGAAGAGAAAGACCGACAAAGGGACGAGAAACGTCACTGAAAGATGGAAAAAAATAAATAAAAATAAACAAACGAAACGAAAAACGAATCTCGTTTTTCGATTTTCCCAAATTGGAAGGAAATTGGGAAATCATACGAGATTCCTCATTGTTCCAGGACTGACAGAGAGAGAGAGTCTGTTTTAAAATTTTCTATGAATATTTATGTCCAAAAATTCGAGAGGAAACAAATTTTCAACCCTCGTACATTGCTGTCCAAAAGTTTGGAAACACTCGCTCCGATTCCGCGCCGCACAAAAAGTTTCTCTGCTCTTTTGAAAATGAAAATATTTTAATTCAACAAGCGGCGTTTCAAAGGGGATATATTCAGCTTCATTTTGCTATATCCAAAAAATAAATTTCGATTTTTTTGTAACCCGGTACGTCCTTTGAAACTTGGTCATTTATTAGCTTTTTTTTTTGTCGTTGAAATTTTTGAGCATGACCCATGCAAGTTTTTTCAAACTGTTTTTTGCATGAAAAACTTGTGGCGGTGAGTGTAAACTTCAATTGAGTTTTTTTTAAAGTTTTGTACGATTTTTTTTCGCAAAAATATTCAACTTTTCGCAAAAAACGACCATATTTATAAAATGTAACGTAACTCTCAAACTATTGGGTTTTTGTGAAATCACTAAGATGGTAAAAATTTGCATGCAATTATTCGGGATTCAATGAAATTTTTTTAGAATTTTTTTTCAAATTTTTTTGTTTGAGATTTTTTCCTGTCAACGAGATACTTTTTTATCTTAAAATATCGGGTCTCTTACCCCATCTATCTACACGGTTTTTTCATCGAAAAACCTCATCTAGATGGTTTTTTCATCGGAAAACCCGTGTAGAGGAGGTAAGAGACCCGATTGTTAAAAATAAAATAAAAATCTTGTCGACAGGAAAATTTTTTGAAAAAAACATTTCGAAAAAAAAATTCTGAAAAAATTTCATTGAATCCAGAATAATTGTCTGCAACTTTTTACCCTATTAGCGATTTCATAAGAAGCCAGTAGTTTTAGAGTTACGCTTCATTTTATAAATGTGATCGTTTTTTACGAAAATCTGAATATTTTTGTGAAAAAAAATCGTACGAAATTTTTTGAGAAACGAAATTGAAGTTTATACTTCCCCGCACAAGTTTTTCAAGCGAAAAACAGTTGTAACAATTTTCATGGGTCGTGCGCCAAAATTTCGACGCAACAAAATCCAAAAAACGACCATGTTTCAAAGTACGTACCGGGTTCAAAAAAATTTTTTTTGGATCGCAATTTTTTTTTAAAAAAGCGAAATGAAGCTGAATATGACCCCTTTGAAACGCAGCTAGTTGAATTGAAATATCTCAATTTTTTAAATAGCAGTGAAACTTTTTGTGCGAAGCGGAATCGTAGCGAGTGTTTCCAAACTTTTGGACGGCAGTGTACATCCACCCCTTAATAACGCTTTTGAGAAACATCATAAACTCTTTGAAGGATCGTATCGCTTTCGTGCAAAAACATCGAGGCATACATTCTCTTTTTCGTCACTCGTGTTTTCATCAAACTCACCGTTATAAAGTGACATTGATATTGCAAAGTGAGTTTCGCATCGTGTTTCACGTACTCACTGACAATGCGAAAGCCGAGAAAAAAAATAATATTCGAAAAAAAAAAACATCGAATATCCAGTTGACGCTTTTATAAAACGTGATGAGGGCGGACGTTCGGTCAGGCAGGAGAATAAATTTTTTTTTCACCTTCGAATATCATTCCCCATATTTCTATTCGCGAATATGTCGATATGAAAACTTGACCGTCGATCTCGTTGACGAGATAAAAAAACGAGAAAAAAAAGTAGACCGAGAGAATTTTGTTTTTTTCTAGAAACATTATTCGTCGGGAAAAGCTCGTTTCCGAGGAAAGACAGATTTGATTGAAATAGAAAAATTTAATAACGCACCGCTGACGTATGATTGTTGTATCGAAACAAAGAGTCGACGTTATGAAAGCTGATATTCATTTGTGGAAATTATTTTTAAGAGCTGATTCTTCGGCGCAGAAATCGATCGTAATATCATTGGGAGTAATATTTTCAATTTTTTTCCTTCGTCGTCGGCGATTGCCCGAGATTTCCAACGACAATACGACGCTCTTGATACCGAAGGCTCTTTCTATCCTGCTCATACACGAACCGCATAATATAGGAGAGAGGTCGTATATTCATTACGCTGTTCCACATTCAACGTGTTCCACATGCCTATGTTATGGATCATCCCTCATTTCTCAAGCCTCGTTGTTAAGCCTTATCCCTATTTTACGATAAAGCGTTTCGACGTCACCGCACGACGTCACCAAGACTGATGAATATATTTTTCTGCTCGTCGTTTCGTACGTCCCCGTCTATTCTTTGAAATCCTCGTCTCGCTGGCGAGTAATCCGATTTAACTTTTTTTCTCCTTCTCGCAAGAGAGAGATTTAGATTTTCCCGGATTCGTTGAAACGAATGAGCAAAAAATGAAGATAAAATTTTTCTCATAAATTTTTCATCCTCCTGACTTTTTCGCGCCATAATAAACATATGTATGACCATCATGGAAAACGGTTTTGTACTAAAACCACCTCCGGATATGGAGGATCAAGCCGGGCATGAATTACTCGATTATAACGACGTCCGCCAATTCCGGAATTTCCATCCTCAGATCTCGCTTCTATGGAAAATCTACGCTCAAGCTTCTACCTTCTGCTGAGGAGGAGAACCGGAGTTCCCGGTTCGTCGGATCGATCAGTGACCCCACTTTAACCGCGGGTAGAATCTTGTCATGCACCGGCAACGAGAGCAAACTCGCGCATGTGCAAATCGTAAAGACATCCCCGAAATAAAGTCTGTGGTGCCTAAAAAAACCGTTCTAATGCATTCTTCATTCGTTAAACTTCATTATTATCGTTGTGAGATCGTCAAGAAAGGCCGTCATTCTGCTAAACGTGCTTGACTTCGTTATAGTCATGCTTGGCGAGGTGCCAGCAGAATTGCGCGGTACGCTGTCCGCGTAGTACCGAGATCCGCCGCTAGATGTCGAGCGGCGCGAGTAGATTCTCGCAATCGAAACGACGCGGCCAAACACTTATATAATGTGTGGATGATTTTTTCAATTCATCGTGAATCTCACAATTTCATGAATATAATTTGTTGTTTATGTTTTTCGATAATTAAAATCATCGTATTGCCTTTAGGCGAGGCTGCAGGCATGCTTTAACAAAGAAAAAATACTGCGAAAATGATATAAATTCACGACTACTTTCGATGGTATTTTCGAGAGCTACACTGAGAGAACAAATTACTGAATTTGAGAACATGAATTTATTTATTGAATGAAAGTATTAATTCGACTATTTATTTGTTGAACCAAAAAATGCACTCTTCATTTAAAAAAATATTTTCATGAATCTGTTACTCCATGATATTAAGCTCTTATTTAATAGTAACAATTAAATGCATGATAGATTTGATTAAATTTGCATTCATTGGATTAATTACATTGATCGCATCATAAACATGAGATTATTTGAACCTAAAAAACGAATTCAATACAAAATTATTTTTTTAGAAAAAATTATTTTCTTGCAATAAAGTCATTATTATTTTACTTCAAAAAATATTTTTATTTAAATAGATTTGATTGAATTTGTATTCATTAGATTAATTACATTTATCGCATGCCAAACATTAGATTATTTGAATCTAAAAAACCACTTCAATACGAAATTCTTTTTTTGGAACAAAATTATTTCTTTGCAATAAATTCATCATTATTTTACTTCTAAAAATATTTCTGTAGTATTTTCAATATTTATTACATATAAAATTGTGATTATTTGAAAAGGTAGTAAAATAAATAACACATTATTTTATTCCAATAGAATATTTGTTTGGAATCATGAAATTTTTATTTCCTTCGAGCAAAGAACTATCATTTCTTTAGTATACTTTAATAGTATACATAAGTTGTGAAAAATTTAAAAACTGGTTTTTTTCTTATATTCGAATCTTCATAACTCCTAACTTTTTTCAAGTGCATGTAGTGGTCGATAGCGTAATAGGTAGCGTGTTAGGTAGTTAGGTAGGATAGGTATGATGGTAGTTAGGGTCGAGGGTTCAAATCTCGGTCCGACAGAGAAATTAGATCGGAGAATTGGCGCAGATTTGTCTTTTTTTCTATTTATCTCTTTTTGGGGACACTATGCATATTAATTTATTTGGCAAGAGCTATATATTTTTTATAAAATGTTTAACAACAATCAATAAACACGCATTTGATTGAATCAATAATTTATCCTGTTGATTGGTCTAATTCAACAAATTTTTTTTCTCAGTGCTTCCTGTAATAAAAGACATGCATGTTTTGAATGATAAAATGTGTTCTCGATTCAAACAACATATTCCATACAATTGATAACATATTGTTAGATTCAAGTAAATTCGTTAATTGAAACAGAAATTTATGGAATTGACTGAAAAAAATGAACCAAGTAAATATATAAGGGAACCAATCTAATATGTTTTGGCAAATAATTAAAAAAATAATTTTTCGCCTTCAAAACTTTATTTCATTGGTTCTAGTAATTTTTTCTCTCAGTGTAATAGAATGATAAAACATTGAATTCATTGAATAAAACATACATCAGCGTTGACTCGTCTATTCAGATTATGCAAAGAGCTTCGTTCGTTGAGAACATTGCGTCTACCACTGTCGTCTTATCTCTTATTCTTCATCCGGCTTATTTTTCATTCTGGGGAAGGAGGAATCGGACGACCCCGAGAGAATACCGCTGGTGTGATTGATCGTCCGTTTGTTCAGAATATACAGACCTCGGTGCTGGATTTTGTCCCATCACAGCCTCGAATATATAACCACGGGATTCACTTCGGAGCACGATTTTGTACTTATCTGCACAGTTGCAGCATTATTGAATGAAATGATCCCGCCTCGAATGCCATTGACAATTGGAGCTGTACGTACACGAATTTTGCGTAAATTCTCTCCATATATTGGCAACTCCGAGTCTCGCAAAGTCAGTTCAATCGTGTCCCTCGAATTAATGCCAAACGTGATTCGACGATTGCGCATGGAAAACTTGATATTTTCTGTACACGTTTGTGGGATTTATATACGTAGAGCGAATGGCGAGAAGTAAATCGGGCGCAACGAAGGGACTTGGTGGAATCACCGCGAGCTGAGATTTAATTGCACAGAAACGTCCTGTATTCGCCGGATATCCGGCTTCGTCGTGAGAAATTGGAAAAGTTTTTTTGAAAACTTTTCATTCAGCACCGACTGCTTTTCCTCGTTCTGACGGGATTCCTGTACATTGAGACACTATAGATGGGATTCGGGATGGATAATGGTGTGCCAGAGAAGCTGGATGAGCGTTTGTAGAAGCCTGGGAGTTACTTTTTGTAACTGCGACAGCGGAAAGACAGAAATGAGAGGGATTGTTACTTGAAAATGTCCTTTCTCATCTTGTATCTCTTTACACTTTTCCGTGCTTTCTTCGCGTGTATTTACTTGGCTCTGAGATTTATGTGTTGACTGCTAACACCGGCGACTACCTTGATTGCGACTCGGACTTTAATTCACACTTTCCCAACACGCAGAATTATTTTCCCGCTGCAAATTGCAAAGGGATTTGGCCAATTTCAAAAGTTCATACAATCTCGTCCACCGCAATATTGTCATCTGGACGAGAATGTGGATTTTCTGATGCGGAAACGACGAGAAGTAGGTCACCTCTAATCCCGAACCTTTTTCGACATGCCTTTTTTTTAAATTATATTTTATCAGGGTTGCAAATAATGCATTACTTTTTTTAATGCATTTACACTGTCAATAACCATTAACTCTTATTTTCACTAACCATTAAATATTAATGGTTAATGGTTAATTAAAATTATTTCCATTAACCATTAAATGTTAATGATTAATGTAAATTATTTCCATCAACCATTAAATGTTAATGGTTAATGTAAATTATTTCCATTAACCATTAACCATTAAATATTAATTATTAATGTAAATTATTTCCATTAACCATTAAATGTTAATGGTTAATGGAAATTATGTTCATTAACCATTGAATAATTTTTTTTCCTCGATTGGGTTTGACAGCTGTTAGTATTTGTCAAAAAAGTAACTCCCAAAATTTGAGCTTCAAAAAAATTTTTTTAGAGGTCGCTCAAATGACTAATTCTTTTTTTTCGATTTTTTCCAACGATCATGATGTAGAAATTTCGATTTTTCCTTGTCACACCAAAAAATATAAGTATTTAACGAAGCAATAATTCACCCAAAATTTGGGTCCTTGAAAAAAATGATAATGAAAATCTAAGTGGCCTGCACGCCCATTAATTTTTTTTTTTCATTAAATGTTAGTGGTTAGTGAAAATAATTTCCATTGACCATTAAATGTTAATGGTTAATAAAAATTATTTCCATTTGCCATTAAAAAAGTAATGATTAATGCATTACTTTTTCATTAAAAATTTCACAACCCTGTATTTTATTAACAATTTTGGAATTATGTGAAAATGAAGGGATTTCGTCGGAATAAAAAGTTGTTGTTAAAATTCTGAAATTCCAAATGTTTAAAAAATTGATATTCGAAATATCTTAAAGGTGACATTGTTATTTCATTGAAGCTCGACTTTATTGAGGCCTTTTGCGATCTTGGCATTCACAGATTAGCAAGAAAGGACCATGAAGTGATGAGAAAAGTACGATAAAAAAATGTGCAGTGAAATGTGGGGCAAAATGGACCACTCGAGTGATTTGAGAAGTTTTATCGACTCACAGAGCTTATTTGAATTATTCGGCGACAGAAAATGATTTAGGCAGAAAAAATAAATCACTACGTGCTTGACCTTGCACTATAAAAAAATCAAATTATGGTTGAATCAGAGGAGAGGGAGGATAATGAGCAGGCTTCAAGATCTTTGACAGTGTTACCAAATTTTATGTCACGCTCCGTCGCGTGCGTCGCAAAATACAATAAATTCTCTAATTATCGTCGAGTCGATTAACCTGAAGGACAAAAATATAGAGAGAGAGAGGGAGAGAGAGAGAGAGAGAGAGAGAGAGAGAGAGAGGATTCAACCCTCGATCAAGTTACCATTATTTCCCTATCCATTCCTCGTTAAAAAAAGAGTTCCGAAAAACGGTGAATACATAATGAAGGTTGAGAGTAAATAACCCTCCAGATTGTGAAGGATCACACCGCAAGGACGAAAATAATGCGGTGTCATGAAATTCCACGAGTAGGTAACAACACGACAAAAAATTACTCTAATTACATGGAAGAGAGTAAAAAAAAAGTATCGATATTTTTTTTCCTCTCATTCTGAGTATAAAAGAGAAAATGGCGGCTCGCAAATAATATTTTACGATCCACGAGATACCGCGATTGTTCCTTGGAAAGTTGGTCTGAAAATTCGCCCCTCCCGCGAATCCAACCCACAGAATTACACGAAATTCTATAACAATGAAACTTTTTCTCAGGTTCCTCTCGATATTACGTGGAAATTCGCGGAGCCCGTAAAATGACCGGGGATGAAAGAGATGAGAATATAATCCGTTTGAACCGAGATATTCGCGGTTTTACTCTGCGAGGCGTGTACGACAAAAAAAAACGAAATTTCATCTCGTTTCATTGAAGCAAATTCGAAGGAAGGAGAATGAAAAAAAGAGAGAAGAAAAAAAAAGTATACAGAAGGGTGATTCAAAAAAGCAAACATTTTTTTCTCGGAAACAGGCTCGAAAGTTTCATTCAGGTATAAACAAAGGCTTGGTAAAATATGAGCTCTTAATATTAATATTAACATCGTCCGCATCGCACTTTTTGATTTTCCATAAGAATCACATAGCAAAAAAAATAAAATGCTTTAAGTTTGTTTAGAAGCTATGAAATCTTTGAATGTTAATTGTTTAATAAATAGCTTCTCACTCGTAGTGAAATTTTTACACGACCTCCTGAATACTTCATGTAAGAACATACCAAATTTTCAGAATTCTATCATCATTACTTCAACCTCCTTAAGGGTTAAAATAAAAAAATGATGAGAAAATTCTGAAAATTTGGTATGTTTTTATATGAGGTATATAAGAGGTCGTGTAAAAATTTCACGACGATGAGGAAGCTCGTTATTAAGAAATTGAGTTAACGTTTTGTTAAAAACAATTTTTTAAACAAATAAAAAAAATATTATCAATAAACTTCGTTTTCTCGTCAAAAAAAAACTTATCGTAAAGTTATATCAGTTTCCATAAGACTACATTTAATTTTATTTAATTTGTTAATCTTAATTATTCGATAATGAGCTTCCAAATCGTCGTGAAATTTATACACGACCTCTTAAATACTCCGTTGAAAGACATACCAAATTTTCAGAATTTTCTCATTAAACGTGATATGCTTCTAAACAACCTTAAGAAAATTGTGCAGCAGTAATTAGTTTAAATGTTTTGTTTTCTTTTGTTTTTTTTTCTTATTTAAAAATGAATTTGATAAAAAATATATTGATATACTACAATAAATATAATTTTGTGAACAGAAAAATAGAATTTTCAATCTAACTTCTGCTGCACAATTTTCTTCGTTCTAGTTTTTTAAAAATTATTATAGTAAAAATTCTTTGTTAACATTTTTCGAAAGTTTAATTTATGTTTCACATGAAATTTCCTAAACATTTTGTCGATCAAACTAATAGTTCCGGTGTAATATCCAACAACGGCAAAATTTATAAAAAATTAGACATTGAAAAACTTTTGAACAAGTGGACTTATCAAAAAGTAACCCGGAACCTCTTTTGTAGAGCGTTCAATTCTCTAGAAAAATATGTTTGTAATAAATTTCCCCTATGATAAATCGTTTGCTAATTATAAAAATCAGAAGACGTAAAAATTGAGTTTCCCATGTTATTCTTATGGAAAATCGAAAAGTGTTATGCGGACGATGTTAATAATTTTAAAAGGCCTCTGTTTATACCTAAACGAAATTTTTGAGCCTGTTTCTGAGAGAATTCTTTTTTTTTTTAATCGCCCTAATATAGATTATCCTCGAGCTTTTCCGTGAGGAAGATACAATTTACAAGAGAAATTTAACTTTCACGGTTTTGGAGATTTCCCTTCGTTAAATCCGATGGATAAAGAGAACTTGATGATGACGAGGCAAAAGAAGTGTCGCAATGTAGGAAAAATGTATGAGAATAGGGGTTGAAAAAAAAAAATATATTAAAGGGAGAAGAAGAAAAAAAGGCCGCGAGAGGGAGAAAGAAAAGTGTAGTGCGGTATAGTGCGTCAACAAGAAAGGGAAAAAAGGGCTCGGGGCGAGGCTCGAAAAAATACCGCGAAATATCCATCAAGCGCACGGTGATGACCCCGCGGCCGCAGGGCTCATGGCAAACACCTGACGCTTCTCTCTGTACTTAAAAAAAAAAAGAAAGAAAAAAAAAGAAAAAAGCGTCCCCCGCCAGAACCAGGGAGCGCAATGTCGGGATCCGGGAAATCCAGTGACGAGGAGGTTGAAATAAAAAAAAAAAAGGTCGACGAACTTTTGTACAATTCGCCCAGAGCGTCACAACGCAGAACTCTTTTCCCTCTTCCTCTCTCCTTCCCTCTCTCGTTTTTCCCTCCATAGATTCAACATTCCGTGCACGCTGCGGTTTCGCCTTTTTTTTAATACATTTTCGGTTTTTAATAAACAAAAAAATTTCGCAACGAAAAAAAAAGTGAAGAGAAAAAACAAGCTCATTGAGAAAAAAGCAACAACCATCGCGTGAATTTTCGCTCGAGGAACATTCACGCACCGCAGAATTTTCGCTATTTTTGCGGTTTTAAAAAAAAGCACCCCTCGGGGTTTTTTCTGTTGTTTTTTTTCATCGTGCAACGCGATCGCTTCATTATAAAAATTGTCGAAACACGATAAAAAAAAAGCTCTTCGACGATACGCACTCACCGATGATCTTTCCACGCGAGAGAATCGACGAATGAAATCGATAACTGTAATCGTAAATGTGTGTCAATTATGAAAATCGTGGAAATTGAAAATTTACACATCACTTGATCATGACTTTCCGTGCATAGGCGAATCGATTAGTTGGAACTTCCAATTTCGTGATCAAAAAAAGCTCGCTCAATGAGAAAGTGAAAGTTCAAGCTTCGTGTATTTTGTTGGTGAAAAAAAAGAATTAAGGCGGTGGTCTAGAGACATATATTTTGAGCGTTTTGTAGTGCATGAAAATTAAATAATTTATAAGCTGATAAAGTTAAGGGTAAAAAAAGGGTGCGCTGGTCGACACGATTGGAAGCTTTCTAGTCATCCGATACAAAATTAAAAAAAAGTTTCTTAATTAGTAAGAATGACGCTCCTACTTCAAAGGTTCAAAGAGAAAGGAAAAAAAATGTTCGCAAAATGGCGACTGTCTGAACAAAAAAAAACGTTTTTCGCCTCTTGTTTTCATAGTTTTTAATTTTTTTACAACAGTAAAAAAACTAATTTGGATATAAAAGTGGTAGGGAGGATAAAGAGAAGAAGATTTTTAAAAAATGTGATTAAAAGTATTGAAAAATCATGACAACCGTGTTGAGAAGAAATTTGCTCGGACGTGACGAGCGTAGTTACTGCGTCACTAAAATAACTGTAACTCCGTAAATTATTGGAATCTAAAAATTTCCTTTCAAGGATATATTCTTAAAGGTCTAAACTTTAAGAATATATGTAAGAAAAATGTTTTTTTTTTACTTCTAGCCTAGAATACGCCATTAAATCGATTAAATGGCATATTTACAGCTGTACCACTTATTTCTCTATTCCTTATACTCTATCTATATCACTCTATCACCATTTCGCCCATTTTTCAAGCCAACCAGATGACACTTTCGTCTCCGGGTCTCCAACCCCGCGATCCCTTATTTACCGACTACAGGTTTTTTTCAGTTTTTGTTTTTTTTCAGTGGGACGAGCTCCAACGTCGATAAGTTACCGACCCAATTGACAAGCCGGAGACTTGTAATCTGGTAGGCTTGTCAAATGGGAAAGCTGTCCAGGGGAGATTTTTTGGTAGAGATGTTCTTCTCATACAGAAATAAATGGCTCATACGACTGCAAATGCAGTGTCAAATTATTATTATTATTATTATTATTATTATTATTATTATAAATTGTTGGCAAAACACACATACCAACGGGGATTGTCTGTCTAACGATCGGTAGAATTCTACACGTACATAGAAGACGTATGACTATCGTGTGGGCGGAACGAATCGAATCGGAAAGTCATCTATGCGCCGACCCAACAAACCATATAACGTCCATTGCCGTGTATTTGCTCTGGATGTATAAGCTCGTACGTATGTGCACGTGGGTGTATATGTTTGGATTTTGCCCCTCGTCGTCGAGCAACCGTGAAATAACCTGAGTACGGCCTATAACTCCGCATTTCACGTCCTCTATATTCGCCCTACGGAGCGAAGCTTTTCGAGGCTGCGGAGTCGCGCAAGTTTTTTTTTTCTTTCCCCTCTGCGTATTCGTGAATCGATCGTAGTTAAATCATTTGTCAATGTCAGAGTAACGTGACTCAACGTAATGGCTGAATATGAGAATACCCACACTTTGTCCAAGAGAGAGGCAGAGAGAGAGAGAGAGAAGGAGAGAGAGAGAGAGAGAGATCGGCCGGTCACTCTGACTCTGTTGCCGATTGATCTGATTCCCGTAAATCCAACGATTGCTCAAGCTACCACGTACAATACACATTTTTATGTCATCCACTTGGAATATCCGGCCCTCCGGTTGAGGTCAAGCGGAGGGCCATGAGGGAGCCAATTTTTTTCATGTTTGGACAACCACGAACACAAATGTGTGTGGGTATGTCAAATTGCGCACTTTTTCCTTCTTACCTCCGACTTGATACATCAGAATGGAACTATTATTGCGTCGAGGTTTTATGGTGGTTTTTAGAACGGCGATTTATTATTGCAAAAAGTTTGACAGGTCATTAAACACTCGCGGTCGCATTGAGAGATAAGCTTGCATTTGTAAATGAAAAAAATTCCATCCTGCACTCACGAGAGTGTTTTCTGTGTGAGGGTGTTTTGTTTTCTCATAGAGGAAGCTTTCAATTTGCAAAAAGCTTTAATTTTGAGATAATCCTGAGTCGTGCAGATTTTATACGATTTTGAAATTCCCAAAAAAAGCTTGATGGCCTTGGGTTTGAAAAAAGCTTTGAAATCTTGCAAGTTCGAAGTTCGCTGTCATCATTTTGTCATATTTAGAAAGCTTCCTCCTTGGGGAAGCCAAAACTTAAAAAGCGATTATAGAGGCATATTTGTAAATATAAAAAAACTGAGGGAGCCATGTGCAAATTTGCAAGTTTTTTCCTCAAGTACATCCATCTTTAGATAAAGTCAAATGTGGGATGTGCGAAAGAATTCCCACGAATTTTCGTTTATCTTCGAGATGGAATCTTTCCGTTCAACTTTGTTCGCAAGCTCAAGCGGTCTCGGTGAGTGCATCAGATCGACCGCGAAAGCCCCAAAAGATCCGTCAACTTCCCTTGACCTCTTACCTTCGTCGTATCGTCCCTGCTGTATCAAGATCATGCCAACGAGATAACAAAATTGAACCGCTCACCCTTTCGACGTCGTAACCCTCAGAGTGGCGGCGTAAAATGCTTTTTCTTCCGCCCCTCGGGCCATCTTTTCTACATCACTGGTGATATCTTTGTAGTCAATCATCGTATAACCGAGCAGTTGGAAAGGACATCGTGTCCTCCCTCGAGCCAATATATTCTCCCTTACGAATGTCCCAAATTTTGCATGATTACGAGCGCGGAGGAGAACCCTTGGAATCCAAAATCTAATACTGATCGTTTGGCCCCAGCCCGAAAAACCAGTCGCCAGAGACCGAGACAATCTTGGAATTTCAATCGACGATTCCTACAGGACCTTTCTTTCTTTTTGGGAGTCTCTGCGATGGTATTCCCGACCAAGAAGATGCTAGTCAGGATGCTTACTCGTTTTTATGCTATTAGCCTTTGAGATTCCCTCTGATTTGTTTTCGTCCTGAATGAGGTATTTGGAATGAAAAGATTCGATTCACTTCATATTTCGTCACATTCGATCGATCTGGGCGAAAGATTCTGCTCGAGATTAATCGAAACATCCACACTGAGAAAAAAGTTCAGTTAAATCAACTAAATCCATTTAGTTGATAAAAATTTAGTTGATTAAATATTTAATTGTTTGAAATAATGAAACTATAATTAATTCAACAAATGGATTTGGT
The DNA here is from genome assembly GCA_946863875.1 of Alloplasta piceator. Taxonomy (NCBI): domain Eukaryota; kingdom Metazoa; phylum Arthropoda; class Insecta; order Hymenoptera; family Ichneumonidae; genus Alloplasta; species Alloplasta piceator. The sequence goes on along the minus strand of OX333076.1, from coordinate 42,522,781 downwards.
TAACCATAAGATATGAAGTGAAGAAAATTATTTGGTCAATTTTCAGATACAATTTAGTCCAATTTACACATTACTGAGTTGCCGTAAAGAAATATTTTGTTGATTTCTAGTTTATATTAACTAGATAAATTTAGCTGTAACAAGCGAAAATTTCGTATTTTCAATCAAACAATTTGTTTGGTACAAACATTTTTTACATTGCCAAATCAAATAAGTATATGTATTCAAAACAATCCATAATATTGTGTCCATCGTGAAATGTTTTTTTGAACCAGCATATACTGATGAGAAATGAAAAAAATCATTTGATTGTCCATATTTCACAACAAAGAAACGATTTTGTTGTCCGAAATTTAATTTTGTTGAAATACAAAATTATTAAGTTGAATACTATGAACAATAATTTGATCACTGAGAAAAAAAGTTCAGTTAAATCAACTTGATCCATTTAGTTGATAAAAATTTAGTTGATTCGATATTAATTTGTTTGAAATAATGAAACTATAATTAAATCAACAAATGGATTTGGTCAACCATAAGATATGAGGTGAACGAAATTATTTTGTCAATTTACAGATACAATTTCGTCCAATTTATTTATTTGTTTAGTCCATTTATTTAGTCCATATCATTATTTTTTCGACACACCGTACCATTCATATACCACAAAAGTTGAGAAAGTTCGTAAGCAGTCCGTAGCTCAGTAGGTAGCGTGTTAGGTCGTCAAGTAGGATAGGTAGGTAGGGTCGCAGGTTCGAATCCCCGTCGGAGAGAGCGTAAAATTAGATCGACGATTCGCGCAAATACTATTTTTTTTATGTCGCTCATTTTGAGGCTAGTAAAATATGAATTTTGAATTATTTTTCAAATACTACATATTTTTTATACTATGTTTAGCCATAATTAATTTCAGGATTAGAAAATTTAATTGCACCAACTAAATATATCATTTGGTCGACAAAATATTGGTTCATTGAAACAATCGGATAATTGCGCGAACCAAATATTTAATCCATTTATCACATTATTTATATAATAGCGCAAAAATTTAATTGCGCTAACTAAATATATTATTTGTTCGACAAAATATTCGTTTATTGAAATCAATCGGATAAGTGCGTGATCGAAATATTTAATCCATCTATCACATTATTTATATACGTGAAATAAATAATGGGTTGTATCAACTATTTATTTTGATACATAGAATGTACATATATGGAATCAACTTATATCAGCTCAATCATTTATTTTTCTGTGTGGATTACATTTTTATTCGAAGAAACAAATTTTTATTTGATTGAACTGAAGCTTTGCCCATTCAAGCAACGATTTAATTAAAATTTCCACAATATATTTTGTTGAATTACCAAAATGATCTCGTTTAACGTCCGGAAACAAATATTTGGTTGAGTCAAACAAATGTTTGCATTTTCAACAAAATTTTTTTTCTCAGTGAAGAACCAATGATACTGAAGGTCGATGTGACTCTTGGGGATCCAATCCCCTTGACTCATCAGTCATCCAGATCGATGGATCCCAATTGGACCCAGCATCCCTTTAGTTCGTTTTGCAAATTTGTAATACGATAGTCAATCAACTAACGCGTTTACAAGTCCACTAATAGAGAAGGAACACTATTTTTAAGGACCAAGACAAGAATGGAAAACGAAAGAGTCCTGATCTTGAAACCCAAAGAGAAGGTCCACGATTCAAATCACAGGAGTAAATCCATTTCCTTCGGGATTCTGTTGGACACATCGAACGTCGACGGACGAATGATCGTTCTCGCGATCGTTTATATTCAACGATCGTTTGTTTTCCAAATGTCCCGTTGGGGTATTATTATTATGTGCATGCGAAAGATCGAAACAATTGATGCTACAACGTTACTCTAAAGCGTCGTTCTATGTTTGTTTATGTTGCAACAGAGTGCGCTGCAAAGAGCGGAGGAGGCGGTTCGGTCGTGGAGCATCATCAATCTTCGTACTGGGAGCAACCGTTCAGTCAACCGTACTTCGACAACACGACCAAGCGAGAAACCACAACGACCGTTGGCCAATCTGCTTACCTGCACTGCAGAGTTCGGAATCTCGGAGATCGCGCTGTACGTATACATTTTTATGCGCATCTCTCAACTCGATATCCAGATCTTTTTCTTTTGCACGTTGGTAAAAGCGGAAATCTACCAGAAATACATCTCTACCACGATAAAACATTACCATAATGTCACTGCCAATCAAAAAGCCAACCAGAATAAATAAAACCAAAATTACAAGTCTCCGCTTCGGTCGGTAACTTACCGACGTTGTTTCCATCCTGGCCGGTAACTTATCGACGTTTTTCCTTCGACACTTCGATATTGACCCCGTTTCTCGTACATTGGTCAACTTTTAAACATCCTTCCGTCAGTTCTACATGTCCAGGCACATTCAAACGTATGTACCTTCTCCAAAATACACGTTACAAGCAGATCCTCGCACCCACCATCCATTGAACCGGCCAATTTGAGCGAAATTTCATTCCATGTTTCCCGTGTAAGCCGTGCGCGTCACGAGTTTACGAGGACTCTTAATATTCATGCGCGAGGAGCGAAAAGTTCCGTCCCATCGTATATATACATATATAAATATATACGAGGCATTCCATGCGGTTTCGAACGTTCAAAAAGTTGTCCACTCTCAAAAAAATTTAAATTTTGTCAAATTATTTAATTATATGAAAAAGAGTAGTGTAAATTTTTTCAAAATGTTTGGATCACATTTTTTTGAGTTTTTCAAAATTTCCGTACCGTATATATCGTTATATCTTAAAAGGATACGATTAAACAGAAAAATGTTTCAGACAAAGTAGTTGCAGTTTTACATAAACTTTGTGAACGTTTTTTTTTTAATTTTTTTATTTTAAAAAATGACCATTTTCATCCAAAATATGCGAAAATAATTTTTTCCGATCCGTATGTCAGTTTCCATTTATCTTAAAAAATTCCAGAGAATACTCTAAAGTGTGTACAATAGACACGTATTTTTTTTAGATGGCTCGATTAGTTCTTCCCAAGCTATGCTTTGTTTTATTAATAATATGTTTCGTTTGCTTTTTAAATCAATTATTATGGAAAATCATACTCTCCCAAATTGTTTCTCTCAAATTTTTAGATGAAAGAACATCTAGAATAATAATATTAATGTTTTGGAGCTTATTGGAACTTCGTGGAAAGAGAAAACAAAATCACAATCCTAAAACAAATCGTAGCTTTAGAACAACTAATCGAGCCATCTAAAAAAAATACGAGTCTATAGTACACACTTCAGAGTCTTTTCCGGAATTTTTTTAGATAAATCGAAACTGACATAACGACCGAAAAAAATTATTTTCGTGTATTTTTGATGAAAATGGTCCTTTTTTAAACTCAAAAAATTCAACAAAATGTTTTTTCACAAATTTTATGTAAAACTGCAAATTTTTTGTCTAAAACATTTTTCTGTTTAATCGTAAGGTTTCAAGATATAACGGTACTTAGAAAATTTTGAAATTTTGAAAAACTCAAAAAAATGCGATTCAAAAATTTTGAAAAAATTTACACCACTCTTTTTTACATAATTAAATAATTTGCCAAAATTTCAATTTTTTTGAGAGTGGACAACTTTTTGATGGTTCGAAGCCGCATGGAATGCCTCATATATTCCATGTTACCGCTGATATTGCTCACGCCCAACATCGTGAAAGTTGTCCAGAGGACAACGCGCAGTCCGCGTTATTGCATAACTTTACAATTACATCGTTCGTTGCCCCAATCGCGTGGAATATTTTCAATTTTTCACGGACAAAAGAAAAATATAAAAATCAAACGAGCCTCGAACTTTGATAATGCAAACTTTGGCTATTAAGGAAGTGAGAATTAAAATCTGACGCGCATAATGAAAGACTCATAAATTGGGAAGAAATTGTTAGAGAGCAATGAACCTTATGACTGGGTTTTGGGACGTGCATCACGCGCTTTATCGATTCACATGACAATTTTTTTTCACTATATTTTAGTCGTGAATCAGTCCTGTTTTTAATTGATTCATTGCTACGAGAAACGCGCTTGCTCTCTATTCTCGATGGTCTCATTTTTTCTTTCCGCCTCATCCTCGTGATTTATTTTTATTCATCAGTCTGCCGGAAACTCGATAATAAACTCATGCCATGCAAGAAGTATTCTGTACCGGTAAATTCAATTAGCCGATGCCAGTCGAATTACTTATTTTCTCGTACTCGACTCCATCAATCGGAATACATTATATTCCTGATGAATTTTCAACTGTGTATTCGAAGTGCGTTAGTTTTATTCAGCGCACATTCGATTTCTCGTTAATCCCATTATGTATGATCAATCGAGTGCACAATGCGCGTGACTGGAATTTTTTATCCGGCAAAGTTTCCGGTCGATGTAAAAATACAAGTACATGAAGTACTTTGACCGATTCGACGGACTTGAAGTATAATTAATTAACGTACTACACTACTTGAAGTTCTCCGATCAATTAAATCGACAACAAGTACAACTAATTGAAGTTCTTCGATCACTTCAACCGACTCCAAGTGCACATGATTGTACCAAGGGCTCAAAGTACTTTGATCAATTTAATCGACTTCAAGTGCGAGTAATTTACGTGCTGAGTGCCAGAAGTACATCGACCCAATAAATTGACTTCAAATACGAGTAATTGAAATACTTTGACCAATTCAATTGACTTTGAGTACGGGTAATTGAAGTACCAAGTCCTTAAAGTACTTCTATCAATTGCATCCACTGAAAGTACAAATAATTGACGCATTAAGTGCTTGAAGTAGTTTGGCCAATTCAATCGACTACGAGTACAAGTAATTGAAGTACTTTCACCAATCCAATCAACTTTAAGTACAAGTAATTGAAGCACCAAGTGCTTGGAGTACTTTAACCAACTTAATCGACTTTGAATGCCAAATAATTGAAATCTAATGAACTTCAAGTAGAGGTAATAAAATTATCAAGTGCTTGAACTCCGTTGACCAATTCAAGTGACTTCAAATACAAGTAATTGAAGTACTTCGACCAATTGAATTGACTTGAAGTACAGGTAATTAAAGTACCAAGTGCTTGAAGTACTTTGAGCAACTCAATCAACTTCAAATACCAAACAATTGGAATCCAATCAACTTCAGATACAGGTGATAAAAGTACCAAATGCTTGAACTCCTTTGACCAATTCAATCGATTTCACCTATAAGTAATTGACGTACTGAATGCCAAGTTTTTGAAGTACCTCGATTGACTGACATCAATGTACTTGTTGGTACTGAGTGCTAGAAGTACATTGACCCAATACATTGATTTCAAATACGAGTAATTGAAATACTTTGACCAATTCAATTGACTTTGAGTACGGGTAATTGAAGTACCAAGTCCTTAAAGTACTTCTATCAATTGCATCCACTGAAAGTACAAATAATTGACGCATTAAGTGCTTGAAGTAGTTTGGCCAATTCAATCGACTACGAGTACAAGTAATTGAAGTACTTTCACCAATCCAATCAACTTTAAGTACAAGTAATTGAAGCACCAAGTGCTTGGAGTACTTTAACCAACTTAATCGACTTTGAATGCCAAATAATTGAAATCTAATGAACTTCAAGTAGAGGTAACAAAATTATCAAGTGCTTGAACTCCTTTGACCAATTCAAGTGACTTCAAATACAAGTAATTGAAGTACTTCGACCAATTGAATCGACTTGAAGTATAGGTTATTGAAGTACCAAGTGCTTGAAGTACTTTGAGCAACTCAATCAACTTCAAATACCAAACAATTGGAATCCAATCAACTTCAGATACAGGTGATGAAAGTACCAAATGCTTGAACTCCTTTGACCAATTCAATCGATTTCACTTATAAGTAATTGACGTACTGAATGCCAAGTTTTTGAAGTACCTCGATTGACTGACATCAATGTACTTGTTGGTACTTTTTGTACCTTGTAGCTTGAGCCCTGCCCATTTCTGGTACGCGACATTGCCCAAATGCGCTGGATCACAAATGTGCGTGGCCACCCTCGCACTGAGTAATAACATTATCCACGTTATCTGGCACGTTCATGCGTCAAACAGCCGACGCTCTCTGATATGCTTTAATAGTATCCCCTCGCTGTGAATGACGGGGTGAGGCCGTACGTTCAATGTGCTCGTATGCGCATTTTCATTGTGACACAAGCACGCGTCACACAGAAAACCTCTATTGCCATTCTAATCGACGATCGTAATCATATGTTATACACTTCCAGTCAAAAGTTTGGAAACACTCGCCCCAATCCACGCCGTACGCAAAGTTTCACTGCTCTTTTAAAAATGAAGATATTTTGATTCGCCAAGCGGCGTTCCAAAGGGGACATATTCAGCTTCTTTTCGCTTTTTCCAAAAAATTTTTACGATTTTTTTTTATTCCGGTACACTCTTTGAAACATATTATCGTTTTTCGACTTTTTTGGCATTGTAATTTCGGCGCACGACCCATGAAATTTTGTTTTGATTGTTTTTCGCATGAAAAACTTCCGGCGGGAAGTATTAGCTTCAATTTCGTTTTTTTAAAAGTTTCGTACGATTTTTTTTCGCAAAAATATTCAATTTTTCGCAAAAAACGACCATATTTATAAAACAAAGCGTAACTCAAAAACGACTGGGTTTTAGTGAATTATCTAAGAGGGTAAAAAGTTGCATACAATCATTGTGGATTCAATGAATTTTTTTCACCTTTTTTTAACTTTTTTTTTCTAATTTTTCCGGTAGACGTGATATCTTTTAATCTTAAACAATCGAGTCTCTTACCTCATCTACACGGCTTTTTCATCGAAAAACCTAATCTACATTACTTTTTCATCGAAAAACCCCTGTAGATGAGGTAAGAGACTCGATTGTTTAAGATAAAAAAATATCTCGTTGACAGGAATATTTAAAAAGAAAAAATTTGAAAAAAAATTCTAAAAAAACTTCATTAAATCCAGAATGATTGTATGCAATTTTAGCACTGAAAAACATCATCTACGCAACTTTTTCATCGAAAAACTTGTGTAGATGAGGAAAGAGACTCGATTCTTTAAGATAAAAAAATATCTCGTTTACAGGAAAAATTTGAAAACAAAATTTGAAAAAAATTCCATTGAATGTAGAATGATTGCATGCAACTTTTTACTCTCTTAGTGATTTCACGAAAATCCAGTAGTTTTAGAGTTAGGCTACATTTTATAAATATGGTCGTTTTTTGGGAAAAATTGAATATTTTTGCGAAAAAAAATCGTACGAAACTTTTTAAAAAACAAAATTGAAGCTAATACTCTCCACCACAAGTTTTTCGTGCGAAATCGTTAAAAAAAAATTATAGGTCGTGCCCTAAAATTACAATACCAAAAAAAGCCTAAAAACGACAATGTTTCAAAGAACGTACCGGCTTAAAAAAAAAAATCGCAAAAATTTTTTGAAAAAAGCGAAACGAAGCTGAATATGTCCCCTTCAAAACGCCGGTTGGCGAATCAAAATATCTTCATTTTTCAAAGAGCAGTGAAACTTTTTGTGTGGCGTGGAATTGAGGCGAGTGGTTTCCAAACTTTTGGACTGCAGTGTATTTCAAACTTGCTGGCCGCAAATACACGTATCACCATCCGCGCACGTTCATATTTTCACGTAGAATCAATGTCACACCGAGAATTCGCTATTTTCGCGTGTATGCCGATGACGCTTCTCGTATGAAATCCTATCTCAATGTCCAAATAGTCAGATAAAGAGACAGAGAGGAACGAGGGAGAAGTGCAGATCGATGGAGAGAAAGACAGGATCGGAAAACATTCAGCTCGGTGGAAACGAAGAATTTTATTGTCAACGGTACGGTGGCGATGATTTTTTTATTTTTATTTTTCGTCATGAAAAAATACGATTTTAAAAACTGCGGGAACGCAGCATCGATAACGGTCACCCCATCCTGTCCACAGGACTATTTTTTTATTTATTTCTCACTCACTCGAATTGCCGACAATTTTACGCGTTTTGTTCATGAATGCACGCGCACATTCATCCACTGTGTTTTTTTTTTACACCTTGAGATCGATCAATTCGAATGGAAAAATCCACCTTTATCCCGGCCCAACGCAAAATCAACTACACAAGGTTCTTTATTTTCCACGCTTTACCACACGCGTTTTGGTTTTGCTCATTTTATTTTTCCCCAGCTTTGAATCGTCTCTTTGCGAGAACGCTCGAAAGCGCATTAAAGCTCTTTGACGAAGCTGCTGCTCGTGGCGTTTTGGAGAACGTTTTTATCGTTGTGAATTTTTTTTCACTTTTTTTTGCTTGTATTGGATCGTTTGATTCATTGAAAATTTAGCTTCACCGACTCGGTGTAAAATGATAAATCGTTCGCTCACCATTTACATCGCCCTTTGGCCTTTGAGAGATTACATGAATTTCTAAGGTTAAACAAAGTATGCTTTCTCTATTTTTTTTAAATATAATTAAATTATTTTATATGGAATTTTAAGCGCATGAACGAGAAATATTTCAATAATATTCTATGAAATTTTCGTTAAAATTTTTGGAAAGTTTATCTGGTGAGACCTGGTTACCCCTTAATAAAGAAGGGGAAAAAAATTAAAAACGAAATTTTATCTTCTTCAAAAATAATGTTAAAAAAAGCTCTGAATCTTCGGGAAAATATCCTAGGCATATTGCAATATTAGACAAAAAACATAAAAAATGGTTTTTTTTAATTTTCAAACCCATGCAGCCCCTTAATTTTGAATTTTCTTAAATTGGATGCCATTCTCTCGCTTTTTGCAGGTATCGTGGATAAGAAAGAGGGATTTGCACATTCTCACAGTGGGAATATTAACGTACACGAACGATCAGAGATTTCAGTCGCTTCACAGTGACGGCAGCGACGAGTGGACATTGAAGATAAGCTCGCCGCAAGTTCGTGACAGCGGCACATACGAGTGTCAAGTATCGACAGAGCCGAAAATCAGTCAGGCCTACAATTTGAGTGTCGTAGGTGAGCGATATTTCTCAATTATTATTTTTGTTCCTTCTTCCCTCTTTGTTGTCCCTATTTTTACCATTCCCACGAGTTTCTCTCATTCAAATGACGAATATAAAAGACATGAATCCATGCAAACTGAAGTGGAAAACCTTGTTCTCTCAATGCAGTGTCGAAAGCCAAAATAGTAGGAAATACAGAGCTTCACATCAAGAGCGGAAGCGACATAAATCTCACGTGTATCGTGCTTCAGACACCGGAGCCTCCGTCATTCATTTACTGGTGAGTTCCAGCAAAATTAACCATCTCCAAATCCATAACGTCATTGTCGATAGGTCAAACGTCCTCGATCATGCATTAATAGTGTCCCACGAATAATTTGAAATGTCATATGACCAATAACCAAATTCCAACTCTGAGCAATTCGATTATTGGCTTGTAAATTTTTAATCATCCCAATGACCCGATTTCAATTGCAAAATGTCAAAGTTTCGGACGATGGACCCGTCTCCGATTGCCTATTTCCAGACCAGAGCATTGTCCTCAATGTCATTTCATTCACATTTGGCGTTAAAAGAAAGTAAAGTTCGATTTGTGAATTTTTTTGTCTCGTTCTCATTGTTAAAGGTACAGGGGTGAACACGTGATAAACTACAGTCAAAGGGGAGGAATAAGCGTGGTCACGGAGAAGCAGACGAGGACATCGCGCTTGTTAATTTCCCGAGCATTGCCAGCTGATTCTGGCAATTACACCTGCGCCCCATCGACTGCTGAATCGGCCAGTGTCCTGGTCCACGTACTCAACGGTACGTTGAATCTCCACGTTTTGTTCGTTCACTGAAGTACCTTCATCCTCCTCCCTTGGTCTTACACAACGGCGGTGTCCCTTCCTTCGTTTTTCGCCCTCTCGACCCCGATCACCGAGCGATTACCGGCGCCACCATTCTCGTCCCTATTCCCGTCTCTGACCCCCTTAACAACCGTCCGGAACTTTTTGTTCTTTCCGTCATTCGACGCAAAAAAGTTCGCCTCTCCAATTTTCGTCGAACCGTTCGGCCATGAAGGAGAAATCGTCCCCGATAACCTCCCAAGCTGTTGATTGATCTGAACTCCTTGTCCCTTCTCCGCCCAGCACTCAAACGTCCACAGTAGCTCAGCATTATCGACTCTTATCTGAGAATCAAAGCGGGCGAACGACTCTCCGATAATTCAAACTGCACGATTAATTGCGAACAACCAAAGTGAAGCAATCGGGAGACTGCAGCCTGAGTCGATCTCCCCTTAGTTCCGATTAGTTTGATCCGGGTAATTCGAATTCCGTTCTGTCCATAATCAGCGTCACCGATTTGGCAGGAGATCATATGAAGTCTTGGACAAAATCGATGATCGTGGAACTGGTAAACGAGAAAACCTCAGCCAATGCAGTTGGTACCTAACTAATTTCTTGACCCTGATTGGTACCCAATTCTCTGGTACTAATCCTACATTAGTGGATGCGCATACTAGCCAGTCCCAGGCGGTCACCCATCAAACTAGTGAACGCAGCAAAAGCTGCTTCACTTTTAGAAGAACCGCCAAAAACCACCCACCAAATGGGCATCCACCGATGCCAGGCTTGAACCAAGTATTTTTCGCGTAATTTGATACGGACCCAAGGAAAGTGTGTGTCGTGCTTGTCTGAGAAATGGAAACGCTCAGTTTGACCCAGATACGTGGTTTAAGTAGTGCCTACTACGCTGAACGACACCATGGCAGACTTCTATCACTCTGACCCGCCTGGGGCTCCTCGCAATCAGATTAGCCACGGGAAGACTTCTCCAAGAACTTGATATCCACGAGTGTGCGGGTCGTTGAAAAAAAAACCTCTGACGTATCCGTGTGGGATGCTCGAGTTTCTCGCGTATACTTTATCGACACAGCTACGAAGCATGATAAACCCAATGAAAAATACTTCTGGCTCTATGGCCAACACCGTGAATTGGAGAACTTGGCGATATTATCGGATGACGACGCGACGGCGACGAGCAGCAGCAGCAGCCCTCGGCAAATGGAGTTCGTCCTTACGGCCGATATAAATCCGTCGAATAACGATGTAAAATAAACGCTGAGATAAATACGCGGTTCACGACGATCTCGACTCTCGAGACCAAATTGGGTGACTTCATTCCAGTGAAGGGTTGCATTGTGATTGTGAAAATCGAGTGAAAACCAAGACAAGGCGAGTGCCCTCAAAATTTTGATTCTCAGTTACGTCCCCGTCGGATCAAGGGACGAAATTTGAAACCTGTAGCGTAAACCGAGCTGACTCGATACTGTTGAATTACCATTGCGCTACCAAACGACCTGATCCATTGCATGCAGTCTCCAACGATAGTTCGTCCTTGTTCCAAGTCCGGCGAAACATTTTAAGAGCAGAAAGACTCTGGATATGATCCCAATGTCTGGTGGAAAGTTTAGCACCGAGAGTGGTTTTTTTTTATTGTTGTCCCGAAGCCATCGGGCAACTTTTGTACGTCACTTATTTTTCCTCGAGCAAGACCATGGAAGTATACGAACCGGCTTAGAGCACCGAACGAATAAATCCTTCAGATGTGTCTGCCTGTTCGCCTCTCTCGCTCTTTTTACCGCCCAAGACGAGAAGTAAGAAAAATAAGAGAAGCCACGAGGAAGAATAAGCGAAGTAGCGCAGAGCTTGACGCGCCATAGCTATCGCCATGCTCGGTTAAACCAGCATGGGTGCTCTCTTCGTGCAGCTTGCCGCGTCGAGCCGGAGGGATAAATCAGACGAGATATTGTCCCATGCAAATCCCTACCAGGTGCTCCCCACGTAGATGCCCGTCGTCTACGTTCTGCACGCTACACAGCGTCTCTCAGCCAACCCAAAACATGTATACGTAATCAGACATAGCGTTCCACGGGAACGACCACCGTCTCGTATCACTCATGCGTCCGCGTACAAAGCGTCCTTACATTATGCAAAGTCGCACACGTGTACAGGTGTGGACATAACTATCGCGTTCTCATTCTGCGATCACCGAGGCCTTCGCACAAAGCGTACACAGCTCTCGGGCATAAATATAAGGGGTTTGTAGCCAACCTAGAGCCACAGGCATACCTCGTATCCCGATGGGTATTACTCTTTCCCCACTCCGGGAACCGGGAGATTGCGTCGACGCTCGAAGACTTCTGGCCTTCCTCCAGGCGACTACAACGGGTCACGCGGTTTTCCCTTCCTTGGTCGGACCTTCGATCTTACGCGAGATCCTTAAAAAAGTTTCCTCCCCAACTTGGAGAACTGGGTCAACTCAGCGAATACGGTCAAACGAAATTTTTCAGGACAATCAGTAGGATTTTTTTCAAAATTCATTTTTGGCTATTGTGAATTCCCCTCATTGACGACATTCCTAGTTCAACAAACAAGACCAACGCATCACGGTAGTTTCATCGTGTGTGGATTCGTGTCTATATGTTCAGATTCCAAGCACTTAAACGGGAGACGACATTCAAAGAGACAAGCCAAGGAGAAATATGAGTCGTCACGTTGAATAGGAGTACTAGAGATGAAACAGTTTCTCGGCTGCAGATTTGAGGCTAATTACCGGATTCTTCCATCTCGAGCAACGCCATTTAACGTCATTGTAGTGCTTTGTCACGTGAGAAGAAGAAGCGCTTAACGAATTTCACTCGTGAATCGTCAAAGTAACGAAAATCCGTTTCCACAAAGTGGAAACACCAACCTCTCTAAAGACAATTCGAATTTCTTGGTTTTAATTAAAACCCAGAAAAGACCCGGTTTCCTTTAAACAGCCAACAATTGGGCAATTGTCAATGAAGAACACGAATCATCAACCCTCTGCTGGAATGCGAAAAAGGCAAAGTGTCCAGCAAAAAACCCAAAACCTTGGTCGTCACCACCGACTATTTCTGCGATGGATGATAAAAAGTTCCTTCATCAGGACCTGGCCGATCCAGGCAAGAAACCCGAAGTGCTATACCAAGGGGATGAAACGCTTTGAGACGTCGATATGAGACGTCAATGGTGTTGATGTCGTTGGATATTCGCGGGTAACACGATTACCGAAGCATGGATGTTTCGAGACACGAGGCTAATCCATCGCCAGGTAAGCGCAGAGCTGATCTGTGAACACAAACACCATTGCGCACACCTGTAAAGGCCCCCAGGGTAAAGTCAACGGGACGAAGTTGGCGAGCAAGCAAACCAGCCAAGTGCGATCCAACGGCTTCTGTTAATAGGAAGAGCGTGGAGTAAGCAGCCGACTAAAAGCCAATACAGGGTGATCGATACATTGCGAAACGTTGGACGCGATAAACCCTGGGGATCCGTGGACTCGAATATGGATGAGAATATAGTTGGTAGCGGTGTGTTTAAAGCTCGATCTGGCTGTGTTTAAAGCTTGGTCGATGGATTTAAAAGGTGTGGAGGAAAAGGGTGCAATGGAGCGCCAGTTGAAGGGAGGCCGTGTGAGAAGGAAGCCGCGTTATTTTAGCGTGGAGGCCGAGAACTCCGGGCACGAAGAAGTTGAGCAAAGAGGGAGAAGGGGTTACGAGTGGCGAATAATTAAACGGGAAGCGAGGAGTGACGGCGACACGGTGCGATAATGTGAAATCAGTGCTCGTATTTTGCCAACGAGAAATGGCCCGATTCAAGGCCTCAACTGAGCCACCTCACGATATTCACGGTACCAAAGCCTGGTCGTAAAGACCGGCAGAAAAATGTTTCGCCTGGGTGAAACATGCGAATGCTTGGAAAGGTGTTTATTTAATTATTTTTTATTTTTTCGCCACCTCAAGAGTACACGAGTTAGCGGTTGATAAGGGGCGGTAATGAGGTGACGCCGCCGGAAAAAAGAGTTAAATCCCCAATCGAGTCGTTCAATCTGATGCAACAGTGATGCACATGATGCCAGAGATAAATTTCGATAACGAGGTCCTTTGTTTTCATTACGAGGGAAGAAAGACGTGCCCGAAATTAGGAATCAACCCAAGACTCATTGACTCTTAATGATATGAATAGAAATATGGGTCATTCCTTGCCAAATCGACCTATAGTTGGAATCGACCCCTTTCAATTTCGATTAAATTGAGGGTTTATAATTTGTACGATCTTTTTTTCTATGTTGTCGTTGAAATCGGAAAATTGACGGCTGTAGCTTTTCCAGCTAGGCTTTTACGAACGGCAAAGTTCGTCGTATCGTATTCTTGGATAACGGAAGGAAATACGAAGCGCTTTCGAGAGTGGTGACTGCGGTGGAAAAATCCATGAAGGCGGAGAACGTCTAGCGAACATTCTCACTCAGCTTTTCGTGCGCACTTTCGTAACAGTGTACACGATATCCTATCGGGCCCACGCTTTCCTCGCTATGGCAATATAAAGTGGTGCATTCAACCGGGTGGCTCCTGTGTGTGCACTGTACTAGCATGCCTCGTTCGTTCCTTTCCTTCCTTCATTCCTCTTTCATTCTCGATCGTCGCTCTACTCTCGACACTCTTGTCGCGCGTGCAAGTGTACGAACATACTTATTTCACATATACGTTTGCACGGGTCGTTCCATGTCGATTTAAGCAACATCAGAACCTTTTAGATTCATTTCCTTTTTTGCGATCCCAATGAGGTGCACAAAAGTGCACCTTTGCCCAAAAACACTGTCGAAAGACAGTGTTTTTGACGACAATGAGCTGAAATATTGTTTTTTTTTTGGAAATTTTTGATGGATTCGTATTCAGGAAGGAAATATACATCGACCTAAGGTTAAAAAAAAATTAATTAAAATTTTTTTAAATTCATACTTTCGTCAAAAACATTGTTTTGACAATGTTTTTGACGAATGAGATGTTTATGACGAATGCGATGAAATATTGAATTTTTTGGAAATTTTTGGTGAATTCGTATTCAGGAGAGAAATATACATCGACCTAAGGTTTAAAAAAAAATTAATTAAAATTTTTTCAATTAACCTTTGTCAAAAACATTGTCAAAAGACAGTGTTTTTGATGATAATGAGCTAAAATATTGAGTTTTTTGGAAATTTTTGGTGGATTCGTATTCAGGAGGGAAATATACATCGACCTAAGGTTTAAAAAAAATTAATTAAATTTTTTTAAATTGACCTATGTCAAAAACATTGTCAAAAGACAGTGTTTTTGACGATAATGAGCTGAAATATTGAGTTTTTTGGTGGGTTCGTATTCAGGAGGGAAATATACCTCGACCTCAGGTTAAACAAAAATTAATTAAACATTTTTCTTCGAATTTCGGCCAAAATTCAATCATTTCACTAAAATAACTGTAATTCATTTTCTAAACAAGATTTGGACTTCATTCTCATAAGCTCATTCTCTTCGCGGTCGTTGAAACTTCAAAATGCCACTTGGTTCATCCGATTCTGATCATTTTTCAATTTGTGGCAATTTTTTAAACTTCGACCATCGTTTTTTTCGCATTTTGGCCACAATGAATTGCTTCAAACAGCTCTCAAAATTCAATTGCGATTTTCAAACTGCTCTCATTTCTAAAAAAATTTAGTTATCTGGATGGACCAAACGACATTCTCCAAGTTTCATCACGACGCTTACGTCAAAAAAAAATCCACCCAGCTCAAGCAAAGTTAGGAGCCCTTGAAATTTCGGTGTTCTTCGATTCTTAACAAGTGCATACAAAATTGAAGAATAATTTTTTATCAACGTTTTAAAACCATATCTGCATACCAAATCGTCCGCCAAGTCCAAATCAAGTGGAATTTCTATTTAAAAAAAAAATTATTCATGAGAAAAAGTACAGAAATCAAAAAAAAAATCCAGAAATACGAGATTAAAAGAGACCAAAAAAGACTCATCAGTTTCTGTAGAACGAGGTCGTAGAAAAAATCAGCAAGATTCTCGACGCTGAAGGGTCGAGTTAGCATGGAAGACCCTGCATGTAAGTTCGAAGGGTTCTCTGGATAATCCGAGCATCGTGAAAGGATCGATGATTCTCGTTCCTTGATTCGCCGCGCTGCGCTTGTCACATGTTTCATCCCTCAGTCTCTCGATGTGTATTTTCCATTTTCCTTCAAAAACACACTCTCCGCATCGGGCTCAGAATCGACCGCTGAATCTGACAGGATACCATTAAAGACACGAAAATCCAACGGGCGAACTTTGACAATCAACGTTCCAAATGGCGAGGCGTGTCATTGAATTTCGGGGCGAAGTTGGGTCGTTCGCCAAATTGACGGACTTCACGTCCTCTGTCTCAAGTTTTGGTAAACTTGCGGTTGGGTTTTTGCACCATGCCGTATATTAATGATGTTCGAGGTAACGACAGTACCCTTTACTTCGATACAACGAACATAGCAATTACCCCGGGGCAATATAAATGCTGCTCCTGGTGCAACAATGCGCGAGGTATTATAACGCGAGGGGGTGGTTCGGGGGTTGGCGACCAACCCTTTCGTCGTATACGGCTCTGCGTTGTATACTGGTTGTTAAGGATATTAATATGCAAACATCCATTGTTTACCCAACCTAGATTCAATCCCATGGGCGTGATACAACGTACAAATGCGGATTGGTGTGAAATCGCGTGACACGCAGCCGCAGTTCGCCGAATTCCATCGAATCGAAATTTCCGCGATTGAAAAACGTGACTTTTTGGGATTACCGCACCCTCAGCAGCTCTTTCATCATTTTTCCCATCAAATTGAATTTTTCTCCAAACCACAACAAAACGTGTTTGCAGTGGGGGTGCGAAAACTAAACAACCCCTATCTGTCGACCGCAGTTGAAAGATTTGTCCCCGAGAAGCTTTGGAAAAATCGCTAATTCGGATGAAAAGTGTCATTTGATCGTTGAATTCCAATGCGTTTATCAATGCAGTCGATGAAAGCGTTTTAAACTCAAGATTTCGTCGAGGAATTTAAAAACGCCTCTCTGAAAGACGGATAAGCTTTAATTTCATTATCGAAACACGCACAGCTCTCATGTTTGATTAATTATTGTTATCATGACGAAAAGATGCAAATATTGCGTGAACATTAGACTGATTAAAAAAAGCGACTATTTTTTGAAAAAGATATTAAAAAAATTGAGAATTTTTTTTTAATGTCTTTTTGGTTATTTTAAGCTAAAAAAATGATTTTCTTACAATGGGACCCCTTCGATTTTTTTCTAAAAAAAATTATAAAATTCTACGTAAAAAACAAAATTTTTGAGATTTTACTAAAGATGTGATTCAAATAACTTCTGATGTAAAAAATGTTTTTCTTTTTTTGTTTCGTAATTTTGATATTTTTTCCTTCTATGACTACAATAGTTGATCTCAATTATGTTAAAATAAATAATTTAACTTCGCGCACGTATTTCCTTTGTAAGTTGTAATAATTGACGTTAAGAATTACAATTTTTATGAAAAAAAATTGAATAAAGTGCAAAATGTACTGGAATTGTATTTTTTAATATTAATTATTATTATTTACAAAAGAAACTTGTGGGAGAAGTAAAATTATTTATTTTTACATCATTGAAATCAACTATTGTAGTCATAGAAGGAAAAAAGATAATAATTACGAAAAAAAAAATCGAAACAAATTTTTTTTTTACGTAGAATTTTATAATTTTGTTTCAAAAAAATCGAAGGGAAAGAAAGGAAGAAATTGGAAGAAAATCCAACTTTTTAGCTTAAAACAGCTAAAAAAACATTTAAAAATTTTTTTTCTTAATTTTCGACATTTTGTTCAAAAAGTAAATTGAAAAACAAAAAAAAATGACCTAACAAATTAGAACATTTTTTATCTTCGGTATGGTTTAAGATAGAGAGCTAAAAATTTACATGGATACTTCTTTTTGCATGTATTACAACATAAAAAAATTTTTAAAAAATGATGGGGCTCACCGACAAAACGTCGTTAAATTTATAGGGAATGACACATATGTATATTAGACTGTAAATATGTGTGGACTACTGTTGGTCATTTTTTCAAAAATTAGGTAATTTATGTTAATGCAATTTAAACTTTTGTTTCAAGAAAGATTTTATGATATTTAGTAATAAGTTTTAACATTTTGCCGGAAAATAAAAAAAAAGTGAAATTTACTTTAAACTTAACTTAAACTTAACCTTGAATAAATTTTGGAGGAGTGAGTTTATCGAAAAATCATAAGAGATCTTTTTTGTAGAGCGTTCAATTCTCTACAAGAATCTGAGTCTTTCATTTTGGTACATTGACTCGAAGCCGAGATATAAAATTTCAAAGTAAAAAAAAAATTTCCCTGTGTTATTTAAATGGGAAATCGAAATTCGCGATGAGTATCTAAATATTTACATTAAGACCTCTGCTTTTAACAGGCATCTTTTTCACCTCCCCAAAAGTATTTAATAGGGGATTTCGAAAACCAAAAAATAGTCGCTTTTTTTAATTAGTCTAGTGAGCATGTCGCTTGTTTTTTTGGTTGAGGGTGAAAATTGTTTTGTGAAAATGTGAGTTATCGAGATATCGAAAATATTGAAAAACATTGATGAGAAGGAGAATAGTGAAAACGATGGAAAAGTATATCAAGAATCGCGAATATCCGCCAGACGGTGACACTATAAAAACGAGGCTTGTGAAAAACTTATTGAGTGAGATGAGAGAGAAATAGATAGATAGAAAGAGAGAGAGCCGGATGGTAGAGTGCGGAAAAGCAATGCGATATACTCTCGGTCTGAGTTTGCATTTCAGTCCGAGAATTCAATAACTAAACCAATTATCCCGCGTGCAGCGCGATGAGAAAGTTTTAATCCAGTGCCCCGTTCTATCGCATCCCCTTTTTCCTCTTCGGTCCATCCCCTTCCCCCGCCAATCACACTAGTCCGTGCGGAAATTAAATTTATTCCTTCCCTTTCGAACATCCCGACGACAGAGTCTTTCTAATTCCTTTTTTTCCTCCTCTCTTTTTTTCTACCCTCGCACTGTGTCTCTAGCGCGTTTAAATAAACCAGATCCGGTGCTTCCCCCATGAGAGAAAATTATCGGACGATGTGCAAATTCCTAATTTGCATGATTCCGTTAATTGCGCATTTTTTCTACACAGATTGAAGGCACATTCACAGTTCTACCATTTATCTCTCTACCGGAAAAAAAATCTCGGCCGGTAACTTACCGACGCCGTCGCCCGGTGGTCGGTAAGTAAGGGATCGCGAGCTTTGAGACCCGGAGACTCGTAATGTGGAAGACTTACAAAATGGTGGGCGTAAATGTGCCAAAATGAAACGTATTTCCGATATTTCTGAATTCTGAGAGGTTTTTCGTTGAACCTTCGCGTGTCTATTTCAGTCTCATTCTCGTGTTCTATTTTCTTGCTTCGATAATTCATGGGAAATTACCGTGAACTGACGTCGACGTTAATTTTCATCGACTCGAGAGAGCCGCAAGTCAAACACGAAATTGTATCGTGAAACATTGTTAGCGTGAAAGGGCCGTTCCTGATCCTTGCTCATACAACATTCCAACGCGCTTTTCCCATTTTCATTTTTACTCCGTTCTTTTTTTTCCCACCGTCGTCATTTGCGTCGAGCAAATATTTGAGAGCACACCAAAGTTTTGCGCACTTTTTCCCCTCTTGACCGTGTATTTTTCACAGCTACGTAAACCGCGTCCCATGAGGAATTAATAATGGGGTATGAAATAAAAAAGCAGAAAGAAAATATTGGAGGGTTAAACATAAGAAGAGCTCACCTCAGTGATTAAAGTATTGTACGGATGCGATAAATATACGTATTTGAAGGATAGACAAGGGGAGAGGGTTTCGAAAAAGGGGGAGAAAAAAGGGAAAATCCATCTTCGCGTATGAAATCGATATACGGCAATTTCGATAACCCAAGATAATCTCGTCACGTTGAGTCTCGCCGTGGATGCGCGTAGCAAAATTCACGAAGACGAGGGAGAGGAAAAAGTCCGTGGATCGTCGCATTCTACCATAAAATATCCGGTTACCCTTCTTTGTGTTTGCTTTTTTTTTTCTATAGATATATATAAATTGATGGAAAAAGCTCGTACAATACGAGCGCATTCGATATATCTGTTTGTTCGTTCTGTCGTATTTCCTCCTTCTATTACGTATCCTGGATAAATTTTATCGACGTCTCCAACAATTCTGGAAAAAAAAGTTTAAAAAAAAAAAACAGTATTTTACTGCGAAAAAGGTTTGGGTTTGCGTCGATTTTGTTCTCAAATATTCAAAATGTCGCTAAACTTTCGATACTGTTGACGCGAATTTGTGCAGATTTTATGGAATTTTTTAGAATTGCAATTTTTTTATAATTATTGAATTTGGAAATAAACACTTGAGTCATTCAGATTTCGACAGAAGTTTGTAGAATTTTTATACATTGCAATTTTTTTGGCAATTATTGAAATTGAAAGTGACTTGAGTCATTCAGATTTCGCAGAATTTTAAAGAATTTTTTACAATTGTAATTTTTACCAATTCAACTTAGAAATGATCATTCGAGACATTTAGATGTTGAGAATTCTGTAGAATTTTTTGCAAATGCAATTTTTCGACAGTTAACAAGATATAAAGTGTACTCGAATCATTCAGATTTGCAGAACTTTGTAGATTTTTTCACGATTATAATTTTTCGACAATTATTGAAATGGAAAATGTTCTCGAGTCATTCAGATTGTGCAGATTTTTTTAGAATTTTGGGCAATCACAATTTTTAGACGATTATTGAAATTTCAAATGTTCTCGAGTCATTCAGATTCTGCAGAACTTTGTAGAATTTTTTACAATTACAATTTTTTGAAAATTATTGAAAATGTAGTCGAGTTAATCAGGTTTTGCAGAATTTTGTAGAATTTTTTTGAATTGCAATTGTTCGATAATCATTGAAATTAAAAATGTCAAGTCATTCAGATATATCAGAACTTTGTAAAAAAATTTACAATTACAAGGTTGTGAAAATTATTAAAATAGAAAATGTTTTCGATTCATTCAGATTCCGCAGAATTTTGTAGAGTTTTTTTACATTCAAATTTTTCAAGAATCATTGAAATTGAGAATTTCAAGTCATTCAGACATATCAGAACTTTGTAGAATGTTTTACTATTACAATGTCGTGAAAATGATTAAAATTGAAAATATATTCGATTAATTCAGATTCCGCAGAATTTTGTAGAGTTTTTTTAAATTGAAATTTTTCGAGAATCATTGAAATTGAAAATATCAAGTCATTCAGACATATCAGAACTTTGTAGAATTTTTCACAATTACAATGTTGCGAAAATAATTGAAATTAAAAATGTTTTCGATTCATTCAGATTCCGCAGAATTTTGTACAATTTTTTTTAATTGAAATTTTTCGAGAATCATTGAAATTGAAAATGTCAAGTCATTCAGACATATCAGAACTTTGTAGAATTTTTTAAAATTACAATATTGTGAAAATGGTTAAAATTGAAAATGTATTCGAGTCATTCAGATTCCGTAGAATTTTGTAGTTTTTTTTAAATTGAAATTTTTCGAGAATCATTGAAATTCAAAATATATCAAGTCAGTCAGACATATCAGAACTTTGCAGAATTTTTCACAATTAAAATGTTGTGAAAATTATAAAAATTGAGAATGTTCCCGAGTAATTCCGCAGAATTTTGTCGAATTTTATGGGTTTTCGCCCCCGAGAGCAAGCCAGTATATTTTCGAAAATCCTGTTTCATCGGATATTGTAAAATAAAGTAATCGCCTCAGAGAACTCAAATACGTATAGAGACACGAAATTATGCGTTCTATGCGCGTGTTATAAATCCCACAAAATAGGAGCACGTATAGGGGTGAATAATTCCGAGAAGTACTACGTGTATCGTGTGCTGCATGTGCACTCGATACGGCGCTAGGTTACGGTTCTCTCTATTTTCTCGTGGATGAACTTAACTACATACCGCGGCCCGGGCTTTTTCTCTTTTCTCAACCCCCACAAAAACACCCCCTGCCCTCTTTCTCTCGCTCTCTCACCCCTGGACTATTCCCACTGGCAATGCGCTGTGCTCTTTTCTACCTTTTCATCCCTCTCTTCGTCCTTCCTCTTTCGAGATGAATACCTCCCCATTGAGCGTGTTCCCTCGCTACTATTGTGTCCCAGCACGCATCCGCCGTGGAAAATCTCTCTTGCGCCCTCGCCTCCGCGCTTTTCTTCGCCCATATACAGTTATACACCCTTCTCCATTTCTCTTTGCACCCCCGTTCTCCAGCAGTTTTATGCCCATTCTCTCCGGAGCGACCCCATCCTCGATGTCTCATAAGAAGATCCGACAATGCTTCGTAATGTTCCCAGACGCTGTACAGAGCTTTCAATGATACTCGGATCCATATATATATATATGGGTCGTTCCATGCCAAATCGACCAATAGTTGGAATCGAACCCTTTCAATTTCAATGAAATTTGGTTAGAAGTTTTCTTTTATCATGAAACGAACTTCTATCAAAGGAAAAAAAATTGACATTTTTTTTTCGACAGTTAGTTAACCATTTTCTCCATTTTGCAAGTTTATTATTCAAATATCTCGAAAACAATTATAACGAAAAAATTGTTCTGAGTCCGTCTTGAAGAGTATACTTGGAGCTACGAAAAAAGAAAATATTCCGAAAAAAGTTTTTTAAAAATGATGACTTTGGAGATTTTTGAATTTTTTAAAATCGTGAGAATCTACGATCAACGTTGAATTTTTTATTCAAATTTTATTATATAATACCTTGTACTCATCTTAAAAGATCGTAAAATTTTCAGAATTGCATTTTTTTTTAAATATAAATTTATGCATTTTTGTAAAATAATGTTTTTCTTCTTTTCACCTCCAAGTTAAGTAAAATTGAGGAATCAGGTAATTTTGTAATTCTGAGCAGTAATAATTGAATGATTGCTCAACTGTACTTAACTTAGAGGTAAAAAAAAATTTTTTTTACCAAAGTTCAATAATTCATATTTTTGAAAAATAAAAAAACGTAATTCTGAAAATTTCAGGAATTCTTGAGATCAGTACAAGGTATTATATAAAAATAATTGAACAAAAAATTTAATGTTGATCGTGGATTTTCATGATTTTAAAAAATTCAAAATTCCCCAAATTCATCATTTTTCAAAAAAAAATTTCGGAATATTTTTTTTCCGTAGCTCCAAATATACTCTTTAAGACGAACTCAGAACGATTTTTTCGTTACTAAAATAGTTTTCGAGATATTAAAGAAGTTAACTCGAAAAATTGAAAAAATTGTAAAATTTTGAATTTTCGAAAAAAAATTAAAACTTTGTTTAGTACTTAAATTTATGACAAAAGAAAACTTCTGACCAAATTTCATCGAAATTAAAAGGGGTCGATTCCAACTATGAGTCGATTTGACATAGAACGTACATGTGATATTTATGTGCAAACACAAATATATGTACGTGTGTATTCTCGTACAGATGTGTTTTTATATTTTTTCCCATCGAGATATTCAATCCCTGAATATATTCCGGTGTCGACAATGAAAATATTTATATCCCAGTATTATTTATATTTTTAACGAGCAGCTGAATTTTTATCGCCCATCAAGTGTGAATGTAAAATCTTGTCGCAAACTTTTGTTCCATAATGGATCTTACACTTAGGTGGATGTATTATCACGCAGTCGGGGTATATATATATATTGTGAGGGGTTTCGCTAATGACCGCTGCTTATTGTGCCAAGATTCCCCTCAAATAATAATGAGATTCAACGCTCAAGAGAGCGATCACAGTGATTGGCAGCTTGACTCGTCAACGTGATTGGACCGGAGAACATTATCGTGAACGTGCCAATGACTGTGACGAGCTTGGCAAAATGTGTCACATTAGCCCGACGTCGTTTGGTCTTATGAGGGCGTTTATAATGTGCTTATAGATGGACGTATCTGCGACCAGCTGAATCATATTGATTACACATCAATAGCGTCGTTAACGCGCTAATATTCATCGTCCAACTGTTCTTGATTTCCCACGAATGAAAATCTTGCCCCATTGATGAGCATCCATTACACCCAGAAAAAAGATCTAGTACATTTAACTAAATCCTAGTCAAGCCAAATAATTTTTTTTAGTTGTAGACCGGCCTAATACAACTCTATTCACGTCAACGAATTTTTTTTTTTTTTTTAGTGATCTACTAGGAAAATATATTGCGATCTATTAAATTTGAATTTAATATTAATAAATATTATTTCAAACTGAACAAATATGTATTTAAATGAAATAATTTTTTTTTTAATATTTACACAATATATATTTTTAAACATTTCAATCTTTGAATGTATAGCTACACATGTGAAGTCTACAATTCCGTAAAGCATCGTCTTTTCTTTAACAGAAGGGAAAAGAAAAAAGACCCTTTTTATGGGAATCCTTTTCGGGGATTCGACCATCTTGCGTTTTGCCGCAATGTTCAATGTATTAAATATCCATACTGAAAAATAAGGATATCAAACATAGACGAGCTTGGAAAGGATATAGAGGCGTCGAGAGGCAGGTTCGCTTGTGCGAAAGGTCGCCACCTGGCGAATTTTTGGGGTACTGACAAATCTGCAGATATGATTGGATGAGATTACGGGTGAATAGGTATTTAGTAACAACGAATAGAATTTTTTTTCAACGCCTGTTTCTCGATGACAGGGAATTCAAATAAATAGACCCAAATAAATAAACCCAAATAAATAGTGGAAGTAAATATCGCCCAAAATTGTATGGAAAGAAAATTTTTTTTAAAGAAACTAAAAATTAATCAAATAAACGATTATAGTACCAACGACTAGATCTTTTTTCTGGGTGTATGAGGTCATCGACTGAAATAAACGGAATTCACGATCGAATTGCCACTTTTTCTTTTCTTACCGAGAAAACTATCGATGTCACTCCTATAGCCGTCATTTGCGTATTCACAAAAGACAACACGCCAACTTTCTGTTCGACTAATCCATAAAAATTGTACAAGCGACATTCCTTGTCTTTTACTCTATTCTATCAAGTTTTTCGTGAATTCACTGACTTGTAATCGCTAATTTATTGGGAATTATAGAAATTACGACGGCAGTATGAAAGAACGTGCTATCTCAAATTGTGCTAGAAGAACGTGCTATCTTAAATTGTGCTAGCACGTTCTTTCAGCACAATTTGATATAGCAAGTTTTTCTAGCACAATTTGATATAGCACGTTTTTCTAGCACAATTTGAGATGGCACGTTCTTCTAGCACAATTTGAGATAACACGTTCTTCCATACTGCCGTCGACTTGATGTTCATTCTTGCTTCTGTCAAACAAAAATTATGTTATAACTGAAACATAGGTAGTTTTTTCTCCTTCGACTTTCATTTGTCATTCTTGCAAGACAAGAACTGCTTGTTTCATATTTTGGAAAAGTTTCAAATTTCAGCGCTATCTTGAATTACAATTTAATTCACGTGCGCGCTCTGAGCTCGTCTAACAAAGTTTCGGTAAATTGTACGAGGCAATTTCAAAACGCCGTGACTAACATGCTCACATGTTGTAATAAAGACCTCCATCGTATCTATTTCCGCGGTTAATTATTCCGCTCTGCATGATAAGCGGTCACAAATTGCACTTCCGTCAATGGAGGATCAGAGAACACGGAAGCCACGCGGATTTTCGGTTAAATCATACATATAGAGGAGATGGGAGGGTAAAATGATCACTGGAGGCAAAATGAACGCCACCAAGAATTACAAAAAAAAAATCATAAAATTAGACAATGAGATCAAAATCAGATTTCGGCATTTCTATGACTGTCCATCAAGAGTTGAAAAAATCATTAAAATAACCCACTTCTACCAAAATCCTTCCATAATCCGAGGGCCAAAACAAAATAAGGTACCAGGAACAGAAAGGCCACCTCCATAATTGTTAAAAAAAACATTAGATAATTCAACTACGATAAAAATTGAATTTTGCTAAAAATTTAATTGCTAGAATTAACCCAAACAACTTGGTCCAAGCTTGGATATTAAGGTCATGTGATAAGCGAAGGAAATCGGGTTTTCAATGTTCTTCCTCGTTCCTTTTAATTTACGAAACAATACAATTTTCCGGATCTTATCCATTTTGCCCTTGAGAAATTCTTTTTCGAGCATCGCACCGTTATTCCAATCCCTATATTTGTACGGTGTCCATTTTGCCTCCCAATATCCCAAAGCCGAGTTCGGTTATTATTCACGAAATATTAGCGATTTTCCGGTTGTAGGAGAATAATAATATCGTTGGAAGCGTTGCGCAGGAAGGTAGGATTGAAGTCGCGAAGGGTAAGCCATGCATGAACGCACGTCGAAACCGGGCTACCTTCATCAGTCATCCAATGCCCCGTTCCAGGACTTGTACTCCTATATACGTGTACAGAGTAGCGACAGTTGATTTGCTAATAGCTCTCGTGTATCCCTTACCGCAAGATTCGAAATCTCGTTAAACTCACACGGTGTCACGCGGTAAAGAGGTCGATGTTAAAGCAGACGTGACAGAATTTGTGGCTTAATCATACCGCCGATGGCCGATGATATTCGCCGAAAGTGCAATTAGCGTTGATGGCGAAAATCTGGGCGTATCCCTTCCACCGATGTCAGGACGTACATCAAACTGGACTCCATTAGATCAGCGTTCCATTTTAATTAATGAGATCCAGTTGGACGAGTGAGTGGCGTTGAAGTGCCATTTTTATTCGCACGTACAATGATGGGGGGTGGCTTTTAGTGGAGGGCAAAGAAACGGGGAACAAGGGCCGAACGTTGAAAAGAGGGAATTGTGACGATCATACGGTCGTGACCTACAT
Source organism: Alloplasta piceator (assembly GCA_946863875.1). Lineage (NCBI taxonomy): Eukaryota > Metazoa > Arthropoda > Insecta > Hymenoptera > Ichneumonidae > Alloplasta > Alloplasta piceator. Next base: position 42,495,921 of record OX333076.1, on the reverse strand, counting down.
CGCATGCATCTGTGAAGGCTGGTGAGGACTGAAAACCCTTGTGCTCGGCCAATCGATGCGAGGGCATTGACTTTCGGATTTAGCCTAGCTGGAGAGCTGCCTGATCGAATTGCCACCCACAAAGTCGCAGTGCCGAAGGCCTTCGGGATTCTTGCGAGCGACTCCCCTTTATTTATCATCCCCCAACTTATATACGTCCATTGAATGACTTTTCAACGCTCTCATCCGCCGAGGGTCCAACGTCTCGGATCCTCCTCGACGCCGATGGCTACTGGATACGAACAGTTCTATCTGGCATTAACTCACAGCTTCACAGCGAAAAATCGTGGGGTAGGTTCTACTTCGGTCCTCCAGAATTCTGCCCCCGGGCCAAGGCGTACGAATTCGCGAAACGAACGTTTTAAGAAGCCAAAAGCCTGGACTCTTTCCACTCTCATCCACGTGCAACTGGCTGACACACACACACACACACACACACACACACAAGCCCAAGCCGATGGTAAAACTGCCGGCCATTGTCATGGCCTGCAGCCGTTGGTGCTTTTTTCATTTCCTGTCCAACACGCCCAAGAAACGGGCGGGGGTGGATTTTGTCTCGTTTTCTTGAAAAATGAGTGCTTCTTGCCCGGAGATACGTTCACCAGCGACGATGAACGACATCGTTTTCAGCCAGATGTCTGGCGCTCGCTTCTTTTCTCACCGTAAATTAAACGACCTCCCAGCAGCGAAGAGCGAAAAAAGAATCCCGTCATTTTGAACATGGACTTCTCTGTGGTATGAGCAAGATGATCTTGTTCCCGCGAGTATCAACGATTTTCAGGAGGAAGATTGCCGAATGGTTTTTACCTGCATTGGTAATCGAGACGAGGAGGATTTAGAGTGCCAGAGGGACTTTTCTCTGATCCAGGTTGATGACGACCTTTCGCGGATTCACGAAAAATATCGGAAAATATACTAGGGCACTCCACGCCGAATCGACCACTTTTGAACCCAACCCTCTTTGATTTGGCTGAAAGTTTTTTATCCTTTTCTACCCTATGAAAAACGTTTCTCAGAATTTTTTCAAATTTATTTACCCAACAAAAAAACAGTTATGAATTTTTGAAAAAAATGGCTTTTTTTGTTTAAATAGCTATAACTTTTTAAAAATTTGACTTATCGGAACGTTTTTTTTTCAAAATTTTCGTTTTTAAATATACTTTTTGGAAAAAAAAACAAAAAAATTATTGAAACCCATCTTCATTGTTTTTTTTTTAGATTTTTGGAAAAAATAGAAAATTTCTCGATGTTTACCATTTTTTATTTTTTTTTATTTTTATTATATCAAACTTTGATATTTTCTGCAAATCCTCAAATCTTTTCAGAGTGGTGTATTTTTATTTCCATTTTTTTTTCATTGAAAAAAAAATTTCAACCAGCCTTACTTCTCATAACATCGTTCTGAACATTCTTGAGGGTGTTCAGAGAACTTTCAAATTTGAAAAAAAAAAATAAAAACAAAAATTGAACGTGGTAATTATTGAAACAATTTTTTTAAAATAGCTATAACTTTCTAAAAATTTGACTTATTGGAACGTTCTTTTTTTTAAATATTCGGTTGTAAGTGTTCTTTTTAAAAAAAAAATACAACAAAATTATTGAAACCCATCTTCATCGTTTTTTTTTTTTTTAGACTTTTGGAAAAAATCGAAAATTTCTCTATGATTACCATTTTTAATTTTTTTCTTAATTTTTATTTAATTAAACAATGACATTTTCTGCAAATCGTCAAATTTTTTCACAGTGGTGTTTTTTTATTTCTATTTTTTTTTTTCAATTGAAAAAGAAATGTCGATTAGCCTTGTTTCTCATAACACCATTCTGAAAATTTTTGAGGGTGTTCAGAAAACTTTCAGATTTGAAAAAAATAATAAAAACAAAAATTGAAAGTGGTAATTATCGAAAAAATTTGATTTCTTTCGAAAGATTAAGATAAAAAATAGAAAGACGCTTAGAATAACTTTTTTGTGTTTTTTTCTTCAAAAAGTACATTTTAAAACAAAAATTTTGAAAAAAAACGTTCCGATAAGTAAAATTTTGAAAGAGTTTTCTTCAAAAGTTCATAACTTTTTTTTGGTTGGGTAACAAAATTTGAAAAAATTCTGAGAACCGTTTTTCATAGAGTGGAAAAGGATAAAAAAAACTTTCAGCCAAATCGAAAGGGGTCGGGTTCAAAATTGTTCGATTTGGCGTGGATGCCCCATAAATAAATAAAATAAAAAACGGATATCGCGAAATTTTCAAACCTATCCGATCCCTCAAATCCTGGACTCAAAATCGAAACGAATCATAATCAAAGTGCACTGAGAAAATTTTGTTGTTGAAAATGCAAAAATTTGTTTGACTCAGCCAAATATTTATTTCCGGACGTTCAATCATTTTGGTAATTCAACAAAGATACAGTGGAAGTTTTAATTAAATCGGTTAAATCGTTTCTTGAATGGGCAAAGTTTCAGTTTGATCAAATAAATATCTTTGTCCCAAATAAATTGTGTGATTGAAAATACGAATTGTTTTTTTGTTACAGCTAAATTTATCAAGTTAAAATATACTAGAAATCAACGAAATATTTCTGTACAGCAACGCGGTAACGTGTAAATTGGACTAAACTGTATCTAGAAATTGACCAAATAATTTCGTTCACCCCATTTCTTATGGTTAACCAAATCCATTTGTTGAATTAATTATAGTTTCGTTATTTCAAACAAATTAATATTGAATCAACTTAATTTTTTTCAACTAAATGGATTTAGTTGTTTTAACTGAACTTTTTTCTCAGTGTGACCAAAACCCAAGATTCTCAAATTTCCATATCCATCAGTAAGCCATGAAATCAATCAGTGTCGCGATAATCGATGAACAATGAGACCTTATTTCGTTTCAATTGATTTCAGGTGAACATCCTGCGGCGATGCAGCATGGAAATTCGAGCAAAAGTGGCGCCGCAACGCGGACACTCGCGCTGCTGCTTCTGCTCCTACACGCTGGTTCATTCGCCAGGTGACTGATCGACGACAGGCAGTAAACAACCTTGCCAAGACATCCGGCAACTGCCGTCACCAAATACAGCGACTTACCGATTGCATGTTGGTCCCACAAGTCCTTGCGAGTAATCGCGCTCCCTCTCTCGCTCGTCGTTCATTGTTCCTGTCTCCTTGTCCCATCAGAAACGTTTCAAGTGTCCTCCGAGAAATCCTTGCCCATCACCGTCTCTATCTCTTTCAGTATCTCCGCCTTAGTCCGTAATGGTGAAAATACCGATCAGGCACTGCGAAACAGCCTCGTCGATGACGACAGTTGCGTTCGTCGCCAATCAGCCGTCTAATCGTCGTGACACATTGACGTTTCCCCTCGTTAAGGCCATAAACAGACACGCGTTGGCGCTAATCGGCCTGAGAAAGCCCGAGGCGTGTTCCGCCACAAAGGAAATCGGAATGATGTCGTTGTAAAACGGGAGGCAACGGGACACAATCGATTTCAATCGATCCTGGAACCAGAACTGACATCGGTCCTTGGATCCTCGACGCTCCTGGGCATTGAGACCGAAGGCTTGAGCCATAAATCGTTATGGGGAAAATTGTGCTACATCGCAATGCTTTGATGTCGTTGCTGATAAACGTCATGGCGAATGGTTTCATCATCGGCATGGATGCAGAATCGTTGATGACTCGACGGATCAATAAACCGTCTCGCCCACTCATTCCGAAAGGAAGTTGCAGCCAAAAAATAGCCAACGATCTCGGAATAACCTCTCGGATCTTCGGTTTGGTTCGGTGGCCTCCGGATAATTGACTCTTCCAGAGACAAGGGAAAATATGGTTTTGAGCCTGGACTTGGGCTTGGGACGGTGCTTCTCAGTTCAGTGCGCGAATTGGACGATGCATAGTCATTTGATCCTTCCAATGACAGTTTTCAGCTGAAGGAATGTGTGCGGGTAGCGTTTAATACTGAGACTGTGATTGACGTGTACATTTTTCCTCTTTTTGTCTCCTTCTTTACTTTCTAATGCACGAGTGATGTGTGAGAGATGTGCACCCTCGAAAGATAATATCAATATCTTTGGACATTAGTTTCTGGACAATTAATGGACTTGGTTGGTTCACGCGGCGTTGATCAGCAATTAGTTGTGCTGAAGGTCAAATCTCTCGTGTTGACGATGATGATGACGTTTTCAGGACTCGATTGGGTCTTACAATGGTCTCGGCAATGTAACGAGAGGTGACCTCGTACTGATTCTGAGTTGAATCATTACATCATCGGCCATTTCGAGTGAACTTTGTTTCAGACACTCGCGGGTCGTTGGACGGTGTCGTCATTAATCTCTCTCTCTCTCTCTCTCTCTGCCTATTTTTTTTACTCCTATTACTCAAAGTCCAGCTCCGATCAAACTTCGCGGGACGAGACTCGATCAAGTTGGGATAAAATTCCAGTAACCGAGTCGCGCTCATAATCGAGCAGCGTTGAGGTTGAAAAAGAGGATGATGAAAATGAGAAGCTTTCGTCCACATAAATCTCCATGACCAATTAAGTCGCGAAAACGCTAACGAGAATCCTCCCTCGTTTCTCATTCCTCCGGAGTAATCTCGAAATTGCATGAACCCTCCTGCCTCGCTCTCAGAGAAGAAAGGAGAATATTTTTTCCCTCAATCGACCGAATACAAAGAATACTATTGGTGAAATCAGGGAATCTTGAAAAATTTCACATATTTAATTCTTATTGAGCAAAGGATGAACCGAGCAAACTGATCGTTGTTTCTAAGAGAGATTTTTCTCTATTTTTTCTCGAGAAAAAAAATTGAAAATCCTTGAGAAATTGAAAGACGAAAAGCAGATAAACGAGTTTACAGTGAAAAACTCAGAAGGATATCGGGTTTCTCTGTCGAGACATCAAGTATGATGAGTTTGTATTCACGTAAAAATGGACTGGGGAAACAGCATTAAAAATGAAAGAGAGCGAGGATTCTCTCTACAAAAAAAAAGCAGAAGTCGTTTATTCGACTCTCAGAAATTCCAATTTACTAACTTTTCTTTCCGGACTTTTTTTTGCCATCCTCTTTACATTGACGTTACTTTTTTTTAGAAAAATATTTATCCGAAGAATGCTTTTCTTTAATAAATTGAAAAGTCGAATTGGACTTAGTGATGTTCGATTCTTTGGAAATAATCGATTCTGAAATCAAGGAAATCGATTTTCATGAAAAATCGAATCCAAAGCATCGGTCTCGTGAGAATCGATTTTAAAAAATCGTAGAAAAAAATGAATTGCTAGTTAAAGCTTACGTAAGTGTTTATTAAGTTTTTACCATGGGAAATGATTAAATTGGATTAATTTATTTTTAATACAAAATGATGAATGCAAAATAACAAATAAAAAACAGTTTTCATTATGGCTAAACATCGTTTGATTCTTTTACACGTTTGCACTTTTTAATATATTCTTAGAAATATTATGAATATATTTAACATATCAGGGTTTTTTTCTAATACATAAGTTTTTATTGTTTCACGATATTTTGTATATTTTTACTTTCCATTATTTTTTTCGTTGGATCATGTTTTCAATATTTTTATTTATTCATAAAAAATCGAATGTTCGATTTTTCGGACAAAAGGATCGATCTTTTAAAGAATCGAATCGGAATCGAACATCCCTAATTGAAATCAAGGGATGATAGCTTGAGAAGGATTGAAGAGAAAGATGCAACAAAAATCAATTTTAAGGCCGTGTTCTAGTGTAGAAAGGGCCAAAATTTAGGGATTTTTCAACATGCTTTGATAAAAAAATAAACATGCTTTTGCATTCATTTTTTCACCACATATTTATTCATTCTTCAATATTCTACAAAAAAATTGGCGAAAAAAAATCCAATATCTTGACAGATACCGGCTGATGAAGTGGGGGTGGGAAAAAAACCGGCCTCTGCGTATTGACGTGATTGCGGGCGTTCTATGCATCAGAAAAATATATATATATATTTATATGGGGCATTCCACGTCAAATCACGCGGTGATCGGCCTGACCCCCTCGGATTGTGATGTCCAATGAATTGTGGGTTTCGAATGACCCAAAATATGACCTCGAATTTTTAGAAATTTTTAGAAAAAAATAATTGTTTGCCATTTTTTTTTCATATTTGTGAATTTTTTAAAAATAGTTGAAAACAAAATTTCGGGATAAATCTGGTAGGGGCGATAGAGGGGTGTATAAAGAATGTCCACACAAAATTTCAGCTAAATCGGTTCATTACAATTGGAGATTTGTCAACCGTTTCGAAAAAAGCAGTTTCGAGAAAAACGCGTTTGGCCGTGTTCTATTGTAGAAAGCCAAAATTTAGGGATTTTTCAACATGCTATGAAAAAAAAAACTAAACATGTTTTTACATTCATTTTTTCACCACGTATTTATTCATTCTTCAATATTCTACAAAAAAATTGGCGAAAAAAAAAATCCAATATCTCGACAGATACCGGCTGATTAAGTGGGGGTGGGAAAAAAACGTCGGTTATTTCGACCTCACTAATTACTGCTATAACTCCGTTAATATTTGGAATTTCTAAATTTCCTTTGGAGGGTACATTCTTGAGACATCAAACACTGAAAATATGCACAAAAAAATCGATTTTTTCAAAATTCTACACTAGAACATGGCCTTGAATTCCAAAATTAAAAAAAAAATCAAGAGAGCGAAAAAAACAACCCTTGATGGAAATACTCATTCTGTAGTGGGCTCGAAATTCACCTTCCTGGAAATAAAAATGGGGCGAATGAACTGGGCGCGTCTGTACATCGACAAATATTTCACGATAGCGAACGACCGAAAACAAATCGGGAACTAATACGAATATTCGCGGGGGATGATCGGTGAAACGTGTGTCATAAGGGGTGTGTGTGCGTGTTTCGCGATGTAATAATTTATCCGCGTGATCGCCAACGTCCTGTGCGAGCGACGCTTAATTGTGCCCCACCGAGAGACGTTAACAAATGACATTTGGTACCGCGAGCCCCTCCAAAGTCCGAGAATTAATGGTTTCCGATCCCTCCATCCCTCCCTCGATTGCCCTCTCCTCTGTCCCTCGCCCTCTCGCCCTTGTACATCGGTGCTTCGCCAATTTTCATGCCGTTTTAACGGGTTTTCAACTTCCGTAAATACATCGCATCCTGTTCAGAGCCCAACTGGGACTGTCAGAATGACGTTAAAAAAAATTCAATCAGTTTGCGTTTAGCACCGATCACGAGATTCAAACAACGCGCCAACAAATTGATTGCGATAAAATTTGCTCCCGTTGACGGTAAATTGAATACTTGGAAATCGACGGCTGATGAAAATTTTACTTTCCAATTAAACGCAAATTGATTCACGAGCAGGAATATTTTTTGTACGGATTGGAAAATCAAAGAGGAGGAGAATAAAATGATGCTCCGAATAATCGATAATTTTGAGGGATTTCATGGGTTGCGAAGATTAAAAAAGCATATTTTCTCCATTTTTTAACATAATGCATTAATTATCTTATTCTAAATTTTGTGCATATCAAAGAGGTTGAACAATATTTTATAAAATTTTCAGCCAGGAACACTCATAATAGCTTTATCTGAAATTAAAAAATTTGAACAAAAATTAAGATTTGAATTTAGGCAGCGTTGTATGCAAAAAAGCTCATTTTTTGGCACAATCTATACGTATAGCTTTGTAAAAATTAGTTGTATTCGAAAAAAATGAATTATTAATTAAATTATATCCTGTTTAAATTAAATTATTAATTTTTGAGAAATCGTGTCCATGGACTTTAAAAATTATGTTTTTAGACAAAAAAAAACTAATGTGGGAATTTTTCGAAGGATCTCTTTCCTAAACTCTTACTCTGATTGACTTGAAACTCTGGGTAAATGTTCTAGACATACATCTACATATCCAAAAATAAAAAAATAATTTTTTTGAAATTTTAAAACTCTTGTAACCTCTTGAATTATATATTAATGACTGCAAGGAACAAGTTTCGAGAGTCAAGAGTTTGTCAAAGGATAACGGCTTAGATAAAAAATTGCAAAAAAAATCAATTTTCTGAAATTTTCAAATCCTTGAAACCCCTTAAATGAACTTGTGATGATTATACTATAATAATTACTACAAGGAACAAGTTTCTCAACCGTCAGGAGCTCACAAAAGGAGTTGAAATTCTATAGAGTCGGAAACTAACTGAAGAAATTAAGGATTAATCGAATATTATCAACGATCGAGTTACAAAAATCCAAAAATGTAATAAATCCGGCGCTGAATAAATTTTTCCATTGGCTCTCAAATCACATGAATTCAAGATGTAGCGTTGATTTTCAAAAAACAATACTTTAATCACGTCTCGTTAAAATAATATTTCATGTGAGGTTTTTACTTTTTCAATTTTTTAACAATGCATCGAGACATGCTAATTGGACAGTTTCGAGGGCGGAAATTAACTATTGATTCAAGCTATTTTGTGCTTTTGCTCTTTCCTCCTTCGATTTGCCAGTTCGTGGCTCTGGATTCGACACCGATATCAAAATCATAAGAGAATAATAAATAACGGCGTCGTTTCGGTCTCTCGCTCGACGAGGAAGTTACGATATCGGTGAAATTTCAAGTTGGACACCCTTTCACAGGCTAAAGCAAAGCTCCGTCCCGTTGAATATTCATCAGTGCCGAAGTGAGAGTGGAGGAAATAATATAAATTCTTGCAGCACACCGAGGCAATGTTCCACGCAAAATTGCATTCCCCAATTTCATTTAACATTTTTTTCAACGACAGACACACATCGAATTTCAATTTATATTTTTCTCGAAGCTTTTCTTGACTCTTGAAAGACAATTCCACTCGCGAAAGCTCTTCTCTTGTAAGCTAATTTCGCAGAGCAAAATTTTTCATGTTACTTTTCTGAATAAGAAAAAAAAATGTTTAAATTATTGCGAGCCAGATTTTTTTTTCTCATATTTACATGAATTTGGAGTCCATTTTAAAATTATTTACCACGAGAGTTCATTCAAGAATCAAGTCAAAGAAATTCTTTAATCTCATCAAGTTGAGAGATAATTTTTTCGCTTCAATAATTAAATCTTAAGGATAATCGATTTTTCCTCCCCCTCAGAAGATTTTTTTATTCATTATACATATATGGGTCATTCCATGTCAAATTGACCAAGAGTTGGAATCGACCCCTTTAGATTTCGATGAAATACTGTCAGAAATTTTCGTTTTTAATATAACGAAATTCCACCAAAAGAAAAAAATTCAAAATTTTTTTTCGAAAGTTATGCAAGATTGAAAAATAGAAATTTTTGAATTTTGGTAAAAAACAAAATTTTTTATTTCATTGTCAGTTAAGTAAAGTTGAGCTATCGTGTAGTTTTATAATTTTGAGCAGTAAAAAAAAGTAAAAGTAACAGTATTTTGGTAACAAAAAAATTTTGTTTACCAAAATTCAAAAATTAATATTTGTGAAACAAAAAAATACCATCCTGAAAATTTCAGGATCTTTTAAGATCAATACAAGGTATTATACTTAAAAAAATGTAACCAAAAATTGAATGTTGATCGTGGACTTACACGATTTTTAAAAATTCAAAAATTCATATTTTTGAAAAAACAAAAAAGACCTTTCCGAAAATTTCAGGATCTTTTAAGATCAGTACAAGGCATTATATTTTAAAAAATTGAACCAAACATTTAATACGAAACTTGTATTTTCACGATTTTTTAAATCTCAAAATTCTCCAAATTTATCATTTTTCAAAAAAATGTTTAGGAATATTTTTTTTTTCGTAGCCCCAAGTATACTCTTTAAGACGAATTCAGAACGATTTTTCGTAACTATAATAGTTTTTGAGATATATTTAAAAAATAAACTTGGAAGATTTGAAAAATTGTGAAATTTTGAATTTTGCATAACTTTTGAAGAAAATTTTTTAAATTTTTTTCCTTAGGTGGAACTTCGTTTTACTGAAAACGAAAACTTCTGACTAAATTTCATCGAAATTGAAAGGGGTCGATTCCAACTCTTGGTCAATTTGCCGTGGAATGACCCATATCTATGAATCAATTTCAATTAATAACTTTTTCATGATCCTTTTCCGAATTAGAAAAAAAATGTATCAACTATTCCGAGCCAGATTTTTTCTCCTTATTTACATGAATTTAGGGCAGTTTTTAGTATTATTTATAACAAAAGTTCATTTAAAATTGGAGATTATTTTTTAATCGAAATTTTTTGAATCTTATTAAGTTAGGATATCATTTTTTTGCTCCTATAATTGAATCTCCAGGATAGTCAATTTTTCCACCCTCTCAATTTTTTTTTCACTCATTATACACATATCCATCTTTTATTATACATACCGATAAAAAAACCATTGAGATTTCGTATTCGAGTCTGAGGGAACGAGAATCGTGAGTACATGAATAATATCGACGAGACATTATTTTTTCGAGTGTCTCTACATTAAATTCTTTTTACTCATACACACACACACATATATATATGTACATAAATATATATATGTGTGTGTTCTCTCGAGACATTTCTTTCTAATCACGGTAATGGACTGGATTTTCAACGTTGGTTGTTGAATGACGTACACGATTCGTTCGCGTGTAAAAAGAACAAAAAAAAAAGAAATCCACTGAAAGGTAACGGAACACTCTCGTAAATTCGGGTCCCCGTGGTATCGTTCCGCCGATCGATATGATTCTGAAGATGAAGAATGATTGATTGTATTGTCAAGAGAGGGAGAAAGCCTAAGAGATAAAATTCGATCCGGGCCTAAAAAAAAAAAAATGAGACAAATGAAATCAAATTAAACATCCAGAGTTCGAACTCTGGATTTATGTATGAATATATTTTGTGCAATCAATTTTTATTGAGTAATCACGAGGATTGAATAAATTTTCGTTACCTCGTGCTTGACGAAACTTTTGCTCTGCAAATTGGGGACGAGATTCGAGCTCGAAAATGCAAGCTCCGCTTCACCATTCACAGATGCATTCGTGAATGATGAACCTTGATGAGTGGCTATTCAGAGGGTCGTTTATCCTCCATCCCTCCACCTTTTCCCTCGCTTCTTTCCCTTCCATCATTGGCGCGAATTTTCCCACCAAAGTTTCATGCGAAAAGACGACGAGATCTCCCTTCGTGAATTTTCTCGCGACGAGACAAAAGAGGGTTGGACAAGCTGATTAATAAAAAATTCCATCCCTCGATCGTTTATTTTATTTATAAATCCTTGAGCAATAGTTATCTGCCCTTCGAATTTTTGAGGCTGGAATTTGAAGCTTTTTTTTCTCGGCTCTAAAGACACGAATCTTCGAATGACGATTTTTTAAAAATACAATTTATCCTGAAGCTTCTCATTAGCGTATTTTTGAATATTTTTTTATGAATATTTGTATTTTCGTATTGAAAAAATTGTTTTGTCGTATCGAAAAATGTGAGGAAACAGCCGAAAGCTTTGGAAAATATTTAATTTATTAAAGCCGAGAAAAAATTTCAAAAGTTAAACTAAAAAAATTGAATAAAAAGGCCCTATGGGTATAACCATAGTGAATCTGCCCCCGAAAGATTTTTAAATGATACTTACAGCATGAGTAGGTACTAATAAAATAATAAGATCCTGAAAGTTTCAGATCCCTAACTCAATTAGTGATTGAGAAGTAGTAAAATATGTAAAAAAAAAGAAAATTTTTATTTTCTCAGGATTGACTGAACCGATTGATCTAAGTTTTTTATATGTTTTGGGGGCTGATAATAGCTCCAAGAAAAAAAATTAAGAGCTATATAGCTTCATAAGATCCTTGAAAAAAAATTATTTTTCTTTCAATTTCAATTTTTAACCATGATGCAATTTTGGCACAATGACGAAACTATTTTTGTTCAAACTTTCTATGTTTTACTATAACATTATGAATTTTGAAAAATTTAAAAAACGATCCACCATAGTAGAAAAAAATAAAAACCACTTTTTGGTCCAAATAATGAATTTATGCATATGTTTCGAGGGTTAATTTTTGTGATTTAACGCATATTTACATAATGTGTATTCATTAAAAATAATATTACATATTCAAAACAACAACAAAGACTTTTTCCCACAGTCTAAAATTGAAGCAGGTAAATATCAATAATCAATTTTATAGTCATTTTAACAAATATTATTTGTATATTATTTGTATATTTTTATAGGCTGGAGACATAGATATAGTAAGCAAAAATGATCAAATTCATGAAAGACAAAAACATTTTTTTTCTGAACAAATCTAAACTTTTAAACAAATCTAAGTTTCATTTTATTCATTTATTATGATTTTCTTTAAATTAATAAATTCAACAGTTCACACTAATAAAAGAATTTCACTGTATAATACTGTAAAATACAATTGTAACATAAAAAACAGTTCTTAATGAATAAATAGTAAAAAGGAAAACAAATATCAAAAAGATGTTTTTTTTTAATATTGCCGAATCACATTTCATCAGTCTTGGTCACTGTCTTTTTCAATCGCAGGTAAGACATTGTCTTTATCAGATAATTTGCTCAATATTTCATCAGGCCTTGGAATTTCCGACAAATATCACCCGTGTGACAAATAATAGATAATCGCAGCAATATGGAAGCAACATTCAATAGTTCCAAAGCCATTTGCTGTTTTTTATGTTATAATTGTATTTTACAGTAGATCTATCAATCTTTAAAAAAATATTTTTTTAGTGTGAACTGTTGGGTTTATTAATTTTAAAAAATACAATAAATGAATAAAATGAATCTTAGATTTTTTTGAAAGTTTACATTTTTTCAGAAAAAAATGTTCTTGTCTTACATCGATTCGATAAATTTTGGTTATATCTATGTCGCAAGTCTATAAAATTATATAAATAATCGAGTTATCTAATAAAATGTTGTTCCTAAAAATATTTGTTAAAATTAGTATAAAATTAATTATTGATATTTACCTGATTTAATTTTTGACTATAGCAAAAAAATGTTTGTTGTTGTTTTGAATATGAAACATTATTTTTAATAGATACAAATTATGTAAAAATGCGTTAAAATACAAAAATTAAACCTCAAAACATTAATAAATTCATTATTTGGGCGAAAAAGTGATTTTTATTTTTTTCTACTATAGCGTACCGTTTTTAAAAATTTAAAAAATTCATAGGATTATAGGGAAATATAGAAGGTTTAAAAAAAAAAAATAGTTTCATAATTGTGCCAAAATTGTATCATGGTAAAAAATTGAAATTAAATTAAAAACAATCATTTTTTTCAATGATTTTATAAAGCTATATAGCTCTTAATTTTTTTCTCGGAGCTATTATCAGCCCCCAAAACATATAAAAAATTTAGATCAATCCATTTGGTCAATCCTCAGAAAAAAAAATTTCTATTTTTACATATTTTACTTTTTCTCAATAACCAACTGAGTTAGAGGTCTGAAATTTTCAGGATCTTATTATTTCATTAGTACCTACTTATGCTCTAAGTATCATTTAAAAACCTTTCGGGGGCTGATTCAGCATTCCCCCCTTAAAGCTATCAATTTTCACAGATAAAAAGAGAGAGAAAGAGAGAAAAGGATGTCGGGATATCATTTACAAAAGGGAAGTTGTAAATTAGGCGCAATTTAAATAATCGTCGAGACTTTTTGTACTTTTATCGTTGAGCTGCGATATCGAGGAATTATTGTTTGACGATTCTGCGAATGGTGGGAAAAAAAGGAAACAAAATCATCCCATTAAGCATAAAACCGTAATAATAATAATAATGATAACAATAATAGCGATGATAACGTGAAATAATAACAATGATAATTGTGAGATTGAGGATTCCGCGTGAATGTGAAACGAGGAGAATAAATTTGTCGCATGAACGATTAGAAAACACGGTTCCATGATTTTGCACGAGCGTGGAAATCGCCTGTGGTGTAAATAAAATTCGCAATTAGTTCATAAATTAATAGAAATCGTTCGTCGATAAACAATTTTTTTTAAAAAGTGGAAAAAATCACGAAACGCGTTTCCGCACGGAAAAACAATTTTTCTTTCTCTCTGTGCGACAAAACGCATTCGTGTGATTGTGAATAAATTAACACAGAAGGAAATCTCGTGCAGGATTAATAAATGCGGCGGAATATTCCGAGGATCAAAGGATTGAAAAAAAAGTGGAGACGTTTAAAAAGTACGATTGACGAAGGGCGGGGTGGAAAAAGGGCCTTATTTTGGAATCTTGAAAGAGAAAAAGTGTCAAATTTAAGGCCCTTTTTGAATCGAAAAAGTGCACACAAAAATAAAAAAAGAGTAGTGTGAAGGGGAGAGAAATGAGAGCTGATACACAAAAGTCACAGTTATTGAGTTCCTATTATTTGGATAATTTGATTATTCTTAATATTACAGTCGAACGAGAATAAATATATTGCGGAGTGTAATTCTTCGTAATTTTTTTTCTTCATTTTTATACCGTGAAGTTCGCGTGAAAAGGATTTTTGCAGAGAAACAAAAAATATAAAACCCCCCGTAATTATCAATAATACTCGCTTGATCAAACGTATAAATCGAATTTTCGAAAAAACCTGTACATTCCGAAAAAGAAAAAAGAAGAAAGATTAAGATCGATCGTCTTGTGTGTAACGCGCACCTGTAAGATACGAGTACATGTATAATATAAATAAATAAACAAATATATATATATAAATATATATATATATATATATATATATATATATATATAAACAAGAACAAAAAAAATTAATTTAGAACCACGAATGACTGTTAAAACGTAAGTATCTAATAAATGTACGAAGATCAATTGTTAGAGGGCGATAAAAATTAAATAGAAGAAAAAAAAACCCGAAGAAATAAGAGGAGAGCACACGAAGAACAGAGAAAAATCGAAAAAGATAAAAAAAATTATCATTCGAGAATGTTGAAACGTGAAATATAATTAAATGTATATAAATTACGTAACGATTCATCCATTATGTTGAAATCCAATTGTACCAGAATTCGTAAGCCAAGTAAAAGAAATATTCATTATTTGTGGGAAAACGTGACGTCGTTGTACGATTCATTTAATCAACGAGATGACTTCCGAATTATTAATTAAAAAACCGTCCATTGCAATTAACAATCTAAAATTTTTGCATTTTTCGACCTTCATTCTGACCTCTGGCCAGGGTTGCGAAATTTTTAATGAAAAAGTAATGCATTAATCATTACTTTTTTAATCGCTAATGAAATTAATTTCCATTAACCATTAAAAGTTAATGGTTAAGGGAAATTATTTTCATTAACCATTAAAATTATTTCCATTAAACATTAAATGTTAATGGTTAATGAAAATGCAATTGCATTAAAAAAAGTAATGCATTATTTACAACGGAAATTATTTTAATGGAAATAATTTCCATTAACCATTGAATTTTAATGGTTGATGAAAATAATTTCCATTAACCATTATATTTTAATGATTAATGAAAATAATTTCCACTAACCATTATATTTTAATGGTTAATGAAAATAATTTCCATTAACCATTAAATTTTAATGGTTAATGAAAATAATTTCCACTAACCATTAAATTATAATGGTTAATGAAAATAATTTCCATTAACCATTCAATTTTAATGGTTAATAAAAATAATTTCCATTAACCATTAAATTTTAATGGTTAACGAAAATAATTTGCAATGACCATTAAACGTTAATGGTTAATGAAAATGCAAATGCATTAAAAAAAGTAATGCATTATTTGTAACCCTGCCTCTGGCTAATAATATTGTTGATAATATAATTAAATACTTAATTACTATTATGAATAATATTATAGCGAATAATAATGAGCTGATTGGAAAAGAGCAACATTTTCTGTAACATTTGACAACCCAAATATTTTTCATCGACGATTTATCCGAGGTAAGTGCATTCTTACGTAAACCAAAAGTTCTCGAAAGCTTCTCTCTGATTATGTCATCGTATATATATATCTATATATGGGCATATGCACAACATATGCTAAACTATCAAGTACTTTAGTTTGAGTAGCTGTGCCAACTACAACGGATTACCGGACCATTTTGTTTTACTTAACGAGTGAATTCTGTGGATGGGGCTCACGGTAAGGACACAGAAAGTAGGAAACATGGCGAGGCATTATTCGAGGGAGACAGAGGAGAAAACCGCCAGAGGTTTCCCAACGTGTGCCGTGAGGAAAGCTTGCGGGTAAGGCTTTTCCCCGTAAATGTTTTGCCGGATATATAACGCATCCTCGAAGCTTCGAAACCCTCTCTCGTTTTGCGCTACATGCACCGAAACCGCTGAGAAAATTTGCAATTTGCATCCCTCTCCCGGGAGTACGAAAGTAAACGGGGTTTCGTCGGGAGAACCCAAAACACTGGAATTCTCATCGATAAACAATAGCCACAGAGTCTCCCACGATAATCCAAGTACGGTCTTGCATAACATTAAACCATTGAACAATAATAACATATTGAGTACGCGAGAAAATAAATTCACTGAGTGGAGGTCAAAGGGGATGAAGATGTTGTGGGCCCAAGGTCACGTGGATTCAGGACAGTTTGAGGAATAAATGACCAAGATGAAAAGCTGCAACCCTATTTTTCCTATTCATTCTCCATTGTTGGGGAAAAGCTCTCTGAAAAAAAAAATTTGGGGACATTCGACCGAGCTAAAAAGGGTTCCTGTTACCAAAATTCAAGGCTTGTAATTATTTGGATTTGGGTTTTGGTATCGCAACATTTAGAATAGTTTGCTATATATTTAAATAGTTTACAAAAAAATATTTATTTGATTTAATTAATGAAATTTTTTACTTTTTGTTTATCTATTATTTATATATGGGTCATTCCATTTTAAATCGACCAAAATTTGGAATCGACCCCTTTCAATTTGATCAGAAGTTTTCGTTTTAATAAAACGAAGTTCTACCAAAGGAAAAAAATTTGTTCGAAAATTATGCAAGATTCAAAATTTCACAATTTTCTAAATTTATCAAGTTTATTTTTTATATATCTCGAAAACTAGGATAATTACGAAAAAATCGTTCTGGATTCGTCTTGAAGAGTATACTTGTGGCTACGAAAAAAAAATAATCCGAAAAAACAATTTGAACAATGATATCTTTGGAGAATTTCTAATTTTTTTAAATCGTGCAAATCCACGATCAACATCAAATTTTTGGTCAAATTTTTTTTCTATAATATCTTGTACTGATATTAAAAGATCCTGAAATGTTCAGAAAGCTGTTCTTTCTTTTTTCAAAAATATTAATTTTTGAATTTTTTAAAATCGTGTAAATCCACGATCAACATTAAATTTTTGATTAATTTTTTTTTATATAATACCTTGGACTGATCTTAAAATCCTGAAATTTTCAGGATGGTGTTTTTTTGATTCAACAATATGCATTTTTAGATTTTGGTAAAAAAAAATTTTTCAAAATATTTAATTAGTTAATTTTATGTATAATTATTTTTATAGAACTGAGTATATAATTATATTATACTGATAAAATAGATACTATTTTAATGCTTATTATTAGATTTTGGCATCTTTTGACAAAAAAAAAACTTTAAAGTATTCGATAATAAAATCGATCATAATTAAAAATATTATTGAAAAACCTCATTGAGGACCGTACTAAAAAATGCTTTTTTGGTACTCGAACGTTTGAGGGTTGACAATTTTTTGCCAAAACGTTTTTTGTAAATACTGAAAACGTGCTCTGTGAATTAAAAATGAATTAAATATGTGATTAAAAATATATTCTTCCACATTTGTTCGCATAAATTCTCAAAATCGTGTTCACCATTTTGCAATCTATCGTTAACTACATTCAAATGGATCAACCCTCCGTACACTTAATTTTGGGACGCCGTCTGTACTCTGGGTCGTTAAAGTCCCGCTAATGTTTTTTCTAATAAGAAAACGTCAAAAAAATTTGAAAAAATTCTGAATTACTTTTATAACATTTGTTTCCATGATCCTATAATTTATTTAACTATTTATAGTAAACAACGTTTTTTTTACAATTTTTTTAATTCCAGAGATAACCGATTTGAAAATTTGGCTCGTGCCTTAAAAGACCCAGTGTACAGACTTAATGACGAGTATTTTCATTTGTCCCGTTTATAGTTTCGGTTCCTCGAAACCCTCTTTGACCGTAACCCTTTTACTTGAGCCTCGAGCGATGTTTATAGCTGAAAAAGTCGGGAAATGGGGGTAAACGCGAGGTTCCGGACAACCTTGGCCGTTAAAGCGCGTGCGGTAAATGCAGAGAAAATCGCTATGGTGTTATATTGGTCACCGGAGACTCTCGAGTATATACGCGGAGCGTCATCGTGAGCCGTAAACTAACGCCCCTGGTAAGTGCTTAAAGTTTTGTGCTATTTTTTTTTGTTCGTCCTACCTCTCTCCTGCCTCTATCCTCTTCGAGTGTATCGCCATCGTAAATCCACTTTCCGGATGCATCGCGTAACTCGGCTATATATTTGGCTTCCGAAGTACACGATGGAAAGAGAAACTCCGACAGTGAGCTGTGCACTCGCATAATTTTAACGGTGCCGACCAGTAGCCGAGATTAAAGTCCTTTGCTCTATCTCTCTTGCTGCAATCCAGAGCCCTTTCGAATAGAGTTACCCCGATGTATATTCCAGCTGGGCTCGGACTCTGTTTTGCCTCGATCTACAACAGCCTACGAATGGCTCAAGCCTCAAAGGCTTATCGTGTCGATACTCAAATCCACTCTGCTCTTGTCTATGTGTCGACTTAAGGATGTTGAGTCCCAAATGGCAAATGATGAGAAAATTCTAAAAATTTGATATGTTTTTGGATGAATTATTTAAGAGGTCGTGTAAAAATTTCACCACGCTTAGGAAGCTCGTTATCGAACAATTAACATTAAGGGGGGAAACCCATATAAATGGTCGAAGATGACGAAGAATTTCGGGATTTTTTTCCAACGCAACTACCGGACCAATCGTTTTCAACCTTGGAGACTGTTTTATTGTACATTCGGAGACTTGAAAAACATTTTTTTCAATCGAAAATAAGTATTCATCAGCAGCCTGCAACCAATAATTGCTGAACGAATTCTTTCCGCGATGTCGAATTGCGGCAGCTGTAGTTTTTTTGTTTTTCATCCGAAACAAAAAAAATCAGAAACTTTTACGTTCTATATGAAAGTACGCTGTGGATAAACCAAGAAAAAGTTTCAAAAGTTGAATATTGTAATAATGGCGGCACTCAGATAAAAAAGATCGAATTTTCACCGAACATTTTTATGCAAAAAATGATTGTTAAATTAATTTTTTTTTTTTAAGGGAGGTTTATCGACGAGGGTTTGCATTTATGTGTCTAAAAATATTTGATTGAACGTCGAGACATTCTAATTTATCACAGAATATTGATAACGCTTAATTTGTCCTTTGTAATGAAAACGAACGATTTGATCCATTATTTACATCCAAACTCGTGAATAATTTTCGACTATCCTTCTAATGTAATTATCGACGGATTAGTTATTAGCGAGACACTGATGAGACACCCTCGACTATCAACTCGCTCCGACGCAACACACATAAAATAAGGTGTATATGGAGCATTCCACGTCAAATCACGCGATCATCTAAAGTAATATAATTACTTCTTTTATTTTATTTTAATTTTTTTTTTTATAATTTCTTATTTTGATTGTTTCTTGTAGAGAGAATAACAACAAGAGAAATATTTTTCTAGTGAAACTTGATTTCTTTTTCTTGGTTTAAGAGTGAAACGACATTTTTTGAAAATTTATTAGCCTCGACGACCTGAAATAAAACGGATGATTCAAACACAATTAAAAAATTAAAACAAAAAAGTAATTATTTTTGGCCCATTATCGAACCAAGACGAAAATATCTGTTTTGGGCCCTAGTTTCTGTGAAAAAAAATTCATTGATTTAAAAAAGGCCCCTCTTTATGTTTTCCCTCGATTTAATGATTTTTTTCTCGGGCAATTCTAAAAAATGAAATAAAAATTTCTAACAATTCGAGGTCATATTTTGGGCCAAACGAAACCCACATTTCATTGGACATCAAAATCGGAGGGGTTCAGCCCGATGACCACGCGATTTGAAGCGGAATGCCCCATATATTTGTGTTCCAGTGACGTCATCGTCGACGAGAGAAACGAGCGAGCGACATTTAGCGAGGAAAATTAGCCCGAGTTATGAGCTCATTAATTCCATCTATGGTTGCATCCCAAAAAAAGACATATTTTCTTTGACCTTAGTTAATTAAATCAAGCAAAAGTGCAATTTGTAAAAAAATTAAAAAAAAAAGATCTCCGCACACGTGAAATGATTCCCATTTCCACATACTTCAAAACCGCTTCCTCTCACTCCTCCTCCGTGCAAATTAATTATCGTTCAAATTAATTTCACGAATAAAAAAAAAAACCATGTTCAAGCTCACATATTTGGTTTGGCGCGAGCCAGCGAGATTCATTAGCGAAACAGCGACGGCTCATTATAGCGTAATATCAAACCGTAGCTCGTTAATTTTTCGTTTTATTTTCTCACGACAAATTATTTATAATTATATTGCCGGATGAATAATTTTGCAAAATTCTCTCGTACGTAATCGTGCCACGAACTAATGAGAGACTGTTTTTTATTTTTCATCGCTAATCGAAATTCTCTTATATCGTTGTTTCTGTGATTATTTATCAAAATATAAATGCTCATTTGGTGAGCCAAAAATAATGCTCTCATTAACGTAATCGCTGGCTACTAAATTACATTACCCACGGAAATTTCCAGTTAATCGGGCACATTTTGCAATGTGCATTTCCTCGAGAATTTTGAAATCCAAGCTTTCATCGAATTGACTCTGACCAAGAGGAAAATTGATCTTCTTTGATGCTGTCTCCAGCAGATGAGATTTGAATTACATCGCGCGAAACTCGAGAGACAAATTTGACTGACGCTTGAAACTCGTCGGAATTTTCGGTGAAAGATCTAAAGATGGGGAGTTTCGCGAGCAACGTTGTAAATTTTGTCACTGTGAGTCAGAATTAAACGTCAGGAGGAAGATCCAACTTGCCTCGGTGCTATTTATAGGCATTAAGGGAGCGTGTAACTTTCGTCATGATCATTCATCGTTCTCCGCCCTTCGCGAACTTGGGCATTTATATAAAAAAGTAGTGAGAGCAAAATAGAAACCAGCTAAAATTTTCGAAAAAAATTGACAATTTAAAAAATTAGAATATGAGGGATTTATCATTATAATTGGCGTAAAAAAATTAACATTTGTTTCAAAATTTTTGTTTTTTCCTGGCCTTTTCAGAAAAAAATGCAACAAAAATATTCGACGTGTTTTTTAATGAGTTTTTTGAGATTTAAACATAAAATCGCGTTTTTAAAAGTGAATGGCATTTTTTATTTTTTTTTTTAATTTTTTGTTTTAAACATCTATCTATTCAACAATTTTTAAGACTACTCCGATCGTGTGATCTCAATGACTACTATTTTTTTTCGATTTTTGAAAATTAAAATTTTTTTTTTTTATAAATTATTATGAATACCAATTTTTGCTACTGTATACTATTTTTGTCAATATTTAGAATTTATTTTGACGCAATTTTTGTTACTGTATAGTATTTTTTTCAATATCTAGAATTTATTTTGACACTATTTTATGGTTAACAGGTTCTTAAAATTAATAATTAATCGTTAAGTCGGTTTGTGAACAATAATAACGACAGTTTTTATTCATTCACGTAATTTTTTGAAAACCTTACATATGCGATTATTTCCTGAATTAGAATATTCCTTTGCCAATACGTTTCCGTTGCATTGGAATAATTGAATGAAATTTTTGTGTCCCCCTGTGATTAACTTCGCAGTATTTTATGGCAAATAAAATGTTTCTTGTGCATCTGAATAATGTTTCTCATGTGAAAATTTGACAGCAATATTCGGTAGACTATTTAGGTTCAATGCCCACTCATACAATTCTTAAACTGTTGTTATTTGCTCATTGATTAATTATTAATTTTAAAAATCTGTTAACAATGAAAAAGTGTCAAAATTAATTCAGAATGATTAAAAAAATACTATACAGTAACAAAAATTGGTATTCATAATAATTGATAAATTTTTTTTTTTTTTAATTTTCAAAAATCGAAAAAAATAGTAGTCATTGAGATCCCACGATCGGACCAGTCTTAAAAATTGTTGAATATATAGATGTTTGAAACGAAACATTAAAAAAAAAAAAAATGACATTCACTTTTAAGAACGCGATTTTACGTTTAAAACTCAAAAAAATCATTAAAAAACACGTCGAATATTTTTGTTGTATTTTTTTCTGAAAAGGCCATAAAAAAACAAAAATTTTGAAAAAAAAACTTTTAATTTGGACTATTATCAAAGAAGTTATGACCAAAATACCAAAAAAAGAGCGGTTTTTTTGTTAATTTAATATCTTTTGAACGGGTAATCAAAAATATAAAAAAATTGAGGAAATTAAAAAAAAAGTTTTTCAAACTGTCCGATTTGGGATGGAATGCCCCATGTAGAATAATTTTTGATTCATGTATGTACACTAGTTCTATGAATAATTTAAAATAACAATGAATAATAAAAATTGAAAAATGACAGAAATACCAGCCATTAAGTAGGACGCTGTTTTTTGAAAATCTTTGCTGATGGTGCACTTATTTTTTCCGTCATTGTCTAAAAAATAAAAAATATTTTTTTTCATTTAGAGATAGCTAAGACGTAATGTAGCAAAATTTTGTTAGAAATATTTTTACAGAAATGACAGCTGTTTGAAAAAGAAACCAATTTTTATCGAAATTGTGAGTTAAAAATATTTATAACTTATAAACATGGCACCGAATAAAAAAAAATTACTACGTCATGTCTCAGATAATACTATAAAGAATGTGTTGCAAATTGTAAAAAAATCGGTCGAGTAGATTTTGAAATATTTTCAAGATCATTTTCAAGATCAGCGAAACGTAGTTTCGAGACAAACGCAAAAGTTCAATAATGTGAATTTTGAAATGGTTTAAAATATTATTAAAACAGTAAACAATTTATCCAACCAAAAACATCGATTTTTTGAAAATCTCAAAGCGGCGACACCCCTTAATACACCTGAATAAACTCACCCACGCAAAATCAGATCTGGATTCGATATTTTCATGACGATTTCCTATCAAGACTCTTGGACATTTTTTTATTTATTGTCATTCTCATCGCTTTAAGAAAAAAGACATCCCAAAAAACACTCATAGAATTATGGTGACCCACTTTTCTAAAATATTCGAATAATCCGAGGGCCAAAGCAAAATAACGTACCATGCGCAAGTCTTCCACCCCAAAATCGTAAAAAAAAAAAATAATAATGCCACCTACGATTAAAATTGAATTTCGCCAAAAAATGAGTTGCAAAAATACGTCAAACAGTTTGATCCAAGTATCTTGGATATTAAGGTGGTGTGAGAAGCAAAGGAAATTATTTTTTCAACTTCCTCCTTTACTTGAATTTTCAAAAAAAAAAAACTAGGGTGGTCCCTTTTGCCCCCGATGGTTTTTTTTCTCGATGGGAAATCTAATCGATGAAAACGGTATTTTAGGTGAAAAAGCAACGAGCCTTCTTCTTATCCTAATCTTGTCACGATGTCCATTTTACAACCCCCTCCCCAATGTACAAGCGTATACATTCATCTCGTGGCGAAATATTCAGCGTCGTTTCTCATTTCGAGATTTTCACGCGACTGTTACGACGCTGTGTGCGAAAACACAGAACGAATAAAGGATGGGGCGAGGCAAAAGCTCTCCGGTTTTTACTTCCTTCGTGCTTTCTCCCTCTTTCTCTATTTCTCTCGGGCGCACACGCACACTGAAAAAGGGGGAGAAGCTTTGCCAGGGTATAATCGTAAAAATGGCGTGCGAGCTTTCGAGGAGAAGATGTCTGCAACCTTTTTCCGGTGGAAATAAAAATTTTGTTGCCCGCAGAAAAGCGGTTGGATTTATGGATCATCCCTTCTCTCTCTCTCTCTCTATCCATATACGTTCCTCTCTCTCTTGCAATGTAAAAAAAAAAACATAGACACACCAAAAAACCCACTTTTCAAGTATGTCAGTGTGATGTAAATGGCGCGATGTGAGAAACCAAACGAGGCGTCACAGCCAAAGGTATGAAAAAAAGGAGGACCGAAACGATTCTGTTTCTCCGTCGAATTTCGTGATCCCACCTTGAATTTCGCCGCATTCAACGTGAAGGGCTTACGCCTCGTCACGCGCGGATCTCGAGTATTGCGGAATATTACATCACGACATCTGGTGAAAATCCTGCATTCGTATTTCCTCGAGGAAAGTCCCGAAGAGACGGAAAAACGTGAATTTGCGCGCTCCAGGTCGTCCTTCTTCGCGAAATCCCTTTCCGGAAGGGTTTTTCCACCCTACAGAGTCATGCTCGGGTCGCGAGTATTCCAATACTTTAAGGGGAATACCACTTTCGTCCTAGGACAGAGAAAACATTTGATGGATTGTATAATTTTTCTCAATGGGAGGAAAAATTGATTCAATGAATAACGACGCCTTCTCTGGTGGATCTTCTTGTTTTACATCCCCAGTAAAATGGAAAAAACCCACCCTCTGTCCTGAGAGAGCTTCTCGTTTCGCTGTTTTGCACAAAACAGTCGAATTCTCATATTCTTCTTCTTCTTCTTCGTCGTCGGATCCGCGCCTTCTCCTCTGTGACTCCCTCGACCCCTTAATGCCGAGTCCAACGAGCGACCTTTGCGACAATTTCCAACCCCGAATTTGCATGTATAACGGGCACGGGGGTGGCGAACTAGCGCTATTATGGAGGACAACTATAGCTTGGCTGTCTTTGCGGAGTGGCCTCATGCACGCTGCAGGATTAATTCAATTAATATATTCATTGGACCGTGAAAGTTGCTTTTCCCCGCTCCGAGTCGAGCGATTACATCTGTATGGGCGATAACCGTCGAAGGACCGGAGATCAGAGAGCTGAGACAAGGATCCAATGAGCACGAGTCTCGTGCGATGGAAATTGAAAAAAAAGGAGACAAAACCCTTCCCATCCTCCCGTCAAACGAAATTCCTGGGACAAAATAATAAGCCAATGGAAGGGAATCAGTCCAAGCCGAACTACGGTCAGAGTTGTCAAAAAATACGTCAGCAGTGTGAAAAGTTAAAAATGCATATGGGTCATTCCATGTCAAATCCACCAAGAGTTGGAATCCCCTCTTTCAACTTCGATGAAATTTGGTCAGAAGTTTTCGTTTTCAATAAAACGAAGTTTCACCAAAGGAAAAAAATTTTTTAAAATTTTCTTCGAAAGTTATGCAAAATTCTAAATTTCACAATTTTTCAAATCTTCCAATTTTATTTTTTTCAATATCTCGAAAACTATTATAGTTACGAAAAATCGTTCTAAATTCGTTCCAAAGAGTATACTTGGGACTATAAAAAAAAAATATTCCGAAAAAAAAAATTGAAAATTGATGAATTTGGAGAATTTTGAATTTTCAAAAGGTATTTTTTGTTTTTTCAAAAATATGAATTTTTGAATGTTTAAAAATCGTGTAAATCCACGATCAACATTCAATTTTTTGTCAAATTTTTTTAAATATAATACCCGGTACTGATCTTATAAGATCCTGAAATTTTCAGGATGGAATTTTTTTGTTTCAAAAATATAAATTTTTGTACAATTTTTTTTTTTGTCAGTTAAGTAAAGTTGAGCAATCATGAAGTTTTGTAATTTTGAGCAGTAAAAAAAGTAAAAGTAACAGTATTTTAGTTTAAGAAAAAAAAAATTTACCAAAATTTAAAAATTTAAATTTTTGAAACAAAAAAACACCATCCTGAAAATTTCAGGATATTTTAAGATCAATACGAGGTATATTATAAAAAAAATTTAACAAAAAATTGAAAGTTGATCGTGGATTTACACGATTTTTAAAAATTCAAAAATTCAAATCTTTGACAAAACAAAAAACACCTTTCTGAAAATTTCAAACTCTTTTAAGATCAGTACAAGGTATAATACAAAAAAAATTGAACCAAAAATTTAATACGGAACTTGGATTTTCACGATTTCTGAAAATTCAAAATTCTCCAAATTCATCATTTTTCAAATTTTTTTTTCGGAATATTTTTTTTTTCGTATCCCTAAGTATACTCTTTAAGACGAATTCAGAACGATTTTTCGTAACTACAACAGTTTTCGAGATATTTAAAAAATACACTTGGAAAATTTGAAAAATTGTGAAATTTTGAATTTTGCAAATTCGAAGAAAATTTTTTATATTTTTTTCCTTTGGTGGAACTTCGTTTTATTGAAAATGAAAACTTCTGACCAAATTTCATCGAAATTGAAAAGGGTCGATTCCAACTCTCGGTCGATTTGACATGGAATGACCCATATTTTTTTCCATTTCAAACGTCACGCCACAGCACGAATTTGTTTTTATTTCTTTTTTTCCCATTTCAATCGGCAGTCCGTATATTCCGAGATTGAAAGTCAATTTTTTTGCACTATTTCGGTACGCTCTATTTGCGAATTTGACGCGGTCAAACGCAGGGACGAAGCTTTGGAGGGCGGCAAAGAGAGGGTGAAAAGGGAGGAAACGAAAGGATGACCGAAACGGGACAACCCGATGGGGAAATGGGTTTGAGTTTGTGCTAGTTTTAACGAACGTACTCTCGTTCCCGGCTTGCATACTTTTTCGTTATAAACTGCATCTCTCTTTTGCGTCCCTTCTAGTGATTTATTCGATGCTCGGTGAATTTACATCACACACCGGGTGGCGAGTTCCCTGCCCCGATAGTGGAGGTCAGAAGTATGTTTCCAGGACCTTCCCGTGAAATTAACGCAGCCGAATCCTCCGTCAACTTTGGGAAAATTGATTCACACAACGATTCCTCCTGTAGAGGCTGTTTTTCCACCCCTTTTTTCAACCCCTTCGCCGATCTAGCTGTGAACACGTAATGTGAGCCATTAAGACGTTATTCTGGTTATTTTGAGCGTTTTGTCGAGCTCCATGAAAAAAAAAATTTATATGGGTCATTCCATGTCATTCCATGTCAAATCGACCGATAGTTGGAATCGACCCCTTTCAATTTCAATAAAATTTGGTCAGAAGCTTTCTTTTATCATAAAACGAAGTTCTACCAAAGAAAAAAAATTACAAATTTTTTCTTCGAAAGTTATCCGAAATTCAAAATTTCACCACGTTTCAATTTTTCAAGTTTGCTTTTTAAATACTTCGAAAACTATTATAGTTACGAAAAAATCGTTCTGGGTTCGTCTTAAAGAGTATACTTAGGGCAACGTAAAAAAAAATATTCTGAAAAAAAAATTGAATAATGATGAATTTAAAGAATTTTGAATTTTTTGAAATCGTGAAAATCCAAGGTCAACATTAAATTTTTAGTTCAATTTTGTTTGTATAATACTTTGTATTAATCTTAAAAGATTCTGAAATTATCAGAACTGCATTTTTTTTTAAATATAAATTTTTAAAATTTGGTAAAAAGAATTTTTTTACCTCTAAATTAAGTAAAGTTGAGCAATCATGGAATTTTGTGATTTTGAGCAGTAACATTTTTTATTAATGACAAAAGAATTTACGTCATTAATTGAAATGTTTACTGCTCAAAATTACAAAATTACATGATTCCTCAACTTTACTTCTTAGAGGTAAAAAAAAGTTTTCATCAAAATTAAAAAATTCATATTTTTAAAAAACAAAGACGCAATTCTGAAAAGTTCAGGATCGTGTAAAATCAGTACAAAGTATTATATAACAAAAATTGAACCAAAAATTCAATGTTGATCGTAGATTTTCACGATCTTTGATTTTATGAATTTTTGAATTGAGGTAAAAAAAAATTTATTTTAGCAAAATTCAAAAATTTATATTCTTGAAACAAAAAAATGCCATCCTGAAAATTTTGGGATCTTTTAAGATCAATGCAAGGTACTATATAAAAAAAATTTAATCAAAAATTCAATGTTTATCCTGAATTTACGATTTTTAAAAATTCAAAAATTCATATTTGCGAAAAAAAAAACACCTTTCTGAAAATTTCAGGATCTTTTAAGATCAGTACAAGGTATTATATTTAAAAAAAAAAATGGAACAACAAATTTAATGTTGATCGTGGATTTGCACGATTTTTAAAAATTCCAAATTCTCCAAATTCATCAATTGTCAAAAAAAAATTTCAGAATATTTTTTTTTTCATACGCACAAGTATACTCTTCAAGACGAACCCAGCACGAATTGTTCGTAACTATAATAGTTTTTGAGATACTTAAAAAATAGACTTGACAGATTAAAAAAATATTGAAATTTTGAATCTTGCATAACTTTCGAAAAAAAATAATTAATTTTTTTCCTTTGGTAGAACTTCATTTCATTAAAAACGAAAACTTCGGACGAAATTTCATCGAAATTAAAAGGGTCGATTTCGACTCTTGGTCGATTTGACAATAAACCCAGATATATTTTTGAAGGTCTAAACTTCAAGAATATGAAAAAAAAAATTGATTTCTTCAAAATTTCAGACCAGAATACTTCCTCAATTAGAATCTCGTGATCGTGACGACGGCGCGAGAAGGCGAAAAGGTTCCCCTGTTAAATCGTGTTCAGGATAGCGAGAGTGT
Organism: Alloplasta piceator; assembly: GCA_946863875.1. Classification (NCBI taxonomy): domain Eukaryota; kingdom Metazoa; phylum Arthropoda; class Insecta; order Hymenoptera; family Ichneumonidae; genus Alloplasta; species Alloplasta piceator. The sequence continues at coordinate 42,467,147 of OX333076.1, read as the reverse complement.
CATCATCCACTCGTAGTTGTAAAAATCCTAAAGCGAGGTAGGAAAAGCAAGCGCTGGGGTGACGGAGTAACGAATACAAATTAGGCCGTTCGTAATTTTGTGTCGGACGTTGGAATGGCCCGTGTATACGCTCGGATGATTCTAATGGTCGGTGCGCCCTTGGCTCTTCTCCCTGAAACACCGGTACAAATTTTAATGAACATTCTTTTAATTAGGACTATAATCGTGAATCCCTCCTCGCCCCTGGCCTTTCTTCAACGGATCTCCTCGGGGTTATCCAATTTTCTGCCTCTTCGAGCCCCGGAAATATCACGCTACTCCGACCTAATTGTGAAGAGTCCTCCGTGAACTCTTTTTCTACTTTTGCAAGCACAGTTTCTGTGACCTGAGATTTTTAATCCACATATCCACGATACGTCGAACAATTCGATCGACCTGCTCTCATTCAGATTCTCCGTTTTATTTCGCTCAAAGTTTCGAGGAAATAGAGAAAATTATACTACTCTTTGTTTTTATGATGCAGAATTTTTTATGACTTCCAGCGTCTCCAAATGTTGGCTGGAGAACGCGGAGACTCCCCACGAGGGTCCAGTGACCATTCACTTTATTATCATGTGGATTTAGTGCGATTGAAGAATTTATTCCAATCTTCGAGGCGTGTCCGCGTATGAAAATTTGTGAGGTAAATTGGACCAGTTAGAGAGTTGATAGAGTTTTTCGAAGGTGCGGAAGATATTTTAAGAATTTTTTCAAGCGACAACTTGGGCTCGAGAAGAAAAATTAAAAAATGGTGCCAGAATGATGACTCTTTTTTTTGGGGGCGGATGTAAAATATGAAGCCATGTGCCTCCTTCATTTGTTTAGCAACCTTTTTTGATTCAGCTGGATCAGTCGTTTATTTTGGGTGGTTAATAATACAGGCCCACAAAAAAATGAGTTGCGTGTGCTGGGTGTCCCACTACATTTTTCCTACGTATTTTGTCCCGCTGAACACGAATCTGAAGTTAGAATTAGGGGTCGCACATGAAATGTTCGAGAAAATCCATAAACACTGATAAAAATCATGATCTAGTGCACAAAAAAAAAAGTAGTGTATCCTGGGTGTCCCAATACGTTTTTCCTACTTATTTTGTCCCGCTGAACACGAATCTGAAATTAGAATTAGGGGTCGATGAGGAAATGCTCGAGAAAATCCATAAAAACTGATAAGATATCATGATATTTTTATCAGTTTTTATGCATTTTCTCGAGCATTTCCTCATCGACCCTTAATTATAACTTTAGATTCGTGTTCAACGGGACGAAATACGTAGGAAAAAAGTAGTGGGACACCCAGCACACACATCTTTTTTTTGTTGAGAAAATCCATAAAAATATAATGATACTTTTATCAGTTTTTATCGATTTTCTCGAGCATTTCTTCATCGACTCCTAATTCTAACTTCAGATTCGTGTTCAGCGGGACAACATACGTAGGAAAAACGTATTGGGACACCCAGCATACACGACTTTTTTTTTGTGCGAAAAGATTGCTAGATCATGATTTTTATCAGTTTTTATGGATTTTCACGAGCATTTTGTGCGTGACCCCTAATTCTAACTTCAGATTCGTGTTCAGCGGGACAAAATACGTAGGAAAAATGTAGTGGGACACCCAGCACACACGACTTTTTTTTTGTGGGCCTGTGTAATTTTAGACAAGCGATTTCAATCAAAGCTTTTTTTACATCTTATCGAGTTACTTTTTGAATTGTTTGACCTTTTGAGCAATTAAAGTTTTTCCCATTCTATCAAGTTACTTTTGAATTTTATGACTATTTAATTAATTGAAATTTCTCACACTTTAACAAGTTACTTTTTGAATTTTTTGACTATTTAAGTAATTAAAATGTTTTACATCTCAGCGAGGCATTTTTCAAGTATATCCGTTTTACCCCGATATTAGAATGTCCACGAGAATTCATTTTACCACTACGAGTTTTACACCCCCCTCGCGCTTCTCCCCGTCGAGAGGGTGACTCGTGAAAATCTATGTGGGTTCGAATACTGCAGGGTGAGAATGCGCGAATTTACCGAGAAGAATGACAGTGAATACTATGTATATATAATGCGTACAGCGGCCAAGGGAATCCATTAGAATTTTACGAGCGTGACACGGAATAGGTGTTTCACGAGAATCAATTAGGTTGGATCGTTCGGTGCGGCAAATATATAAGGTACGGGCGAATTCCGATCGTTATTTGTACCGCGAGAGGTCGGGATTTCATCCGTTTTACATTTTAATGTCCCACCGAGATAATTTAACGCAAATTTTCCGCCACTCCTTCCTACATCTCCCATACTTCTATAATTGCCCACTTTTATTCACTGAATAGGTTTACTTCTGCTCGATATTCAAGTTAAATGAAGGAACTGTGATGGCTAAAAAAAAGAATGGTAAATTTTTTTTTAAACAAGCTTTTATTAGTTGTTAATAAAAAATACCTAAGAATTAAAGAATAATTTTATTCCGATTGGAAATAAGTTTTCAAATAAAAGCGTGTTACACCCTCTTTTTTTCTCTTACTGTTAAAAATGTAACACGCTTTTATTTGAAAACTTATTTCCAATTGGAATAAAATTATTTTTAACTTTTTAGTTATTTTTTATTAACAACTAATAAAAGCTTGTTTTTGAAAAAAAAAAATTTTCGTTTATTTATTCTTTATTTTTTAGTATTTATGACGTTAAATAAATAGTTGAGAAATTTATATCTAGTTTCGCATAATTTTTTGTACAACAATTATTTTGCAAAATTCGTTAGACAAAATTACTTCACACAATTAATTTGCAACATTATTCTGCAAAATTTATGCAAACAATTTTTTTCACAAATTTTTTTCGAAAAAAAACTGTTGCGCAAAATTTTCGTAGATAATGTTGCAAATCAATTGCTTAAAACCTTTTTGTGAACAAAATTTTGCAACAAAATTTCTGTGCAAAAAATTTTGGGAAACATTTTTTTTGCAGAAAATTTGCAAATTTTTTCTGATAATATTGCATTATCATCCGATTTCCATATGCATGAAAAATTTTAACTCAATCAGAAGAAGAATTGATTACAGACAGACACCAGGACAGGTGAAACTAAATAAAAGCTTGTAATTTAAAAAAATATTTTTTTTTTCGAATCAAGCTCGACAAAACGCTCAAAATGTATGTATGTCTCTAGTCCGGAATACCTTGATCGCCATTATCATTGTGGATCATCGTCATTCATTTATTTAATTTTTAAATTTTAAATTTTAATTTTTAAATTTTAATTTTTGAATTTTAATTTTTAAATTTTAATTTTTAAATTTTAATGTTTAAATTTTAATATTTAAATATTAATTTTTGAATAAAAAATTTAAATTAAATTTATTAAACTTAATTTTTTAATTAAAAATATAAGTTAAATTCAAATCTTTAATTTGATGGAGTCCACTTTGTTATATCAACGCGAATTATAATGGTTATTCCCTCATCTTCTAACTTTCTAAATTTTCAAAATTTTCCATTCACAATAAACATACAAATTGGTTTCCATATAAAAAATAAATTTGATAGCCGAATAAACATTCAATTTTTCATCAGCGATGAATTTTTTCCGATCCATGATAACTCATCGTAACTATTTTCTCGATGTCATCAACAAACCCTCCACCTTTGATCCAAGTTCATTGGACTTATCCTGAAAACCTGCTTCAAAAAAAAAAACGAACCGTCAACAATGAATCTCCATATCTTCATCGCCTCGTCTCATCATCATTTTTCGGTCGATTCTTCAACCCTGTCGGAAAATAGAGTTCAAATATTGTCTACACACCTATTCAAGATCGATACGTTCATCCTGGCGTCATGGTAACGTCGAAGGATGGAAAGTTCGACTTGAAAATGTGACGGCATGTCTGATAAACAACCAGCGAGAAAATACGACTCTCACGCGATATTATATCTCGACGAATCATCCGCTCGACCTACAAGTACTTCATTAAAGATTCAAGCTCGACGGGGATTCGAAGCTCGGGTTGAACTTCAGGGTTGAACCTCTTACCCCAGACTCGCGCAAATACATGCGGGATCTCGATTTACCCGAAGAGCGTCATTAGGAGAGTTTCCCATAGCGATTCTAGCGCGGAAAAACATGGAGTTTCCCCCTGAAAGTGGATACTTGAAGTATCGGATGTGCAACTTCATCGTGCTTTCGCGTGTGTCGGTGCAAGCTCGTGTGCACCTCATAAAGCTGAATCTGTGACGAGCTTTTAATTTGAAATAATAATTACGCAGGTGTAGGGGGCAGCACTTGCGTGAAGCTGGCTGCTTTCCCGGCTTTCTTCCTTCCCTTGACTTTTTCTCTGGGTTTCTCTGTCCCTCGCTCTCTCATTCCCTTGAGTCAACCTCGCAAGCTCTTCAACCCCCACGTCCTAAATCCCCGTTAAAGTTTAACCATACGCCAAGTAGATGTTTTTACAACGTCGCGTCATTAGTAGGAAAGCTTAACGAGCGCGCATCGCTGATTGTCGCTTCTCTCCTCTCTTTTAAATCATGTTCTCCTGCGTGATCAAGATTGGCCGAGCTTTAGAAACGACATTCTGACTCGTGAGAGTCACGACAATAGCCCCATAAATGTACGCTCATTTTTTAATTCCGGTATCTCATCAATTTAAGATAGTCAGCTACTTTTGTTTTATATAAATAATAATAAATATTATTTTTTGTATCATATACACCCCCGTTCAAAACTTTGGAGACACCAGTCGATATATATATTTTTTTTTTTACGTTTTTTTTTTCATCGTAACCATTGCGGGTGCCATTCTGATATTTTTTCGCAGACTCTTTACCCAATAACAGACATCCTGTAAAATTTGTACGGAAATCGAAAATGTGTTATTAAGTTTTAAAAAATGTTATTCTCATTTTTTTGCCAAATTTCAATTTTCTCAATGCAGAAAAATTATTATTTTGATTTTTTTCGATAAAGTGGAAAAAATAAATAAGTTTTTATTCCTATGTTTTTTTCTGTTTGATGAATATTCCTGAGATACAGTGTTCGTAATGAAAAATTGAAAATCTTGAACGGACGCCTAAAAAAATCTTTAAAAAATCCCAGACGTTTCTTTTGGCTAATATTTCAAACTTGCAGATTTTGAAGAAAATTGGAGAGGGTGAAAAAAAAGTGGCCGGGTTGAAAAAGAACTCCTCATATACGGAATTACCTGGAATTATTTCAGAATTTTCCACTGAATTTTTTTTTTTACTATTTTTGCTCGAAACTCTGATGATGACGTCCCAGCGAAAAATTGTATCTGATTCAAATTTAGGTACTTCGTGATACAATAAAAATCTGAAAAAATTCAGCAACATTTGGCATGCTATTAACAACAATTATCAATAATAATATAGCCCAAAAGTTATTAATAAATCGTTAAAACAATTGTTTAAACAATTTGTTTTTGGCAATATCATTATTGATAAAAATCAATCATTATTATCGATTATTGTTGTTTATAGCATGCCACATATTGCTGAATTTTTGCAGATTTTTATTGTATCACGAAATACGGAAATTTCAATCAGATACAATTTTTCGCGCGACGTCATCATCAGAGTTCCGAGCGAAAATAGTTTTAAAAAAAAATTTCAGAGGAAAATTCTGAAATATTTCCAGGTGTTTCCATATACACCTCCGCTACTTTTTTCACCATTGACATTTTCTCTTAAACTCTATATTTTTTGAGTTACGTTGCATCTTTCGAAATTTGTTTTTTAGCCAAAAATGAAATAACTTTGCAAAAAAAATCGTACGAAATTTTTCATACAACGAAAATAGAGCGTTTGCTAACCATTTTAAATGTGCCGTAAATAAAAAGGACAACAAAAAATGTCCTTAAGATGTGCGCCCAATTCACGATGGTCGAAAATAGGCCAAAAAATTGCCTTTTCAAATGGATTTTCAATCTGCAATGTTTTCTTTATCATTTTGAAGGGTGCCCCATTTTACCCCCCAGTTCCCTATATTATTATTATTATTATTATTATTATTATTATTATTATTATTATTATTATTATTATTATTATTATTATTATTATTATTATTATTATTATTATTATTATTATTATTATTATTATTATTATTATTATTATCATTATTATTATTATAATAAAATATGTGGGAATATATTTTTAAAAAATATGCAAAAAATTTACGGGATCTCATCATCTCCCAATGCGTGGATCCTCTTGTTCTTTTTTTTTTGCCGGAATTCCACCCTGACCCTGGCTGCCTGAATGTGAGAACATCTGTGCTTATTGCATATCACACCGGCTTGCACGAATCGCCACTATCAGTTTTCACCTTAAAACGTTTCCCGAAAATCTTGCATCGCATTTTTCGCGGCCTCGCTGAGTAGATACGCCAAACTATCGTCGTTCGAACGCAGAATGAATTTTGAACCGTATGCAGACCAAACGAAATGTCCCCGTAAAGCCATTTTAACGGTACACGCGAGTCAATGAGATTCGCACAGCCCGTTGCTGGAACCGTTGTCGAGCGACGAGTCAAATTTTGGTCAATGTCGGACAAAGCTTTTCAGCAGGTCGTATAATCTCTCGCCCATGAAAATCCCGATGAAAAAAAAAATGAGCAAAAGTACTTAATTGGAGGGGACATTGATGGGGCCCACAAAAAGGCAAAAATCAATTGTAATTTTCAACACGAACGAAAAAAGGGACATTTTTAGAAGGTACCAAAAATCGTGGGGGAATTGGTGGAGAGTTGATAATGGATTTAATTGAAATTAAATTAAATTTTTATTAAATAAAAATTAAATTTTAATTTAAAAAATTACTCATTAGCTCGATAATGGTTGATGGATTTTTTTTTAATTATTCACAATAATTTAGTCTATAGATACTAGAATTTAATCCACTATCCTCCATTTCGAGGACAAGCAATGAAATTCATTATTCACTATTTCACGGATTGGTAATGAGATTCATCGCATTTAGCATTATTACGGTGATAGATAATGGAGTTTTATCTATAATCCATTCGGGAATCAATAAGTAATAGAATTCTTAATCCACAATTTTCCGTGTGCCTTTTCCAATTATCGTTATTTCAAGGAAGTATTCTGGTCTAGAATTTTGAAAAATCACTTTTCTGCAAATTCTTAAAGTTTAGACCTTAAAGAATATATCCTCGGAAGGAAATTTTTAAATTCCAATAATTTACGGAGTTATAGCTATTTTAGTGATCCCACAACTTTGTCCATCACGTCGAAACAAATCGGACGTTTTTCTCAAAACTACTTTTCTCAGAATGGTTGGCATAATATCTCAAGTTCTACTCCACCGATTTACGTCAAATTTTTTACCAATCTTCAATGTATAACTCTCTATCGTTCTTGCCATTTTTGGATCAAAATTATTTTCTTTACTATTGCAAAAAAATTAAAAACTATTTAAAAAACCCTGCAAATAGGGCATTTGCACATTACTTTCTCATTTTAATCACACAGCTTCCTTGCTCACAAAGTATGGCAATCAAATTTGGCTTCCTCATAAAGGAAGCTTTGTTAACTATCAAAAAACATGAGTAATCAACGTGCAAATTTGCCAAATTCTGTCAAATTTACTTCGTGCTAAATTTGATTTTTGTCAAATTCAATAGCAAACATCTTCGATAGCTATATTAGCTCTGTGTAAAGTTTGAGTGCTATATGTTAAAAATTTCACAAGTCAGAGCGTTTGCGCTATTTTTCGAAAAATTAAAAATTTCATACAATTTTGATTCCTTGATGGATTTTTGCCAAATTCAATACCAAACAACCTTAATAGCTATACTAATTATGTACAAAGTTTGAGTACAATATCTTGAAAATTGCCGAAGTTAGAGCGTTTACGTTATTCTTGCAAAAACGAAAAAAGTCGATAAAATCTGAACAACCGTTAGAATTAAAACAAAATTTTTTCATGATGAAGAACAATTCGTGCTAGACAAGTGCGCCAAATTTTAGCTCGATATCTCGAAGCGTTCTCGAGTTATTAATTATTTACATCTGAAACTCAGGACACACACGAACACGCACATCCATCCGGACATTTTCTCTAAATATAATTTCTCGATGTTTTAACACATTTTGAACACATTGGCATAAAAATCTCGAAAAAAAAATTTTCACGAAAACAAAGCTTACTTTATGAGGAAGCAAAAGAGTCGAGAAAGGTCTTTTTCGTTCAAGAAGCCACCATTTTGCGAAATTTTTGTTTCCGCTTTCTCTGAAGATGGACTTACGGAGACATTCTTATAAATTAAGAATCTTTTATTTAATTTTGTATCGGATGACTAGAAAGGTTGCAATCGTGTCAGCCAGCCCATAAATATGTTGTAAAAAAAATAATGGTAAAAATAGATTTTTTTTAAATCGAGCTCGAAAAAGCTCAAAATGTATGACACTATACCAGAATAACGCCTTAAGGGGGTCGTCTAGTGTGAAACCTGTTTTTTTAATGTTTTTTTTCGGGAATTTTTTTTTTTGACAAACCATTAAAATAAAATAATTCATGAATTGTGTATCATTTTTATTAACATTTGAACAAACTTTATGAATTTTTTGAAGTTAATGTAGTAAATATAATCGGAGATTCACCGCCCAACAGGAACACATATAAAAAAAAGATGCTCCACTGCTGCCATGATTCCGGCCGTTCTGCTTATCTGAAATCAAAAAACCAAACGCCATTTCAATTGTGAGACTCGGGGCTCTACCGTGAACCAAGATAAAGTCGGAATTCCAAAAAAAATGATTTTTTTAACGCTTTAGATAAAATATTCAATGCGAAAAATTGAAATTTTTTTCTAAAGCGTAAAAAAAATGATTTTTTTTATAATTCTGACTTTATCTTGGTTCACGGTAGAGCCTCAAGTCTCACAATTGAAATGGCGTTTGGTTTTTTGATTTCAGATAAGCAGAATGGCCGGAATCATGGCAGCAGTGGAGCACCTTTTTTTTATATGTGTCCCTATTGGACGGTGTATCTCCGATTATATTTAATAAATTTCCTTCAAAAAATGCACAAAGTTTGTTCAAATGTTAATAAAAATTATACACAATTTATAAATTATTTCATTTCAATGGTTTGTCAAAAAAAAATTCCCGAAAAAAAACATTTAAAAAACAGGTTTCACACTGACGACCCCCTTAATAATTCTGAACTTGATGATACGTTCATCGACGCTAGTTTATTCATACATGAAGAAGGTGTAACTGAAGAGTATTCAGGCGAGCTTCGTATTTTCATGGAGGACTCCGAAAGACGCGTTACCATTTGTACGTGAATATAGTTCCGAACAAACTTTCGCTCATTCATTGGACGAGTCCGTGTGTCTGTGTCTTTGATATCCCCAGTTTGTATAACTTCACGTTGCTGATTCCACAAGCCGATCCTTTCAATGACGCGCCCCGTTAACACATCAATGTGTGGTTGGGTTTCGTTCAGATCCGGAGTTGAAATGGACCAGCAAAATAGGTGATCAAAGTGCAGGGAGATTCATACAGGAGGAGAGTATAAACACGGCGCGTTGCACATTGGAGAGCATTAATTTGCAAAAGCCTTTCATTCAATGTATAATTAGGATGAGGCCGAAATTGCGATTCGTTCATTGATCGGAATTTTAATTCCCATATTTGCGGCTTCTGAATCCATTAGATTCGTCAATGGGAATGACATCAAAAACTGAACACAGCCAATGACAGTTTCACAAGAACACAAACGTAAAAACGATCGTTTAATCGGGACATAATTTCGCGTGTGTTTCGGGTTTGAAAGAAGCGGGGTTGCGAATAAACCCCTGATAAATACACAGAAATACGTACATGGGAAAGCAAACGTGAACTGAGTATTGATCGAAAATACGAGAGTGCAATCCCGAGAGTGAGAGACGGTTGGTGACGGATAAGGAGAGCGGGGAACTGATACTGATTTATCCTGAGATCAATTATAGCGGAGACGCTGACTTGACGAATGTACGAACTGCGTGACGTCCTTCCGTTGCTGATGCGAGGACGCTTCGTACTTCCTGTCCGATGCTCCAAATGAATTGATCCCTTGGAAATCCCTTTAAACGAACATTAGTCTCGCATTTCCGATCGGAGTCAGCAATACCAGCGAATCATCCCTGCGCGAAGAATTCTCTACACCCAGAAAAAAGATCTAGTACATTTAACTAAATTCTAGTCAAGCCAAATAATTTTTTTTAGTTGTAGGCCTAAGACAACTCTATTCATGTCAACGAAATTTTTTTTTTTAATGACCCACTAGGAAAATATATTGCGATCTAAGAAATTTTTATTTAATATTAATAAATATTATTTCAAACTAAACATGTATTTAAATGTAATAATTTTGTTTTTTAATATTTACACAATATATATTTTTAAACATTTCAATCTTTGAATGTATAGCTACACATATGAAGTCAACAATTTCGTTGAGCTTCGTCTTTTCTTTAACAGAAGGGAAAAGAAAAAAGACCCTTTTTTGTGGGAATCGTTTTCGGGGATTCGACCATCTTGCGTTTTGCAGCAATGTTCAATGTATTAGATATCCATACTGAAAAATAAGGATATCAAACATAGACGAGCTTGGAAAGGATATAGAGGCGTCGAGAGGCAGGTTCGCTTGTGCGAGAGGTAGCCACCTGGCGGATTTTTGCGGTACTGACAAATCTGCAGATACGATCGGATTAGATTACGGGTGAATTTAGTAACAACGAATAGAATTTTTCTTCAACGCATGTTTCTCGATGACAGGGAATTCAAATAAATAAATATAGTGGAAGTAAATATCGCCCAAAATTGGATAGAAAGAATTTTTTTTTAAAGTAACTAAAAAATAATCAAATAAACGATTATTGCACCTACGACTAGATCTTTTTTCTGGGTGTAACGATAAAAGGTATTGATGCCCTAAAAGATATTTTCTAAAAGATATTGATGCTCTTTTTTTAGGATATTGAAGTTTGCCAAGTTTGGATGCTGTGGAAGTAGTTTATTCTATTTTTCGAGGAATCCATTAGTAGAATCGTGTTCAGAGGGAAAAAATACATCGATATAAGGTTCTAAAAAAACTGATCAAAGAATTTATTTTTCGCATTTTGGCAAAAATTGGATATGTTCACTAAAATGACTGTATTTAATTTTCTAGATAGAATATCGAATTTGCCAATAGCTCATTCCCTTCGCAATCGTTGAAGCTTTAAAATGACGCTTGGTTCATCTCATTCTGATCTTTTTTCGATTTTTGGCAGATTTTTTAAGTTCGATCACCGATTGTTGCGAATTTTTCAATGCCTTTTTATTCAGCGATTTTCAACAATGCTCTCATTTCATCAAAAAATTATTTATCGGAATGAACTAAACGCCATTCTCTGAGTTTGGTTCAAGTACGAAAAAGAAATTTTGGAATCGGTCAAACCGAAATAAAGTTATGAGCACTTGAAATTTTGCGATATTGAGGTTTCTGAAAATGGGCCTAAAATTGAGCAAAAATGTTTTTGATGAAAATTCATGAAAATTTTGTTTTTTTGAAAAAACTATTGAAAGACAAATATATATGAAAGACAAAATACATCGATATAAGGTTTTAAAAAAAATCAAAAAAATTTTTCGTATTTTGCCCAAAATTGAATCGGTTCACTAAAATGACTGTAATTTTTTTTCTACATTAGTTTTCGACTTGAACTTGAGCTCATTCTCTTCGGGATCGTTGATGCTTCAAAACCCCGTTTGGCTCATCCAATTCCGATCGTTTTTCGATTTTTGGCCGTTTTTTAAAGTTCGACCATCGATTTTCACAAATTTTTTAAGGCATACCCCTTTCTGTTTTTTTCAGCGATTTTCAAACTGCTCTCATTTCTACAAAAAATTATTTATCAGAATGAACCAAACGGGATTATCTAAGTTTAGTCACAACGTTTACGTACGAAAAAGAAATTTTCAAATCGGTCAAACCGAAGTAAAGTTATAAGCAGTTGAAATTTCGCGATTTTGAGTTTTCCGAAAATTCGTTCAAAAACGGGCCAAATTTTTTTTTTTTTTTTATCGTTTTCAAACCCTATTTCAATGAGAAATTCACCGCTGATTGTAAATCAAGCGAAGTTATTGTCGAACAAAAATTAATTCACGAGAAAAAGCGAAAAAAAAGTCTGAAATGTCTTTTTCCATGAAAATTCATGAAAATTTTGAGTTTTTGGATTAACCATTCCGTCGTTATGCGACAAAACCGTCGCATCTATTCTTCACTGCCGATCAACTTACGGGTGCGAAATCACTTCGCAGGAAATTGTGCCTCGCAGCACGATCAGGAGAGCAAGGGGAAAAGCGACGATTGCCTCGATTTCGTGCTGGCATCATTCGTACGAAACCATTCACCGAGTCTCCCGGATATTGAAGATTTTCCGACGTTCCAACGGTGATTGGGGAATCGCTTCGCAATTTCGATTTCAACGTTCTCCATCCACGACCAGCCCTGCAATGATGCTTTACAAACGTCGTGACTAATTTTTCCGATATTTATCGATAAAACCCATTATCAGGCTTTCATCAGGCTTAATTTTCAATCGACGACAGAATCGATCACGAATTTTATGCAAAGGGTTTCAATGGCGATTCATTTTTGTATTTCAGCTAGAAAAATCAAATTCTAATCTGACCCTTTGTCACAGAAATATTATGCACCGAGTAAAAGGGTAAAAAAAAATAATTGCTCGATTCTCCAGACTTGGTTTTTTCATTTTCCCTCACTCGTTGAATAACAAAAGTGCGGTCAACGAATGAGAGAATTTTCTCGATAATGGACTTGAGAAAATGACGGGTGAGCACGAATCTCGTTTCGTTTCACTTGGCGAATTTTTTTTTTTTTTGTTTTTTTTGTTTTTTTTTTTTTTACAGAAGCGCCAAGTGATCTGCATCGGTATAAAATCAGAGGACTATCATCAAGCTTCGCGAATCGGAAGTTGATACTTTCGCGAAGAATGAAGGGGGAAAAAGAAAGAGAGAAAAATGAGGCTGAGGAACGCGTCGAGGGCGGGAAAAAAAATTCCGGTGAAAGAGAAAAAAAAATGAATAACCTTCTTTGAAAAGTTGTTCATCATCTTGCAGGACCGCATCCGCATTCCTCGTCGAGCGAATAGATTTTGTTTTAATAACTTTGAAAGCATTTCGCTCTTTCCGTCATATTGTCATTCAACTTTGTGCGTTCAAGAGTAAAAAAAAATACCTCCCCTTTTTATCCGTGTTCTTCTCTCGTTAATGACGAAACGCGTCATGACGGAAGAAATAGTACATTCGAAACAATCACAGTGTCGCCATGTTGGAGTTGCTTTTTTCCTGTTTTGTGGTAAATTTTTTTTTTTTCAATTGTTAACGAAATGGCATGTATTTTTTAAATCTTATTCGGAGATTGAAATCTTATTCGGAGATTGAAAAATAATTTTCCAATAAGAAAAATTGCATAAATGAAACAATATTCCATATGGGTCATTCCATGTCAAATCGACCAAGAGTTGGACTCGATTCCTTTCAATTTCAATGAAATTTGATCAGAACTTTTCGTTTTTAATAAAACGAAATTCTACAATAGGTAGAAAATTATTTCTTTTTCGAAAGTTATGCAAGATTCAAAATTGCACAATTTTAAAAATCTTTTAAGTTTATTTTATAAATATCTCGAAAACTATATAGTTAAAACTATTTATTATAGTTTTTAAAAAAATCGTTCGCGTTCGTCTTGAAGAGTGTACTTGTGGCTACGAAAAAAAAAATATTCCGTAATTTTTTTTTTTTTTAAAGATGAATTTGGAGAATTTTGAATTTTCAAAAATCGTGGAAATCCACGATCAACATTACATTTTTTGTTCAATTTTTTAAATATAATACCTTGTACTGATCTTAAAAAATCCTGAAATTTTCAGAAAGGTGTTTTTTTCAAAATTCTCCAAATTCATCAGTTTTCAATTTTTTTTCGGAATATTTTTTTTTTTCGTAGCCACAAGTATACTCTTCAAGAAGAACCCAGAACGATTTTTTCGTAAATATAATAGTTTTCGAGATATTTAAAAAATGAACTTGAAAGATTTAAAAAATGGTGAAATTTTTAATCTTGCATAACTTTCGAAAAAGAAAATTAAGATTTCTATCTTTGGTAGAACTTCGTTTTATTAAAAAACGAAAACTTTTGGCCAAATTTCATCGAAATTGAAAAGGGTCCAACTCTTGGTCGATTTGACATGAAATGACCCATATATATTTTTTTTAACGTTTTTCATCATTTTTGGAATATTTTTCATAAAAAAACTCGTTCCATATTTCCATATTTTCATTCCAATATTTTCATTTATATCATTCTTAAATTTTATATAAATCGAAAAATATATCATTTCAAAGTCACAAAATCTGTAATTTTTTGAATAGTTACACCAATAAAAAGGATACACTGCCCAGGTTCATCCAGCAAGTGTGACGTATTCTGAAATTATCGATGAATTAAATTTCGGTGAAAAAAAAACCCCATTTTCAAATTTTGCTATTCAGGTTTTCCGCTGAAAATAATAATTTAAACATCTAAAATGAAAGGTTTATACTGTAAGACCATCAATTTGTATCAAACGATTAAGTACGGAAGAATATTTTCTATTTTATTTATACAGACGAAAGATATAAAATGTTTGATAGACAATAGACAGTATTTAACGTTTAGTGTACAAGTTTTGTTTTCTGTTATTTCGTCGCATCCTTTTGCATTTATCTCTTTTTTTCTTCGTTTCATCAAAGGTACAGAATGTAATTTGCCGATTTTGGAGCTTAGCGGTGAGATCGGAAAATGATTCTTCTTTCCGCTAATCACGAATTTCACACGTGATTGATATAGTTTATATATATATATATATATAATATATTTATCATAATCATAATAATCTTACGTAACATCGAAATTTTCTAAAAATCAATAACATTCAATATAGCATAGCCGA
Source organism: Alloplasta piceator (assembly GCA_946863875.1). NCBI lineage: Eukaryota > Metazoa > Arthropoda > Insecta > Hymenoptera > Ichneumonidae > Alloplasta > Alloplasta piceator. The sequence goes on along the minus strand of OX333076.1, from coordinate 42,452,089 downwards.
ACCTCGACCATTTTCACTATAATATCGTCAGACGATTGTTCTTTTTTTTCAATTCCTGGAGCCTTTTTTTCGCTTACCTATTCAGTTTTGTGTTTCATCCATCCACAGTTACATATTTTTTTAAAATAATTTTAATATTAATATATCCGATCCGGACAAGGTCATCGATAATACATGACAATATAATGACTCATAATTAAAATACACACCCACATTTCATTCTTAAAAAAAAAAACAATAATATCGTGAACGTTGAAGGTCAAAGCTAAACGAGATGATTCAAGGATCGAATTTCAGACTTTGGAAAAAATAAACAACAATTAGTGCATTCTGTTAAAATATTGAAGAGGATTTTGCTCATTAATTTTCTGTAATTAAGGATCGAATTAAATCGAATCGATTCAAAGGAATCGATTCGAATTTCACGATCAATATTCGTCTCCAGAGAACTATTTCTCTGTAAATTTCCAATCAAGTGAAAATTATTGAACTCTTTCAAGATTACATTACAATCACTGTAAAATCATCTCATCCAACGATCACCTTTAACACGTTCCACGTTCCAATATTTTAATTAACATTTATTCACAACCAGCTGATGATTTGTGATCGATAATTATAATTGTTTTCTTCCTCATTTTTTCATGTAATTTATCTTATTTCTCTGGAATAAATTCACGTATATATGTCGACGTCTCACGCACGTCATTAAACTGCATAATTTTTGCTCATTTAATATTGAAAATGAGAACAAGATTTGGGTCATTCCATGTCAAATCGACCAAGAGTTGGAATCGACCCCTTTCAATTTCGATGAAATTTGGTCAGAAGTTTTCGTTTTCAATAAAACGAAGTTCTGCCAAAGGAAACAAATTTCAAAAATTTTGTTTCAAAAGTTATTCGAAATTTTTTATTTCACAATTTTTCAAATCTTTCAAGTTTATTTTTCGAATATCTCGAAAACTATTATAGTTACGAAAAATCATGAATTTGGAGAATTTGGAATTTTAAAAAATCGTGAAAATCCACGATCAACATTAAATTTTTGGTTCCATTTTTTTTAATATACCTTGTACTGATCTTAAAAGATCATGAAATTTTCAGAGGTGTCTTTTTTTCAAAAATATACGTTTTCGTAATTTTTAAAAATCGTGCAAATCCATAATCAACATTAAATTTTTGGTTAAATTTTTTTATATATCACCTTGTACTGTTCTTGAAAGACCCTAAAATTTTCAGGATGGTCTGTTTTTGTCTCAAAAATATAAATTTTGTTAATTTTGGTAATTTTTTTTTTTTTAATTGTCATTAATTAAAATTTTTACTGCTCAAAATTACAGAATTACATGATTGCTCAACTTTACTTAACTTACAGGACAAACAAACAAAATTTTTTTTACCAGAATTCAAAAATTTGTATTTTTGAAACAAAAACACACCATCCTGAAAATTTCAGGATCTTTTAAGATCAGTACAAGGTATTATATAAAAAAATTTGATCAAAAATCTAATGTTGATCGTGGATTTGCACGATTTTTAGAAATTCAAAAATTTTTATTTTTGAAAAAAAAACACCTCTCTGAAAATTTCAGGATCTTTGAAGATCAGTATAAGGTATTGTATAAAAAAATGGAACCAAAAATTTAATGTTAATCGTGGATTTTCACGATTTCTGAAAATTCAAAATTCTCCAAATTCATTATTTTTCGAAAAAAATGTTCGGAATATTTTTTTTTCAAGACGAACTCAGAACGATTTTTTGTAACTATAATAGTTTTCGAGATATTTGAAAAATAACCTTGAAAGATTTGAAAAATTATAAAATTTTTAATTTTGAATAACTTTTGAAACAAAATTTTTAATTTTTAAATTAATATCAGTACAAGGTATTATATTTAAAAAATTGAAACAAAAATAAAATATGGAACTTGGATTTTCACGATTTTTGAAAATTCTAAATTCTCCAAATTTGATATAATTTGAAAAATAAACTTGAAAGATTTGAAAAATTGTGAAATTTTAAATTTTGAATAACTTTTGAAAAAAATATTTTTTATTTTTTTCCTTTGGTAAAACTCCGTTTTATTGAAAACGAAAACTTCTGACCAAATTTCATCGAAATTGAGAGGGGTCGACTCCAATTCTCGGTCGATTTGACATGGAATGACCCATTTATATTTCACGCAAATTCACACTCACAGACACACACACACACACAATCGGAAATTTATTACACTCACGCTCTTAAAAACGAGCAAGGACATTGGAAATACTTCGAGAGTCATTTACATCTAATGTAGGTACATCAGAATTATTTGTAGAGAGTTTTTTTTTCGTTTATAGTTTTGCGAAACAGTTGTGGAACTGATTTTTGCATTCAAACTCGAGTTTTCGACAATTCAACGATATTGAGGTACATCGTAAGTCATATTTACAACTCTAAGCAAATAATGTAGATAATTCAAAAAAAATTAAAAACCGCCCAATAACGATCCTACTCAATTTTAAGGGTAGTTTGTGTAAAATAAAAAATAAAAGATCAATTAAATTATCCAACGTTAAAAAAAAGTATATTCGACACTGGAGTTCATTAATGATGTCATTGTCATTGCTTATGCCTAAAAAAAACTCCCCAAGTGAGAAAACAATGTTTTTCGTACTCTGAGAAAAATAATAAATCATAAACCACAAGCATCACGTTTTTTAAAATCTCGAGCGATATTTAATTTTCATTTAAAGCAACTAATTATCATTATTGTTGCCCTTATTCATCATCGCAATGTCTTCAGCAGTTAATGTCTCGAGGATTTAGAGAAAACTTTTGATTGCCTCGTAACTTTTCTTGATTCAGTGCAATAATTTCAAAACTGCTGCTTTTTTTTTTTCGTTGCCTCGTCACAACTTTCCAACGAGATGTAGATTATTAAATTGTTTTTAATTCGAAAAAATGTGCTCAGAAAACTGACGGTTCTTGGAGGAATGTGAAAGGAATGAAAAATGCATTTTTGGGAGAAATTAGAAAAAATATATCCTCGTCGAATATCTAAAACCAATGAATACTTCCTCTCTGTCTCGCGTGACTCAAAATTCGAAAAAAATATATTTATCTTATCCTACAATCTCGAGATGCGAAGACGCGAAGATTTACATCATTATACATTGATCGGACATTAAAAATGTACACGCTCGCTGCGATATAATAACGTGCAGCTGAAATATCTAAATCGACGAGATATTACGATTATGAATAGAGTGCAATTTTAATTTTTTTTTTCCTCTCTTAAAAATCGAATCAAGAGAATTACGCTTTTCCAGGATCTGCGAGGACCTGTTTAAATTTATTGAAACAAAGCAACACAAAAAAATTCCATTGGCGTGAAAAATGGCGAATAATAATAATAATAATTAATCAAGCGAGTCTCCAACTCTTTAATGTCAAAAAGTAAGTGCAAAATTTTCTCGGGGTCAAAATTCTGACACCGATATTTCACCCAATTTCAAAGAATCCTCATGAAAAACTTAATCAACAAAAAATCATTTTTTTTTGTTAAATCAGATGAATTTCTTTTTCTTCCACGTTTTCAGGCATTCGCCGACCTAAACTCGTTCGTTTTCTCAACATATTTACAATATTTGGTCGATCTTCTTTTATTCCCATCGAATAAGACGCCACTTCCGGTCCAAGATCCTGGGGATCATTTTTTTTTCTCTCACATCTTTTACATCGAATCTTTGGCATTCCCATCAGGATCCCAAAAATCTTCGAAAAAAACGAAATCGCAACTTTTATCGTTTTTTTAACGACTTTTTTTGGTTAACGACCGGTTTTACATTCCGTTAAAATCAATGGCACTCGTTAAATCTCTAAACTCTTTGGTTGGCACATTTTTTTCTCGATATGTAATTTCACTGTCAAACGTCACAAAGAACTTTCAATGTATTTACATTCGGATAAACCCAGCGAATGAAAATTCGTAAATGAAAATGTCAATCGACAACGATCGATGATTTTTCACCGCATTTTCCTTCATTATCTGTGATTATTAAGGTACTTACTCAGTGAAGAGCGTGATTTACAAACGATAGAGAACATCGACACACGAAAAATAAATATCTCAATAGGGCGAATTTTTTTCGACTCATTTTTTTTTCTTTCACTCCCCACCCGAAATTTTGTTGTATACGTCTGAAAGAAAATTCCTTGAAAGTTACAGCCCTTAATATTAATATTAAGTACTTTACCTTCGCGTAATAAGTTTTTCCATCTAAAATACACGTAAATGAAAAACTTTTTTCGTCAAAATTTTATCACTCCGCGGTTTTTTATGCTATCACATTGATTTTGGTCGCAATTTACGTAGAATTGAACGATCTTTAAAAGTGTCCTGAACAGCATAAGTGTAACTTACACCGGTGAGATGGTACGGGTCCCTAAAGTTGATTTTTACCCAAGATTCTCGATTTTTTACTGTTATCTCCAAAATGATCAAGTTAACCGAAAAATCGTAAGGGGAAATTTTGTTGGAAATTTAATTTTCTACAAAAAAGGTTCTTTAGAACTAACTGCTGAAATTCATATTTCCTGAGATATTGAACCATAACTTATTTATCGTATAAAATTTGTATAGTTTTTCGAACCAAAAGTTTTAAATTGTTGATATTCCATATCATATCACCAAATCACATATCATATCACGAGAGGTGATATGATATGGAATATCAACAATTTGAAACTTTTGGTTCGATAATCCACAACAATTTTCATATCACAAATAAGTTAAGGTTCAATATCCCAAGAAATATTGATTTTAGCAATTAGGTCTAAAGGACCTTTTTTGTAGGAAATTCAATTTTCAGAAAAATTTTCCTTAACATGTTTTTGGAAAAGTTAATCATTTCGGAGATAACAGCGAAAAAACGAAAATTGTAGGTAAAAATCAACTTTAGTGACCTCATACCATCTCACCAGTGTAAGTTACACTTACGCTGTTGAGAACACTTTCAAAGATCGTTCAATTCTGCGTAAATTGCGACCAAAATCAATGCGATAGCATAAAAAACCGCGGAGTGGTAAAATTTTGAAGAAAAACGTTTTTGATTTACGTGTATTTTAGATGGGAAAACTTATCACGCAAAGGAAAAGTTCTTAATATTAATGTTAAGGGCTGTAACTTTCAGGGAATTTCATTTCAGACATATGCATCAAAATTTCAGGTGGGGAGTGAAAGAAATGAAAAAAAAAAAATCGCCCTAATATCTCACAGTATGTTGATGCCAAAGTTTTCTTTTGTTTCCGCGTGATATTTCCATTACAAATAATGCACACTCTCGGAGTGCGCTATTGATTGTCAACGTACAATCGCATCGTCGCGGTAATAATCCCAAAAAATTCCCAGTAGAATTTTCAAGATTTGATTTTTCAATGCATCAAGTAAAATTAATACTTCTCCGTATATCGTATGTTTTTTTTTTAATACTGTCAATAGTTGAGCCACACAAACTGAAAACTTGTTCAACGACGTTAATTTTGCATAATTTTTCATCATAAACAATCTCAAAATGATTTTCATAATTAATTACGATTTTTCCAATTTTGCCAATTTCATTGATTATTAGGCCTCACGCGTTTCCCGATTTTGTCGATTATTTTTGGAGTACGTTGTAATCGAAAAATTGGAAAAAAAATTCCCGGAAAAACTGTAACCTCGAGTGATTTTCCGAGGACTTAATTTCCGGTTTTAAAAATATGTTTCTGATTGATTAAAATTGGTTACTGAATTTTTTTAATCTTCGATTAATCATCGGAAATCCATTTTACTCCGATCAATGAATTTTTCTCCGCTGACCGTTGAAATTAAGGTAATTGATGGGAGGGGGAGTAACAATGACGTTAATTAAGCTAGATTGGGCAATTTTTTTCATACAACGAAAAAGACAGTGTATTGAATTTTTCAAATTTTCTGCGAGCAAATTTATCAAAAATATAATTATCCAGATGCTCTTTGAACTTTGCTGTTTAATAATTAAAAATTTCCAATTACATTTTTTTTTTTTACTTTTGGGAAATTATTTCAGGTTCCTCATTTAAAGAATAAACTCTTCGTGAATTTAATGTCAAATTCCCGATCAATGTTTCCCCATTTTTGAAAAATATAGATCACGAGTTACAATACAACGAAATATCTACCTTCTTTTTTTTCTGCTAAATACTTGTTTCTCGTTCGCTCCAGGCTATCGTACAAATAATCCAGCCTTAACGGTTAATACAAACGTTTGGAATCACAGACAATAGTTTCGAGACATAAAGGTATTCTGTTTTTTTTTGTCTTTTCTGTTTTTTTGCTTTGAACGACGTGCATCGGTATAACAGCGGACAAAAATGGACGGGGTTTCAACGACAATATCATATTATCCGTATTATAATTCCATCGACCCCGAATTTTCACTAAAATGAACGGAAAAGTATAAATCAACAGAGAAAAAAAATTTACTACTCAACGTCCATGAATTTCCATTTCAACGAAAAATCTAAAGAATAATCAACACCTTTTTTCGTCATTCCAGAGAATTTCCGAAAATCCTTTTCCCAAAAGGAAAAATCATGATTTCCCTCATTTCCCAGAGCAAAGACTAGACGATTTTTTATTGAAAATTCGAAAAAAAAAAACATTTTCACTCGTCCGTGGAATTTCTTTGTCGGATAAAAAATTCCTGAAACGTGTCCCAATATTTTAATAAAATACTATTTCCAGTGACATTTTAGTATTTCTTCAGCATTCGGATTTCAGATAAGAGTAGAGATGCCTTAAATCGAACAATTATCATTTTGGAAGTTCCGAAAGAATGTCAAAGAAATGTCTCGAAGACCCTCGATACAAATATAAATATATGCGTTGATTTTTTTGAACGAAAAAATCGTCGTTCTTTCAACGTCTTGAACGCGCTATTTTCCGATTTGTAAATAAAAATTCATCTACGACTCTTAACGATCTACCAATTAACGAATTTCCGAGCCCCAAATTTCAATGCAAACGATTTTTTTTTTTTTTGGCTCTTGAGAAATTTTCAGTGATGATTATTTTTTCTATTTTTTCCTGATTACTCACAAATTCGTACCGTATCCAATTTAATTGTCACGCTTGACAGAAGTCTGACCGATCAATGGCGGTATACCGATCAGTGCCGAGCTGCTGAGTCTCGAAGTTCTTGGCTCGATTTCCAGAGACATGCGATAAAGATCTTCCTCCTCGAGCAAGAGTGTCGAATCCAAAAGATAATTCGAGACTTTTGGTATCAGATCAATCTTGTAAGGGGTCTGTTGAAAGTGACGAATCTCACGGATCACGTGGGCGATCTTTAATTCAAAGATGAAAATTTGCTGGAGAAAATTGTCATGAAAGGAATAAAAATAACAAGTCTACCGGATTACAAGTCTCTCGGTCTCTGATCCTGCGATCCCTGACTTACCGACAGGGTTGCAAGCAATGCATTACTCTTTGTAATGCCTTGCTATTTTCATTACCCATTACAATGTAGTGTATAATGGAAAAAATTTCCATTGCCCATTGCGATGTAGTGTGTAATGAAATAAAACCATTACCCATTACAATGTAGTGTGTAATGAAAAAAAATCCATTAACTATTACAATGTAGTGTATAATGGAAAACAATTTCATTACCCATTACAATGTAGTGTGTAGTGGAAAAAATTTCCATTACCCATTACAATGTACTGTGTAATGGAAAAAAAATGCATTGCCCATTACAATTTAGTGTATAATAGAAAAAATGTCCATTACCCATTGCAATGAAGTGTATAATGTAAAAAGATCCATTACCCATTACAATGTGGTGTGTAATGGAAAAAAATTTCATTACCCATTACAATGTAGTGTGTAATGGAAAAAACATTTATTACCCTTTACAATGTAGCGTGTAATGGAAAAAAATTCCATTACCCATTACAATTTAGTGTGTAATGAAAAAAAAAATCCATTACCCATTACAATGTAGTATGTAATGGAAAAAAAATTCATTACCCATTACAATGTAGTGTGTAATCGACAAAATTTTGCTTGTTCATTACAACTTAATGTGTAATGGAAATTTTTGACATTTTTTATTATATCGTAGTAGTTTTTTGGCCTGGGTTAAATGGGCCAAAACTAGTTATTAAGTAGTCGCGTGATCATTAAGAACGGCAAGAAAAATTTCATGCTCAGTGCCCCACACTTTTATTATTATTCTTTCCTATTCTTTATAATTGACACTTTTAAAATTTTCTTTAATAATTGACACAGCGCCCGATTACATATTGATGCTTTTTTAGAATTTAAGGTACCAAAGTCATTAAAATATAATGCGAAATTGCAATAATTTATTCATCAATATTTTTCCATTCCCAAAATTACAATCAAAGTTTTGTCCATTACACATTACATTGTAATGGGTAATGGAAATTTTTTCTATTACACACTACATTGTAATGGGTCATGAAATTTTCTTCCATTACACATTACATTATAATGAGTAATGAAAAATGTTTCGATTATACACTAAATTGTAATGGGTAATGAAAATGTTTTCCATTACACACTACATTGTAATGGGTAATCGATTTTTTTTCCATTACACACTACATTGTAATGGGTAATGAAAATTTTTTCCATTACACACTACATTTTAAAGGGTAATGCAATTTTTTTCCATTACACATTCTAGAAGTAATGAATAATGCATTACTCTTACATTAAAAATTTCGCAACCCTGCTCACCGACCGCGGGACGGCGCATTTTTCGCATTGGGGCGCGCTCGGGCGTCGGTAAGTTACCGGCCGAGTCAACAAGCTTGACATTGTAATCTTTTAGGCTTATTATCCGGTATGACTTGTTAATTGGTGATGATATTAGTGTTTTATTGTGGTAAAGATATATTTCTGGTAGAGAAATAAGTAATAAAGCTGTAAATGATTTGAAATGAGCTGTAAGTAATCTGAAATGTGCATTTTTTTTACCATTCGCATCTTGGAGAAATTGAGAAGACCGTCCTCCGTAAAATTCGGCGTGCCCTCTTCGATGAAGGACAAATCGGTCAGATAGAGCCCAAGATAGGGGATGCAAGGTGGATCGCAGCGATGAAGAGCGTCACGAAGATTTCGAAATCGTCCGTCCGACGAAACGACAGCTTGCAGCCTCTCGACAATCTGTTTGTTCTGCTTATTCGAACGAAACAAAGAAATTATGAATTTATCGGTCAATTTATCAGCGAATAAATTAAGAAATATATTTTATTGCACTCCGTGCGCAAAGTGCCACTTTGCGTACGCTGCGCGTGCTCAAATTGGCACTTTGCGCACTCGTACAATAAAATTTCGTACGATACTATTTCATTCGATTTAATCGATAAAACGCACCGTCTTTGACACTTTTTCCCAGGTTTTTCGCAATCTAAAGACACTGCTGTTCGTGAAAGCCGCGCATATCTGTAATACCCCGTTGTAATTGTGAAGAACACGGCATATATCGGCGACTGCGGCCCATTTTTCGATCACAGCGACACGCGCCGATAAATTTGAACGACGAACGATCTCCGAGACGACCAATTGCGAGACTTCGTTGAATCTCTTTGTCATGAGAATAATGTGAGGAGCCCTTGAAGCTTTGTCCGTTTTCATCCAAGCTTGACCGAGAAATTCTCTGCAAATTTCATGCGAATTTTTAATTAATTGTTTTTCTTCTCTCTTTTTTAAGGGGAAAGGTTTCGCTAAAATTTGTCAATATACACTTCTGCACAAAAAGTATCACTGCTCTTTAAAAAATGAAGATATTTTGATTGGCCAAGCGGCGTTTTAAAGGGGACATATTCAGCTTCATTTAACTTTTTCCAAAAAAATTTTGCAATTTTTTTTTAACTCGGTACGGCTCTTTGAAACATGGTCGCTTATCGACTTTTTTTGGCATTGTAGTTTTAGCGCATGAACATTTTTTTCGACGTTTTTCGCATGAAAAACTTGTGGCGGGGAGTATTAGCTTCAATTTCGTTTTTTGAAAAGTTTCGTACGATTTTTTTTCGCAAAAATATTCAATTTTTTGCAAAAAACGACCATATTTATAAAATATAGCACAACTATAAAACTACTGGGTTTTCGTAAAATCACTAAGAAGGTAAAATATTGCATATAATCATTCTCGATTCAATATAATTTTTTTAGATTTTTGTTTTCAAAATTTTTTTTTTTTTCAAAATTTGTCCTGCCAACGAGATATTTTGTTATCTTAAAAAATCGGGTCTTAAAAAATCCACACGGGTTTTTCGATGAAAAAGTTATGTAAATGATGTTTTTCAGTGGAAAAGTTGAAAACAATCGTTCTGGATCCAATGAAATTTTTTACCCTCTTAGTGCATTCACGAAAACACAGTAGTTTTAGAGTTAGGCTACATTTTATAAATATGGTCGTTTTTTTGCAAACAGTTGAATATTTTTGCGAAAAAAAATCGTACGAAACTTAAAAAAAAACGAAATTGAAGCTAATACTCCCCGCCACAAGTTTTTCATGGGAAAAAAAGTCTAAAAAAATTTGCATGGGTCGTGCGCCAAAATTACAATGCCAAAAAAAAGCCGAAAAAAGACCATGTTTCAAAGAGCGTACCGGGTTCAAAAAAAATCGCAAAAATTTTTTGGAAAGAGCGAAATGAAGCTTGGCGAATCAAGATATCTTCATTTCTAAAAGAGCAGTGAAATTTGTTGTGCAGCGTGGAATCGGGGCGAGTGTTTCAAAACTTTTGGCCGGCATAAAAAATTCTTGTGGTCAGAAAAATCTTCATTTTTTTATTCAAATTTATTTAAAAGGGATTGTGATCGGTATTTAAGTTAAAACGTATTCCTCAAAGTATTTAAGGATGTTGGTTTGAAAATTCTTCACTTTTTTAAAAACTTCCTGAAACCAAGATTCACCAGCTGAATTTTCCAAAATTTTCAATGACACTTTTATAAAATATTTTTTAAATATTGCTCTTTGAAAATAAAAAAGAATCAACTTACTCGCTCGTTATCGTCACGAATATCTTGTGATCGAGATACGTCATTTGTTCGGCGATCTCAAGGGCCGAAAGGGTTTCTACGCTCTCTTTCGTTTGAACCTGAAAAACACGATTGAGAAATCGTCAAATTTATGATAAAAATTCAATTTTGCTTCCTCATAAAAGAAGCTTTGTTTTCGTGAAAAGAGAAATCATATTTAGAAAAAATGTCCGGATGTGTGTGTGTGTGTTTGTGTGTGTATGTGTGTGTGTGTGTATCCTGAGTTCCAGATGTAAATAATTAATAACTCGAAAACGCTTCGAGATATCAAGCTAAAATTTGGCACAATTGTCGAGCACGAATTGCTCTTCATTATGAAAAAAAATTTGTTTCAATTATAACGGGTGTTCAGATTTTCTCGACTTTTTTCGTTTTTGCGAGAATGGCGTAAACGCTCTAGCCTCTGCAATTTTCAAGATATTGCACTCAAACTTTGTACAGAATTAGTATAGCTATTAAGGTTGTTTGGTATTAAATTTGGTGAAAATCCATCGAGGGATTAAAATTTCATGAAATTTTGAATTTTTTGAAAAATAGCCTAAACGCTCTAACTTGTGCAATTTTTAAGATATTGTACTGAAACTTTGCACAGAGCTAACGTAGCTATCGAGGTTGTTCGCTATTAAATTTGGCAAAAATCCATCGAGGGATTAAAATTTTATGAAATTTTGAATTTTTTGAAAAATAGCCTAAACGCTCTAACTTGTGCAATTTTCAAGATATTGCACTGAAACTTTACACAGAGCTAATATAGCTATCGAGGATGTTCGTTATCAAATTTGGCGAAAATCGATCGAATTTGTACATTGATTACTAATATTTTTCAATAGTTAACAAAGCTTCCTTTATGAGGAAGCCAAATTTGATCGCCATACTGTGTGTTAAAGGAAGCTATGTGAACTATGGATAAAGATGAGGAAGCAATGTGCAAATTTCAATTTGCAGGGTTTTTTAAAAAATTGCCAATGACGATTCAGTGATTTTGAAAAAAATGGCCAAAACTCACCGATGGCGGAGAGAGGAGCTTCTTCAAGTCGACTTTGCTACTCTCAGGCTCGTCCTTGCTGATCAATCTCAGCAATTGGCTGGCCGCTTTGTGCTCGGCAGGTACCAGATTCGGACTGCCAACGATATCCTCGAGAAATTCGATCGTCAGATTTCTCAATTGAAGATTGAGCTCGAAATCCTGCGCGTGTTTTGACACCCAGTGTCGAAGGACATTAAGGACCCTCATCGTCGCAGCCGTCGACATTACCGATTCCTTGCGCCGATTTCGATCGCGATACGAGCCACTGCGATTGTTTCCATCGCTTTGACGAATCGGCGCTTTGTCCGGTGGATTGCTCGATGCCGATGTCGCGATTGCGAAAGCCGCCGCTGCGCTTGACGTGCTGCTCCTTTTTAGCATGATCGTTTTTAAAAAATTAACCGTCGACGAATGAAAAAGCAAAATCGTCGATCCTACATGAATTTCAAAATAATATCGATCTATGATCCTTCCAATCACAATCGGAGTTGCAAATAATGCATTAGGATGCATTCTATAGGATTCCCTTTATTCCGTCAATGAGAAAGTAAATTTGAAAATTTACTTTCCATTCTTTACAAAATCGGTAATAAAATGCGGGACCATTTCATTTTTCGCTATCATTAACCTTCCGCGGAGACACTGGGTCAAAACGACCCCACGATTACTTTTTATTTTCTTCTTTATGAATTTTTTGAATGTATAGTCATTTGATTTTTTATAAAGTAATTTTTAATAAATCATCGAGAGTGTTTGAAGGATGTTCTGTATTTTTTTGAAATTTTTCCGACCGATAGTTTGGTCACGATGCTTGTTCGAAAATGGACAAGGTCAAATCGACCCAGATAAGTGTGACCGCGGAGGGTTAAGGCGGTATTCTGGTCTAGAATTTATAAAAAATAATTTTTTTTTGCATATTCTTAAAGGCTAGACCTTTGAGAATATATAGTCGAAAAGAAATTGTTTAATTCTAATAATTTATGGATTTATAGCTATTTTAGTGATGCAGCAACTATGCCCGTCACATCGGAGCTTAACTCTAAGGGAGTATTTTGGTATAGAATTTTGAAAAAATTAATTTTTCTTGCCTATTATGAAAGTTTAGATCGTTAAGAATATATCCTCGAAAATAAATTTTTTAGTTCCAATAGTTTTCGGAGTTAAAGCTATTTTACTGACAAAGCAACTATTCCCATCATATCTATAGACGTTTTCCTCAAAACGACTTTTCTCAACACGGCTGACATCATACCTCAAGTTCTACTCAGTCAATTTACCCAAAAAATTTTACCAATCTTCAGTGTATAACTTTCAAAATTGTTTTTTCTACCATTGTAAAAAAATTGAAAACTATGGAAAAAAAGATTCAAAAAGCGTCTTTTTTATTTTCACAGCCGCCATTTTGCGAAAATCATTTTTCCGTTTTCTCTGATGGAGGGGCTGTAACGAAATTATTACTAAGTAAAAATCTTTTTCAAATTTTGTATCGGATGACTGAAAGGGTTGCAATCGTGTCTGCCACCCTTTTTAGCCCTAACTTTACCAGCTTATAACTTATTTAATTTTCATTTTTTTTTCTCAACACTTTTTTTGTTTATTGTCAAAGTATTAATAAATACGTTGTAAAAAAAGAATTGTAAGAGTCTTTATTTTTTTTATAGACCTCGACAAAACACTCAAAAAGTCTCTAGACCAGAATACCGCCTTAATGCATAGTTTTGACATAGTTATTCTTGCAACCCCGATGACGATACGGTGAAAGTGACTTCTAAAGTACCTAATTTAGGTGCATTTTGTATTTCAATTTATCTAATTTATCGGCAATTTTTGATTCTATTGTTGGAAAATGGATTACTACTTGTTTTTAGTTAATCCAGTTTCGTTCCTTTTTTTTTTAATTCACAAGGCAGTTGACAGCGATGACAGTTAAAGCGTGATGATCCGAGAGGTTTGTGCGACAGCAAAAACGTGCATTAAAACGATCGAGATAACGTGCGAAAAAAATGATTAACCAATGCGAATTCGTGCTCGAACTAGAGCTGGAGGGTGGGGGCAGGGGCAGGGGGCGAGGGGTGAAGGCGCGGGCGTTATCATTTGCGATTCATTCGTAATGACAGCACCTACTTACCATATTTGTTCGGGTCCAATGCTATGTATGACGCAGTACAACACATAAAAGACAATTGAATCGAGAGGAGACGATCGAGAGAGAAGTTTTTTCGAGCCTTCGACCGATTTTATGAGGAGGAAAAAGTTGGATCTCGGATTGAATTTTTTTTCTTGTTTTTGGTAAAGATAGTCACAAGACAAAAATTCATTTTTTTTCATACACTTTTTTGTAAGTAGAATGTGTATGAATTTGTAGAGGATTCTTTTTATCTTCTCGGCTATTTGCTTATGAGGGTGTATTTAAAAAAAATGGCCCATTACATTGAAGAAAAAAATGTATTTACTGACAGACAAGACAAATGTGGCGAGAAGAAAAAATAGTCATAGAGGATGTTCAGTTCCGACCTTATGGAAAAATTTCGTTTGTTGAACAATGAGAATTTAGAAAAAAGTCACAATATTCGACAATCAGACTCCAAAAAAGTATTTTTTGTCAATAATAATTCAGCTTAATATTATTTATTTTTTTATATTTTTATATTTTTTTCACAATTAATTTCATACTTCTTTTTCTTCCAAGCAGAGAAAATCCTCAATGACGTTTGTATAATGATTTGTAGAATATTTATAGTAGAGCTTGCAAAGTGGCCGTCGAGTTTCAATAAGAAAAAAAAATACGAATGCAAAGGGAATAAACAAATAAACTTAGACGAGTCGTTCGATGCTCTGATACCGATTTTCTCGGTTCTTGGATATTTTTTTTTCTGCCCATTTTTCAATAGATCGAGAAGTATGAGGGAAAAACAAAATTCAGATTTCGCAAACGAACATCGTTAGAACGTGATAAATGGTCAATCAAAGTGGACGAAGATCAGTGAAATTTTGTGACGAACCTTCGCTGACTCTGTCGAGAGCTTGTGATAACGACTCCGGCTTTGCTCGAGGCTTGGGGAATGTCGTATTGATAACAGCATGAGGGTTGTTTACCCAAGCCCATTTCACCCTCTTGAATCGATCTTCTGCTCATCCAGTAGCTCTGAAATTTTCGAATATACATTTCACGATCAAATATGTACATTTTTGAAAAAAAAAGCCATTATTCCGGTCAAAAGTTTGAAAACACTCGCCCCCATTTCGCATGAAAAGTCTCTTTGAAAAATAAATATATTTCAATTCACCCAAGGGGACATATTCAGCTTCATTTCGCTTTTTCCAAAAAAAATGTTCGATTCTTTTTTAACCTGGTACGTCCTTTGAAACACGGTCGTTTTTCGACTTTTTTTAGGCGTTGAAATTTTGACGCACGACTCATGAAAATTTTTTGAAACTCTTTTTTGCATGAGAAAGTTGTAGGGGAGAGTATAAGCTTCAATTTTATTTTTTACAAAGTTTCGTACAATTTTTTTTCGCAAAAATATTCAATTTTTTGCAAAAAACGACCATATTTATAAAATGTAAGATAATCGAAAACTACTGGGATTTCGTGAAATTACTGAGAAGGTAAAAAATTGCATACAATTATTCTGGATTCAATGAAATTTTTTCAGAATTTTTTTCCAAATTTATTTTTCCGAAATTGTTCCTGTCAACGGGATTTTTTTTAATCTTAAGCAATCGGGTTTCTTAGCTCATCTACACCGATTTTCCATCGGAAAAGCCGTGTAGATACATGAAATAAGAGACTTGATTGTGTAAGATCCAAAAAAAATCCCGTTGACAAAAAAATTTTCAAAAAAGATTTTTTTTTTCATTAAATCTCATTTTTTTCATTAAATTTCATTAAATCTAGAATGATTGTATGCAACTTTTTACATTTCTAGTAATTTGACGTAAATCCAGTAGTTTTAGAGTTACGCTAAGTTTTATAAACATGAACGTTTTTTACAAAAAATTGAATATTCTTGCGAAAAAAAATTTCCCGAAAATTTGTTGGAAACGGGAAATAAAGCTGAATATGTCCCCTTTGAAACGCCGCTTGTCAAATTGAAATATCTTCATTTTTAAAAGAGCAGTGAAACTTTTCGTGCCGCACGGAATCGGGGCGAGTGTTTCCAAACTTTTGGTCAGCAGTGTACTTTTTTTAACCATTCTTTCTCTTAAAACATATTTATTAATATTTTTCCAATAAATAAAAAAATTCTCGAGAAAAAAAAAGAAAATTAAATAAATTATAAGCTGGTAAAGTTGGAGCTAAAAAAAGAAGTGTACTATAACTCCATAGTTATAGCTCCATATATAGTCCATATAGTTATAACTCCACAACTATAACTCCATAAATTATTGGAATTCAACAATTTCCTTTAAACTATGAGAATATGCAAAAAAAAATATTTTTTCAAAATTCTAGACCAGAATACTCCCTTAATATGAAAAGCGGGAAGCTCACCAGTAAATTGAATTGCAAATAATGAAAGCCTCTTTCCGGTAAGTGGCACATAAATTATATCGGCACAAGCACTCGGTTTCACATCAATGGATCCAGCGACAAACTCGACTTCTCGTTTATATAGGCCATTGTATGTATTTGTAAACATACAAGTATACATGGGGCATTCCATCCCAAATCGGACAGTTTGAAAAACTTTTTTTTTTATTTCCTCAATTTTTTTATATTTTTAAGCACCCATCAAAAGACCCTTCCTGTTAAATTTTGAGATTTTTTTTATTTTTGAGCAAATAACAACAGTTTAAGAATTGTATGAGTGGGCATTGAACCTCAATAGTCTATACCAAATATTGCTGTCAAATTTTCATATGAGAAACATTATTCAGATGCAAAAGAAAGATTTTATTTGCGATAAAATACTGCGAAGTCAATTACAGGGGGACACAAAAATTTCATTCAATTATTTCAATGAGCAACGGAAAAGTAATGGCAAAGGAATATTCTAATTCAGGAAATAATCGTATGTGTAAGGTTTTTAAAAAAATACGTGAATAAAAAAAAACTGTCGTTATTATTGTTCATAAACAGACTTAACGATTAATTATTAATTTTAAGAACCTATTAACAATAAAAAAGTGTAAAAAAAAATTTAAATATTGAAAAAAATACTATACAGTAACAAAAATTGGTATTCATAATAATTTATAAAAAAAAAACAAATTTAATTTTCAAAAATCGAAAAAAATAGTAGTTATTGAGATCCCACGATCGGACTAGTCTTTAAAATTGTTGAATAGATAGATGTTTGAAACAAAAAATTAAAAAAAACAAATAAAAAATGACATTCACGTTTAAAACCCCGGTTCAACGTTTAAAACTCAAAAAATTCATTCAAAAACACGTCGAATATTTTTGTTGTATTTTTTTTTGATAAGGCCATAAAAAAACAAAAATTAAAAAAAAAAACTTTTAATTTGGATCATTATTGAAGAAGTTAGTACCAAAATACCAAAAAAGAGCGGGTTTTTTGTTAATTTAATATCTTTTGAATGGATAATCAAAAAAATCTCAAAATTTAACAGGAAGGGTCTAAGATGGGTACTCAAAAGTATAAAAAAATTGCGGAAATGAAAAAAAAAGTTTTTCAAACTTTCCGATTTGGGATGGAATGCCCCACATATAATATGTGTGTACGTAGACATAAATATATGAGATACTCACGCCTGTTGTAGTGGTAATCGATCCGCTTCTCATGGCCGTAGCAGGGGCGGATGCTGTCGATGCTCGATGCTCCGAGTGATGTTGGCCATGTTGATGATGATAATGACACTGTCCGGAATAAATGTCAGCCGACGGTGGATACTCATCGTCGGTCCAGGCTTGATCGTCGCGATCCGAGTCCAATCGTCTCGTGCGAGGTGAACGAACGTTCGGCTTCGACCTTGGACTGAATTTCGACGATTTCGGGGAAGCCGGAGTCATCGGATCGTCGTAGTTGAATTGAACCTCTGCGTGCACATTTTTATCCCGAATTATTCCAATAATTCCACTCAGACACGTTTATCCAATAATAAATTAATATTTAGGAACACAAAATGGGTATACGACGCTTTTGTGGCAGGAAATTTCAGAGTTAAAGCTAAAAATCAACGTTCAAACGGTGGGGAAGGATCGAAGCCTTATATACGCTAGGGCGCAGCGTCTCGCTTGCGGGAGACGCCGCGCGCTTTCGCCACCTGGCGGAGAGCGCGAGAAGCTCGATTCTCGCCTGAAGCGCTCTCCAATTACGACTAACATTTTACAGAGGAGATTTTGTTTGTATAAAAAATAGTTTTAACGAGATTTTTCAATGTTTTACGAACCATCCTTCGAATTTCCTTCAGGGGCGAGCGGAGTATCCGTTTCCTCGGAGACCGTTCGCGAATAAGTCTCGTTTCCGTCCTGAGGACTCGGATCCGATCCTGAACCAGAGCCTGATCCCGTTGAACCTACCAGAGTAACGGAGCTCAGGTTGCTCGGTGACGATGGTGCACTTGTCAGCGCCATGTCTGCTTGGAAATCGATGTTAAGTTTTAAGTCAAGTCAAGTGAAGTTTTTAGTTAAGTTAAGTTTTAAGTTAAGTTTTTAAGTTTTGATTTCTTCGAAAAATTCGATCCAGGCTAAAATCATTGAGTTCAATTAAAATTGTATACTAGTGAATTATGGATTTTCTCACCCGTTAGAGTTTCGGAACTCGATGAGCCAGCGATGACCTTTGGTATCGTTAAATGGCGTCCATCCGCCTCGGATTCGTCACCCTTGATACTGACCTTGCGCGGACTCTTTGGCGATTGTTTTCCCGAAGTTGAACCGGGCAATTGGAGGGTCGGACTGCGTTTTATTATCGGTGGCACTTCCGATATCAGTCCAAGTGGCTGTTCCTCCTCCACTTTTGGCAAAGCGACGATTCAGTGACCATTTTAAAAATTATCCATCAACATTTCTTATCGATTGTGCATAAAATTGATCAATGATCCTCCAATTTTGAGATTGATAATTTTTTGAAAATCACATGTTCACACAAAAATGTTCAGTACTCACACTTGCGATAACCAGAGCGCCAATGTCCCTTCGAATTCGTAGACTGGGACATTAAATTCGACTCGTAATAACTGTGACCTCGTGGCTCGCGCTCGCTAACTTCTGATCCATATCCTAAAAAAAAAGATAATTAAATCCTCAAAGGAAAAAGTAGGCTGAAGAATATTCTACAAAAAAAAAAGCTTTTTTACCGGAAACGGAACTGGCTCCGCTCGTTCTTCTGGGCGATGTGCTGCTCCGTCTTCTCTCGTCAATCTGATGATGACCATCGCCATTTCCACCCACACCACTCGCATCCAATGACCTTGAAAAATAAACAATGTACAAATTGAACGATCGATCAAAAATGACTGCCGATATATTTGGCAGTGATTTTTGGTATGTTTTTTTTTCTTCGATTGAATTAACTCACACGAGAGAACCGCCGGGAATCTGAGAATCCGGTGGGTCAGTGTCGTAAAAGACCTTTTTCAGGGCTTCCAAAACCGTAACGCCGTCCGTGAATACACGATATGTCAATAAAAATGTATTGAGAAAATCTATACTGAGAAAACGGAGATCGGTGAGTCTCTGTAGCAAACGTTCGGGAGTTGCGTAACGAATCTGGGGGAGTTTGCAAGAATTTAACGTTCGACTGAATCTAATGTCAACGTCGTCCTTGAACAGCTTCGGATCGTTCCTGACCGATTGTGGCATCGTGACGGAACTCGTGTCCGACAATGAGCCGTGCAAAAGATCGTTGAAGTGAACATTGTCCATGCACTGACTTATGTCACTTATCCAGGCGGCTTTTTCCTGAGTAACAGAGAGAAGATTGTTCGAAAGAAGATTAAGGCGGTATTCTCGTCTAGAATTTAGAAAAAATCAATTTTTTGCATATTATTAAAGTTTAGACCTTTTAGAATATATTCTCAAAAGCAATTTTTTTTATTCCAATAATTTATGGAGTTATAGTTATTTTAGTGACGCAGCAACTACGCCTCTCACGTTGGAGCGCAACTTTAAGCAGGTATTCCGGTCTAGAATTTCAAAAAAATCATTTTTTTTGCATATTCTTAAAGTTTAGACGTTTTAGAACATATCCTTAAAAGAAAATTTTTAAATTCCAATAATTTAGGGAGTTACGACTATTTTAGTGACGCAATAACTACGCCCGTCACGTCAGAGCGAACTTTAAAGAGGTATTCCGGTCTAGAATTTTGAAAAAATCAATTTTTTGCATATTATTAAAGTTTAGACCTTTTAGAATATATCCTCAAAAGGAAATTTTTTAATTCTAATAATTTACGGAGTTATAGTTATTTTAGTGACGCAGCAACTACGCCCGTTACGTCAGAGCTTAACTTTAAGGAGGTATTCCGATCTAGAATTTTGAAAAAATCAATTTTTTTGCATATTCTCAAAGTTTAGAAGAATATATCCTCGAAAGTAAATTTTTTAATTCCAATAATTTAGGGAGTTACAACTATTTTAATGACGCAGTAACTACGCTCGTCACGTCAGAGCGTAACTTTAAGGAGGTATTCCGGTCTAGAATTTTGAAAAAATCAATTTTTTTGCATATTCTTAAAGTTTAGACCTTTTAGAATATGTCCTTGAAAGAAAATTTTCAAATTCCCATAATTTACGAAGTTACAGCTATTTTAGTGACGCAGCTACGCCCGTCATGTCAGAGCGTAACTTTAAGGAGGTATTCTGGTCTAAAATTTTGAAAAAATCAATTTGTTTTTGCATATTCTCAAAGTTTAGACCATTAAGAATATATCCTCGAAAGGAAATTTTTTAATTCCAATAATTTAGGGAGTTACAACTATTTTAGTGACGCAGTAACTACGCTCGTCACGTCAGAGCGTAACTTTAAGGAGGTATTCTGTTCTTGAATTTTGAAAAAATCAATTTTTTTGCATATCATTAAAGTTTAAACCTTTTAGAATATATCCACGAAAAGACATTTTTTAATTCCAATAATATACGAAGTTAAAGCTATTTTAGTGACGCAGCCCGTCACGTCGGAGCAAATCGGTTTATACTACTTATCTCAACACGGCTGACATGATATCTCAAGTTCTACTCTACCGATTTACTTCAAATTTTTTATCAATCATCAATGTAAAACTCTCTATCGCCCCTACTACTTTTACATCTAAATTATTATTTTCACTATTTAAAAAAAAATGTTAAATGTACTTTCCGAAAAAAATACAACATTTTAAGATATCTAAAATCTATTAAATTTTTCACTTTTTCGAGAAAAATCATCTTTTTATCGACGTCCGCCATTTTTAATTTTTTTTTACAAAAAATACTTTGATCAATTCCGAAAAAAATGCCACCCAGCCTGAAGTGGGTCGACTTTTCCTTCAACGATATTTCGTTGACAAATTTTTCTATGTCAATGTTTACCTGCATAGTTGGAGCCACAAGATGCACGGAAACCGGTGATCCTCCGGATTTCATGTCGAACGTGATCTTGAAGTCACGATTTTGCACAGCGACATTTCCGCTTCCACTTCCACTGCCGCTGCTCTCGCTGATCCCACTCGACATCGAGCAGATTGACAATTCTAAATGACAAAAGATATTCACAAATTCGATCGAATGAAATAATAATAATAATAATAATAATAATAATAATAATAATAATAATAATAATAATAATAATAATAATAATCACCGTCATCGTCCGTGACACTTTGCTCGCTGGGATCCTCTATGAGAACCGCGTCAGAAAGTGGAATTTTTCCGACATTCGGGACGAGACTCAAACGTCCATCGTCGTCGGATTGTCGGGTGCAAAGTATCAAGTGATTCGAGAAGAGAAAACACTGTCTGAGAGCCTCCTTGTCAGCGCCTCCTTTGCCCCCGAATGTCGCGCTTAGCCGGCTTCTCACCCCTCGCGGTTTGTCCAATATTTGCACGAGAGTACCTGGGACAAACGCAAATATCATAATAATTAACAATAAGCGGTCTCGAATAGTCTTTGTGGAGAAAAAAAAATATTTCAGACACGCCAGATCGCGATTTTTCCCAGAGTTATTCGAAAATTAGTAGTAAAGCCGCATATTGGGTCAGACGCTTTGAAGTGTTGATTTTAATTCAAGAATACGTACGAGAATTTGAAAAAAATAAAGATGCGTGATGATTTTTTGTGTCATTGGGATGTCAAGGAATATGTTTGACCCGCTGGATGTCGGGAAAAATTGAATCGCAAGATTTTATGGCGATTTTCACATCGCCGAGAAAATCAGTAGTAAAGATGCGTATTCAGTCAGACGCGCCGTTGATCGATAAAAAGTGCGCACATTTTGGTCGCAAAATTCATTAAAAAATAAATTTGTGGGGAAAAACGTAGAAAATGTATTAAATTAATATTATTGAATGTATTGAATAAATTTGTTTAAATAAAAAATTGGAAAACGACCGTGTAAAATGCCCAAAAAATTGAGAATGAATTAGATTTTCAACATTATCCAGCATCACTATTTTTTTTTAAGCATCAACATCAATTTTCTTTCATTCTCGACATTTTTCACCCCTATTGTACGCACCTGTGGAGCTAGATAAATTTTTCTCGATGGCTCCGGTCTCTCAATATTTTTGGCATCGAATGAAATGGAGAATTGCACACTTTTCGACGCACAAATTAATTTACGGCAAAAAATCATTTTAGAAAAACCTTTAAATTCTTGATTTAGTCAATGAGACTAAGGAAACCACCGCCATGAATACCTGATCTTTGATTTCTGCTACCTTTTTCCCTTCGATAATTCGTGGTCCCTTACGAAAGCCCTATTGGCACAATTTTTGGTCCCATTTTTCAAAACATTTTCGTGCCTTTTTTCAACCCTTTTCCTTGCACTCTCTCATCACTCACACACACATACACACACACACACACGCGCGCGCGCGGATATCTACATACACTTATACAGGGGTATTGCTCTCATTTCCGGTAATTAAGGCGCTCCTCTCTCTTTTTGTCTCTCTCGCTCTCTCACTAATTACTCCATAAAATGCGACATGAGTTGTTATCAAAATGGCAACCGCTCTAAGCCCCGGACAACAAAAGGTCGAGATGTCAAAAGCTTTCGCGACGTGAAACGACTCTTTAACGTCTCCATTCGCGTTTGCGTCAATGTTCTCCCAGTAATATATATATATATTTTTTTTTTCTTATTTATTTGTCTCCCTTTTCACCCCTACTTTTCTGCCCGGTATACAAAATGGTCGATAAAATCGGGCGAAACAAAAATTCGTGCGTTAACTTTTGACAGTGCCAAATAGAACTTTGGTAAAATGAGATAAATAAAAAAAAAACAATGACGATTGTGGTTTCTCAAAGGCAAAAGGGTGAAGGTGTGTTTACGCGACCGAAGGCGTTGCTGACTGACGAGACAGAGAATCGAGGGGATGAGAGAGTTGGGAAGAGAGGAAGAAAAAAAATGTACTCCGGGCAACCATGTGGTAAAAAGCACGAAGCACGAGGGATCAGTGAAGTATCGAGGGCGAGCTTGCAGGGGTGTCTTTTGCACCCTCTTGAATTAAATTCGATCAGGAAAAATGGCCGGAAAATTTCTGTGGGATGAAAAAAAGTTGAGGAAAATTGAGGGAGGGACAAAGAAATTATTTGAGCCACCATCCCTTAAAGGGGTGAAATTTTCGATCAAATGTATCTCAAGCTCGACTGAAACAAAGAAAACTACCCCTTTGGTCATGGAAAAGGTTCCAGAGCTTCCCAGAAAAAAGATCAGGGAAAAAAGAGCAGGTCGAGGTGTTAATATTCATAACAAAATGGTGGAAGAGTGAAGGGGTGGTTTTTTTACTTCTAATCATTGATTCTGGTAATTTTAATGGAACAAAAAATTGTTTAACGGGATTTTTCGAGCATTAGATTCGTCCCTGTCGAACCTCGCGCAAGATCAGAACGTTTCGATGAATCCCCTCCAAGTTTTCGTGAAAATTGTGTGCAAGTGGGGGATGCATCGATTAGTGCGAGACTCGCGATACGAAGCGCCTGCGTTGGCCTCTCCCTGTCGCGAGGGTTGTTTTTCTCCCCTTTAGGGGATGAAACGACTATTTCCGGGATATTCATAACCGACTGCCGATTTGTCGGAATTTCTGGTCGTCGATAAGTTCAACGTTCGCTTTATCGACTGCAATTTCTTAGGGGTGGAAATTTCACGAACAAAATTGTTCTCCAAGGGATGATTTGTTAAATTGTAGAAATCTGCAATTTCGCGATTTTTTGCAGAGCCATGGCAAGATTTTATTGACGAATCATTGAAGTTTGGTACAAAAAAAAACGAAAAAAAAATAGATCAACTCACCCTGTCTGACGAAGACTTGATTGACGTCCAAAATAATGTCACATCGTTCGACTATCATGCGCTCGACTGCTAAATTCTTGCGCAAATTTTCCGTCTCGCTAACCTGAAAATCAGAGAACTCTCGTGAGAAACAAATTCGGAGAACGAGAGAAATGATCGATCAATCATGGCTCACCTCATCGTGAATCTGTCGCGAAAGATACTCCAACTGTTGTCTCGCATTTTGCAAACTGTTACGTTCAACGTGATCGTGCGGTGTGTGAGCCAAAACCTCGTGTAAAGTTACTATGTATCTCGGCACCTGAACAACAATATTCATTAGTCAGTTATATTGTCAAAACAACGTGAAGAAATTTTTTTATAAATCGCCAAAAACAAAAATTCAGTGTTTCATAAGTTTCCCTTGTCATCTCTCTCTTGATTGTTGGTAAGAAAAAAATTTAAAGCTCGAAAAATAAAAAAGCTCTTGAATATTTTATCGCTAAATGCTAAATCACTGAAATCCGCCAGAAATTTTGAATTGTCATTCGAATAAGTTAGAGAAACTGCACAAAAAATACACGATTGTCAAAACAACGTGTAGGAAATTTTTTATAAATCGCCAAAAACAAAACTTTAGTGTTTCACAAATTTTCCTCGTCATCTCTCCCTTCATTGTTGGTAAAAAAAAATTTAAAGCTCGAAAAATAAAGAAGCTCTTGAGTATTTTATCACCAAATACTGAATCACTGAAATTCCCTCAGAAATTTTGAATTGTCATTCGAAAAAGCTAGGACGAAACTACACTAAAAATACACAAAACAACATGTAAGAAATTTTTTATAAATCGCCAAAAACAAAACTTCAGCATTTCCTAATTTTGCCTCGTCATCGCCCCCTTGATTGTTGGTGAGAAAAAAATTTAAAGCTCGAAAAAAAAGCTCTTGAATATTTTATCGCTAAATGCTAAATCACTGAAAACCACTAGAAATTTTGAATTGTCATTCGAATAAGTTAAAAAAAACTAGACAAAAATACGAAATTGTCAAAACAACGTGTAGGAAATTTGTTATAAATCGCCAAAAACAAAACTTCAGCATTTCATAAATTTTCCTCGTTATCTCTCCTTTGATTGTTGCTAAGAAAAAATTTAAAGCTCGAATAATAAAGAAGCTCTCGAGTATTTTATCGCTAAATGCTAAATCACTGAAATCCGCCAGAAATTTCGAATTGTCATTCGAATAAGCCAGAACAAAATTACACTAAAATTACAAAGATGTCAAAACAACGCGTGGGAAATTTTTTATAAATCACTAAAAATAAAAGTTCAGCATTTCATAAATTTTCTTCGTCATCTCTCCCTTGATTGTTGGTGAGAAAAAATTTGAAGCTCGAAAAATAAAAAAGCTCTCGAGTATTTTATCGCTAAATGCTAAATCACTGAAATCCGCCAGAAATATTGAATTGTCATTCGAATAAGTTAGAGAAACTACACTAAGAATACACGATTGTCAAAACAACGTGTAGGCAATTTTTTATAAATCGCAAAAAAGAAAAGTTCTGTGTTTCATAAATTTTTCTCGTCATCTTTCTCTTGATTGTTGGTAAACAAATTTTTAAGCTCGAAAAGTAACAAAATTCTCGAGTATTTTATCGCTGAATGCTGAATCACTGAAATTGCACAGAAATATCAAATTGTCATTCGAATAAACTGGCACGAAAATACATGGAAATTGCAGTGAAACAATAAAATGTGATTATAAATAATTATAAACTTTATGAATATTTTACTAAATTAATTTCGAAATTAAGCTAACTAATTTGACTACTTTTACAAATCGCTTTGATCTAATATTTTAAAAAAAGTATCCGGAACAAAAAAATCGTCTCAATATTGAAACCTCGGAAACATTCTTAGTACGTGGAAATACTCTTGATGGGGACAAGATGGAATGAGGAAATTCATGGCCTTGTACGAGAATGTCGTTCTGCAAGTTCTTGCTCGGTCGATTAAAAAACCCAGTGATGAAAGTTTCGTGAAACTTGGGAAACGGCAGCGACCGCATCGCCGTTTCGCGGGTCTCAAGAATTTTCACGTTGGAGCCCGAGTCGAAATTTTTAGCCTCCCTTGAATGCCCGTAGGTCTCATTTCCTTTGTAATGTACAAGCCGCCGGCCTCCGTTGGACCTACGGAACCCCATTTGTCGAATCCGGTGCCTCCGAGAGGCCTCCGTTCGATTCCACTCAACCTCGGGCAGGCCTCCTAGGCCTCTTTTCGATCTAACGTATCAGTGATACAGGCCTCCGTAACCTCCTTTCGATTCCAAGTCGTTGTCTCCATCGTTTTTTGGTCCAAAACCCTCGGTTCAGCCTCAGAGGCCTCATCGGTAACCCATTGTGTGTTGATGCTCGTAGTGTTTTTGTGGCATTGCCGCAAAGGCGACAAAGTGATGTTGTGCGTCGTTCACTAGCGTGCGAATTCTGTGTCTGTGTGTATGTGCCTTCGCCCTTTTCTTTCTGTGTGAGTGCGCGTCTCTGCTTGCTTGAGCACGTTACGACTTCCCGCCATCCCGGCACCAGTCTCGTGTAGTCTCTTGTCTCGAGCGCACGTATAGTTTTTCATATTTTTTCATGTTCGATTGGATATTTTATAGTTGAGGATAATCAATCGTTGATAATTAGAAAAAACAATTCGACGATGAGCACGAAAGTGAAGAGACTTGTGCGCCCTTGTGGTTTATCAAAACCCAGAAAAAGATCCAAAGAAAAAAGGTGGTCGAGACTCGAAAACTTGTATGACGCTTTGGAACTTATTCAAATTCCGAAAAATCATTGCGTTGTCTGTGATCGAACGAGAATCACGTGGGTGGACTCGTAGACGAACAAGCGTTCCTGCTACTACGTCATTGTTGAATAATTGGTAAGAAAAAAGTCGAAACGCCGGTAGTCAACTTAAGTAAACCTAGCAAACTGAACCCTTGTGAACACCTGGTGGATTATATATTTCAGATAATCGTGACGAGCTGTGAAAAATATCTCCCGCCAATGCGTCTACGGGCGAGATAGCGGGTCCGCAAGCGAAAATTTTCACCACTGCAATCATCAATGAAAAAAAAGATGGAAGGTGTGCAAAAAGCCGAAAAAGTGGCTTGTATTGCTGCGTGGATGGTACTTGCAGAGGAAACTTCAAAGGATCGTCGGGTATGGGAAGACGTGCAATCTTCTGATGCATACTTCCCCGTTCAACAACCGTTCGACACTAGTGCGAGAAGAGGAGGCAAGTAGTACACCTGACGAGGTGGAAAAGAAAAAATATATTTAAAAAAAAATTAATATGTTGTTACGTTCAAATATATATTTAAGAGATATTATAAATTGCAATTCCTAGTAAGCCTTATCGCATTAATTATAGTTGATACGAAAAAAAAAAAAATTGGTTTTCTTTCTGTCCATTTTCAGTAAGTTTAATTTGTAATAATGTTGAACGTGGATATAACATAAATAAATGATACTATCCCTACATATGTGAAACATTCATGTATATATTCCCGTTACTTATCCCTACTCCGTGTACCATTGGTCAGAGGGTCTGAGGCCCTGGAGGGTCTACGGTACATTCGCAGCAGGCCGAAAGGAGGGCCAGGAGGATTTGCGAGAGAGCTGCAATAGGCCTAAAGGAGGCCCAGGAGGTTTTGGGTGAGAGCTGGAATAGGCCTAAAGGAGGCCTAGGAGGTTTTGAGGAAGAGCTGGAAGAGGCTCAAGCGAGGTTCCGGAGGCCTTGCGGCAGGGCTAAAATAGGCCCAAGCGAGGTTTCGGAGGTTCTATTCGTACCCTCATGGGCCTCCTTTGGGGAAAAAGTCTACTTTCGAGACTTTTTGAGGCTTTACCGAGGCCCTGACATATCCCTCTTCTATACGCTGTACCCTCGCTTCGATGCCCGATACTCCCCTAATCTTGTGACGAAGCCTCGGGTGTTGAAGGGAGGTCAAAAATTTCGACTCGGGAGTGGAGATACTCGCATCGCTTCTGGGCTCAAAATAGAGAACCAAAGAGAAGGAAAGCCAGAGAGAGAGAGCGAGAAAGAGAGAGAGAGAAACAAGATTCTACCGTGCACAATTCGCTGCAAAACTCGTGAATAATTTTGCAACTCTCGAGGAATATAATCCAGAGGAAACTCAGAGATGTTCCTACATTCGAGTAAAAGAAGGAATAAATAAACAAAGTGAAACAAGTCCGGGGAAACAATGTGATTTGGCGAAGAAACGAGAGAGGATTGAGAAATTTCGACGAGAGTATTTGCTAATGGATGAGCATTATTTGCACGATTTAAATGCACTATTGGTCAAGAAAAATATCGTTTCTCGGTCCCAAACGTCGTCAAAGCTGCGTGAAATTTTTCTCCACGCACATCCGAATGAAAGAAGCGAAAAAAAACATTAAAACACAAAGGGAAAGTCTCCTTGATCTTTTTTTTTCTATCCTCTATTTTCAAGGGGGAAAAATGCACCCTCGGTGGAATTGTGAAAATAGAAAACGTGCATTTTCCAGAGTTTCAAGTCCCTCAAAATGCACGAAACGAAAATAAAAATTTTACAGAATTTTTGGAATTCAAAAAATGCATTTTTACTTTTTCAATTTTTTTTTTAATGAGAAAATTTTTTTTTTACCTGATGCATGGGATACGTGAGAAAGTCCTCGAGGGATCGACCGTGACAAGCCGTTTTATTCTCGAGTCGAGTTAAGAGGGCGGCGAAGGAGGGCGAAGATTGCTTGCACTCGGTCAAAACTTGCAAGCTGTAGTGATGATTTCTCACGTATTCCTGATAAATCGATAGCATCGGAAGCAGCATATCGAAGAGATCACCTGAGGGGAAGTGAAGCGTGGAATGAGGGATTGAAATTGGAACGATGAGAAAAAGTATAATTTTTTTTCAAGTCTACTTTAGAAGACCGAAAAAATTTTCAAGATTTTTTTTCTCAGCTCCTTTATCATATGTGGCGATAAAACTGTTTTCGCAACATTGTTTCATCCTTCGAAAGTACGAAAAAAAATATTATTCTTCATTTTGATTCTTTGAATAATTTATAGAAGGCGCCAAAGTCGAAAAAGTCTTTTTCGATGGCAGACAGTTAATCTCAGGATTGGCAAGTTTGAAATAAAAAAAATAAAAAAGCATTTTAAAAAAGAAGGTTTCTTACACAACAATTCACCTCCGTTAATAAAAAATCGATTTAAGAAATGTTTGAAATGAAAATAAACCATTGAATTTTTTACAATTTATTTCAAACATCCGCCATTTTTTTCATCGTTTTTTCAAACGATGAAAAAAATGGCGGATTAACCATTGAATTTTTTACAATTTATTTCACACATACGCCATTTTTGTCATCGTTTTTTCAAACGATGAAAAAAATGGCGGATAAACCATTGAATTTTTTACAATTTATTTCAAACATACGCCATTTTTTTCATCGTTTTTTCATCGTTTTTTCAAACGATGAAAAAAATGGCGGATGAACCATTAAATTTTTTACAATTTATTTCAAACATCCGCCATTTTTTCATCGTTTTTTCAAACGATGAAAAAATTAGCGGGTGAACCATTGAATTTTTTACAATTTATTTCAAACATCCGCCATTTTTCATCGTTCGAAAAAACGATGAAAAAAATGTCGTATGTTTGAAATAAATTGTAAAAAATTCAATGGTTCATTTTCATTTCAAACACGCGCCATTTTTTTTATGAAAATTCTTTCACTTCATGTAAAAACACCAAATTTTCAGAATTCCATCATCATTACTTCAACCTCCTTAAGGGTTAAAATGAAAAATGATGAGAAAATTCTGAAAATTTTGGTATGTTTTTGTATGAAGTATTTAAGAGGTCGTGTAAAAATTTCACGACGATTGTGAAGCTCGTTATTAAAATATTAACATTTGGTTAAGAACAATTTTTTAAACAAATAACAAAAATATTTATCAATAAACCTCATCTTGTTTCCGTTGCTTTCAATATATTGTAGATATTAAAAAATTGAGAGGTCAAAAAAAAAACTTATCGCAAAGTTACATCAGTTTCCATAAGACTACATTTAATTTAATTTAATTTGTTAATGTTAATTGTTCGATAACGAGCTTCCTGATCGTCGTGAAATTTTTACACGATCTCTTAAATACTTCATCCAAAAACATACCAAATTTTCAGAATTTTCTCATCATTTGCGATTTGGGACTCAACAGCCTTAAAATTCACGAATTCGATGGAAAAGGTATTTGTTTTTTACTAACCCAATACCAAAGTTGGCCAACTTTCCATACGTGACGTCAAACCTTTGAGGAAAATCTGATGAAGGAATAGGACGGTCTCGCTATTCAAAAATATGCTATTCACGTCCTCGTGATTGCAAGGTGGTTTTTTCGAGCTCGCGGCCATTTTGAATGGCCTCAAAAAACAGCTGACGAGAACTTCCATTTGCTCCGTATATTCCTCCTCGGCCTCGACCATTTGAAAGACCAAGCTGCGTGGAAAAACACACACAGAGAGAGAGAGACAGAAATATTTATTCATCCCCCAAGAGTGTCAACTACGTTATTTCCTCTTTGCGATGGAGTTTCCTATTGTTGAGCCTCGAGCTCGACTATTTTCTCCAGAGACATCTCGTTTAATTGGCGATTTTTCATCCCGATGAAGGAAAAATATTTCATAATTCGCGACGTACTTTCAGCCTCGATAATCGTGAGATAATTGGCAGATACTTGAAGCTTGAAACTTGTCTCTTCGCTTGAATAAACATCCCCCAGAAATAGCGAACGAGGAACTTTGATATAGTTCGTCGAGAATAAGCTCTCGTTCGGATATAACTTTCATTTTAAGTGTTTAATTTCAGCCAGTCGAACACAATCGAAATTTCTCTTGTACAGCCCCACGCAAAAGTTTGGATGCACCAGTCAATATTTCTTGCCGCACTAAAAGTTGCGTAACTCCGTCGAAAAAGAAGATAATCAAATTTTTAAAAAAGCATTTTAATGGGAAAGAATTCAGTTTTGTTGCACTTTTTGAAAATATTTTTTGTGATTTTTTTTCGACTCGGGATGCACTTTTGTACGTGACTGTTTTTTTTGGCCTTTTTTTGACCATCGCGAATTGGGCGCACAGCTTGAGGAATTTTTTTTTGTCTTATTTATCTATGGTACATTTCCAAGGGTTAGCAGATGCTCCATTTTTGTTTCATGCAAATTTTTATACGATTTTTTTTTTTGCAAAGCTATTTCACTTTTGGCCGAAAAAGACAAATTTTGAAAGATGCAACGTAACTCAAAAACTATAGAGTTTAAAAGAAAATGTTAAGTGTGAAAAAAGTAGTTTAGGTATATACGAAATCGCCTGGAATTATTTTAGAATTTTCTTAGGAAATTTTTTTTTCACTATTTTTGCTCGAAACTTTGATCACGTCCCAGCGAAAAATTGTATCTGATTGAAATATCCGTACTTTGTGATACAATAAATATCTGGACAAATTTCGCAACATTTGGCATGCCGTAAACAACAATTATCAATAATAAGATTGCCCAAAAGTTATTAATAAATTGTTTAAACAATTGTTGAAACAATTCGTTTTTGGCAATATTATTATTGATGAACAACGACTGATAATTATTATTGATAATTGTTGTTTATAGCATGCCAAATATTGCTGAATTTTTTTAGATTTTATAAAAAATATAAGTTATGAGAATCACAAGCTGCCAATTTTTTAGTACTTGCAAAAATGTCTCTCAAAAAGTAGTGCATTTTTTCAAAAACATCAAAAAAGTCCAAGTTGAAAAAAAAATATTTTGTGTTTAAAACTTCAAAAAGTATATGAAAATAAATATCGATATTTTTTTTGTATTTTTTTACATAAAACTAAAACTCAAGACGAAAAAAAACGAACTTCCGTTTTAGTTTGGTATTTCCGTTTTTTTTCAAAGTTATGAGCATTTGAAAAAAAATTGTGCCAAATTTTGAAAAATTTATTGTGGTTAATTGGGTTGAGACAAAAATCTAAAAAAATTCTGAGAGACAGCTTTCAGTACGTACAAATAAATAGAAAGTTTTAAACAAAATCAAAAATGGTCGGGTCTACGGAATGGTCGGCTTGATATGGAATACCTCATATGTATTCAATATATATATGAGGAGTCCTTTTTCAACCGGGCCACTTTTTTTTATCACCCTCTCCAATTTTTTTCAAAATCCGCCAGTTTGAAACATTAGTCGAAAGAAACGTCTGTGATTTTTTAAAGATTTTTTCGGTTGTCCGTTCAAGATTTTCAATTTTTCATTACGAACACTGTATCTCAAAAAATATTCATCAAACAAAAAAAAACATAAAAATAAAAACTTATTTATTTTTTCCACTTTATCGAAAAAAATCAAAATCATAGTTATTCTGCATTGAGAAAATTGAAATTTGGCAAAAAAAAAAGAATAAAAATTTTTTAAACCCAATAACACACTTTCGAGTTCGGTACAAATTTCACAGGATATCTGTGACTGGGTAAAAAGTGTGCGAAAACAATTTCATCGTAACCATTGCAGATGCCATTCTGAATTTTTTTTTCGCAGAAAAAAATTTTTTTTTTAAAAAATTTATTCTCATTTTTTTGCCAATTTTTCCATTTTCTCAATGCAGAAAAATTATAATTATAATTTTTTTCGATGAAGTGAAAAAAATAAATAAGTTTTTATTCTTATG
The DNA here is from genome assembly GCA_946863875.1 of Alloplasta piceator. Taxonomy (NCBI): domain Eukaryota; kingdom Metazoa; phylum Arthropoda; class Insecta; order Hymenoptera; family Ichneumonidae; genus Alloplasta; species Alloplasta piceator. The sequence goes on along the minus strand of OX333076.1, from coordinate 42,418,861 downwards.
TTTTTTTTTTGTTTGATCAATATTTGTTGAGACACAGTGTTTGTAATGAAAAATTGAAAATGCTGAACGGACGCCTAAAAAAATCTTTAAAAAATCACAGATGTTCCTTTTGACTAATATTTCAAACTGGCAGATTTAAAAAAAAAATTGGAGAGGGTGAAAAAAAAAGTGACATATATAAATAATATAAATTTTTGATGAACAAATACCGGGCGAAATTTGCTCATATTATTTTGTTTCATAAATCCGAGGGTATGAATTTATTTCAAAGAGCTTTCATTCAGACGAGATTCCACTTTAGTTCATGTTTAAAATGGCTAGATTTTTGAAAATAAAATTTTTCATCACGATCTTTCAACCATTTAGGAGGGAATTGATTTTAACCGAATTATGGGGTCTCCTTTAATTTTCAGAAATTCGAAAAATTGAGATAGACGATAAATAACCGCGATAAATTGTCATTTTAGTGGCGAAGGGAGGAAAAAATTTATTTCACATTGCCGATAAAATAATCTCACCTGTTTCTCTTTCGCATACTCTCGGCGTGTGGACTCTTGATGTACTGCTCGACGATCTGTTTCCATCTGCGTCGACACAACCAACCGCGGAAGAAGCTCTGGACTTTCTTTATTTTCTCCATGTCGTTAGAACCCTCCGCGATGCCCCGAAAAACGCTCGTAAATCCATCGCCGTGAAAATTCGAATCCGCATTCTCGCCGATCGTCGCGTAATTGCTGGAAAATCCGGTACATCCGGGTACCATTTGCGACATTGTCCGCTGGAGCAATCTTCGTTCGCTCGTGTAAGTCGATAATTTTACTGAGCTCGGGCGAAGATCCTTCTTCATCGCGGATAACTGACGCAAAACATGTAATCATATTTCGAAACGAACGAAATTGTAGTAAAACATTTTTCACAAATTTATCTGTGATTTATTTTCTTCAACACAGATTAATAAACATACCACTGACTGTTTTCGCCCTCATCCAATTTTTTAAAAATTAATCCATTATTTATTGCTCCATTTTATATATGAGGAGTTCTTTTTCAACCGGGCCACTTTTTTTTGTCACCCTCTCCAACTATTTTCTTAATCTTCCAGTTTGAAATATGAGCCATTTCAAATTTCCTCTTTTTTCGCAATACACTGCGACCTCGATAATCGGAATCCGTCGGGCTCTTGCAAGAAGTGGGGTTGCGCACATTGCACAGAACCGTCTCTGCGCCGCTGGTGGCTGACGGCGACCTAACGCGATTGGCTTGGCGCTTCTCCCACTACGCTGCAATTGCAACGATCGAGGTACCGATTATCGAGGTCGCAGTGTAAACGGAATAACTTTGGAAAAAAAAATCGCTAAAAGTTTTTAAAAAAAGCAAATTAAAGCTCAAGCTTTCCCCTGTATGAATCCGATCCTAAAAATATATTTAAAAAAATTCCTCTAGAAAATGCGCGCGCCTGAACAGAGGGAGAAAAAAGACGAAAAAAAGTTGTTTTCAAAATTGAGTCTAAATCGAAAAACAAATGGTAAACATAATTGAAACTACAGGAAATGAAGCCGAATTCGTCCCCCGACGAAATGGCATCAAAAAACGTTCGAGACCTTTTTTCAAGTTTTGTCCGGAAACTTTTCGCCGGTAGTGTATTGGAAAATTCCTTGATCCTCAAAATTTTATATTCATATTTCTACGGCTGAATTTATGTTTTCTGATTATTAATATATATATCTATATAAATAGATATATGTATATGCGCTTGTATACTAGCAACAGGTTAGAGGAAATAGGGGTGCGCACCCTCTACTCCCCCAAACCGCACCACGTGACGAGTCGAGTTGAAGAGTTAAGTCTATCTCTATCGCTCGCAGTCTCGGCTTTCCCTCCAACATTCCAGCTTACACAAAGAACATCTCGACATATTTATGTCTCTACGAATTTCTTCGGCATTTAAGGTTGTTTAGAAGCTATGAAACCTTTGAATGTTAATTTTTCAATAAATAGCTTCTCAATCGTAGTGAAATTGTTACACGACCTCCTGAATACTTCATGTAAGAACATACCAAATTTTCGGAATTCTATCATTATTACTTCAACCTCCTTAAGGGTTAAAATACAAAATAATGCGAAAATTCTGAAAACTTGGTATGTTTTTGTATGAGGTATTCAAGAGGTCACGTAAAAATTTCACGACGATTAGGAAGCTCGTTATTAAGAAATCAACGTTTTGTTAAAAACAATTTTTTAAACAAGTAAAATAGTATAATACGAAATTTTATTGTACGAGTGCGCAAAATGCCAGTTTGAGCACGCGCAGGTGGCACTTTGCGCACGGAGTGCAATAAAAAATATTTATCAATAAACTTCGTTTTCTTTCCGTTGCTTCCAGTATATTGTGGATATTAAAAAATTGATAGGTCAAAAAAAAACTTATCGCAAAGTTATGTCAGTTTCAATAAGACTGCATTTAATTTTATGTAATTTGTTAATCTTAATTATTCAATAACGAGTTTCCAAATCGTCGTGAAATTTTTACACGACCTCTTAAATACTTCATTGAAAAACATACCAAATTTTCATAATTTTCTCATTAAACGTGATTTGCTTCTAAACAACCTTAAATAAGACGCATTTGATGCATCGTGGGGAAAAAATACAACGGATTCGGTACAAACCTCGGTGCGTAATTTCTTTATTTCCGATGCAAGTTCCTCGCACTGTTGTGTGTATTGCCATTTTGCGGTTTTCTCGCTCTCAACTATCTGCAACAGGTGAAGATGCTTCTGTTCCAGTTCCTCCTTCTGAAGCAGCAATTTGTTGAAGCTGTTGGCGATAACCAAGACATTTTTTTTATAAATAATGGCGAGAGTCAATCGAACGATTGGGGGAAGTTTTGGAAAATCAATGATCGTTCGTTAATATTGATTAATCAATTAATTAATTAATATTTTAGCCAAATTAAAGTTCAAGGTCAAACAAATATATTTTCTTTATTTTCTTATATTAAATTTAATTAAATGAATAAATTTAATTTATTCATTAAAAAAAAGAGAATATATGCTTTTTCTAACCTTAAACCTTTATTTACCATTAATTTGAACTAGAGCATTAATTAATATTAATTAATAAATTAAAAATTATTAATCGATTATTAAATTTTTTTTAATCTAAAAAAATAGAGAAAATATTTTTCGTTTTAACCTTCAAAACCCATCTGAAACGCCTTAATTTCCGTGACCCGAATAAACATTGCAGAAGCGTAAAAAATCGAGGGTCACGTCACGAGCATCATTTTTTAGATAAATGAAAAATGCCATTTCTGAGACATCCAAACGAATCAGGCTCATCACATTCTCCCATTTCATTCCCACTGTATTATTCAGTCATTCGAGTGGATACATTCACGAGGGGGAGAAATTCACCCCAAGCGTTGAACGAGTCGAACACGCAATTGGCACTGAATGATCTCTCAGCGTTGAGCATAAGCCAACGATATCGAATAGACACGATGCCGATAAAGCTTATCAGAAAATCGACGAGAGATCGATCATCGTGGATGAAATCCAAAAATAAAATGGCAATTACTTTTATTAATTTTTCAAGCCTCGAAAAATGGTTTCCGTCACTTTTTAGCATCTGTTGCCCGGAAAATTTCATTTTCCCCGAGTGTCCATTTTGCCCCCGATAATTGTTTTTTTCGACGCGCAACCTAATCGATAAAAACGGTATTTTTAGATAAAAAGCAACGAGTTGCGTTATCTTCTAATGGTGGCCATTTTGCCCCATTTTTCCTTACACGTCGTTGTAACTGTGAAAGATGTAACTTTACGATTAGAAAATACGATACCTAACAGTATTTCCATTGTAGGTACACGCATATATATATTTATATGTATCGGGCATTCCATGTCAAATCAACCACTTTTAAACCCGACCCCTGTCGATTTGGCTGAAATTTTGTTCTACTTTTCTATCCCATTAAAAATATTTTTCAGAAAATTTTTAAACTTTCTTACCCAACCCAAATGAGAAACTTTTTTTCAAATAGCTATACAAAATAAATACAAAATATTTTAAGATATTAAAATCTATGAAATTTTTCACTTCTTCGAGAAAAATCGTATTTTTCTCGGAGTTCGCCATTTTCAATTTTTCTTTCACTCAAAAAATACTTTGATCGATTCTAGCAAAAATGTCGCCCAACATGGAGTGTGCATAGCATAGGAATTCGCAGAATCATTCTGGAATTTTCAGAAAACAAAGTCTCGAAACCAATTGTCGAGATAGAGATGATTAGATGAGTCATCTTGGACAAAAAAACAAAATATAATCGTTTGGAAAATAAAAATTCGAGTAATCGGATAAAACTTCAATAATTGCGACGAGGTATCGTGCGCCTTTCAATTAGGACGCTTTGGGGGTTGTTTCTTCTTTTTCCACGTTGAGCGATACCATTTTTAGGGGGAAGCAATTTCGTGAAGGTCATTAAATAGATATTCTAGAAACGAGAATACGCTGGCTCATGTGATGAGCTTTTTCTTCATTATCAGGAAAAAGGGCGCCATATATATATGTATAGTGGAAAAAACGGACAGAATGCCGGTGAGAGATGGCGAACAAAAAGCTCAAACAAAAACAACGAAGGTGTGGAACTGTGGCGCGGACTATTCCAGCGAGGTTCATTCAATATTTAGATCGAGTTGCTGGAAACGAAAGCGCCTAAAAACCATCGGAAAAACATGACTCAAGCATGAGAAACTGATAAGCTCAGACACGTTATTCTGCACAAAATTCTCAAGGTCAAAAATCATTATAGGAACCCATGGTATAAATCAGTCGATCATTTCTGTTTATTCGATTCATACCGAGCTTTTTCGATGGAAGAAAAATAATGTGAACTCACTGTAAACGAATTAGAAATGAAGGTTATTGAGGGAGCTTTTTCAGCTCAAAGAGCTTTTCAGCCCCGAGAGCTTTTTCGTTACAGAGAGCTTTCAACTACGCGGAACTTTTTGAATATATAGAGCTTTTTAATTACGGAGAGTTTTGTTCTCCCCTTTTCAATATGGAGAATTTCCAGTACTGAGAGCTTTTTCACTACGTTTAGTACAGAGAGTTTTTTTTAGTACGGAGAGTTTCTATAATTTGAGGAGCTTTTCAAAGTTTTTGTTTTGTTCCAGCTGCTTTCAGTACTGCATTGAGCAGTTTCAGCACTGAGAGCTTTTCAGCACTGAGAGCTTTTCAGCACTGAGAGCTTTTCAGCACTGAGAGCTTTTCAACACAGAGAGCTTTTTAGCATGTAGACCTGTTTCTTTGCGTCGAGCTTTCTCATATGCAGATCTTTTTCTCTGAGGTGAGTTTTTAATATGTAGAGCTTTTTCTCTGCGGAGTGCTTTTTCAGTACGAAAGCTTTTTCAAAGTCACTTTTAAGCTTTTGTTTTGTTCCAGCCGGCAATTTTCAGGCTCTTAATTTAATTCCACGTCATGTTACGCCAGGATTAAGCCGAATGATTAGAGAAAGAGAGAGTAAGAGAAGCTCGGCGAAAGCTCGCGATAAATTTCTTCTCCCTAGCTTCTCATCTCCGTCGACTTGTAGCATCGTTACTCTCGCTCTTGGGAATCCCCGATATACGACCCTCCTCTTTTTATTCCCTCGCGGGACTGAGAATTATATACGGGCTTCTTTATGCCCAACGACTACTTTCTTATTATTATATATCTAACTTATTTCGTCCACCCCCCCTCTCTCTTTCTTTCTCTGTCGCGTTTCTTTTCGTCTGCAAAGCTCATTTCGAGAGCTTTCACACACGCGTAAACGCACAAATTCCCGCGGGTCTCTTCCAGTGGCGTCTTGCGAAAGAAAAACAAAAGAAAAGGAAGAGGAAAAATTCATCCTGTAAAACGTCGAGAGAATTACCGGAACGCGCGCCAAAGTGTTTGCGCGAGCTTTCCGGTGCTTTCGATTCAATTTTCCCTGCACCGAGACACGGGGTTGATTGCAAAGTGCCACGTTTTTGGAGTATTATAAGCGTGTCGTGAATCGATCTGCGCTGAAAGGCCTTTCTCGTCGTCTACATCGTACAGAAGAATAACTTCCGCACGTGACTGCGTCATTAATTTGTTTTTTTTTGTTTTTTTTTCGAAACACGGTTGCGTCGCATTTCCCTTGAGGGCATGAGTCATAATTAGCCCTCGCTTTTTTCAAATCAAGCGAGCTAAAAGAATGTGGGGCGACATCGAACAGCTGATCGATTCGAGAGGTTCCATTTGCCAATCATATTTCGATTTTTTTTTCAATTTAAAGAAAAATCAATTTACAAGGAGCTTTCTCGTTGCTTAGCCCTTGTTTTTCAACCCTTCTCGATGGAAAAAGATTTTTTATCAATCGTGGGATCGTCATTAATGATCTGAGAAAAAATTAACAAAGCTCTGAGCAAATTTTGCACGATTTTTCGAATAATTGTTGAAAATTGTCTGAGCTTTTTTATATTCAAAGTCTTTCAGTGATTCTTTGAAAATTTAATAACAAATATCTTTGTGAGAAAGTCTAATTGTGAAAAAAATCGGAGACTGCAGAATTAGGAATTTGCCCATCGTATTTCGATTTAACGAAAAATAAATTCACAAAAAGCTTTTTCATTTTTCAGCCCTTGTTTTTCAATCCTTTTCGATGGGAAAAGGCTTTTATCAATCGTGGGACCATCAAGAATGATCTCAAAAAAAAACGAATCTTTGAGCAAATTTTGCAAGATTTTTCGAAAAAAAAATCAAAATGGTCTGAGCTTTTTTATGTTCAAAGTCTTTCAGTGATTCGTTTGAAATTTATTAACAAATATCTCCGTGAGAAAGTTTAATTGTTAAAAAAATTGGAGACCGCAGAATTACGAAAAAGCTGGGATATTCGACGACGAATGTTTTCTGGAATAATTCAAAGTCATGGAGAATTCTGCGGGTAGGATCAATCCCGGTGGTGAAATATTCGTGTCAGTGAATTTTCCCCGGCGAGAACATTTTGCCCCACATTTCCCGTTGTTCGTGGTACACGACACTTGATCCTCTCAGCGGTTGATGGAATTTTGTTTTTTTCGCTTCCTTTTCCCCCTCGAAACAACTTGACTATATCACGATTAAACGGGTGCGAAAACGATCCGAAACATTCACCGTGCTCCGAGGTATTATTTCCTTTCGATCACGAAATTTCAACCCGAAATCCCACTGTCATCCCTCGGAATATTTATGATAGTTATCAGAATTTTTACGATTCACATTATAACATTCAAATGTCAGGATATCGTTTGTTATTTAATTTTGGGTTTTACTTTACCTTGCTTCTCGTATCGCTTCGATCCATGTTTTGCAATCCATTTCCGATGACGCTCTGAGCTCGTACTGACGCTGATTTTCCCTTCTGTACGATATTGCAAATCTATGCTGAAGAATAAACGAACAAATTAATAATTTACGAAGAATCATCATCAATAATTCTTAATAATTGAAATTGATAAGGTGAATGTCCCAATTATTGAACAGCTAAGGATCTGAGGATTGAATTCGGTGAGAAAAAAATATAAAATCAAGAAAAAAACCATCGCTTTCATGTTCAAATGATACTTTGATATTTTTACTTTCGAAAAATCACCCTTTTAAATTATTTTTAAATGATTTCGAATGAAAAAAAAAAGAATAACAATGTGACGCATGCAAATGTCCCAATTATTGAACACTGAAAGTGCCTATGTCCCTAATATTGAACATGCATGTCCCAATTATCGAACACTCTCGAGAATTCTTTTTCCGTTCTGAAAATATTATTTTGGGTACAATATTAAGAAATAAAAGCAAAATCAAACACTTGAATAATCTTTTATCAATCATGTAAAAATACAAAAATCTATATTTAGCCTTTTTTGACAGGTTTTTTGTTCATTCGCATTTGGTTTATTTTTGCTTTTCAACTCGAACTTTATTTTATTTTTATTTTCAGCTTCCTCGTTTTTATGTTCCGTTTTTGTTTGATTTTGTCGCAGCTTTCTTGTTTTTCGACCGAAATATCGGAGAGCAAAAAATATTGAAAATTACATTCGTATTTTTAGGTTACATTTAGGTTATGTTCTCTTTTTACTTTTCTTTTTATGTTTATTGCACGAAAATACAAATAAAAAATATATTTAACGATCTTAGAGTTATTATTACAAGAATAAAGGTAAGTTTATTCAGGAACTTACAGTTTTTGTTCGAATAAATCCGATTCACACGATCTGTCACGCGTTAACCGTCTCGATGTTTTGATGGGTTTAATGACGCCATCTTGGAGAATTCGAGTGTTCAATAATTGGGACACACTGCATTTTCTATGTCCCAATGATCGAACACCGTATTTTTTAACAAATAATTAATTAAAAAAAAAAATATTATTGTTATTTGTAAGAAATTTTCTGAGGAACCTGAAACGCCTTTACTTTTTGAGATGCGACAGTTTTTGAATTTTTTATGCCCTTACGCGTGAAGCAGCGTGTTTCAGTAAAAACGATAAACAGTTACCACGAGACGTCAAATCGAGTCACCGTTGCTGATTAAATAATTTTTTTCTCTATTGGTTAAAGCTTTTTTTGCACAAGTAAGGTAACATTTCGATAGCTAAAAGTTCCATATATGTAATGAAATTTTTATAAATAAGTAAATGCATGCGGGTGAATGAGAAATAATAAAAATAGAAGATAGTGTTCAATAATTGGGACATTCGCCTTAATTGCTCAATAATAAAATGAATTCGCCAAGTTGCAGCTCAATTTATTAATCAATATTTATTCCTAATTAATTAATAATTAATTAATAATGATTCATTAATAAATTTACCTGAAACTTGTCAAATTACTGTCCTGCTCAGTTATTGTATTAATGGACTCATGGACTCAATGGAATTGAATTAATTCGAGATTTCTCTTCATAAAAATTGTAATTAAACGTTTCAATTCTGAAAAAAAGTTTTTTTTATTTTCTGGCATCTCTGTGAAGCGTAGCAATGTTAATTACATCAAGCTACGATGTAACTTTGTGCTCATTCATTAAAAAACAAATGAAAAAAAGTACGTCAAGTTTTTTTATGACAAAGCAAAACGCACGTTGCAGATAAAACGTGCAAGTAACAGCTTCATCGTATAATGTTGAGCCAGTGGTGCATAATAAATAGAGGGAGAGCGAGTGATGCCCGAGGTAACGAGGAAAAAGGATAATATACCACGTGACATAAAAATTCCTTCATGAAAATCTGAAAATGTGAGCATGGACGAGAAACAAAGAGCTCATTCGCTTCTCTCAAATTTATGTATTTTACTGTGGATTTTATTACATTCCCTTGACAGCATCAAACCATCAATTCTCCAGCAACAACAAAAAACTAGACTCTTCCCTGATGAAAAAAAAAATATATTCTGCACATCGTGACTAATTTCCCTCGTTAAACAAAAAATTCCATTTATGAAGTGGTGATTTTATTGCATTTGGAAAAAAAATCCCAATCGAGTCTGAGTTTAATATTAATATGTTGTTGTTATTATTATTATTATTATTATTATTATTGTTATTATTATTATTATTATTATTATTATTATTATTATTATTATTATTATTATTATTATAAAAAGTTTAACTTTTTCTAGAATATTACTAAAGATATCTAATCAAATATATATTATTTTCTGTACGTTCTCTCGAATCCTCTCTCACTTTTTCTCTCATTTTCTCATGTTCTTTAATCTCACGACAAGCCTGATCGCATTGCCTCTGACATAGAATTAATTAATGAATTTTTGACCTCTTGACCTCTTCTCTCATCTTATCTCGAGCTTTGACAATTATCCTTCGGGCGGTTCCTTTCATTTTTATATTTTTCTTGTTCAACGTGTGTACACACATTTTTACATTAACTAATTAACAAGTTTTTTCGAGTTGCTTGGACGAAAATCACTGTAAATAAACGCGAGTCAATATTAGCACGCGCGAAAATTCCAAAATTACTCAAAAATTCAAAATGAACTTGAGCCCAGATTACAAAAATATTTTTCAAACATCATTGAAACAATGAAATCCTTGCTACAAAGGTACATGCATAATTTTGTACCTTAGAAATGAGGAAAAAAATGTTTAGGGTTTCGTCCCTTAAAAGTGAAAAATGGACCCCTCGTTTTTCCCAATTTCACTCCGAGAGTCTTTTCTCGAAAATTATGTAACGTATAAAAATTTGAAGGCATAATATTGAGTCTTCGGTAAAATTATTAAAAAAAATTATTCCAGATTATAAAGGGTTGGATTAAAAGGGCGAAGGTTAGTCTGATAAAAAAATAACTTGAATATCGTGTGAGGTATCATTTCAAAGATCTACTTCACAAGATTTTAAGGATATTGTTTTTTATCATTTTTGGTGCTGGATTCTTGAAGATATATAGTTAAAAAATTGCAAGAAATGACCTTCCTCCTTGACCTTCTAGGTTTTTAGAGCTCAAATCCACGTGACAACTAAAAATCAGTCAGGATTAATTTTTAAATATTATATTATAAATATTATCCTTTATGTTTGTGGGAAAATAATCACCTTCACCATATTGAGCTATAAATAAGTGGGAGGACTCTGGAAATGTGACGAGAGAAGCCGAAAAATTAAATGAATTAGCTTTTTGTCTGTAATTAAAGTAAAAATAAAATTCTGGGAAATTTAAATACACGTACAAAGATATATATGAGGCATTCCACCCATTTATATCAAAATCTTACCTCGATGATTTCGATTTTCCTCCAAATTTTTTATATAAAAAAACGCATTGAAATACATTTTCCCAAATTTTTTCAGAATTTTTACCGCGCGTTTTTCGGATTTTATTTTTATGTTTTTGAAAAAAAGGACAACTTGTAAAATCTGAAAAAATTCATAAAAATCTAATAAAATGTATCAAAACTGTCGGGCTTCGTTTCAAAATGGAGATTTTAATACTCAATGATTAATATTCAAAAAATTGAAAAAAAAAAATTTTACTCATAGAGTATTAAAATTTCCATTTTGGAACGAAGCCCAAAAATTCTGTTACATTTTATTAGATCATTCTGAATTTTTTCAGAGTTTACAAAGGGGTCCTTTGAAAAAAAAATCCACAGAACCTGTGGCCAAAAAAATTCTGAAAAAATTTGGGAAAATGTATTTCAATGTGTTTTTTTATAGAAAAAATTTAGAGGACATTCGGAATCATCAAGGCAAGATTTTTATCGAAATGGCACGGAATGCCTCATATATATTTATATAAATAACATACACGCTATGGCGAACTTTGATTAGGAGCATCCGATCACTTTGGATAATTAAAATGGAATACACGCTGGCATTTTCGACACTTATGACGCATAATTATCGATTCTTGTAAACGGGAACGGTTCCCTGCGGCGTTGCGAGGGCCCAATTAACCAGAACAAGCCCTCATTGTGTATGTGAGGCAAGGTTTCGTGTATAATTTCGTGCAATTTGAGGAAAGCTTCGTGCAGAACACAATGCACGATATTCCCTCGAGCGAAGTACCCAAAAATCACAAATAACCCAACTTGCTTGATAATCACACGAGAGTAACCCAAGCGCAAAGTTGAGTCCTCGAGAATTCTCACTGAAATTCTCCAACGATATTTGAGTCATTTGACTCTGCGCGCACAAAATTACATTTAATCGTTCTGCTTAATTGCAAGTGATTAATTGAAATTCACGATTCTCAGAATCAAAGAATGATTCAAAGAATATTGAAATAACGAAGAACAGAGAATGGAAAAATTAAAAAACATCAACGGGACACCTTCTTTACATTTCAGCTGCCGTGTAAAAGAGGCTTCAATGGATAATTTAAGGCGCAACTCGATGCACAATTTGCCGCATCCTTTATAATGTCATCGCACGATTATGCGTTTCCAACGAGCTATTGTTATTGTCGTACCCCCGATCTCGGGCTATAAACGGCTTTTTCTTCCAGGTCACGAGACAAAAAAGGTTCAAAAGAAGAAGGACTCAGTGAATTGGTCGATTATTTTTCAGCTGCCTTTTTAAGGGGTTATCCGTGTCAGGAGGTCGAAAAAAGCGATTTTTTAAAAATTATTTCTGGAAAGACATTTTTATTTATCAACGTAAAAATTTATATTCATGTTTTTGTAAATTTCAACTAAATTAAATTTTTTTTTTAAATAACGATTCTCGAAACCGCTTTTTTTAAATCTAAAAAAATTGTCTTCAACGTTTAAAATGTTTTTCTTTTTGATGGTCCATTTTACCTCTTACTTTTTGAGCTTCGTTTGCGAGGAATAATTTATTTTTCCGCTGGAAATATTTTTTTCGAACATTTTTTGAAGCCATTATAAATGGATCTAGAGTCGGTCGGAGAACGTCACAAAAAATTGACGTTTTTCTTTTCTCCATTGAAAATGTCGATTTAAGCTTGGAGCTTCCCACATGGAAATAAAATATATCGGCAAATATTACGGAAAATATATTTTTTGATATATTAAGTATATTTTGTCCGAAAATGTATGTATTACAAATATGATTTTAGGTATATTTTTAATCTATTTAAAAATATTACAATATAAATATAAAAAATGTATTGAAGATATATACTAAATATATCAAACATATATATCGAGTGCATGTTCTATATATTTTAGATACATTTTTAATTGGTGTTTAAATATACACAATATATATGTAAAAAATATATTTAATATATATTTCAAAGAAATATTTTCTGCCGAAAATTTACTTATCACGAATATATTTTTGAGTATATTTCTTATATGGAATATACATATTATATATTTAATATATATCTGATATATATTTTAGATACATCTAAAATGTATTTGGAATACATAATGCACACTTCAAATATATTTTAAATATATTTTTACGTATATCGAAAAACATATTTTCCGGTATATTATATTTCTGTGTGGGTTTTTTGGAGGCGAGAGGGGCTTAAAGAGGACATGTGAGAATGTGTCCCGGTTAATGCGGGGGCGAAAGCTCGTGAAACTCACGAGTCCGCTGGGGTTATATGCCCGGGGATAGAGAAGGCTGCGCTTGTCTGTCGAGATTTTATATACACGTGTGAGAGCTCGTTGAGATGCCCGACGTCGGGGTCATGAGGTCAACGCGATTCGATCGCGTTCGCCAATGAGCCGTCATGCGATCGTAATTTCTCAATTAAACGGCGCTTCGAGGCGCGCTCCGACTAGACAAAGAGCTTCGTCGTTTAATCACGAGCGAGTCCCTCGATTAGGCGCAAAATTTCGGTAACCCTCAAGGAGATGATTGTTTGACATTTTTCGTGCCCTTTAAGGTTGTTTGGAAGCTACGAAACTTTTGAATGTTAATTGTTCAATAAATAGCTTCTTAATCGTAGTGAAATTTTTACACGACCTCCTGAATACTTCATGAAAGAACATACCAAATTTTCAGAACTCTATCATCATTACTTCAACCTCCTTAAGGGGGGAAACCCATGTAAATGGTCGAAGATGACGAGGAATTTCGGGATTTTTTTCCAACGCAACTACCGGACCAATCGTTTTCAACTTTGGAGGCTATTTTATTGTACATTCGAAGACTTGAGAACCATTTTTTTTTTATCGAAAATAAGTATTCATCAGCAGCCTGCAACCAATCGTTGCTGGACGATTTTTTTCCGCAATGTCGAATTGCAGCAGCTGTACGTTTTTTTGTTTTTCATCCGAAATAAAAAAATCAGAAACCTTTACATTCTATATGAAAGTACGCTGTCGATGAACCAAAAAAAAGTTTCAAAAGTTGAATATTTTTATAATGGCGGCACTCAGATAAAAAAGATCGAATTTTCACCGAACATTTTTATGCAAAAAATGATTGTTAAATTAATTTTTTTTTATGGACGTTTATCGACGAGGGTTTGCAATGACGTGTCTAAAAATATTTGGTTGTAATGAATCGGATGAATAGTTTTTTTTTATCGCTGCCGCAAATTGCGAAAATGAAGTTTCGAGTAAATCGCGTTCTAAAGTTACTCAAAGTCCCTGGTACCTTAAAAAAATGTTTTTCAAATCTTCGAATGTACAATAAAATAGCCTCCAAAGTTGGAAACGATTGTTCCAGTAGTTGCGTTGGAAAAAAATCCCGAAATTCCTCGTCATCTTCGACCATTTATATGGGTTTCACCCCTTAAGGGTTAAAATAAGAAATTATGAGAAAATTTTGAAAATTTGGTATGTTTTTGTTGAGGTATTTAAGAGGTCGTGTAAAAATTTCACGACGATTGGGAAGCTCGTTATTAAGAAATTACCGTTTTGTTAAAAACAATTTTTTAAACAAATAAAAAAAATATTTATCAATACACTTGGTTTTCTTTCCGTTGCTTTCAGTATATTGTGGATATTAAAAAATTGAGAGGTCAAAAAAAAACTTATCGCAAAGTTATGTCAGTTTCCACAAGACTACATTTAATTTTATTTAATTTGTTAATCTTAATTATTCGATAACCAGCTTCCGAATCGTCGTGAAATTTTTACACGACCTCTTAAATACTTCATTGAAAAACATACTAAATTTTCAGAATTTTCTCATCATTTGCGATTTGGGTCTCAACAACCTTAATCCAAACAAAAAGCACTCTGTTTATCTGGTCTATCGTTGATAGGAAAATTTGTTACCCAATAACAATAATAATTGACACTGTGAATTAATAATACCGGAAATGAAACGAAAACTGTGGAATTTTATTGTGATTAACTTTAAAGGCTTATATGGAAAATTTCAAAAATTCAATTTGTTCCTTTTTTTTTATATGAGTATAATATATGTAAAATATTTTCCCAAAGTTTCAAGTCAATCGAAGTAAAAGTCTAGGAGAGAGAGCCTATGGAAACTACTCTCTAAAAAACACTATTTTGAAGTCGGTGGACATGATTTCTCAAAAACTAATGCACTGATACACTCAGTCAAAAAATTGAAGGAACAGAAAAATTTTTCGTGACCGAATCATCAAACTTTTAGAAGAATTGAAGGAACACGTTTATTGATCCTTAAAGACCAATTAAAGATTTAAAAAATGAAAACAAAAGTTTTTTCTCTCAAATTTGCATTTAATGACCGTACAAGCTGAAAAAAAATTCAAATTTGGAAAAAAAAATGTATTGCCATTTTTTTTTACAATTTTGCATTCAATATTTAATAAATATCGAAAAAAAAAATTCAATGTTCAATTTTGACTTAGAAAATTCAAAAACAGCATTTTTTCTTGTTTTGGAAAACTTTGTTTTTTCGATTACAATTAATTATGCAACACTTTTTATCACAGAAATTAGATCCCACCGACTGAATTTTTCAAATTTTAAAATAAAAATTCAGATTGCAGACAATTTTCATGAAATAATTAATATTTTTGTGAGACATTGCCCGTCAGCGAGAGATCGTAATTTTCCACTATCGCAATTATGTCCGTTTGTGTCTGTACTTTATTTTCGTCGACAAAACAGAGAGCTTTCTGTGGCTTAATTGAGCATTACGTAAACAGTAAAATATCGTCTCCGTCTGCAAAATAAATTCGAGCCTCGGACAATGAGAAATACAACTGGATACATGGCCAAAAAGACCAGCATCGTCGGTTGGAACAGCAATACAAAAACGACAAATTTAATTCGGATTAAATCCCAAAAAATAAAAAAACCAAATTTCATCTATAAAACAAACAGGATTGCGAAATTTTTAATGAAAAAGTAATGCATTAACCATTACTTTTTCAATGGTTAATGGTTAATGGAAATAATTTCCATTAACCATTGAATTTTAATGGATAATAGTTAATAAAAATAATTTCCATTAACCATTAAATTTTAATGGTTAATGGTTAATGTAAATTATTTCCAATAACCATTAAATGTTAATGGTTAATCAAAATGCAAATGCATTAAAAAAAGTTGTGCATTATTTGGAACCCTGAAAACAAATGTTGTATTGCACAGATTTCGACAGAAATCATTAAATCGAAGAAATACAAAAAATGTATCAAATCGATGAAGATTTAAGCAAAATAGCTCGAAGCTTGTGTGAGACGGATTTAGCACGAATGACTATGCCCTCAAATTTTCCAGGACCCTTGAAAGAAAAAAGCGCATCAAAAATTGACTTGTACAGAGGGGATGGAAGGGGGGTGAGAGAGGGAGAGACTCGAGCTTAAAATAAAAATCCGGAAACGAGAGATGAGAAACATGCCTTCGATGGTGTTACCAAAGCCTCAACGAGAGGGGGAGGGTTAAAGGGCCAAGGCCATTCTCGAATACCCTCTCTCTCTCTCTCACTTTCACCTCGACACTGGGGTGGGTTCCTTATTGGCCGGATCTCTCGCACGAAATATAAAGTAGATAGCTGCCATAGCAACCCACCCTTTCGTCTTCTTCTTATTCGCGAAATGCCAAAAGGGATGGGACAAAAAGCTCCCTTGTACCAACAACGATTTGAATTTGCCACGACGTAAATTCATCGATCCGATCATGACGTTATTCACACTCAAACGTATTTTTTTTTATTTTTTTTCCACCCTCAAAACACGAAGTTACAATCGACTTTACGAGTTCCGCAAAAAATAAAAAAAAATCAATTTTTATTTTATTATTATTCTTATTGTTGTTGTTGTTGTTGTTGTTGTTGTTGTTGTTTATTTTATTTCATTTTGATTCACACTCAGACGCTATTCATTAATTTTTTTTCCACCCTCAAAACAAGAAAGAAGTATAAACAGTTGACTTTACACAAAATGCGAAAATTAAATTAATTAATTTAATTTTCACATTTTATATTAATTAATGACATCAAATTGAATTAAATTAATTTGCAAAAAGTTTTAAAAATCCTATTTTCATTGTATTATTATTGTTGTTGTTTTTGTTTATTTCATTTCATTTTATTCACAATCAGACGCATTTTATTAATTTTTTTTCCACCCTCAAAACAAGGAAGAGGTATAAACAGTTGACTTTACACGAAATGCAAAAATTAAATTAATTCATTTAATTTTCACATTTTATATTAATTAATTACATCAAATTAAATTAAATTTATTTGCAAAAAATTTTAAAAATCCTATTTTCATTGTATTATTATTGTTGTTGTTTTTGTTTATTTCATTTCATTTTATTCACAATCAGACGCATTTTATTAATTTTTTTTCCACCCTCAAAACAAGGAAGAGGTATAAACAGTTGACTTCACAGGAAATGCAAAAATTAAATTAATTCATTTAATTTTCACATTTTATATTAATTAATGACATCAAATTGAATTAAATTAATTTGCAAAAAGTTTTAAAAATCCTATTTTCATTGTATTATTATTGTTGTTGTTTTTGTTTATTTCATTTCATTTTATTCACAATCAGACGCATTTTATTAATTTTTTTTCCACCCTCAAAACAAGGAAGAGGTATAAACAGTTGACTTTACACGAAATGCAAAAATTAAATTAATTCATTTAATTTTCACATTTTATATTAATTAATTACATCAAATTAAATTAAATTTATTTGCAAAAAATTCTAAAAATCCAATTTTTATTGTATTATTATTGTTGTTGTTTTTGTTTATTTCATTTCATTTTATTCACACTCAGACGCATTTCATTAATTTTTTTTTCCACTCTCAAAACAAGGAAGAAGTATAAACAGTTGACTTTACACAAAATGCGAAAATTAAATTAATTAATTCAATTTTCACATTTTATATTAATTAATTTAATTTAATTTAATTAATTTGCAAAAAATCCAAAAAATCCAATTATCATTTTATCCACGATTTTGAGAGTGCAGAATTATTCCCGAATCCAAAGTACATCAGTTCATTTTATTTCCAACTGCAAAGCTTTACGAGTTACACTCTCGTCGGCGTGTTTGAAAATAAAGTTTTTACGACTGAGAAATTTTTCATTTCGACCAAATTCACTGACGTAGTTTTTGTATGGTTTAATTTTTTTTTTTATAGATTTTACGATGAAAGGGTAAAAAATTGATTGACGATGCAGCGAATTGTGAAGAACGTGCGAATGAGATTTCGTGGTTGCGTTTCTTTGGATATTATCAAGCCGCTTTTGCGATTGGTCGAACGGCGCTTAATTTGTTTAACGGGAGCTTTATGGACAGTCGATCGGTAGTATTTAAAAAAAAATCAAAAAAACAACCCCCCGTTGTTTTTATCCCACGAGAATTTTCATCCCCCTCCTGTCAAGCATTTAACTGCGTATAAGCTAACTATATCTTGTTCCTTTGTTTATTGGATTTCTCGGCAAATCGCTCGATCGCCGATTAAATGAAAAATTCTCATGACTTTCGTAAATGGAATAAAAAAATTATCGAGTCGATTAGCGGAAAATTTGGTGCCACGATCATCGTCATACGATCGCATTGCTTGTTCCATCATTGTTTTCAAATTATCATCATCACAATCCGAAGGTCTCACGTGGAGATTGCAGGACCATGTCGAATCGTTTCCGCTCAATCTTCGAGAGGGAAATACGATCCAACGTGCTCGCAGCTTCCTTGCTCCGACGGATATACAAGCAAAAAAATAGGAAATTGCAGGGCAATTCGCTTCGAGGCAAAGGTCAATCTGTCCAAGTCCTTTGTGTCTATAATAATGCTGCTAAAGACAGGAATAGGTCAGTTGCGTGATGCCCTTAAGATAAAAATACTTTGGCACAGCACCCCGAGAAATTAAAAAAAAAAAATTATTCCTTAATCTTTTGAATTAAAAATAATTTTTTAATTTGATATAATTTATTTTAATTTATTTTAATTTAAATTAATTTAATTTAATTCAGTTTAATTTAATCTTTTTAATCTAAAAAAAAATTTTTAAGCTTACTCGAAATCCAAATAAATATGTAGAAAATAATACTGCCTAGAAAGAACCTCATACATTTTTTTCAATTCACGAAATGAGCATAAAGCCTCATCTAATCTCATCAGAGGAAGGTTCCTTACACAGCAATTAACCACCGTTAATAAAAAATCGTTAAAAAAATGACCAATGCATGAAAAAAATTGTGAACAATTAAATTTTTATTTTCATTTCAAAATCCGTCATTTTTTTTATTCGATTTTTCATTAACGGTGGTTAATTGTTGTGTGAGAAACTTTCCTCTCTTAAATGCTTTTTTATTTTTTTGTTTCAGACTTGCCAATGCTGAGATTAACTGTCGGCCATGGGAAAAGACATTTTCAACTTTGACGTTTTCTATAAATTATTCAAACAATGAAAATAAAAAATAAATTTTTGTATTGTACTTTCGAAGGATGGAACAATGTTGTAATAACAGTTTTATAGCCATATCTCATGAAGGAGCTGAGAAAAAAAAATCTTAAAAATTTGCTTTTTTTAGCCTTCTGAAGTAAACTAGTACCTTAATGATTGCTTTTTTTCCACACTGTAAAAAATATTATTAAATTTAATATACAAAAGCATATGAAATTTCAATAACAAGTATACGAAATCAAAATTAATATACATGGTATTAGAAAATTAACAATTCATCTTGAATTTAATCTTTGTACATTCAAATTAAAAGAGTAAACATTGAAAATTAATATCCCCGTATATAAAAATGATTGAAAATGTATATGAAATTTAATATACTGTATATGCATAAAAACTTCATATTTTTTTTATTAAATTAAATAAAAAAATTTTTTACAGTGCATTTATTAGAATTTGGATAATTATCAAATATTGGATAAATATCCAACAACCAAATAAAACAATAGTATCCCTATTATTCCACAACATTGCAATCACAATCGTCAGACAAATCATAGCGAAAATCGATGGAAAAACGTCCTCGATGTAAATACAATATTATTTGCATCTGCTGCTTCTTCCCCTGTGTTTCGTCGAGGAAAAATATGAAGGAGAAGAAGAGGAAGAGGAGGAAGAAAAAAAAAGGTGGGGTATCGTATCATAGGCGGATGTAAATCGTGGGAGTGAGCACACGGAAATATAATACCCAAGAGAAATCGCGAGCAGAGAGCAAAGACGTTTAAAGAGCCATTTCTGTTGCGGACAGGTTGAAGTAGAAAAAAGAAAAAAAAACGAACACAGACACACAGAAGAGAAACCGGACGACAGATACGGGAGGTAAACATATAAAAAGAAAAAGAGGATAACTGAGAGGATGGAAAAACATTTTTATACCCCAAGAAACTGCGGTGAACAATTTTTCGACGCGGCGAATCGCGAACGTAAAAATCATACGGATGTCTCAAGCTTGAGGGAATGTTGAAAGACACATTACGCGAAAGTAGCTGTCTCTGTGAGCCAAATAACAAGCCCTGTCCCGCTGTTCCAATCTCGAGTAAACATTGAACTTACGGCGGGAATTGGTGCTCTTTTTTTCTCGATAATCAACGATGACACGGAGAATCGTGGATCAATGCAATTTACGGAAAGATTTTTCACGAGAAAGGTGTTCGTGGTTTAAAAGGTGCCCTGAGAAGGGTTGAAACTAGGGGTTGAAACTAGGGGTTGAAACTAGGAGTGGAAACTAGGGGTTGAAACTAGGGGTGAAAACTAGGGGTTGAAACTAGGAGTTGAAGTTAGGGGTTGAAACTAGGGGTTGAAACTGGAGGTTGAAACTAGGGGTTGAAACTAGGGGTTGAAACTAGGGGTTGAAACTAGTGGTTGAAACTGGGGGTTGAAACTAGGGGTTGAAACTAGGGGTTGAAACTAGGGGTTGAAACTAGGGGTTGAAACAAGGGGTTGAAACTAGCGGTTGTAACTAGGGGTTGAAACTAGGGGTTGAAACTAAGGGTTAAAACTGGGGGTGGAAACTAGGGGTTGAAACTAGGGGTTGAAAAGAGGAGGACAACATCTCACACCGTGAGAAGCTTATTTTTAGCATCGAGAGAGACGTCAATCGATTGGTCCCTTCAGAAGATATGTGCCATTTTGCCACGTTGATATCAAAAGCTCAAAGGGAATATAAACGTAACACGAGGAGCGACATGTATAAGTACATATCGGATATTGAAGTGGAATCGTGTTTGTGTGTGTGTGTGTATATATGAAGGAATTTCTGTGAACGAGGGTGAGCAGCGAGATGAAGCGATATACTTGGTGGTTATAACGAGAAAGCGCATATTGTCGAAGACTTTGTCATCCATACCGTGCAACAGGCGAAGGCAATATCTGTGCATGTTAACAAACCATCTGAATATAGGATCTATCTTAACGATTCAGCGACTTCGGATGGCCCAATTATTCCCCTTAATCCCAGCAAATTATTCGTGGCGAACAATCAACTACCAATTTGTTTAATTTTTTTATAATTATAATTATATAGTTGGTCGTATAGAGTAGAACTCGTTTTTAATAAAAAGAGTTCTATCGAAGGAAAAAATTAATTTTTTTTTTTCGAAAGTTATGCAAAATTCAAAATTTCACAATTTTTACAATATTTCAAATTTATTTTTTAAATATCTCGAAAACTATTCTAGTTACGAAAAATTGTTCTGAATTCATCTTAAAGAGTGTACTTGGAGCTACGAACAAAAAAATATTTCGAAAAAGAATTTGAAAAAATGATGAATTTGGAGAATTTTGAATTTTCAAAAATCCAAGTTCGAGATTAAATTTTTAATTCAATTTTTTAAATATAATAACTTGTACTGATCTTGAAAGATCCTGACATTTTCAGAAAGGTGTTTTTGGTTTTTTCAAAAATATTAATTTTTGAATGTTTAAAAATCGTGTAAATTCATGATGAACATTAAATTTTTGCTTACATTTTTCTATAGAATACCTTGTACTGATCTCAAAAGATCCTGAAATTTACCGGATGGTGTTTTTTCGTTAAAAAAATATACCCTTTTGAATTTCAAAATTTCAGGATCTTTTAAGATCAGTGCAAGGTATTGTATTAAAAAAATTGAACCAAAAATTTAATGACGAACTTGGGTTTTCACGATATTTAAAAATTCAAAATTCTCCAAATTCATCATTATGAAAAAAAAATTTCGGAGCAAGTATCGTATACTTGACGTATTTATACTCTTTAATTCAGTACAATTTTTCGTAACTATAATAATTTTCGAGATATTCAAAAAATAAACTTGAAAGATTTGAAAAACTGTGAAATTTTGAATTTTGCTCAACTTTCAAAAAATAATTTTTTTTCCTTTGGTAGAACTTCGTTTTATTAAAAACGAAAACTTCTGACCAAATTACATCGAAATTGAAAGAGGTCGATTCCAACTCTTGGTCGATTTGACATGGAGTGACCCAGTTACAATTATAATAATTATAATTAAAATTATATTTATAAATATTGGCCTAATAAGCCCTTCATTAGGCCCACACTAAAATAAATCATGCAAATTTGGTTAAATTGATTAAATAATTTTTTCCGGATGTACAATCACCGACAAATGTATAGATTATCGAAGGGATGCATTTTGAGGCTGAGAAAAAAAGAGAAAAAAAAACTTGTATGCCCAATAGCTAATAATATCCGGTCAGATTCTCAATGTCTCACGGAGCTTTTCTAATATCTTCCTCGCTTCTTCGGCCTCAATATGACAGGGAACAGTTGGTAACACCACCAACACAAACACGACCGGAGACTGCCGACCCCCCCCCCCCCCCCGGCTTATACACCATAACACCGGAGGCTGGAAAACCATCCCCGTGTCTGCACCTCCCAACCACCCTGTGACCCTAGCCATGACGCATCCCTATATATACATACAGAATAGGTATGAAACACGAGTGCCCGTTCTACAACGGAAGCTCTACTGGGGGAAGGTAGCACGAAAGACGCCCTGTGCGCCACAAAAATGCAAGTACATTTTTTCGTCTTTTTTGCGGGGTTTTACGCAGTCAGGATTTCCAAAAGCTTGAGACATTCATTTTTGAATTTTTCAAAAAAATCGATTTCGAAATTTCATTTTCGTAATGTTGTAAGATCGGCTACAGCGGCTTCGAAGATTATTATTATTTTTTTTTAATTTCAAAATAAAGTTAAAAGTTACAAAAATATATAAATTTTGACGTTGATAAAATAAAATGTCTTTCCAGAAGAAATTCTTGAAAAATCGGTTTTTTTCAACCTCCTGACTGCGTATAACCCCTTAATTGCCGATGCTCACTGCCTTTTGCGATTAGGGGTGGAATAAAATTAATTTTCAAACGAGAGAGAATTATTTTGAATATTGATTCGAGTGTTTTTGAGCAGAGTCAAGAATAGTCTTCGTGACCCCCATAAAAATAATGAATATATTTTTTAATTATAAATTGAATCCATCCCTAAAACATGTAAAGTCTATTTTTCTGGGAAAGTTACAAAATATATTTTTGATTAATTTTTCCATTTATAAATATTTTTTCATGTTCCACTGAAACAAGAACGATCTTTTTTGGCACAGATTCGAAATTTCGCCCTTTTTTATTACTATTCCTATGGGAAAATCGTGGGGCAAGCTGAATAGTCAGCCGGCTGCGGGAGGTCAGTGAGGAATTTCCGTACAACCCGATGGATCTCTCATTTTGCATTCACGCTACAATTTCGCTGAAAGAAAATGGCTCATCGGCCACATTGACGTCAGGGATATTTCAAATATCTATATGCGCTCGCTGCACGAGAATTGACCGAGGAGCACGTACAGTTGGCCGCAAAATGTTCATCTCAAAATTTTTCCACCCAAATAATCCTGTTTGATTTCTCACTCGATTGGAAATTCATCCAACGACATTCTCCGCGTCATCAAAAATGTACGTTTACACTGATAAGAACGAGTCGAGTGAATAAATTCAACGAGGAGCTTCATTTTGTCTCGATGGCGCTCAAAAAACAATCTATCAGTAGTAGAAGCCAATAATTGTCAGACAGTGAGCTCGAACCAGTAGTTTAATCAGAGAATAGTCAGACAATGCGCTTCAGAATTTCACCTATTATCTCTCGTTTCTGATACACTCTAGAATTTAGATTTTAATATAGTTAGTCAATATTGAGTTATAAGAATAGTGAGTCATAGATACTGAATTAAAATATTTTAAACTTGAAAAAAATTATGAAAATATTTTTTTAATAATTTAATAAATTTTTAAAAAAAGTTAAAACTTACATCATGATGGGGTTAGCAGATGTTGAGATTAAATCCAAGGAGAAGCTTTATTTTGTCTCAACGGCGCTCGGAAAACAATATATCAGTAGTGAGAGTCAATAATTGGCAGACAGTAAGCTCGAGCCAGTAGTTTAATCAGAGAATAGTCAGACAATGCGCTTCAGAATTTCACCTACTATCTCTCGTTTCTGATACACTCTAGAATTTAGATTTGAATATGGTTAGTCAATATTGAGTTATAAGAATAGTGAGTCGTAGATACCGAATAAAGATATTTTAACCTCGAAAAAAATTATGAAAATATATTTTTTTTAATTTAATAAAAGTTCAATAAAGTTAGAACTTTGATTATGATGGGGTTGGTAGATGTTGAGAATAAATCTAACGAGAAGCTTCATTTTATCTCAACGGCGCTCGGAAAACAATCTATCAGTAGTAGAAGTCAATAATTGTCAGGCTGTGAGCTCGAGCCAGTAGTTTAATCAGAGAATATAATAGTCAGACAATGCGCTTCAGAATTTCACCTACTATCTCTCGATTCCGATACACTTTAGAATTTAGATTTTAATATGGTTCGTCGATATTGAGTCATAAAAATAGTGAGTCATAGATACTGAATAAAAATATTTGAAACTCGAAAAAAAGTTATGAAAATATTTTTTTAATATTTTAACAAATTTTTAATAAAGTTAGAACTTAGATTATGATGGGGTTGGTAGATGTTGAGAATACATCTAACGAGAAGCTTCATTTTATCTCGACGGCGCTCAGAAAACAATCTATCAGTAGTAAGAGTCAATAATTGTCAGACAGTGAGCCCGTATTAGTAGTTTAATTATAGAATAGTCAGACAATGCGCTTCAAATTTCACTTACTATCTCTCGATTCCGATACACTTTAGAATTTAGATTTTAATATGGTTAGCCAATATTGGGTCATAAGAATAGTGAGTCATAGATACTGAATAAAAATATTTTAAACTGGAAAAAAATTGTGAAAATATTTTTTTAATAATTTAATAAATTTTTATTAAGGTTAGAACTTAGATTATGATGGGCTTGGTAGATGTTGAGAATAAATCTAACGAGAAGCTTCAAGGTGCTCGAAAAACTATCTATCAGTAGTGAGAGTCAATAATTGTCAGACAGATACCTCAAGCCAGTAGTTTAATCTGAGAATAGTCCGACAATGCGCTTTAGAATCTCACCTTCTATCTGTCGTTTCTGATACACTTTAGAATTTAGATTTTAATATGGTTAGTAAGTATTGAATCTTAGTAATATAATGAGTCACAGAGTCATAACAAAAATATTTTAAACTCAAAAAAAAATTATGAAAATATTTTTTTAATAATTTCAAAATTTTTTAATAAAGTTACAACTTGGATTATGATGGTGTTGGTAGATGTCAAGAATAAATCCAACGAGAAACTTCATTTTGTCTCAACGGTGCTTGGAAAACAATCGATCAGTAGTATGAGTCAATAATTATCAGACAGAGGCCCGGGCCAGTAGTTTAATCAGAGAATAGTCAGACAATGCGCTACAGAATCTCACCTACTATCTCTCGTTTCTGATACACTTTAGAATTTAGATTTTAATATGGTTAGTAAGTATTGAGTCTTAGTAATAATGAGTCATAGAGTCGTAATAAAAATATTGTAAGCTAAAAAAAAAATTATGAAAATGTTTTTTTAATAATTTAATAAATTTTTAATGAAGTTAGAACTTAAATTATGATGGTGTTGGTAGATGTTGAGAATAACTCCAACGAGAAACTTTATTTTGCCTCTACGACGCTCAGAAAAAAATCTACCAGTAGTGAAAGTGAATAATTGTCAGACAGTGCACTCGAGCCAGTAGTTTGGTCAGAGAATAGTCAGACAATGCGAATCAAATCTCACTTACTATCTCTCGATTCTGTTACACTTTAGAATGTAGATTTTAATATGGTTAGTAAATATTGAGTCTTAATAATGATAAGTCACAATCATAAAAAAAATATTTGTAACTGGAAAAAAAATCAAATAATATATCGCGTGCGAAATCATTTGAAAGAGCTACTCCTGAGGATTCTAAGAATATTTTTTTAATAATCCAATAAATGTTCAATAAAGCTAAAATTTATACTTCAATAGGGCAGATATCGAAAATAAATCCAACGAGAAACTTTATTTAATCTCAACGGTGCTTGGAAAACAATCGATCAGTAGTAAGAGTCAATAATTGTCAGACAGAGAGCCCGGGCCAGCAGTTTAATCAGAGAATAGTCAGACAATGCGCGTCAGAATTTCACTATCTCTCGTCTCTGATACACTTTTCATCGTCAATTTCAATCTGAAATTTCAAGAATTATTCAATGTGTATTCTCAGTGAATCAATCGCAGGATTTTATCAAAAATAAAAATTGCTTGTTATTATTTTTTTTTTTTTAATTTCAAATTCTATGACAGTAATTTTTTTCGAAAGCTGATGAATAACGATAAAAAAATCGATGAATTTATTTCAATGGATTTTCATGAGAAATCTATAAGAAAATTCTAGAGAGAAATATAAGAGAACAATTTTACTGCACTTATTCTCTTATTTACCAGGTGAATTTCCATTCTACTATATATTTCATGACTACCTTGAAAAAGAAGAGAGAGTCCACGTGTCCCCTACAGAATAGAATAAAGAGCTTTTTCGTTCGAAGCTCTCGACATTCAATGTATGTGCCTCGAGCGAGAAGAGCTCTCTCCGGTATAATACATATACATGTTTATTATATCTATGTATAACGTGGACATTTAAAATACGACTTCTTATCTTATCCGATATTCGACCTACTGAGCAAAAAAAACTCCTGTTTCTTGGTCAAGAGTTCACAGGCGTGTCACGATTATTTGCAGCGAATTGCAATGAATTTTGGACATTATCTGATCGAAAAAAATTGATTTTTCCATATTTTTCGATCAATTTAATGAGTTCAGTTTTTCTCAAAAACTTTTTAATGTAAAAATTCGAATTTTAACGTAACGTTAGGTCTTTATGACGTGTAAAAATATTTTAGAGTAAAATAGAGGGCCAATCTGGTCAGAAGGATTCCAAAAATATATATATTTTTTTTCCTTTTTGGTCTCAATGATTTTTTTAATTTGAAAAACCGATAGTTTTTAAAATAATTCTTTTTTGCTGGA
Source organism: Alloplasta piceator (assembly GCA_946863875.1). NCBI lineage: Eukaryota > Metazoa > Arthropoda > Insecta > Hymenoptera > Ichneumonidae > Alloplasta > Alloplasta piceator. Next base: position 42,391,534 of record OX333076.1, on the reverse strand, counting down.
TCAGCGTACGTTGCGGATTTATTATCACACGAAACCGGAAGAATGCGTGTGCGATTCTTGTATTTCACGTGTGAGAGGGATGAAAAAAAAAATAGAATGCCATTAATGTTGGGCAATTTTTCTTCTCTGGGAATGAGATACGACTGACGCGCGTGGTCGAGCACCGTTCTCATGGCATTTTTATTCTTTTTTCCATCTCTATCTATCGCTCTTTCTATCGTACACGTCGAGAGTGCCACAGGTGATCTCGTAAAAGGGGTTGTGATACAATAAAAACTGATTGGTCCTGTGCAGATGACGTACACGACCGTATAAACCCTCTCGTTATTAGCCTTCAATTATTTGCACGAATGCTCTCGTTAATCCTCGATCGCTTGTGAAACCGATGAATTCCCTTGTCTCGAAATGAAAACCAATTTTTCACCAATTCTAATTTTTTTTTTTTTCAACTTCGACGGAATCTTCAACTTCATCCCACACTGAGAGAAAAAATTACTAGAACCAATGAAATAAAGTTTTGAAGGGAAAAAATCATTTTTTTCATTATTTGCCAAAACATATTAGATTGGTTCCCTTATATGTTTACTTGGTTCATTTTTTTCAGTCAATTCCATAAATTTCTGTTTCAATAAACGAATTTACTTGAATCTAACAATATGTTATCAATTGTATGTAATATGTTGTTTGAATCAAGAACACTTTTTATCATTCAAAACATGCATGCCTTTTAATACAGGAAGCACTGAGAAAAAAATTTGTTGAATCAACAAATTAATTAGTCCAATCAACAGGAAAAATGATTGATTCAATCAAATGCGTGTTTATTAATTGTTGCTAAACACTTTATAAAAAATATATAGCCCTTGCCAAATAATTTAATATGCATAGTTTAGTAACCCCGAAAAGAGATAAATAGAAAAAAAAGACAAATCTGCGCCAATTCTCCGATCTAATTTCTCTCTCTGACCGCGATTCGAATCCTCGACCCTACCTACCATCATACCTATCCTACCTAACTACCTAACGCGCTACCTATTACGCTATCGAATACTACTATGCACTTGAAAAAAGTTAGGAGTTATGAAGATTCGAATATAAGAAAACATTTGAAAAATCAGTTTTTCAATTTTTAACAATTTATGTATACTATTAAAGTATACTATAGAAATGATAGTTCTTTGCTTGAAGGAAATAAAAATTTAATCATTCCAAACAAATATTCTATTGGAATAAAATAATGTGTTATTTATTTTACTACAGCTTCTTTTAAAATAATCACAATCAATTTTAAATCCAATAAATATTGAAAATACTACGGAAATATTTTTAGAAGTAAAATAATAGTGAATTTATTGCAAAGAAATCATTTTGTTCGAAAAAAATAATTTGATATTGATATCGTTTTTCAGATTCAAATAATCTCATGTTTATGATGCAATAAATCTAATTAATCCAATGAATGCAAATTTATTAAAACCTATTTAAATGAAGATATTTTTAGAAGTAAAATAATCATGAATTTATTGCAAAAAAATAATTTTGTTCGAAAAAAATAATTTCGTATTGAAGTCATTTTTTAGATCCAAATAATATCATGTTTATGATGCCATAAATAATTTTTTTCAAAAAAAATAATTTCGTATTGAAGGCGTTTTTTAGATTCAAATAATCTAATGTTTATGATGCGATGAATGTAATTGATCCAATGAATACAAATTTAATCAAACCTATCATGCATTTAATTGTCACTATTAAATAAGAGTTTAATATAATGGAGTAATAGATCCGTGAAAATATTTTTTTAAATGAAGAATGATTTTCTTGGTTCAACAAATAAATAATCGAATTAATACTTCCATTTAATAAATAAATTCATGTTCTCAAATTCAATAATTTTTTCTCTCAGTGCAGCCTCGGATTTTCCTCAAACGCGAATTCCTCGGAAAAATCAATATGAATTGAGAACGAAAGACAGGTCAAGGCTTACTTTGATGTATGGAAAAAAAAGCTCGAAGCTTTTTTCTTCCTTCGAGAGAAAATTGATTTCGATGAAAATCAAGCGCAAGAGCACAAGTAGAAAAAACAGAACAAAACAGCCTGCTAGTAAAACTCTCGATGTTGATTGAAGCGAATCTACAATCCATTGTTTCTTGAGGATAAAAAAAAATTATTTCCATCGATTTTGAAAAAAGCCAGCAAAATTCGAGGAAAATCAGATCCAGAGTATTATCGACAGCGTTGAAACGAAAATCCATTCTGAAAAGACGACACTCGACTAAGCTCTTGGTGGTTAATTAAGTGCTTCGTTGAACTGTTTAATTGGCTTGAGAAACTAAACGTTGACAAAGTGATACGCGGATGCTTCTGCGGACGGGAAGGAGGACTCTAACGAAGCTCTGCTGTTTGAACTATCGTCATTAATCACTTTCGGGATTTAACATCTAATCCGACTGGATCTTCGTATAATGTGGTAAATGAGCCAGATTTGAGCACGAAGACGATGAATATTTCGAGAATTTCTAGAGACTCATTTTCCCCCCCAGAAAGAAATTAAAGGTTAAGAAGTTATTGAGCTTTTTCTCAGGGATGTTCGATTTCGATTCGATTCTTTAAGGACGTTGAGTCCCAAATCGCAAATGATGAGGAAATTCTGAAAATTTGGTACGTTTTTGGGTGAATTATTTAAGAGGTCGTGTAAAAATTTCACGACGATTAGAAAGCTCGTTATCGAACAATTAACATTGACAAATTAAATTAAATTAAATGTAGTCTTATGGAAACTGATATAACTTTGCGATAAGTTTTTTTTTTGTCCTCTCAATTTTTTAATATCTACACTATATTGAAAGCAACGGAAACAAAATGAAGTTTATTGATAAATATTTTTTTTACTTGTTTAAAAAATTGTTCTTAACAAAATTTTAATATTTTAATAACGAGCTTCCTAATCGTCGTGAAATTTTTACACGACCTCTTGAATACTTCATACAAAAACATACCAAATTTTCAGAATTTTCTCATCATTTTTCATTTTAACCCTTAAGGAGGAGGTTGAAGTAATGATGATAGAATTCTGAAAATTTAATATGTTTTTACACGAAGTATTCAGGAGGTCGTGTAAAAATTTCACGATGATTAAGAAGCTATTTATTGAACAATTAACATTAAAAGATTTCATAGGGACTCAATATTCTCTAAAGATCGATTCTTTTGTTCAAAAAATCGATCTTTCGAACCGATTCTTTCCTTTTCGATCTTTAGGTGAATCGATTCTTGACCTTAAATATCGAAAATTCTATTATTAAATTAATTATCTATTAAAAATTGGCGATTAAATAAAGCTTGACAAAAGTCTATGAAACATGAATGTCAAGGTTAAAAGAAAGAAAAAGTATGTGAAGATGTTAAAACGTGAGAAACAGAATAAAAAAAATTCAAAGTTAAAATATTGAAAAACTTATGTAAGAGAAATAGAAAAAAGTTTGATTTGTTAAATATAGTCATAATATTTTTAAGAATATATTGAAAAGTGCAAATGTGTAAAATAATCAAACCATGTTTAGCCAGAATGGAAACTGCTTTATATTTGTTATTTCGTGTTCATAATTTTGTATTAAAAATGAATTTATCCAATTTAATCATTTTCCATAGCAAAAAATTAATAAAAATTTACGTAAGCTTTAATTAGCAATTAATTTTTTATACGATTTTTTAATAATCGATTCTTACGAAATCGATTCTTTGGGTTCGATATTTCATGAAAATCGATTTTCCTGATTCGATTCATAATGGAGAATCGATTCTTTCCAAAGAATCGAACATCCCCACTAATTCTACTCGATGAGGCAGAACAAAGATCATGCTTTTTCAAATAGCTGAGGAATTTTTTATTTTAATTTCATTGGAAAATTCACCATGTCTCAATTGCCAAAGCGGCATTTTGGCAAATTCTAGGCTAAAAAATTCGAAGCCTCGAATATGTGTTTTCTCGTAACAACGCTCGAGGGTGCATCGTGACCTCGTGGAAAACTCGGCCTATCCCTATCGCGCAATTTCTCTCGCTTTTCTCGAGGAGCAAAGATATAAGCCTCGGGCAACAGTCCATCTCTCTCCCTCTGTCTCTCTATCATGCTCTATAAAAGGGCGGAACAATGCTACCAGCAGACAATGCTGTTGGTAACTGAACGAGTACTTCGAAGGCAACAGGAACAGAGTCAATAATGATTCACGATATAGCCATTGTAAATTCTCACTCCTGCATGTTCCCCTCCTCATATATATGGGGCATTTCATCCCAAATCGGACAGTTTGAAAAACTTGTTTCTTAAATTTCCTCAATATTTTTATATTTTTGAGTACCCATCAAAAGACCCTTCCTGTTAAATTTTGAGATTTTTTTGATTACCCGTTCAAAAGATATTAAATTAACAAAAAAACCGCTCTTTTTTTGGTATTTTGGTCATAACTTCTTTAATAATGGTCCATATTAAAAGTTTTTTTTTCAAATTTTTTTTTTATGGCCTTTTCAGAAAAAATACAACAAAAATATTCGACGTGTTTTTGAATGAGTTTTTTGAGTTTTAAACTTTAAATCGCGTTTTTAAAAGTGATTGTCATTTTTGATTTTTTTTTGTTTAATGTTTTGTTCCAAACATCTATCATCTATCTATCTATCTATCTTTTGAGACTGGTCCGATCGTGGGATCTCAATAACTACGATTTTTTTCGATTTTTGAAAATTAAATTTTTTTTTTTATAAATTATTATGAATACCAATTTTTGTTACTGGATAGTATTTTTTTTTTTAATTTAGAATTTATTTTGACACTTTTTTTATTGTTAATAGGTTCTTAAAATTAAATTAAATTTAAAAAATCTGTTAATAATGAAAAAGCGTCCAAATTAATTCAAAATGATTTAAAATAAAAAATACTATAAAGTAACAAATTTTAATTTTCAAAAATCGAAAAAAAAAATAGTAGTTATTGAGTTCCCACGATCGGACTAGTCTTAAAAATTGTTGAATAGATAGATGTTTGAAACAAAAAATTGAAAAAAAAATCAAAAATGACGATCCCTTTTAAAAACCCAATTTAAAATTTAAAACTCAAAAAACTCATTCAAAAACACGTCGAATATTTTTGTTGTATTTTTTTCTGAAAAGGCCATAAAAACAAAAAATTTGAAAAAAAAACTCTTTTAATTTGGACCATTATTAAAGAAGTTATAACCAAAATACCAAAAACAGAGTGGTTTTTTTTGTTAATTTAATATCTTTGGAACGGGTGATAAAAAAAATCTTAAAATTTAACGGGAAGGGTCTTTTGAAGGGTACTCAAAAATATAAAAAAATTGAGGAAATTAGAAAAAAAAAGTTTTTCAAACTGTCCGATTTGGGATGGAATGCCCCATATATATTCTCTTCGCGAATACGAGTGACACCCCTGATGTCCTTGTCATCATTCTTATTGTTGTCTTCATTCTGACGTTAAACGCAAAACTTGCATTCATCTTTCCCCTTTATATTTTTCGAAATGATTAAAATCATGCGGGGAAACATTTGCCTGATGAAATTTTCCACCATACTTCGTCGTCGGGGATGCAAAAGCTCTGGAAGAATGACGATCGGTCAAAAATTTCCATTCGGTCTCCCGGATTAAATTTTTCAGCGCCATCTGTTCACCATTCGATTAGCCAATTTTTCCGTTGAAAAGCCGTGGATAAAAAAAAACCATACTTCGAGGGATCTCCACGAACAATTTGTGTGAGTGCATTTCATGCTGAATATGTGTGAGTACGTTTTTACAGGAAAGCCGGAGTGATTACTCTACTCTTGAAATTTCGGTACTTTGGAATTTTTGAAAAAACGCATTGAAATTTTTTTTTCGCGGTTTAGAATTGTATTTAATGAAAAATGCATCGTTGATACTGAGGAACGCAAAGTTTTAGTCGAAAAAAAATATTTTCATGAGAAATAATGAGGAAAACTGGAAAAGCCATGTTTTTGATAAAAATTGATAGAAATTTTGGGTTTTTGGGAAAACGATTGGTAGAATCGTGTTCAGGGAGGAAAATACATCGATATAACGTTCTAAATAATTAATTAAAAAAAAATTTTTTTTTTGCATTTTGGCCAAAATTGAATCGATTCACTAAAATGACTGTAATTTTTTTTCTAGGAAAGATTTCCGCTCCAATTTGAGCTCATTCTCTTTGTTATCGTTGAAGCTTCAAAATGCCGCTTGGTGAATTCAATTTCGATTATTTTTCAATTTTTGACAGATTTTTAAAGTTCGACCATCGATTTTCACAATTTTTTTAAGGCATACCCCTTTCCATTTTTTTTCGGTGATTTTCAAAGTGCTCTCATTTCTACAAAAATTAAGTTATCGGAATAAACAAAACGCCATTCTCTAAGTTTAGTAACAGCCTTTAAGTACGAAAAAGAAATTTTGGAATCGGTCCAACCGAAGTAAAGTTATGGGCACTTGAAATTTCGCCATTTTGAGGTTTTTTAAAATGGGGCCAAAATAGAACAAAAATGTTTTACTAAAAATTCGTGACAATTTTGACTTTTAGAAAAAACTATTGGTAGATTCATGTTCAGGGGTACAAAATACATCGATATAAGGTTAAAATAAATTTAAAAAAAAATATTTTTCGCATTTTGCCCAAAATTGATTCAGTTCACTAAAATGACTATAATTTTTTTTCTAGATACGTATTCGACGTGAACTTGAGCTCATTCTCTTTGGGATCGTTGACGCTTCAAAATGCCGCTTGGTTCATCCGATTCCGATTATTTTTTTATTTTTTACAGATTTTTAAAGTTCGACCATCGATTTTCACAATTTTTTTAAGGCATACCCCTTTCCATTTTTTTCGGCGATTTTCAAAGTGCTCTCATTTCTACAAAAATTAAGTTATCAGAATAAACAAAACGCCATTCTCTAAGTTTAGTAACAGCCTTTAAGTACGAAAAAGAAATTTTGGAATCGGTCCAACCGAAGTAAAGTTATGAGCACTTTAAATTTCGCTATTTTGAGGTTTTTTTTAAAATGGGGCCAAAATAGAACAAAAATGTTTTACTAAAAATTCGTGACAATTTTGACTTTTAGAAAAAACTATTGGTAGATTCATGTTCAGGGGTACAAAATACATCGATATAAGGTTTAAAAAAAATAAATTAAAAAAAAATATTTTTCGCATTTTGCCCAAAATTGATTCAGTTCACTAAAATGACTATAATTTTTTTTCTAGATACGTATTCGACGTGAACTTGAGCTCATTCTCTTTGGGATCGTTGACGCTTCAAAATGCCGCTTGGTTCATCCGATTCCGATTATTTTTTTATTTTTTACAGATTTTTAAAGTTCGACCATCGATTTTCACAATTTTTTTAAGACATACCCCTTTCCATTTTTTTCGGTGATTTTCAAAGTGCTCTCATTTCTACAAAAATTAAGTTATCGGAATAAACAAAACGCCATTCTCTAAGTTTAGTAACAGCCTTTAAGTACGAAAAAGAAATTTTTGAATCGGTCCAACCGAAGTAAAGTTATGGGCACTTGAAATTTCGCCATTTTGAGGTTTTTTAAAATGGGGCCAAAATAGAACAAAAATGTTTTACTAAAAATTCGTGACAATTTTGACTTTTTGAGAAAACTATTGGTAGATTCGTGTTCAGGGGGACAAAATACATCGATACAAGGTTTTTTAAAAAAATTAAAAATTTTTTTTTCGCATTTTGCCCAAAATTGAATCGGTTCACTAAAATGACTATAATTTTTTTTCTAGATACGTTTTCGACTTGAACTTGAGCTCATTCTCTTCGGGATCGTTGAAGCTTAAAAATATCTATCAGTTCATCCGATTCCCATCATTTTTCGATTTTTGGCAGATTTTTAAAGTTCAACCATCGATGTTCACAAATGTTTTAAGTTCCCTTTCTATTTTTCCCGGCGATATTCAAACTGCTCCCATTTCTACAAAAAATTATTTATCAGAATGAACCAAACGCCATTCTCTAAGTTGAGGGAAAGCCTTTAAGTGCGAAAAAGAAATTTTGGAATCGGTCGCGATATTTTCGCGACTTTGAAGTTTCTGAAAATAGGGCTAAAATTAAGCAAAAAAATTTTTTTTTTCAAATTGTCAATAAACCATATTTCCTTAGGAAATTCACTGCTGATTACGAATAATGCAGAATTTTTGAAGCTTTGTTCCGAATGGAGATAACGTAGAAAACTTCGGAGACGAATGGTGAAAAAAATCAATGAAGAAAATAATTCGATCCAATTGTCGATTCGAGAGAGTTCGAATGAAATTCGTTCTCGGCCTATACGAGAATTTAATCAACACACACACACATGTATCAAAGGAGCAAAGAGATGGTAAAAAGAAGCAAGAGAAAACGGAGAAGTTAATCCTCTTTCCGCGTTTCCGATAGAATTCTGCGTCGAGGCTTGAAAATCTTCGTTTGTATTCGCTGCCTCATATTAAAAATAAATTAGGCCTCCGGTAAATCGAAGAAAAGCTGGACCGTACGATTGAAAATGGTGTATCGATTTTGTGATTTTGTCCGTGAATGCCGGTCAAAGTCTGTCGATTATTGAAAATCGTTTGAAATTTACAGTCGCACAGTTTATTTTAATATCGCTTCTAAAAAGAGAGGTTCGGTAAAAGAAAATTGTCTTCGCTATTTTCTCCCGAAGCAATTTTTTTTTTAAACGAAAAGACCTTTGGATTTCTTCCGAATAAAGTTTATGCAGAGTTAAAAAGGTTCTCGATACTTCAGCTCGGAAAATTAAGGTTCATCGAGATCGCAGAAAATGCGTTGAGGATTTCACCGTCGACTTTTTGGAATTGGATCGTAAATTGTCACCGAATTTCTGTCTCTTCCTTCATCGATTTTAATTTATTTTTTTATACCTCGTGAACGAGCAATATTAAATGCATTGTCGAGAATAGAAAAAGCATTTGATAAAATGAAGAAGGTAAACAATGGACTAAACAACCTTCGAAAGTCGATTGAAAAATCATGACCTAAATATGGAAATGAAGCCTCTTTATTGAGGGCAACATCGATCGAACGTCAATTCATTTGATCGAGTTCTCTCATTCCAAAAGCAATTTTCAATAAAAACCGTGTAATGTCAAGCGTTGAACCCATTGAACCGGAAGGTTTTCCCGTTTCCACGTGAGTTATATTTTTCGATTAGAGGAATTTATTGGCAATTTTTCAAAAGTTTGAACAGTCTCGATAAAAAAATTGTTAAAGTTTGTAAATATTTTTTATTTTCCGTTGTCATCCATTTTTCCATGTTCCAATTTACTTTGGCGTATTAATTATCAAGGCGCATTAATTATTGGCGTATTAATTTTACGTTTGGGTTTCGTGCGAGAAAAGGGTTTTGAAGCTTCGACGAGGGAAAAATATCATTAGTCACGTGAACCAGCATTAAATTCGAGGAAAACTAATTTTTTTTTCTGGACTCGATGACTAGGGAAGTTCTCGACAGTGACAACTCGTCGTTAGCAATATTAATAAAGAAAGAAAAAGATAGGTTAATGATAAAAGTGGCGACGATAAAAAAAAAGAATGAAGAAAAATTGTCATTGTGTACAAAAGTTAATTATAACCAGATTAAGGTAAATGTCCCAATTATTGAACAGCCAAGGATCTGGGGATTAAATTCGGCGAGGAAAAAATATAAAATCAAGAAAAAAACCATCTCTTTCATGTTCAAATGATACTTTGATATTTTTACTTTCGAAAATTCACCCTTTAAATTATTTTTAAATGATTACAAATGAAAAAAAAAAATAACAATGTGAAGCATACAAATGTCCCAATTATTGAACACTGGAAGTGCCTGTGTCCCTAATATTGAACATGTCCCAGTTATTGAACACTCCCGAGAATTCTTTTTCCGTTCTGAAAATATTATTTTGGGTACAATATTAAGAAATAAAAGCAAAATCAAACACTTAAATAATCGTTTTTTGCACAAGTAAGGTAACATTTGGATAGCTAAAAGTTCCATATATGTAATGAAATTTTTATAAATAAATAAATGTATGCAGGTGAATGAGAAATAATAAAAATACAAGATAGTGTTCAATAATTGGGACCTGTTCAAAAATTGGGACATTTACCTTGAATCCAAGACGATTTTTTTTTACTTTTTGGAGACTTGAATTTAATTGCAATTCGAGGCGTCAATTTTTTAAATGAAGATACTAATACAATTCAACGCCAATAATTCAACAAGAGTTTCTTCTTCCTTCATAGCTCGAAAATTTGCTAACTTTCCGACCAAATTGACAGCTGTCAATTTCAGCAAATCGATTGCTCGACAAGAAAAGTAATGAAAAAAAGCCATTTACGCTTTCTAGAGCCACAAAAATGATAGAAATAATTTCACAAAAATCAGTCTAAAAAAATGTACAGCTCCTTTTTTCATCCTATTTTCTTAAGCTCCAACCTCAAACCTCAAAAAAACCTCTCTCCTCGTTTTCGTCATTTCGTTGAAAGATACCATTTCGAAAAATCTAAGCTTATTTTTCCCTGCTATTTTTAAAAGCCTGAAATACTTTGAAAAAAATTTTTGTTACACCAAAATAGGTCGTCATGGCAGCTTTGATACTTTAATTCCGAAATTATAATTACCGTTTGTGCGCAAAATTGAAATTCGAAAATTTTCATCTCCTGCATGCATTACACAATGAAACATTTAATTTTTTTTTTTTTTAACAATACCTGTTTGTCAGGCTCTTTGCCTCGAGCTGTTATCAAACGATCGCAGTAACAACCTTCCAGCAAAAGAATGCCACTCGGTCGTGTGTAAGCCTCGCTCTCGTAGTAAAACAGCAAATTCTGCAACAGAATTTTCGTCCATCCAAATTTTTTGCAGCTTCAAACACGTATTTTTAAATAAATCAGTCATGGCCGCGCATACGTTTTAAGGGGGAGCGTCACTGTGACGGATCAAAAAAAAAAAATTTTCCGTCTTTTAAAAGTATATATGGGGCATTCCATCCCAAATCGGACAGTTTGAAAAACTTTTTTTAAATTTATTTCCCTAATTTTTTTTAAATTTTTTAGTACCCATCAAAAGGTCCTTGCTGCTAAATTTTGAGATTTTTTTTATTACTCGTTCAAAAGACCAAAAAACCGCTCTTTTTTGGTATTTTGATAAATGAGTTTTTTGAGTTTTAAACTTTAAATCGCGTTTTTAATAGTGAGTGTATTTTTAGATTAAACATTTTTTTTGTTTCAAACATCTATTCAACAGCTTTTAAGACTAGTCCGATCGTGGGATTTCCATAACTACTATTTTTTCGATTTTTGAAAATAAAAATCTGTTTTGTGCTATAAATTATTATGAATACCAATTTTCGTTACTGTATAGTATTTTTTGTCATTATTTAGAATTTATTTTGACACTTTTTTATAAAACTTTTAATAAAAATTTAGTTTTCAAAAATCGGAAAAAATAGTCGTTATGGAAATCCCACGATCGGACTAGTCTTAAAAGTTGTTGAATAGATAGATGTTTAAAACAAAAAATTAAAAAAAAATCAAAATATACACTCACTTTTAAGAACGCTATTCAAAGTTTAAAACTCAAAAAACTTATTTAAAAAAACACGTCGAATATTTTTGTTGTATTTTTTTCTGAAAAAGCCATAAAAAACAACAATTTTTTTTAAAAAAGTAGTTCCGATTTGGACCATTATTAAAGAAGTTATGACCAAAATACCGAAAAAGAGCGGTTTTTTGTTAATTTAATATCTTTTGAACGGGTTATCAAAAAAATCTCAAAATTTACCAGCAAGGGTCTTTTTATGGGTACTAAAAAATATAAGAAATTCGAGGAAATAAAAAAAAAAAGGTTTTTCAAACTGTCCAATTTGGAATGGAATGCCCCATATATATTCAAAAATATATACCCACATATATTTAAAAAAATGTTTAATTACAATTTTTCAAGACCGCTTGAAAATTAAAAAAAAAAAACGGTCAGAGAAAGAAAAAAAATTCAAATTAGCGTCATTTCGTGAAAAAAAATATTTAAAAAAAATGGCTACGCTTAACGATCGTCACTGTTGTGCAGATTTAAAAAGAAGTTGGTTTTTTTATTGTTCAATAAAATTTTTTATGAATATATCTGAATATATACTTAATAAATTGATTTTTGTCAGATCCTGAAATAATCATCCCTACTTACAGAAAAAAACAACTTACAAAAAAAATAATGCGTATGATCACGGTTAAAAATCGCGAATAAAGATGAGCGAATCGTACGATGAAGCAATCAAAAAGCATCCCAAAGATGGTGTCTTTAAATTTGAAAAAACTAAAAATAAATCCGCTAAACCGAACGCAAGTTTCTAAAATCTCTCGCTCTCGGCCAAAGTGCGTCCGGCTCTATAAAAATTTCTTTTTGAAGAACTTTTCTCCTCCCTCATGCCTCCTTGACTCATGTGCAAAGTAAAGAAAAAAGAGAATAAAAAGCTGAAGAAAATGTTTCGTTTTGCAAACTCTCAATGCGAATAATTCTCGCATCTTTCATCGCGTTACCGAGGAGAAGGTTGGAAAAAGTTTTTCACTCGCGCAAAAGGGTCGAAAAATGTAGCACGGAAATGATCGATCGACCGTGGACTCACCTGGTAAAGAACGAACCATCGGAGTTGCCATTTGTTGGAGTCTGCTGTTCGCTTGTGCAAATATCCAGCGTGCGAATGATCGTAATGAGCCCTCTCCGAGAGCATTAATATTTGCGAATCGTTGATTCTCACTGCGAAGACGACCAAAAAAGTGCATTTTAAAAACGGTAAATTTGAAAAATATTAAAAAAAAAAAATGGATTCAAAGCCCTCCATTATTGCGTAGATATTTGGCTAACAATGCTCGAAGAATTTCATTCGAATGCTGAAAAACAATTAAATGGCAAGAATCATTTTGGGGAGCGACAAAAATCGAAGGGCTAATTTGAGTTATTCATCATTTTTTGTCGTTCGAAAGATTCTCTGTCAATTGAATTTTTTCTTTTTTTTTTTTTTCTGTATTATTCTCTTAATTTTTTACTTTAACGCGGTATTCTGGTCTAGACATTTACATTTTGATTTTTAAAAACTCTGCAAATTTGGCTTCCTCATGAAGGAAGCTTTGTTAACTATTGAAAAATATTAGTAATCAATGTGCAAATTCGATTGATTTTCGATAAATTTGACAGCGAATAACATTGATAGCTCACTGGCTCTTCACAAAATTTCATTGCAATATCTAAAAAATTTCTAAAGTTATAGCGTTTACGCTACTTTTATAAAAATTAAAAATTTGATAAAAATTTAATCATTCGATCGATTTTCGCCAAATTTAATAACGAACATCCTCGATAGCTATATTAGCTCTGTGTGAAGTTTCAGTGCAATATCTCAAAAATTGCACAAGTCAGAGCGTTTATGCTATTTTTCAAAAAATTAAAAATTTCATCAAATTTTAATCCCTCGATGGATTTTTGCCAAATTTAATAGCGAACAACCTCGATAGCTATGTCAGCTCTGTGCAAAGTTTCAGTAAAATATCTTAAAAATTGCACAAGTTAGAGCGTTTGGGCTATTTTTCAAAAAATTCAAAATTTCATAAAATTTTAATCCCTCGATGGATTTTCGCCAAATTCAATACCAAACAACCTTAATAGCTATACTAATTCTGTACAAAGTTTGAGTGCAATATTTTGAAAATTGCAGAGGTTAGAGCGTTTACGCCATTCTTGCATAAACGAAAAAAGTCAATAAAATCTGAACACCCCTTATAATTGAAACAAATTTTTTTTCATAATGAAGAGCAATTCGTGCTCGACAAGTGTGCTAAATTTTAGCTTGATATCTCGGAGCGTTTTCGAGTTATTAATTATTTACATCTGAAACTCAGGACACACACACACACACACAAACAAATATATACACACACACACATCCATCCGGACATTTTTTTCTAAATATATGTTTTCTCGATGTTTTAGGACATTTTGAACATATTGGCATAAAAATCGCGAAAATTTTTTTTTTCACTAAAACAAAGCTTCCTTTATGAGGAAGCAAAAAAAAACAAAAAATATTCTTACCATTCATTTTTTTACTAAATATTTATAAATTCAATTTTTATTTCATTTTATTTTGACAATAAATTTTAAAAAATTTCGAGAAAGAAGAATAAAAATTAAATAATTTATAAGCTGGTAAAGTTGGGGGTAAAAAAAAGGAATGTGCTGGTTGACATCATTGTAACCCATCCAGTCATACGATGAAAAATTAAAAAAAAAGATTCTTAATCAGTAAAAGTGTCAATATAGATCTTACCTCGGAGAAAACGAAAAAAAAATCGCAAAATGGCGGCTGCCTGAACAAAAAAGGCGTTTTTCGACTTTTTCATAGTTTGTAATTTTTTTGCAATAGTAAAAAAAAAAATTTCTACACAAAAGTAAGTGGCGATAGAGAGTTATACATTAAAGATTGGTAAAAAATTTGAAGTAAATCGGTTAAGTAGAACTTGAGATATAATGTCAGCCATGTTGAGAAAAATAGTTTTGAGGAAAACTATTGGAATTTAAATTATTAAATTATTGGAATTAAAAAATTCCCTTTCGAGGATATATTCTAAAAGGTCTGAACTTTCGAAAATTCGAAACTCGAAATTTCGAACAAAATTCGAAATTTTTTCGAAATCGAAAGAAAAGACATCAGTGGACATCTCGATTCGTTTTTCGAATGAAATGGAGCATCTCTCTATGGTTTGGGCTCCCGATCGATTTTCCAGGTAAATTTTGTATCAGCAAGATTCAAGGATGGCGTATGAAAGGAAACTCGCGGTCGAGAATTGCTTTGAAGCATTAACTCCGATGGATGGACATGGGAAACCCACGGAATTGCATTCCAGTATGCAAACGCTTTGTCCGCATCTCAAAAGCCCAAACCATCGTCCTGCTTTCCTTCCACAAACACAAACCTTCGTTTCGACGATATTTTCCATCGCGAAAGCGCGACCAATATCGCGAATTTTTAATGCAATAATAGTGGAATATTTTTAAGTGTCGTTTGATGTAAACTCCCTCGACAAATTATACAGTCACGCTTCGACGAAAATTTAATCGTAATTCGAGAATATTCACGATAAGGAAAATTGATCGTAATTATTGGAAAACATTTGGCAAAGATAAAATACGAATATTTAAAAATTGTGAAACGAAATTTTTTCCTTAATAAATTTTTCGATTCATGATTTATAAATTTTTCATAATTTAAATCAAATTAATTTCAGTGGAAACAATCAGAATTTTTTTTAATGATTCGAGAAGGTTTGCAATCGTTCAAAATTATTTTTAAAAAATTGCATAACTGATATATTAATATTTTATAATCGTAAAATAAAAATTTTCACGATACTAACAACTTTTTATGTTGACAATTTTTAATTCATAATGTAATAATGATAAAGATTTGTTTCACCGTTTAGTATAAACCATTTGACAAATTATGCGTTTCGACAAAAATAAAATCACGAATTTTTTCTTCAATCCAAAAATGTTTCCAATCCATCAAAATTATTTTCAAAAAGTTTGACATGAATAAAATATGATTATTTCACGAACGTAAAACGCTTTTTCTCGTGAAATTTGATTCGTTAATTTTCAATTTATAAATTTTCGATACAATCATATCGGAATATTTTGATAACCATTGAAACCTTCGACAAATTATAGTTAAATTATTCAACAACGGGAATATAATCCCAGAATTCTGAATAAATGAATGTTCACGATATTGCATGGAAATTATTTTTAAAAATTGAGCAGAAATAACAAATATTCGATCATTGTAAAATCAAGTGCCGAATATAGAACTGATGGGTTGAAATTTGATTTACAAGCATTGGTTACAAAAAAAAAGTTTTAATATCTACAACAATTAAACAACAAATTAAATTCACTCACCGGTTCTCTGCATTTTGGGGCTGAGCATGATGCCGGATTGTCGATTATTTCTCTTCGCGTTACGATATATTACACTGGATTGCGATGTAATAATTGATTGTCGACGATACCTTGTACTGGATAGATTTTTGTCTATTGTTAAGATTTGTATTTTTAATTTTTTACACAACTAAAAACAAACGAAATTTTTTTTTTTTCTCTTGCTGTTAAAATGTAACATGCTTTTATTTGAAAACTTATTTCCAATCGGAATAGCTTTATTTTTAAGTTTTTAGTTATTTTTTATTAACAACTAATAAAAGCTTGTTTAAAAAGAAAAATTTCGTTTGTTTATTTTTTACTTTTTAGTATTTATGATGTTAAATAACTAGTTTAGTGACGTATATCTAGTTTCGCATAATTTTTTGCAAAAAAAAGGTTTCGCAAAATTTTTGGCACAAAAATTGTTTTGCAAAATTTGTTAGACAAAATTATTTCACACAATTAATTTGCAACATTTTTCTGCAAAATTTATGCACAAAAATGTTTTCAGAAATTTTGTTGGAAAAAGACTGATGCGCAAAATTTTCGTAGAGAAATGTTGTAAATCAATTGCTTAATACCATTTTGTAAACAAAATTTAGCAAAACAATTTTGCGAAACCTATTTTTCGCAAAAAATTATGCGAAACATTCTATGTTGCAAAACAATTTTCAAGCAAATTTGTGATAAAAATTTGGTGAAACAATTTTTTTTGCAAAAAATTTGCAAATTTTTTCTGATAATATTGCATTGTCATCCGATTTACATATGCATGACAAATTTTAACTCAATTGGAAATCGGGAAGTGGGTCAAATTTAACTTGCAAGATTTGATTACTAAATAATAAAAGCTTTTAAAAATACAACAAAAAATAATTAATTACTCTCGATAAAATCTTGAAAAGCTTTGGCGAAATGAATATTGTATTTTTTTCAAAATTTGCTAATCGTCAATGTTTTCAAATAGTCAAAAAATGCAAAATATTAAGTCAAAATTATCAAATAAAAAAAATCTAAAGAAGTTTGAAAATAATGGAGAGTCCCTTGTCGGCCTTAAGGGGTTATATGCAGTCAGGATGTTCAAAATATCAATTTTTAAATTTCACTTTAGTATATGCACGGCAAATTTTATGTCAACCCGACAAATATTTTCGAAATTATAGACATATTTGCAGAAACCCGGAAATTACTATGTGTAAAGAGTTTTTTAAACTTTGAACGCGTTTTTTTCAAAACTGTGTTTTTAGAGTCGGTGAGCAAGATTTCTCAAATTTTTACACAAGCTTATAAATATATTTTTCAGTAATTAATCGAAGGTTTTTTCTTATAGATAAATATTTTCCATTTTATAAACAATTCGAGGCAAAAAATTTCATAAAAAATCGAAATTTTTTTTTGAGAAGCCGCCATTTCGTTAAAAATAGATATTACGCTTATTCCTTCGATTTTATACTAGATTATACCTTGTATCAACATAATCTTTTTTTTATTTTGGATTATCCAATCCAGAGATATCGTGCTCTTTTTTTAAAAAAGAAAAATTTCAAAATAAAGTTCAGTTACAAAAATAGGTCTATACATTTTTACGTTAATAAATTAAAATGTCTTTCCATAAAAAATTCTTGACAAATTGTTTTTTTCCGGCCTCTTGACTGCGTATAACCCTTTAATACTGAAGATTGGCTGAGTTTATCTGAAATAACTCACATGTTGATACAAAAGAAAACGTGACTGGCAATAATGAGAACATAGGGGTGAAAAATATGCTGGACACGAATGACTTTTCTTTGCAGGCAATCGAGCGAAGTGAACGATTCAATCGCTCCCTCGTGTATTTGCGACGATAAAAACTTTTTTTTTTCTTTCTCTCTGTTTGTCCTCACTCTGTATTAATATGTATCGCTTCATAATACGGAAAACCAATTATTTTAGGCCACAAAAATAATCGAAATTTCTCATCAATCAATCGTACCTTTTTTCCCTTTTAATCAAGACGAAAATTCAATTAATATTTTGGAATTTAATTTACTACAAAATTTAATGACATTTCGATAATCATCGTGATCAATTAAATGCAGGAAACGCGGGAGGATAAATTTTGTGATGCGAGAAGCTCGTTATGAAGGAGCCAACTTTTCAGGGATCAAATAACGGAGGGAATAAATTACGCGCTCTCATTCACCGGGGAAAATCATCTCAGTTGAGTGGTTATCAAATTTTCGAGATAACGAAGAGTCATAAAAACCACATAAACACCGGATACGAATTGAAGGGTTTCATTATGATTATGATTATGATTTCATGATTTTTTAATTTCATAATTTAATGATTTTAGGATTTTATGATTTAATGATTTAATGATTTTATAATTTAATGATTTCATGATTTTATGATTTCATAATTTAATGATTTTCTGATTTTCTGATTTTCGACTTCAAGATATAAAAAAAAGATTTTTTTCAGAAGGATTCCGGAGGAATTGCAAATTTATTCATAAGCGAATTTGTGTGTCAAATAAAATAAATAGTGACTTGGAATTCGCGATGAGTTTAGAAATTCTTCAAGATTCGTCAATATTCTGCGATTAACATTGAAATTGTTCAAGATAGATCGATTTTGCAGTAATTCAAATGAAAAATGAATATGATATATACGCGATGATCGGCAAAAGGATGAAAAAAAAACGATCTCGCGCTCCATTAAAGCGCATGAAAATTGAAATGGGATTTCTCGCACGAAATACAGAAAACTCCGTTACTTACGGAAAATATGGCAAGCAGCGCCTCGGATTTACGAAACGAAAAGTCACCTCTTCTCCCTCGTATTTGTCGTCAATATCACGCGGGCTAAAACGCTTATTTTCCACCCGAAAACACCGGAAAATGGGAGAAGAAAAAGTTTTTTCAAAATATCCTCGAGGTTCCAATTATTATTTATTTTTAAATGAAAGTACGATTTTTTATTGATCAACGCGCGAATGTTTTATCGAACCTTCGAATTCCCTCGCTTCTTTCCAATCCCAAAATTAATTGTAATCTTTTGTCCTAGTCGATTGTCATTGTTAATACGAACTTTGGTGATTATTTTTCTAAATTCATCATAATTTTATATCCCTGTTCTCGTGGAATTTCATGGGGAAATGTTACGAGCGTGGAACGTTGAGTTTATTGTGCAAAGGCTACGAAATTATATTTTGTTTTTTTTCTAGATCAGGTCTCGAACAAGTGTCGATCGACTTAAAATTCTTTCGTTCTCTCTCTTGTTATTAATTTCTCGACGGTCTATCGAGGAACGAGAAGAACAAAAAATAATATTAATGTTAAGCATCAATTTTTAAATTATAGGCCTTCTGATAGCTTGCTTTGAAAATATTTCAACAATTTTCTAATTCGCAGATGGCGCAACGTCGACGATAACGACTTTTTTCTAGTGCCGATTTCGATCTCATGACGAGACGAACAACAGATGTTTCGAGCGCGGCTAACGCGACGAGCCTGCGAACGGTATCGCGGCGCCGTGGCCTCTGAGCTCTGTCCGCGATGAGTTCTCCCTTTACCGCTAGAACGCTACCCCCACTCTTCACCGCACCGCCCCGAGCTCCCCTCTCTTCCCCACTCCGCGCCACCCGACTCGCGCGGTACAAGCGCGCATGCCTCTTTCGCGAGCGCCACTCGACGCTCGGCCCCCTCCCAGCGAACAGCGTCCACGCTCCTCCGTGTGACGTGTCAATCCTTGACGGTGGACACTTGCACACTTTGGGGGGTAACCCGCCCCCATAAATACCGTTCTGTATGTATGAGCGTGAGAAATATCATCCGAGGCCTCGAAGATTACCCGGTGAATATAGAGGGGAAAGGAATATCGATGCACGCGCTATTACATGTACCTTGTACGCGACGATGACGACAGTCCTCAAGGCTCAATTTTAACCATCATAATATCTATTAACCCTATTAAAATCCAAATTTTAGCTTCATGAACCTAGATCAGGCGAGAGGACAATCATTTCTAGCAAACTTTGAACATCCGTGGGACCACTGAACCAGAGTTGTAAATAATGCATTACTTTGATAATGCATTACTGTATTTATTACCCATTATACTGCATAATGTGAAATGGATGAGAGTACCATTACAAATAAAAAAAAGTAATTTTCAATGGAGAATATTCCATTACAAACAGAAAAAATGCTCGTATTAGAAACTTGCACATTGCTGTCCCATTATTCTATTTCGCTCAGTAAAAGTTCATCCACAATTATCACGAATGATCCATAAAATTAAAAAAATAGAAACAAAAAAAACAGACAGTTCATCGTTAAATATGAAGTTTGAAAATGTACTCAACCCCAAAAATTATCCAACTTTATATTGAACTTGCTTTTACACGCTGTTACCCATAATCTTAAGCAATCTAATAAAAATTACAAGTTATTGATACAAAATTTGCCGCTTTATTGAATCCCTATAATAAATAATGTGCATGTTCATTTTTTAACTTTATGGATCATTTGTGATAATTGCGTGGATGAACTTTTAGTGAGCGAAATAAAATAATGAGACAGCAATGTGCAAGTTTCTAATACGAGCACAGCAATTTTTGTATTTGTAATGGAATATTCTCCACTGCGAATTACTTTAAAAAAAAATTGTAATTTGTAATGGAACGTGCACACATTACACATTACTTTTTTATTTGTAATGGAACACGCATCCATTACACATTACTTTTTCATTTGTAATGGCACATACATCCATTAAACATTACTTTTTTTATTTGTAATGAGACAAGCATCCATTACACATTACTTTTTTTATTTGTAATGGGACATGCATCCATTACACATTAATTTTTTATTTGTAATGGAACAAGCATCCATTACACATTACTTTTTTATTTGTAATGGAACACGCATCCATTACACATTACTTTTTTATTTGTAATGGCACATGCATCCATTACACATTACGTTTTTATTTGTAATGGGACATGCATCCATTACACATTACTTTTGTAATTTGTAATGAAAAAATTGTCCAATACACATTGTTTAAAGTAATGGGTAATGCATTACTTTTACATTATTATTTTCACAACTCCGCACTGAACCAAAAATGATAATATAAATAAAATAAAATAAAATGAAAGAATTAATGAATTAAATGAATTTTTTTCAATTTAATAATCGATAAATAAAATATTTTTAGAATCCTTGGAAGTAGCTCTTGCAAAAATTTTATTGTTACAATTTTTTCGAAACTTTTGAAAATTAGTTTGTTCGTTGTAAATATATTAATAAATATTATGTGAAAAAAAGAATTGCAAAAATATTTTTTTTTTTACCGAGCTCGAAAAAAAGCTCAAAATGTATGTCTCTAGACCAGAATACCGCCTTAAGGTACGAAACCCTGCAAAAATAAGGAGCGTGAAGAAACATGCGCGAAAACATCGTACATATATATTTGATGGTTTTTTTCCCCCGATGCTGCCCGAATATTAATGAATGTAAACGTATAGATTTGGCATGATCTTTCGTCGTTGAAAACCTTGGCTTCTCAAACTCACGAATCTTTAATAATTTTGAATACTTCAACTCCAGGCAAGATTCAGAATACACAATCCTATGGGGAATTATCATTTCCCACCAACTGGGGTCTCATTTGAGGGGTCATAGCTGTTGATGAATAAATTAATAACAAAAAAGTCGGGAAAAAAAATATTTCTCCAATTTTAACAAACCCTTCGGATCAATTTTTCGCGATTTTCAAACTTTTCTACTGACTGAACTAAAAAGACTAATTGCCATGAGAAAATATTTGCAACGAAAAAAAAGCTGTTTCTGAAATGTAATTAAATTTTTAGCGGATTATAGAGTTACCTGCATGAGGCAAGCAGATTTTGATCGAATCACATTTTTTTTTTTTAATTATTGATTTTTCTCCATTGCCGACTGTTAGTATTACAGAATACGTTGTTATCGACCAAGCGGTAATAATTTTTTTTAAAATGATATTCTAATAATTCAGTAGTTTTGAGGATTTTTTCTATTCGTCTAGCTCTCATTATAGAGATTCATTAAGAGAAAGCCAAGGATGAATCGCTTCTGTAACCCACAAACTATATATGCATACATATCATACATATGCAGGGTCATTCCATGTCAAATCAACTAAGAGTTGGAATCGACCCCTTTCAATTGCGATGAAATTTTGTCAGAAATTTTCGTTTTTAATAAATCGAAGTTCTACCAAAGGAAAAAAATTAAAAAATTTTGTTTCAAAAGTTATGCAAGATTCAAAATTTTACAATTTTTTTAAATCTTTCAAGTTTATTTTCTAAATTTTTCATATATTATAGTTAGTATGTAAAAATCGTTCTGGGTTCATCTTGAAGAGTTTGTGGCTACGAAAAAAAAATATTCCGAAACAAATTTATGAAAAAATGATGAATTTGGTGAATTTTGAATTTTCAAAAATCGTGAAAATCCACGATCAACATAAAATTTTTGGTTCAATTTTTTTTCACATAATACCTTGTACTGATCTTGAAAGATCCTGAAATTTACAGGATGGTGATTTTTTGGTTCAAGAATATAAATTTTTGAATTATGATTGTTAAAAAATTTTGTTTGCCTCTCACTGAAATAAAGTTAAGCAATTAGTTTCATAATTTTGGGCAGTAAAAAAAAGTAAAAGTAACAGTATTTTGGTAAAAAAAAATTTTTTTAGCAAATTTCAAAAATTTACATTTTCGAAACAAAAAAACGCCATCCTGAAAATTTCACTATATCTTTTAAGATCAGTACAAGGTAAAATATACAAAAAAAATTGAACCAAAAATTTAATGTTGATCGTGGATTTACGCGATTTTAAAAAATTCAAAAATTCATATTTAAAAAAAAACAAAAAACTTTCCGTAAACTTCAGGATCTTTTAAGATCATTACAAGATATAGCAAAAAAATGGAACCAAAAATTTAATGTTGATCGCAGATTCGCACGATTTTAAAAAATTCAAAATTCTCCATCAAATTCATCATTCGTCAAAAACTTTTTTCGGAATATTTTTTTTCTCGTAGCCACAAGTATACTCTTCAAGACGACAGAACGTTTTTTTGTAACTATAATAGTTTTCGAGACATTTAAAAAATAAACTTGAAAGATAAAATTGTAAAATTTTGAATCTTGCATAACTTTCGACAAAAAATTTTTAAAATTTTTTCCTTTGGTAGAACTTCGTTTTATTAAAAACGGAAACTTCTGACCAAATTTCATCGAAATCGAAAGGGGTCCATTCCAACTCTTGGTCGATTTGACACGGAACGACCCATATATTCGCTCAAACCATCTTTCCCTCTCTCGGTCTCCCACTCTGTCTGTCTGTCTCGCTCCACCTCACCACTTTTCCGTCTTTGAGCCATCCGGCAATGCGGCCACGCATTACGATTTGATCATTCGGATTGCACCAGCCGTCGCATAATTCATCATTCAAAAAAGTGAACTTTCCTGCTTCCATATTTCGCGCGGATCGTTTTACACATATTTTCATTCCTATCATACATCGTATATATTCCACGAGGCGTTCTACAAAATGCCGGTAGAAAAACTCGAAAAATTGAGCCTGGGTAATATATCATGTTTACACATACTTGACATTTCAATCGCTGATCTGGTTTCATCAATTCATCAATTCAACAATTCAACAATTCATCAATGCAACAATTCGCCAATTCATCAATTCAACAATTTCAAAATTCTTTTGAAACATTTTTTTTTTCTTACCTGCAGATGGCATTTACACGTCGGAGAAAATTGGCGACGATGAGACCGGACTTGGCACGGAATCACAGCCTTTCAAGACAATCCTTCGCGCAATGAGACACGCCGGCAACGAACCATTTCCAACGATATATCAGGATTCCCAGAGAGAAACGGACGGCAAGTACGAGCCGGCGGCCAAATCGCAGCTGAAAAAGGTTCACAAAATATGGGTCAGAGAACAGTACAAGAACGAGGACAAGGAAAAACGTCTTCTGGAGGACGAAGAAAAACGCCTGAAGAATCTGGAAGACGCCAAGGGAATTGTTCTCCGGGAGGACGAATCCTTGCCCCGAGCCAAGAAAATCAAAATCAAAGATGCGGAAGAGCATAGAAATCAGAGAATCAAGATATGCGGCTGGGTTCACAGACTCAGGAGACAAGGTTTCGATTATTTCCTTCCTGCTGTATCGAAAAGAGTACACCTTAATTAGCATAATTTTTGTCACTTTTTTTTTTTTTTTACATTCCAGGCAAATCTCTGATGTTCATAACTCTCAGAGACGGCACTGGCTTTTTGCAATCTGTTCTCAACGATACTCTCTGTCAGACTTACGACGCGCTTCTCCTGGCCACAGAAGCGTCCGTCGAACTCTACGGAGTGATCAACGTTTTGCCCGATGGAAAAACTGTAAGCCATCGAGTAGTTTTGTACTTTATCTTTTAATTCCAGGTTTTACGCCTCAAAATTGCTCTCAACGAGAAAAAATTCCTTGCAAAAGATATATTAGCAGCAACATTGATAACACAGGCCCACAAAAAAAAAGTTGTGTATGCTGGGTGTCCCAGTACGTTTTTCCTACTTATTTTGTCCCGCTGAATACGAATCTGAAGTTAGAATTAAGGGTCGCACATGAAATGTTCGAGAAAATCCATAAAAACTGATAAAAATCATGATCTAGTGCACAAAAAAAAAATTGTGTATGCTGGGTGTCCCAATACATTTTTCCTCCTTATTTTGTCCCGCTAAACACGAATCTGAAGTTAGAATTAGGGGTCGCACATGAAATGTTCGAGAAAATCCATAAAAACTGATAAAAATCATGATCTAGTGCACAAAAAAAAAAGTTGTGTATGCTGGCTGTCCCGATACGTTTTTCCTATTTTGTCTCGCTGAACACGAATCTGAAGTTAGAATTAGAGGTCGATGAGGAAATGCTCGAGAAAATCCATAAAAACTAATAAGATATGATATTTTTATCAGTTTTTATGCATTTTCTCGAGCTTTTCCTCATCGACCCTTAATTCTAACTTTAGATTCGAGTTCAACGGGACGAAATACGTAGGAAAAACGTAGTGGGACACCCAGCACACACAACTTTTTTTTGTTGGGAAAATCCATAAAAATATCATGATACTGTAATCAGTTTTTATCGATTTTCTCGAGCATTTCTTCATCGACTCCTAATTCTAACTTCAGATTCGTGTTCAGCGGGACAAAGTACGTAGGAAAAACGTATTGGGACACCCAGCATACACAACTTTTTTTTTGTGCGAAAAGATTGCTAGATCATGATTTTTATCAGTTTTTGTGGATTTTCTCGAGCATTTCAAGTGCGACCCCTAATTCTAACTTCAGATTCGTGTTCAGCGGGACAAAATACGTAGGAAAAATGTAGTGGGACACCCAGCACACACAACTTTTTTTTTTTTTAGGCCTGTGTAATTGATCATTGCCAGGTTGAATTCTGATGATTATTTTTCCGACCCAAATGTCGGCCAATAGAATTGCACCATTCGACGTCACGTGGTACAACCTACATGGTATTATACTGATAATTTTTTGATTATTTTCTCTGGTAGTTGCTATATATAAAAAACAAAACATGATCCAGTCAAATTAACCACACGTCAAACTGACAGGTTGAATTCAATTGTGAAAATTGGAGATTTTGCATGAAAATGAGTCGATTTGGAGTTTGTTCTCTGTCCACCATTGATAAAAAAGTCAAAGGAAATGTTCCCATTAATACGGAGAAGGCAAACAAAACAGTTTGGAACCAATTTACTACTGTTAACTGTTCATTTCATCTCATGGTGCAATTCTATTGGCCGACATTTGGGACGGAAAAATAATCCCCCGAATACCACACGAGCTTCAAAATTATCTGGCATTTCCCTCAAGGTTCCCTGCAAACAAATAAAGTCGTCAAGTTTTTCAGGAAAAACTTGACTCCTTCATTTGTTTGCAACGAACCTATCGGGAAATACCCGATAATTTTGAAGCTCTTGTGGTATTATAAGTGAAAAAATAATTATCATTTGCTTTTCATTATCATTTGTTCTGCTTAAAAGACAACTTTCTTCTTCACAAACAAATACGCAGTTATTGTAATCATGAAATTTATGAGACTGACGCAAAAAGGAATAAAGTCCGTGCACATCTGAATAAACAAATGTTTAAACAAACAGGCTCCGGGAGGTCACGAGCTGTCCGTTGATTATTGGCGACTGATCGGAGCATCGCCGCCCGGAGGCGCAGATTCGATCCTGAACGAGGAGGCGCATCCTGATGTGCAGCTCGACAACAGGCACATCATGATTCGCGGCGAAAACGTTGGTGGAATCTCGATTTATCGTCGATTCTCATTAATTCCATAAATTTTAAACACATTCAGATGAAAATCTCGAAAAAACAAAACTTTGGACACCATTAAAAAAGGTCTGAAACGTTTTTTTATGCCATTTCGCTGGAAGTCAACGTAGACTAATTTAACGAACGGCATTTTAAAGGGGAAGAATTCGACTTCATTTCCTGATTTTAAAAATTATTTTTACAATTTGTTTTTAGATTCGGACTTTATTTTGAAAACAGCTGTTTTTCGTCTTTTTCCCCTCTCTTCGGGTGCACCCATAATCCAGAGGAATTTTTTTAAATACATTTTTACGATTGAATT
Organism: Alloplasta piceator; assembly: GCA_946863875.1. NCBI lineage: Eukaryota > Metazoa > Arthropoda > Insecta > Hymenoptera > Ichneumonidae > Alloplasta > Alloplasta piceator. Next base: position 42,364,801 of record OX333076.1, on the reverse strand, counting down.
CATAAAAGGGAAAGTTTAAACTTCAATTTCCTTTTTTTTTAAACTTTGAGCGATTTTTTTTTTCCAAAGTTATTCTGTTTTTTGTGAAAAAAGAGGAAATTTGAAAAATCACGTATAACATGAAAACAAAGAGGATTCATGAAAAACTTCAAGATAGCAAAAAGTTGCGTCTGTTTACGATTGGATTCATAAAGGGAAAAGTTTGAGCTTTAATTTCCTTTTTTTTTTAACTTTCAGCGATTTTTTTTTCCAAAGTTATTCTGTTTTTTTGTGAAAAAAGAGGAAATTTGAAAAACCACGTATAACATGAAAACAAAGAGGATTCATGAAAAATTTGAAGATAGCAAAAAGTTGCGTCTGTTTTTGTTAAGTGCAGAGGAATTTTTCCAGATTTTTTTCCCAACATTTTTTTTTCTTATTTTCTCATTTTTTTCTAATTTTTTCCCCTAATTTTTTTTCCAGCCTTGACATGAGAAAACAAAATTTTGGAAAAAAAAAATCGGAAAAAAATCCTCTGAATTCGACAAAAACAGACGTAACTTTTTGCTTTCTTCAAGTTTTTCATGAATCCTCTTTGTTTTCGTGTTATACGAGATTTTCCAAATCTCCTCTTTTTTCATAAAAAACAGAATAACTTTGGGAAAAAAAATCACTGAAAGTTTTTTAAAAAAGGAAATTGAAGCTCAAACTTCCCTTTATGAATTCACCCGTAAAAATGTATTTAAAAAAATTTCTCTAGAAGACGGGTGCACCTGAAGAGAGGGGGAAAAAAGGCGAAAAACAGCTGTTTTCAAAATAGAGTCCAAACCTAAAAACAAAATGCAAAAATAATTTAAAAAACGGGAAACGAAGCCGAATTCTTCCTCTTCAAAATGCCGCTTGTCAAGATTAATTTACGTTGACTTCCGGCGAAATGGCAAAAAAAAACCGTTTCAGACCTTTTTTTTTAATGTCCGGAAACTTTTCGCCGGTATAAGCTTACCTAATTAGAATTTTAACACAGACTTCCCGAGTTCTCGTCATGAGATCGGCCCTGCTGCAGGCATTCCGCGATCATTATCAGGCCCGGGGTTACTGCGAGGTAACGCCCCCGACGATGGTGCAGACTCAGGTCGAGGGTGGATCCACCCTCTTCAAGCTCGATTATTTTGGGTAAGCGGCAAAGTTCGATATCACATTAAAAAAAAAAAAAAAAGACAAGAAAGAAAATGAAATAATTTCGAAGTGAGCAAAAAAAAAAATTAAATCTATTTTTCAGGCAAGAGGCGTTTCTCACTCAGAGTTCTCAGCTTTACCTTGAAACTTGTATCCCGGCAATGGGCGATGTTTACTGCATCGCACAGTCTTACAGAGCCGAACAATCTCGCACTCGTCGTCATCTCGCCGAATACGCTCACGTGGAGGCCGAATGCCCGTTCATAACGTTCGACGATCTGCTCGATCGCCTCGAGGATCTTATTTGCGACACGGTCGATCGTGTTCTAAAATCTCCGGTCGGTCATCTCGTCAAGGAATTACATCCGGCATTTGAGCCGCCGAAACGACCATTCAAGCGCATGAATTACAGCGACGCGATCGTTTTCCTGAAAGAGCACAACATCACCAAAGACGACGGAACCTTTTACGAGTTTGGCGAGGTATTCCCGCAGATCGTTAATGATCTTACCAAATTTCTCTTTTTTTTTTCCTCCGTCTTACCGATATTGATTGAATATCGTGTTTTTTTTTGGACGCTTCATTCAGGACATTCCTGAGATGCCCGAAAGAAAGATGACCGATCTGATAAACGAGCCGATAATGCTCTGCCGATTTCCGGCCGAGATCAAATCGTTTTACATGTCGCGCTGTCGCGAGGACAAACGTCTAACGGAATCGGTTGACGTTCTCATGCCCAATGTCGGTGAAATTGTCGGTGGCTCGATGCGTATCTGGGATCACGATGAGCTCATGGAAGGATACAAACGCTCAGAAATCGATCCGACACCCTACTATTGGTACACCGATCAGGCAAGTTATTGATATCCGCAATTATCGATCATTTTCCTGTTGATTGAACCAATTTTCGATATCTGGGTCATTCCATGTAAAATCGACCAAGAGTTGGAATCGACGCCTTTCAATTTCGATGAAATTTGATCAGAAGTTTTCGTTGTTGATAGAACGAAGTTCTACCAAAGGAAAAAAATGTAATAATTTTTTTTCGAAAGTTATGCAAGATTCAAAATTTCACAATGTTTTAAATCTTTCAAGTTTATTTTTTAAATATCTCGAAAACTATTATAGTTACGAAAAAATTGTTCTGCGTTCCTCTTGAAGAGCATACTTGTGGCTACGAAAAAAAATATTCCGAAAAAAAATTTGAAAAATGAATTTGGAGAATTTTGAATTTTTTAAAATCGTGCAAATCCAGGATCAACATTAATTTTTTGCGTCAATTTTTTTTATATGATACCTTGTATTGATCTTAAAGTATCCTGAAATTTTCAGAGTTTTTTGTTTTTTCAAAAATGTGAGTTTTTGAATTTTTAAAAATCGTGTAAATCCACGATCAACACGTAATGATCAACAGATGTTGATAAAAAAAATCAGAATATAGTTATTAACATCTAAAAAGTTATCTGTTAAATGTTCAAGACCCGAGGGTAAGTTGTTCGTGAGAAATAAATAAAAATGTGAGTCCTAAATAACATGTGCTCTTATGGGATACTGTCTATAAATATTAAATGCACAATCATTATAATACAGATTTTGACGAAAATTTAAGAATTAATGAAAAAGTATCTGAAGAACATTTTTAGAGCTTCATAAAATTGATTAGGTACTTGTGAGATTCATAATAAATTAATTAGTCTCGAAAATGCTGATTATTTTGAGGTTAAGCATTGTCAATGACTACGCTAGTCATCGCTTATTTTGAGGTTAAGCGTTGACAATTTTCTTTTGACTCACTCGGTACCAGATGAACCTCCTTAAGATCTTGAAAATTACAGGATGGTGTTTTTTTGTTTAAAATTTCTGGCTCTTTTAATATCTGTACAAGTTATTACATTTAAAAAATTGAACCAAAAATTTAATGTTGATCGTAGATTTACACGATTTTTGAAAATTCAAAAATTTATATTATTGAAAAAACAAAAAACACCTTTCTGAAAATTTCAGGATCTTTTAAGAACAGTCGAAGGTTTTATATTTAAAAAATTGAACCAAAAATTAAATGTTGATCGTGGATTTGCACGATTTTTTAAAATTCAAAATTCTCCAAATTCATCATTTTTGAAAAAAAAAAAATTCAGAATATATTTTTTTTTTTCGTAGCCACAAGTTATACTCTTCAAGACGAACCCAAAACGATTTTTACGTAACTAATTTTCGAGATACTTAAAAAATAAACATGGAAGATTTAAAAAAATGTAGAATTTTGAATCTTGCATAACTTTCGAAAAAAAATTATTAAATTTGCTTCCTTTGGTAGAACTTGGTTCTATCAACAACGAAAACTCCTGACCAAATTTCATCGAAAGTGAAAGGGTTTGATTCCAACTCTTGGTCGATTTGACATGGAATGACCCGTTTGTAAAACTCAGAAAACTCTGAATATCGAGATTTATCGACGTTTTCAAAGATTTTTTATAAAATTTATGTAAAAATTGCAGCGTAAATATGGATCTTGCCCTCATGGTGGATACGGCCTGGGATTGGAGAGAATTCTCTGCTGGCTTCTCAATAGATATCACATTCGCGATGTCTGCCTCTATCCTCGATTCCTCGAGCGTTGTCGTCCGTAAATTCTTCCAATATTGGCTCCGTTGTATACCACAAAAAGCATATAAATACGGAAAATTTAAACGCAGCATTTTGGTGTGATACAAAGCACTTTCGCTCGGTTCGAATTGTTTTTTCCTCTTTTTTTTCCACTTTCGTAGTTACAATTTACATACAGTTATAACGTGTTCAATTACACAGCGGAGGAGTTATTCAAAGCAACAAAAAAAAAACAACATTCTTTCGTCGTAAATTCCATTATAACAATAATAATGTGCATTTCGGATAACTTTTACAATACTGCGTGAGTTGGACTATAATAGCTAAGTCTACATTTTTCTCCTCGTTAAATTGCTTCGTACTCAATTGGCTTAACAACAACAACAATGTAAACATATATATGTATATATACATATATATACGTATATATATTATTCGCATTATGTATTTATACACAAATATATACCGCTATATTATCAATAACAGGTAAACTTGTATAATAATTTCCAACAAGTTCCTCCATTCGTCTTTTTTCTCCTTTCCATTTTTTTTTCAAATTTTTCTCGTATCGTTGATTCAACGATGAGAGAATTTTCTTGTCCGATCGTTCGCGATTGTAATAAATAATAAAAACTCGGCCTTCCTGCGGCTGTTTCGGACACAAACAAAAAAAAAGGAGATTAGAGCGTGTCGTTGGGTCATTCATTCGACATAATCATATTCAATTCCAAACGTGACAATGAATCGCGCGAATTGGAAAAGTTGGCTGTACAATCATACGCCCAATGAAATTCCCGTTAATTAGTTAGATCGACGATTACGCGAAGGACGTTTAAATTACGAGTTTTACAGAAGGAACAACGAATGGAAGAATCCGGAATTACATTCTCGCCCTCTCATTTATTCGCTTTTATCTCGAGAATTAAGAAAAAAAAAAAAAAAACGATAAAATTTTATGCGAAATCCACGTATGGCACGTACGCAGCAAAAAGTTAATTTTTCATCGGAACAACTATGTGTGTGTGTATATATTAGGGTGAATGTAAAATTTTGAAAACTGTTGGTTACCCTCAAAAATCAAAGATATCGTTGAAATATAGGTCTCAGTGCAACGGGACGTTTAAAAACGCCATTTTTAGCGTTAAATTCACATTATCACTGATAAACGGAAACAGATGATTCAAAAAGTTCTGCATTTTTTATACAAAGTGCCCAGATATGTACTCTTTCAAACCCATATTTAGTGAACACAAATGGTTCACATCTTCGTAAAAAAATCGCTGAAAATCAATATTTTTACTATTTTTCAATTAATTATATCATTAAATATTGATTTTTGTTTTCTAAAACGTTTTTATATTTCTTCCATCTTATTTCTTGTAAAACTCGGTAATTAATTAATTATATCATTAAATATTGATTTTTTTCTTCTAAAACGTTTTTATATTTCTTCCATCTTATTTCTTGTAAAACTCGGTATCAGTATTTCTTACAATGCGAAAATTGCTAAAAAGTAAATCTTTATTTTGGAAATTTTCATATTTAATTTTTAAATAATGATTCATTTTTGAGCAATTTTAGCATTGTAAGTAATACTTATACCGAGTTTTACAAGAAAAAAGATGGAAGAAATACAAAAATGTCTTAGAAGACAAAAATCAATATTTAATGATATAATTAATCGAAAAATAGTAAAAATATTTATTTTCAGAGATTTTTTTTCGAAGATATGAACGATTTGTTAATGTTCGATAAATATGGGTTTGAAAGAGTACATATCTGCCCAGTGGACACAGTAACGTTGCAGCAATGTAACGGCAATGTTACCGTTTGGAACACGTAATATTACATAGACGTTACATGCAAGTTACATGTAAGTTACAATTTCCTACTCAGCAATAAAACATTGTTATATAACAGTTATGTAACCGCGATATCGGAAGGTAATGTTACATTAATGTGACTGTTATATTGCATTTATATAACAGCAATATTATTGTGATATCATTGTAATATTTCAGTTGTATTACTGCAATATTGGTAAAAACGTTATATACCAGTTATGTAACCTGCATATAACAAATGGTACATAACATGTTAGTTCCACGTTATGTAACAGTTATATGTATCACAAGAATAAAATTGTAACATTACATGTAACTTCCATGTTACATTGCTGTAACATAACGTGTTCACTGGGTGAGCATCTTATTTAAAAAATTTAGAATTTTTCGAATGATATGTTTCCGTTTATCGGTGACAAAGTGAATTTAACGCTAAAATGGCTTTTTTTAAACGTCCCGCGCGCCCTCTATATATTGTCAAAAAATCGAATCGTTGCACTGAGACCTTTATTTCAATGATATCTTTGATTTTTGGGGGTAGCCAACAGTTTTCAAGATTTTCGATTCACCCTAGTGTATATATATATATATATATATATATATCTGTATTAGTTCGAAATAGGAATATCACTGTTCATCAGGACGTTCATAAAGATGTTTTTTTTTTTAGGCGATAGGAATGATTGTTAGAGAATAGGCTTTGAGAACGAGCAATGATACAACTGTACCTTTCGATTTAGAGTAACAGTTGAGAAAGCCAATATCGCGCACGCACACAAAAACACATCAAATGCCATTTTATAGAGACAAAGATTCTCTTTCGTTTTTTTTTTTTCGTTTTTCCGTCATTACGTCGATTCCGGACATATCCGGCATTTTGTAATCGATAATAATATTCCTTGATCGACTATAAGTTGCATACAAGTATGGAGGTTCGCTCGTATCTGATTTTTGTTTTGTCGTCAGGAAATTTCTAATATAGTGTGTGAACGACACAGTCACGTTCCGGCAACTGACGAACTTTCATCGAACCATCAGCGCCGCATGAAAACAAACGTCCCGCTGAATCCACTTGCAATTGCGTTACCCCCTGAATATCGAGGATGAATTACAGATTAGTTTTTTTTTTTTTTTGCTCAAGTTAAATTCTCATTTCATAGATGAATGAGCGACTGACCTGGCCGATATTCTTGAAGAAGCTCGATCTCGGATGTTCCCCCGGGAAGGAATACAAGAGCGAATGGACCGTTAATCCCCAAACCTAATCGGGATTGGAGCAATTTACATATTAATCGAGCGTCAATTCGTATATTTTAGAAAATGATGAATAACCCGCTGACCTTGATGTCACCGTCCCCGGCGCCACTGACGAAAAATTCTTCGTGAGGATCCAGAGCGAGACACTTTATGGCGGACTCGTGAGCCTGAAATCTGTGTCTCTGCTGTCGTTGTCTAACGTCGAATATATTTATCGCTCCCTTCTTTCCGCCGCTTATCAATAATTGATGCTGCGGTGCCAATATCACCGAACTCGCGCCCTGATCGTGACACGTGAATCCTGCATCGATTTATAAATAATTAGCCAATCGGAAAAATCACTCAGGTAGAGTTTTGAATAAATTTAACGTGTTTTCAAAGTTCGATTTTACCCTGGACGAGAGACTTGTTTTGGGGTAGCAAAGTGTCCCAAAGTGCGACGTTGCGACCCTCCGAGCCATGACCAGCTGTTGCGACCAAACTGCACGCCCCCAAGAAGACAAAATCGGATGTGACCTTGCTGTGACATTGGTAATTCTGAAAAGAAGAATGACATCCGAATTTAGAAAATAGCAAGGAAAATATTTTGGGGTAGGCATTCTTGAGTAAAAAATATTAGCGGATGGCGGAGAAAATTGGGGCATTTTTTTCTTCCTCATATTTTTGTGGAGATACAATTTATAGTACAAGATACAATATAGATACAATTTTTTTAAAAATTCTAATTCTTAGCACAAAGTTTGTGAGTACTCTTACTTTTGTAATCTTGCACCTACCAAGCTGATTTTTTTTGTGAGGATACATTCATGGGAATGAAAAATAATACTGAATTTCAGAAAAATCGCTTGAGAGGTTCGGTTAAAATTTTTTTTTTTCAAATTTTCGAAAAATACTTGTGAACACTAAGTTTCCTAATTCAGCAGCTATCGAGTTCATTTTTTAGCACCAATACACTAGATGACAAAAACAATTGATAAAGTGATTGAACGGAATTGCTAAAAACATCAACATACATGTCGTAATAACTCATAAAGATGATAAAGAAGGCCCTTGTAAAGGAGGCTTGACGAACGACGGAAAAAAATGAGGAAACTACACTACCGGCAAAAAGTTTCCGGACAAAACTTAAAGGGGAAGAATTCGGCTTCATTTCAAAATTTTTTAATTATTTTTACAATTTGTTTTTAGATTTAGACCCTATTTTAAAAAACAGCTGTTTTTCGCCATTTTTCCTCACTCTTCAGGTACACCCATCTTCTAGAGGAATTTTTTAAAATACATTTTTACGATTGGATCCATAAAGAAGAAAGGTTGAGCTTCAATTTCCTTTTTTTTAACTTTGAGCGATTTTTTTTCCAAAGTTATTCTATTTTTGGTGAAAAAAGAGAAAATTTGAAAAATCCCGTATAACATGAAAACAAAGAGGATTCATGAAAAACTTAAAAGATACCAAAAAGTTGCATCTATTTTTGTTGAGTGCAGAGGATTTTTTTTTCCCTAATTCTTTTCCAGCCTCAACATGAGAAAACAAAATTTTGAAAAAAAAATCTGAAAAAATTCCTCTGAACTCAACTTTTTGCTCTCTTGAACAAAAGTTTTTCACGAATCCTCTTTGTTTTCGTGTTATACGGGATTTTTCAAATTTCCTCTTTATCACAAAAAAAACAGAATAACTTTGGAAAAAAAATCACTCAAAGTTTTATAAAAAAGGAAATTGGAGCTCAAACTTTCTCCTTTACGAATCCAATCGTAAAAATGTTTTAAAAAATTTCCTCTAGAAGATGGATGCCCCTGAAGAGAGGGGAAAAAGGCGAAAAACAGCTGTTTTCAAAATAGAGTCCGAATTTAAAAACAATTTGTAAAAATAATTAAAAAATCAGCCAAGTTCATTTCCCTTTAAAATGCCGCTTGATAAATTAGTCCACGTTGACTTCCGGCGAAATGGCATAAAAAACGTGCCAGACCTTTTTTGAAGGGCATAAAATTTGGTTGAAAAAATAAAATGCTTACGAAAAACGGCCGAGTCGTTCCTTCTCTGCAAGCAACTTGGAACAGACTGAGGTGACCATCAGAATCGGCAACGCCAAATTTATTACCATGCTGTGAGAAACGTACGCGCGTTACTTTGGCAAAAGTTCCCGATGGTCTCGGTGTTGCCACCGCCGTTTGATGACCCCATTCCCACAACGAAACCGAACCATCCTGGGATCCTGTCAAGTCTGAAAAAACAAATTCCACGATTATAAAGCGACTCCCAAGAATTTTCTGTCTTTTGACTCGTTCAATATGAGTGGGTTACTTACACAGGGGCAAAAGTGGATGCGACGAGACTCTCCTTATACCGTCGATTTTGTGTTTCAGGATCTATTACAGCAAGACACAAAATGCCAAAGTATTACGGACTCGTGTTTATCGCAGTATGACACTAAACATTTAGTGTTCCTAATTCAGTATTTAAATATTAATTGACAAATGATAAATAATTCATTTGAATCCTATGTACACTTTTTTAATACGGTTTATAACATGTCGACTCAATCAAGATCTTGCCTTAAGCCCTGATACTTGTTCATAATTTTTTTACGATTTTATCAAGATTGTTCAGCAGATCTATTTTTTTTTTTTTTTTAGATTTCATCCATAAGCCTTTGCAGAAAAAAGGGAACTCTTTGCAACAAAGCATAATGCATGGATTTGAAAAAGTGTGGAAAATTCTCAAATTGTGAATGCAAGAACTTCCCCATTATAAAAAAAATCGTAAAAAAAATTGTGAACAAAATTTGAGGATCCGGGTGAGATTTCGATTGATCCCACATGGACAAATCGATAGACATATATTTATTTATCGGCCGTATGTGGCATGCATAACAAAAAATTTGAAAAATAAGGCTAAGTGGACGCAATTTGAATTTGCCCAAAACGTCAGAAAAATTGGTTTTGTTGATACGAAACATGCAATATGAAAAAAATAAAATAACATATTGAACATCAATATTATACACCCGCACACCCTTAAAAAAGCAACTACGAGAACGTATAAAAATAAAAAATAAAATCTCCGGACAAGTGGGCAACGATAAAAAAAACATGAAAAATACAAAGTTACAGAAAAATGACAAATAGTGTTAGTGGACAAAAACAGATATGGCACTAGGAGAGGCTAGGGTTTTGGTTTTCTTTTTTTTTTCTTCTTTTTTTCTTTTTTTCTTTCAGATGTTTAGATCATGTTAGTCTCACCGGCTTCAACAAGTGTTTGCTCCTATCAGCAACAAACTGACAGAAGCGCAGGTCGTGGGAGCCAGGAAAAGCGGGCATCCCCTTCATCTGATCGAGAGAGAGAGAGAGAGCGCGCGAGTGAGCCATCAGTGACGCGGACCAAGTTTGAGATTAGGCAAGCATTGAACAAGCAACATTTTTTTCTCCGTCACCATCACATGTTGCACAACCCCCAAACTCACGCGTTGTTAATTAAATTTATCGCCAACGTGCGTACTTTTAATTTTTTTTTTTCATTATTTCATTTGTGAGAATATATCGGTTTTAAATCTTTTTTCATTTTATTATTTCATTTTTTTTTTCAATTATTTAATTTGTGAGAATGTATCTGTTTTAAATCTAAAGCCCCAAGGGGTAGGGCAACAGTGCAATATTTATACGGGATAATGAGAGTCAAAGCAACCCAATTTTCACCCTCACACTGTTAGATCCTGATTCATGTTTTTTTTGACAAAAAATTGCCCATAGGGCTGATAAAATTGCGTAATTGTTCAATATCTTTCTGAGATTTTGGAGAACAAAAATTTGATCAAGAGATTGAGAAAAAAAATCATCAACCAAATCTAAAAGAGGGTGAGAATAAAACGGTCGAATTGATTTGACATATTCCGCATATACACTATTGGCGAAAAGTTTCCGGACAAAACTTCAAAAAAGATCTGGAACGTTTTTTTATGCCATTTCGCCAGAAGTCGACATCAGTGATCGGCAGGATCGATTTTTTTATCAACGATATTGATTTTATTAATTATTTTTTCTAAAAATTCATAATTAGTCAAAAAATATTACTCATTTTTTATAAAAATTCATAATATTAAATTAGTAATTAATAATTAGTGACAAAATTAGTAACTAGAAACAAAATATTAGTAAAATTAGTATTTAACGACAAAATATTTCTAATTTTTCCAAAGAAATTAGTAATTAGCGAAAAAATATTACCAAGTTTTTTCTAAATATAGTAATTGGCAAGGAAGATATTACTAATTAATTTTAAAAAAAAACAGTAATTTGTCGAAAAGTATTGTGTATATTACCGTACTTCTGTGTACGGATTGAGTGAGCTCAAACAACTCTATTCAAAAAGTTGTTTTATTTTTTATAATAACTAGATCTTTTGAATATTTCACACATTAGTCCTTATTGTATCGAATCCCATACAATATCGCATAAGTTATTATTAATACGAATAATTTAATCAGTACATATTAAAAAAGGCATTAGTAATTTTTTTTATTTATTACTTTTTCCAAAATTAATACAATATTTCTCCACAAATTATTGATTTTTTTGTTATTTAGCAATATCTTTCTCGCTAAATACTAATTCTTGGAAAAAGTTAGTAATATTTTTTTGCTGATTATGAATTTTTCGAAAAAATTGGATAATAAAAATAGATAGATTTTTTTTTGGCGATCACTGGTCAACGTAGATTAATTAAACAAGCGACATTTTAAAGGGGAAGAATTCGGCTTTATTTCCTGATTTTTTAATTATTCTTAAAATTTGTTTTTAGATTTGGACTCTATTTCGAAAACAGCTGTTTTTCGCCTTTTTTCCCTCTATCCTCAGGTACACTCATCTTCTAGAGGAATTTTTTTTTACACATTATTACAATTGTATTCATAAAGAGGAAAGTTTGAGCTTCAATTTCCTTTTTTTTTTTAACTTGGAGTGATCTTTTTTTCCAAAGTTATTCTGTTTTTTGTGAAAAAAGAGGAAATTTGAAAAATTCCGTATAACACGAAAATAAAGAGGATTCATGAAAAACTTCAAGATAGCAAAAAGTTGCGTCTGTTTTTGATGAATGAAGAAGAATTTTTTCAGATTTTTTCCCCAACATTTCTTCCCTCATTTTCTTTCCAGCCTCAACATGAGAAAACAAAATTTTGGAAAAAAAATCTGAAAAAATTCCTCTGAACCCAACAGAGATGGACGCAACTTTTTGCTCTCTTGAAGTTTTTCATGAATCCTCTTTGTTCTCGTGTTATACGGGATTTATCAAATTTCCTCTTTTTTCCCAAAAAAACAGAATAACTTTGGAAAAAAAATCGCTCAAAGTTTTAAAAAAATGGAAATTGAAGCTCAAACTTTTCCCTTCAAGAATCTAATCAAAAAATGTATTAAAAAAAAATTCTTCTGGAAGATGGATGCACCTGAATAGAGGGGGAAAAAGGCGAAAAACAGCTGTTTTCAAAATAGAGTCCAAATCTAAAAACAATTTGTAAAAATAATTCGCTCCCGGCGAAATGGCATGAAAAACGTTCCAGACCTTTTTTGAAGTTTCGTCCGGAAACTTTTCGCGGTAGTGTATCTCATATATTTTTGAATCACCGGCGCTTATCATGCACAAATTGGCCAAAGATATCGCGCAAAAACTGTACACACTTTGGTTTTATGCCGCGCCACTTTTTATCATATATTACGAATGTTATTATTATGATATAAACATTGTTGGGGAATCGTTGATCGAGAGTGCATATTTGTGTGTGGTGCTTGGCAAATGGTATCGACAAACAACTCCACGGTAAAGGTGCTTATTTTTATATTAAATATATATATAATTTTTTTTTGTTGCTTTTTTTATATCATATATATGTAATATCGACACTCGGAAGCAACAACTTTGGTGAGGAGAGATACTTTGTAAGATTTTTAATATTATAAAAAGAATGGGCACGTTTTTTTTCATTTTATATCCTATCTATATATTCAGTGAGGAATGTTGTTAATTTTTTTTTTTTTTTTTTTTTTAAATTACTCACCACACTTGCGCCTCTTCCCGATTGGCCGGCAATGCCAGATTGTGGCTGAGGACTGTTCGATTGTGGACTCTGAGCGAGAAGCGGACGATCTGCTGCGGTCTGTTAATTCGACAGCGAATGATCAGAATCAATGAAATTTCGAATTTTTTTTTGTCAATGAGAGAGAAGAGCTATTGGTAATTCTGCGGAAAGAAGAAATGCTCTTTGGGCAGTCTGACATTAAATGACATTATTGTTTATATGAGAATTTAATTTAGTTAATTTAATATTATTTATTTATTCCTAGGACAACAATTTTTAAGGTACGACCTACAGAAAATTAAAATTTGTTGTCTTAGAAATAAATAAATAATATTAAATTAACTAAATTAAATTAAATTAAATTAAACATTAAAAAACATTATTGTTTATATGATAATTTAATCTAGTTAATTTAATATTATTTATTTATTCCTAGGACAACCATTTTCAAGGTACGACCTACAGAAAATTGAAAATTATTGTCTTAGGAATAAATAAATAATATTAAATTAACTAAATTAAATTAAATCAAACATTAAAAAACATTATTGTTTATATGATAATTTAATTTAGTGAATTAAATATTATTTATTCATTCCTAGGACAACAATTTTTAAGGTGCGACCTACAGAAAATTGAAAATTGTTGTTTTCGGAATAAATAAATAATAAAAAATTAACTAATTTAAATTAAATTAAACATTAAAAAACATTATTGTTTATATGATAATTTAATTTAGTTAATTTAATATTATTTATTTATTCCTAGGACAACAATTTTTAAGGTACGACCTACAGAAAATTGAAAATTGTTGTCTTAGCAATAAATAAATAATATTAAATTAACTAAATTGAATTCTCATCCAAACAATAATGTTTTTTAATGTCAAGGTGCTCAACTTCTTCTTTCTGCAGAATTACCAATAGCTTTTCTCTCTCATTGAAAATAAATAAAAAAATTATGCAGAAAGCATAATTAGCGAATTGTTTACCTGTATGACTAGAAAACTGGTGGGTTGAACGGGTTCCGGATCCACCTGCTTGTTCAAATTTATTATGTCGAATTCGCACTCGTCCTCCAACCACGATGGCAGCTCAAGCAGCAACGAGATATCCATTTCTTGTACCTCACGAGGAGTCGTTAGAGCCATCAAGCCAGCATTAACCTGCCACGAGTCAAAGGCAATTTGAAAAAAAATCAATATATTTTATTTTTATTGTCTTTCTTTTCGATTGCGCGCCAAAATTTTGAAAAACAAAATTGGTTTTTTGACTGGTAAAATGCAAATGGGTGTATTTTTTTTCGACAAATTTATATTACCTGATTGAGGCAGAAGGCACTGATACTATCTTGTTCCTTGTGAATAATCCTAACTGGCTCCGGATGACTCGCAGTACCGCTGTCGCTTCCCTTGTCCTCGCCGCTTCCGCCTCCGCCGCCGCTGGATCCACCACCGCGAGTGACACCACCGTCGACGTTCGTTTGATTGTTACTGTCGAGGATCGACGACAACGACCGTCTCTTTCCGAAGACAGCTCGTATGAATATATCCTGAACGGATTCCTGTCGTACCAGATAGCACCATAAACGATTCGCCGGTGCGGACGAAGCGAGTCGTGTGCTGCGTGAAAAGTCATCGAAAAAAATGTTCATACAAACTATTCGAAAATAAAAAATAGAGTAACGATCTTCTACCGATATCATTATGGATCATTTGTGATAATTGTGGATGAACTTTTAGTGAGCGAAATAAAATAATGAGACAGCAATGTGCAAGTTTCTAATAATGTAGTGGAATATTCTCCACTGGAAATTACTTTTTTTTTTAATTGTAATTTGTAATGGAACGTGCATGAATTATACATTACTTTTTGATATGCAATGGAACACGCATACATTACACATTACTTTTTTATTTGTAATGGAACACGCATCAATTACACATTACTTTTTTTATTTGTAATGGTACATGCATCCATTACACATTACTTTTTTATTTGTAATGGGACATGCATCCATTAAACATTACTTTTTTCAATTGTAATGGAACACGCATCTATTACACATTACTATTTTTATTTGTAATGGAACGTGCATCGATTACACATTACTATTTTCATTTGCAATGGAACATGCATGCATTAAACATTACTTTTTTTATTTGTAATGAAACACCCATCCATTACACATTACTTTTGTAATTTGTAATGGAATACTTGTCCAATACGCATTGTTTAAAGTAATGGGTAATGCAGTACTTTTACATTACTATTTTCACAACTCTGGTGATGAATGAGTGCTCCATTACAAATGACAATTGAAAAAAAGTAATTTGTAGTGAAGAATATTCCATTGCAAATTTGTGTGTTTCTACCACAATTTGGAGCAGGTATTATTTTGCTCAAAGTCTATTAATTTTTCAATGAAAATAATTTGTGTGTATCCAATTTTTGTTAACTTTACTATCGTAGTGGTAAATGTAAAAAATGAAATTCAATAATGGAGTAAAAATTACGCCAAAAAATCACTGTTCATACATTTACCACTACGATAGTAAAGTTAACAAAAACTTGGTACACACAAATTATCTGCGTTGAAAAATTAATAGACTCACCTTTGAGCAAAATAGTACCTGTTCCAAATTGTAGTAGAAACCCACCAATTTGTAATAGAATATTCTCCACTACAAATTACTTTTTTTCAATTGTAATTTGTAATGGAGCACTCATTCATTACACGTTACATTTTTATTTGTAATGGCACACGCATCCGTTACACATTACTTCTATTATTTGTAATGGAACATGCATACATTACACATTACTTTTGTATTTTGTAATGGTACACTTGTCCATTTCACATTATGCATTATTTACAACTCTGATTGATATATTCGTGTGAAATATCTTTCAGGGAAAAAAAATTAGAATGAGAAAATCGACAGGGAAGAAAATCCATACTTGAACGGAGTATTGTCTCTTTCCAGCAAGGAACGATACTTGTGTATCGCTGGTTTTCCCGGCGTCGGTATCGGATCTGGTGCGCAACCCGGTATATAATTCGCCGGAGGTGGACCCTTCGACTCCAGTTCTTCCTTCAAAGATTCTTGCCACTGTGCAGCGATACCGAGAGTACCGTGAATCAATGGGCTGCTGACTGGTAATTCTGTAATTTTATTTTTTGCAATTGAACCAAGTGAAAATTGCAAAAATAAACGCGATATCGATTTCCTCGTAAGAGATTAAAAGATCATATTGATTTTTTCGATTTCTTTCAAAATTAAAATGCAGTATGAAAAAATCTGATGCCAATATATTTAATATTTTTCAAGGTCAAGTAGAGAATTGTGAGGAATTAAAAAAAAAAAAAAATACCTTGCATCTCGATACCGGCAACATTGAGAAATTCTTGCAACTGTCGTTGCATTATCTTTACTATCGCCAATCGGATTATACACCAGCTATATCCATTGGGATTGGTGTGTTCCGTATTGTCCTTTGGTTTATTCTTTGGTTTAACATTCGTGTCGAAAACATCCTCCTCGTCCTCGGACGAGCCAAGATCGGAAACAGCCGAATCGGATGAATCATAGTCTATTTCATCAGCCCATTCGCTCTCGATGCGTGGCTGTGATGGAAAAAAAAACAAGATGATTTAAAAAAAAACCGGTCAAGTGAAACTTGAACCTCGAGGATTCCATATAATATTGAAAAAAAAAACTGAAAACTGGAAATATCTGGAACTTTGCTATTTTAAAAGCTTTTATTTAGTTTCACGTGTTCCAGTGTCTGTAATCAAATCTTGCAAGTTAAATTTGACCCACTTCCCGGTTGCCAATTGAGTTAAAATTTGTCATGCATATGTAAATCGGATGACAATGCAATATTATCACAAAAAATTTGCAAATTTTATGCAAAAAAAATTGTTTCGCAAAATTTGTATTACAATTTTGCTTGAAAATTGTTTTGCAACAAAAAATGTTTCGCATCATTATTTGCGAAAAAAAATGTTTCGCAAAATTGTTTACAAAAAAATTGTTTTGCTAAATTTTGTTTACAAAATGATTTTAAGCAATTGATTTAGAAAATTACTAAACTAGTTATTTAACATCATAAATACTAAAAAGTAAAAAATAAACAAACGAATTTTTTTTTTTTTTAAACAAACTTTTATTGGTTGTTAATAAAAAATAACTAAAAAGTTAAAAATTAACCTATTCCGATTGGAAATAAGTTTTCAAATAAAAGCATGTTACATTTTAACAGCAAGAGAAAAAAGAGGGTGTAACGCGCTTTTATTTGAAAACTTATTTCCAATCGAAATAGCTTTATTTTTAACTTTGTAGTTATTTTTTATCAACAACTAATGAAAGCTTGTTTAAAAAAAAAAATTTCCTTTGTTTCTTCCTATAATTTTTGAAGAATCATCTATAAGTCTGAATTATTGTAGATTCTTTAGCATACAAAGTTCTAAGATAAGAGGAGGGTTGAGAATGGTATTTTCCCCGCATATTTTAAGTGAGAATTAAAAAACGGTGTAATTTAAAATTAGAAGAAAATTGAGTTACTGAAATAAATGGCCGTGATATACGGATAGACGCCACGGAGATGTCACCATAAGGGTACATTTTCTTATCCTTCAGGTTAGTGACCTTGGAAAAGCTCGAGTATGAAAAACTGAGAACTGAGAGAAAAATAATGGAAAAACTCACTTTCATGAGAAAATAGGAAACCATGCTCATCTGCGGAGAAACGAATTGTTCGCGATACGTTGGCTTATCCTCTTTCATGTTGGGCTGTTGGCCGGTAAATTGTCCGAGCAGTTTCATATTTAATTTAACACGTTGCTTCGTCAGGGAAGTCATTGTACTCCACATACCGGCGGCTGTCGTTCCAGCACCGATTTCGCTCGTTATACTATCGGCTCTGTCGACGCTTGCGTTTCCTCCAGCCTGCTTGAAAATGTAGTCCGGTCATTCCGTGTAAAATCGACCAAGAGTTGGAATCAACCCCTTTCAATTTCGATGAAATTTAGTCGGAAGTTTTCGTTTTTAATAAAACAAAGTTCTACCAAAAGAAAATAATTTTAAAATTTTTTTCGAAAGTTATGCAGGATTAAAAATTTCACAATTTTTTAAATCTTTCAAGTTTGTTCTTTAAATGTCTCGAAAATTATTATAGTTTTAAAAAATCGTTCTGGGTTCGTCTTGAAGAGTATTTTTAAGGAAGAAATTTTTGAAGAAAATTTTTGAACAATGATGAATTTGGAGAATATTGAATTTTTTAAAATCGTGAAAATGCACTTTCAACATTAAATTTTTTGTTTCATTTTTTTTATATAATGCTTTGTACTGATCTTAAAAGATTCTGAAATTTTCAGAAAGCTGTTTTTTTGTTTTTTCAAAAATATGAATTTTAAAAAATCGTCTAAATCCACGATCAACATTAAATTTTTGGTTCAATTTTTTTTATATACTACCTTGTACTGATCTTAAAAGGTCCTGAAATTTCCAGGATGGTGTTTTTTTGTTTCAGAAACATACATTTTTGAATTGTGGTAAAAAAATTTTTTTTTTTACCAAAATCCTGTTACTTTTACTTTTTTTTACTGCTCAAAATTACAAAACTACATGATTGCTCAACTTTATTTAACTGAAAGATAAAAAAAAAATTCTTAACCAAAATTCAGAAATGTATATTTTCGAAACAATAAAACACCATCCTGAAAATTTCAGGATCTTTTAATATCAGTACAAGGTATTATATAAAAAAAATTGAACCAAAAATTTAATGTTGGTCGTGGATTTACACGATTTTTAAAAATTCAAAAATTCATATTTTTGGAAAAACAAAAAACACCTTTCTGAAAATTTCAGGATCTTTCAATATCGGCACAAGGTATTATTATATATGGTGCCCCACGAATGAAGGTAATTCTCGTGAAGGTAGATTCGTGACGTAATATCGAGTAGAAAAGTCCTTTGCCATTTTTTGATATTTTGAACCCCAAAATTGGTTTTTATTTAATTAATTATTAATATGTAATATGGAGTAATGGAATGTAATAATGTAATAATGTAATAATGTAATAATGTAATATGTAATATTAATATGTAATATGTATAGTAATATGGAGTAGAAAAGCCCTTTGCCATTTTTTTATATTTTTAACCCCTAAATTGTTACTAATTCAATTAATTAATAACAATGCAGGGGTTCAAAATATCGAAAAATGGCAAAGGACTTTTCTACTCGATATTACGTCACGAATCGACCCTCACGAGGATAACCTTCATTCGTGGGGCACCCAGTATAAGAAAAATTGAACCAAAAATTTAATATTGAAAGTGGATTGTCACGATTTTTGAAAATTCAAAATTCTCCAAATATTTCAAACATTTTTTCGGAATATTATTTTTTTCGTAGCGACGAGTATACTCTTCAAGACGAACCCAAAACGATTTCTCGTAACTATGATAGTTTTCGAGATATTTAGAAAATAAACTTGAAAGAATTTAAAAAATGTGAAATTTTGAATATTGCATAACTTTCGAAATTTTTTTAAATTTTTTTCCTTTGGTAGAATTTCGTTTTATGAAAAACGAAAACTTATTCCTTCCTTATTTGAGCATTATTTCCGATCGCAAAAAAAAGCGAGGAAGCGTTAAGGTGACAAACCTGACTGCCGGTGCTGGCAACGCGCAAAAGCTTCTTAACGCCACCACCGAAAAGGCAAGACCATGTATTATTGTCAAAATGATGTCCAACGAGTCTGTAGAGTATATGACTGTCGCAACTGGAGAGAGCATAAACAAACAGGCTCATGTACGTCGCGACGAAGGACTCGCACAGTAATATATTCAATTTCGGTGTATCCTCGTCCTTCTCACGTGCAAGAAGGGCACGTAGATTGGTGACACCGGGCCACTTTGACGGCAATGTCGTTATGCTGACGGCATCGTCGATCGAATAACGACGATTGTAACGATTCGAAGCGACCAAATGACCACCTGAGAATGCCTCGACCTCGGCAACAGCAGGAAAACTCTCCGGTTGATGATGCTTCATCACGAACGTGTCGGAATCACAGAGAGACTGATAGATACAGGCGCTCAGTGCAACCGCTAAATCGCGAAGAATGAATACCTCGCAGTAGTATGAATTTCTATTGGGCATAGGAGGATTTCTCAATTCCACCAAAGTCTGCAGCATATCCTGAGCGAGTGACTGAAAAATAAAATATCGAGTTAAGGAATTACAACGCAGTCAGGATTTTCAAAAAATCGATTTTTCAAATTTCATTTTCGTAATGTACATATATAGGCATATTTGTAAACCTGTAATGACTATGTGTAAAGTGTTTTTGAAACTTTGAACGCTTTTTTCTGAAAACTGTGTTTTTAGAGTTTTTGTTGGAAGCCGCCATTTTTATAAAAATTGATATTTTGCTTATTACTTCGATTAAATACTATATTATACTTAATGAAATATTAATGGAATCTTTTTTATTTTCTTATTTTTGAGTATTCAATTCAGAGATATCGTGATCACCGTAAGACACCTTTTTCAAAATTTCAAATTCGAGTTAAATGTTACAAAAATAATGCTGTTAAAATTTTTTTGAAATTTTTTTTTTTTTTCAAATTTCAAATTTACACGGTTTTGTTTAGTTATTATTAATGATCGGTATATATGTGTCATTCCCTATTAATTCAACGACGTTTTGTCGGTGACCCCCTTCGATTTTTTTTAATTTTTCAATATGTTATTATATTATACATGTAAAAGGAAGTATCCATGTAAATTTTTAGCTCTCTATCTTAAGTCATACCAAAGTTATTGATTTTTCAAAAAAAAAAATTTTCAATGTACTTTTTGAACAAAATAACGAAAATTAAGAAAAAAAATGTTTGAAATTTTACCGAAGATGGGATTCAAATAACTTCTTAAGTTATAAAATAAAAAAATCGATTTTTTTCGTAATTTTGATATTTTCTTCTTCAATTTTTTCAATTCAATTTTTTTACATAAAAATTGTGATTCCTAATGTTAATTATTATAATTTACAAAGGAAATATGTGAGAGAAGTCAAATTATTTATTTCAACATCATTGAAATCAACTATTGTAGTCATAGAAGGAAAAAAGATCAAAATTACAAAAACAAAAAATTTTAATAAGAAGTTATTTGAATCCCATCTTCAGTAGAATGTAAAAATATTTGTTTTTCACGTAGAATGTTATAATTTTAAAAAAAAGTCGAAGGGGTGCGATTGAAAGAAAATCAAATTTTTTAGCTTGAAACAGCCAAAAAGACATTTACAAAAAATTTCTTCTCAATTTTCGATATTTTTTTCAAAAAGTACGTTGAAAAACAACAAAAAAGAACGTCTTAGCAAGTTAGAATATCTTGGTTATTGTAGAAGTTATGATTATTTTAAGAATATTTTTTTCAAAATCAATAACTTCGGGGTAGAGAGCTAAAAATTTACATGGATACTTCTTTTTTGCATGTACAACATATTAAACATAATAACATATAAAAAAATAAAAAAAATCGAAGGGCTCACCGACGAAACGTCGTTGAATTGACATGGAATGACTCATATGTAGAAAATAAAATAAAAAGCAATAAGAAAAAATAAAAATAAAAAAAGGCAAAATATGTACAGTACCTGAAGATGCCTAACGGGATCCGCAACGACGGTTTTATTACACGCGACGCTTGCGCTCAAAAGTGGCAATGTCGTTGGGAATGGCAGTGGACTGAGGAGCTGTTGTTGTGTCTTTTCCTGCTGCAGCTCTTGCAACAACAGAACGAGTTCCATGCGTACCGATGCGAGACCACCGCCGGATGCACCATGAAGCGAGCAGTACGACAATAAAGTACGCAGCAGAGTCTCATTGGCTGTGATAAATAAAAGAAAAAAATGATTATTAAATTAAAATTAAATTATTATTGTTGCAAAAGCTCGCGAGTCAATATTAAGGATTAATTCGATACAAAAAAAAGGTATCGATAGATTCGAAAAAAATTAATAAAACGTTGCCGGTTTTTTCTTTTATTGTGTTAGTTACCTTTGAGCCACTTTTTTCTTTTCGCGGCTCTCTGCACTTTGGCTTCAAAATCAAGCTTTTCGGCGACTAAAATTTCATGCAAAGTCGGCTGTTCCCCAGGTCTGTACGGGGGTACATCGTCAACCATACCGCCTTCGTCTGAAATTATGACACAAATTTTTCGTTTTCTTTTTTTCTTTTTTGTCCATTTCCAACCGAAATCGCATCATTGGACATTAACGAATCTTCTTGTAAAGAGACATGTGACATTTACATTCGGCAACATTGGTCACATCTCCGTCGGCATTGACGCTGTAACTGCAGAGCTGTCGCAGCGCGTCGACTTCACGCTCGAGCCAAACGTACAGCTGATAACGAAGTTGTCCTCCGTCAACCTCGAAACCCGTTGCGAGTGTCGACAATTCCTCCATGAGAATCTTCAAACATGCCACGAATTTCAGCTGCTGCGCCATTATGTCCAACTGCGCGAGAGGCTTCGTGGTTTCTTCTGATTCATTGGACAAGGAAGAAAAAATAAAATATCTATTTGAGTCATTCCATGTCAAATCGAACAAGAGTTGGAATCGACCCCTTTCAATTGCGATTAAATTTGATCAGAAGTTTTCGTTTTTAATAAAACGAATTTCTACCAGAGGAAAAAAATGAAATTTTTTTTTTCAAAAGTTATGCAAGATTCAAAATTTCACCATTTTTTAAAATCTTTCAAGTTTATTTTTTAAATATCTCGCAAACTATTATATTTACGAAAAAATCGTTCTGGGTTCGTCTTAAAGAGTATACTTGGGGCGACAAAAAAAAAATGTTCCGATTTTTTTTTTTGAAAAATGATGAATTTGGAGAATTTTGAATTTTAAAAAATCGTGCAAATCCATTTACGACATTGAATTTTTTGTTCAATTTTTTTAATATAATACCTTGTACTGATCTTAAAAGATCCTGAAATTTTCAGAAAGGTGTTGTTTGTTTTTTTCAAAAATATGAATTTTTGAATTTTTCAAAATCGTGTAAATCCACGATCAACATTAAATTTTTGGTTACATTTTTTTTATATAAATCCTTAGACTGATCTTAAAATTAAAAATTAAATTAAAAGATCCTGAAATTTTCAGGATTTTTTAATTTGAGTAAAACAAATTTTTTTTTTACCAAATTTCAAAAATTTACATTTTTGAAACAAAACAACACCATCCTGAAATTTTCAGGATCTTTAAACATCAGTGCAAGATATTATATAAAAAAAATTTAACCAAAAATTAAATGTTGATCGTGGATTTACACGATTTTTAAAAATTCAAATTCTCCAAATTCATCATTTTTCAAAATTTTTTTTCGGAATATTTTTTTTTTCGTACCCTTAAGTATACTCTCCAACAAGAACCCGAAACGATTTTTTCGTAAATGTTTTCGAGATATTTAAAAAATAAACTTGAAAGATTAAAAAAAATGTAAAATTTTGAATCTTGCATAACTTTCGAAACAAATTTTTTTAATTTTTTTGCTTTGCTAGAATTTCGTTTTATTAACCCTTTGAAGCATAATGACACACTGGTGTGTCACCTACTTCCACTCTGTTTTTCTTCAATAAAAAATTTTTTTAGCGCATAACAACAAATGTGAATGTATATTTAGGATGTTAGGAGATTAATCGTTACTACAATATAACTATTAAGGGTTTATGTTTCACTTAGTGGATGTTAATAACAACTGCAGTACAAAAAAAAACACGTTTTTACATAATAAATGTAATTGTAGTTAATCCGGCAGGTAAGCAATAAACAAAAAATTAATTCAGAGATGTTTTTTGTCTCGCTGATTACGAATTCGAGCTCAAAATCCAGAAATTTAAAATGGATCCAATTTGGCGGACCAAAACGCTCAAAATGCTCATTTTAAATTTCTGGATTTTGAGCTCGGATTCGTAATCAGCGAACCGAAAAACCCTTAAAACCCAAATTTGAAATAGATCTTATGTCAGGAAAAATGTATGCTTCAAAGGGTTAAAAACGAAAACGAAAACTTCGTCGATTTAACATGGAATGACCCATTTACATTCGATATTATCGTTTCTGATATCTCGATCTACACGATACGCACCACCATCCTTATCCTCCGACTTGGCGCTTTCCTTTCTGTCGAGCTTCATCGTCATGGGAGGACTTTCCAAATCATCGTCGTTTTCCTTGTCAGGATCATCGTCCCAATTCAACATCAATTCGTCGTCGTTCTTTTTCGTCACAGGAGCGGACCAGTCCGTTGCGGAACTCGACCAATCCATCGCCGAGGCACTTTCTAAAGAAAAAAAAAAAAAGTCAAACATGTATAATAAAAAATCATCGAATGTACCAAAAGTATACTACAAGTTTTGCCCGTTATTTCCTTGGACTCAAAATAAGTGTTCAAACAAAAAAAATTAGAAAAACAAACTAACCTGTCTGTGCAGGGATGATTTTTTTATCGTCAGGTTCATCCCAGCTGATGATGCCTGTGTCAATTTGAAAATCGGTAGCCCTCGATTTGCTCGGACTGTTCAAGAGACCTGAAAGATGCGAGAAGGAATAAAGTGTCCGTTTGAAATTTCGAGGGACAAAAAATGGGAAATACTCACTCGGTGTATCGTCGCCATTCGTGTCGATGACCTTGTTCGGTAACTTTGACAGTACCTCGAGCGCGAGAGCCGGACATCCGGCTTTGAAATGAGCATGAGCCGTTGTAAAGTACAATTGTCTTTCGAGCGGAGTTATACTATCCTCGAGCATCAATTGTTTGTCAGGATGACTCGTGTTTTCCGTGCCGTAGCTGAAGCCCGATATGACGACGGAATGGCCCTTCTTTCGATCCATCGCGGTCGAGGCAAGGTATTGTCTAATTAAAAGTGGATGTGTACGCAGATAAACGTAAAAATTGAAAACATTCGGGTTAGCCGTTGCACCCTCGGGTTTTTCATTCTCCTCGTCGTTGTATTGAGGATGCATCGTACCGACGTTCGTCAGCAAAAGTGTATTCAACGACCCTGAATGATCCTTGAGAATCCACAGAGCCATACTGCGCAAGAATGGATCAGGATGAGCCCGATGGATGTCCGGATTCGCGCCGTCCTTGTCGAGACCGAGTATTTCCTCGTACATGAGTCTCTTCAAATTCGGTGACGTCATATCGTCCTCGTAGAGTCTCGCTATTATCATCGCCAATTGTATATCGTGAAGCTTGTGAAGACAAACGTCGATCGCGTCTCTGAGAGCACCAGCGAGCAAAAAGAAAGCGGCCGCGTGCTCGAATCTTTGCTTTCCAAGAAGCGCAAATGCATTTTTCAATGCCGCCTTTCTCCATCGATCCTCGGCAAAGTTATTCGCGAAGAAGCTCGTCATTCTCTCGTCCCGCTTATTGCGAAACAATCCCCATACGAGATTTTTCTTTCTCATGGCTAGATAATAAATAGCCGCGTCCAGCGGATCTTGTCTCTGTTGAAAGGCCGATTTGGCGATTTTTTCGATGCAACGTTTGAGCACGGTACTGCTCGTTATCCACCATCCAACGCCGAGTTCCTTCAGTATCGTCCATTTGGGCTGTCCTTTCGCGTACGACGGAATGAGAGCGAGCAATTCCTCCTCGGATTCCGAGTGAAATGCCCACACGAGATTGTTGGTCGCTACGCCCTGTTTTTGGAACTGCGCGCGTTGGGCCAGTGGCAAGCATCTAATCAGATAATTATAATGCTTCATGGCTAATAAAAATCGCAGACCGCAATCGTCGAGCGAATCGGTCGATGCGACATCACCGTCCGGAATGCCGGTCAGATTTTCCTTGGCTATTGCCGTTTTTGCGGCATCAATGGCGAAACGGTCGGCAAAATCAACGTTGCACGTTGAAACGGTATCGGCGAGTGCCAAAAGGTGCATCTGATCTAGACTCGACAGACCGGGCAAATGCGTGTGCGTCAGCAAACGCGATAACAATCTACCCTGTCGTGGACCAAAGTGCGATATTCCCTGTCTCTCTGGTTGCGACGAAGCACGACGATCCTTCTGTTGTCTCGAGCAATCGTAACCCTCGTCCAGCATATCGTCGAGCGATTCACCCTCGTCGACGTGACCGTCGAACAATTCGTTGTAATCGTGCTGTTGTTGCGCCTCGCTCTGTTGCGCCGCCATTGCGCTTGTTTCCTTGTCCGCGATCAACAGCGTCCAAAGTGGCAATGGCGAGATCGACGTGATCTCGGCATAATCGAGAATCAATTCCTCCGGTATTTGGGTCGTTGAACCGCGTGATGCCTCGTTCGGCAAATCGCTTGGACCACCGGAACCTCCTGAACCTTCCGCACCGCCGCCACCGCTCACGGACATTGTCCTTGACCTTGACCATGCACCACCACCGCCGCCACCACCTCCACCGCCACCTCCGCCTCGTTGTTGCTTCATGAGATTTTCATCGTCGGTCCTGATCGAGCAAGAGCTCGCGATGCATCTGACAAGATGAGCCAGAATGGCTTTTACCCAACGAATCTTTCCCGAATTCAACAATTCCATCAATTGTTTGGGATGATACTGCGGCAATACCGGACAGGCGATTCTCGAGGCCTCGAATAGACCGTAATCCGGCATGTAATCGAAATTCACCGCTGTACTCTCGCCGCAACCACCGCCACCGTTATGCATTCCACGCTTCTTCTTCGCGTCCAGCATCGTCAAATTAATGCTGCTTACACGCGACAGATGCGGCATCGACGATACATTCGCCAAACGTCTCTGCGACGTCTCATTGGCGAGAGTACGAAGATCCTCGTCGCGCAAATTACGACTAGCCTGAAACTCATCGGACTCCTGATGCTGAAGATACGATTGAAAACACTCGTTCTTTGGATTTGGCTTCCACTGTGAATAAACGTGCATCTCCGAGTCCATCCCGACAACGAGTATTCCATCGCGTACCCACGATATCTGCATTGGCAAAGGTGGCAGACCATCGGCAGTCGTTAATGTTATCTTGCGCAATTTCATCCATCTTATCTCATCGACGAATTGGGGTTGTGCGAGTGACGATGTTTTTCGCAATATAGGCCTGTTATTGCTGCGTGATTCTTTCATCGCTTTCATATTGGCCTGAGCGAGATCGGAGCACACCGGTGTGAACAACATTATCTTCGAGCCAACGCCGACGGTGAGAATATGCGAACCGTCCTCCTTCGATACCCAATCGAGTTGTACCAGATGTTTCTGCGTCAACGGACACGTATTGCCATTTTCGATTATCGATTTTCTCAGTGATTGCAACGTACTGAAAGACGGAACGGCGAACAACGCGCTCGCTTTGTTACCGCTGTCATTGCCATTCGCACCGCTGCCAACGGCGCTTCCACCATTCGCACCATCGACAGTCCCATTTCTACCCGGTGTTCTGACATCCTCGTGACTCAAATTCTGAAGAACCTGGGTCAATCTCTGTTTCTTCTGCAGATACTTGCTGTCGTAGAGATAACTGAGATCCAACTGTTGATCGACCTGTATACGCGGCAAATGTATATTCTTAAGGTGTATCGTATCCTCGAGTATCCATTCGCTGCCACCGGTGCTCTCGCATTCGTATATGGCGACGCACAGATTGACGTACCGCGAGTCAGGATCGCTCTTTGTCGGACGAGTGAATGATTTTCCGTATTTGTACGCGCACGCGATACGTCCGCTGTAAGCGGCGCTTATGTTCAACGGTTGACCCGATATATCGATCGTCGATTCTTGATCCTTTCTTATCATCTCCCATTCGCACCATTCGTAATCATACGGACGAGAACCATCATCACCATCATCATCCTCGACGTCGTTGTCGTTTTCGCGATTGGTCTTTGTGACTTTGCACTTCCAGAATCTCACGGTACTGTCGCTGCAAGCGGTTACAACGATATAAGGAGCGAAACAAGCCGGATATATCGATGAACTGCTCAAATGTCCGGCAGCGGGAGCCGCGTGAACGACCTCAACGCCCTCTGGCAAGGGCAATTCTTGGGTGCAAACCTTCGTCGTTGTTATCAACACGTGACTGCTACCACCGGTGTTATTGTGATTATTATTGTTGTTAATATTGCCAGTGGTGCTGTTATGACGTCGTCGATGCTGAAACGACGACGAGAGATTGTCGTAATCGTTCTGCTGACTCGAGCGTCTGCTACGAGCGCCCATCGATTGACTCGGACGTCTCGATCGTCGACCGGGTGTTCCACCTTCCTCATCCTCGTCCTGTACCAATTGCGAATCCGGCACGTACATCATCGAGCCCGTCAAGCCGTTTGTTTCCGGTTGCGATGCTATCACCAAACGCCACATGTGCACTGTCGTGCCTCGCGTCGTTCTCTCGAGTACAACGATGTAAAATGGCTCCTCGAATATCGAAGATTGTTGCAAATCGACCATAGCGTCGAGGGTCGATTCCATGAGACCAAGGTCATTCATCGTCGTGTCGAAGCCCGTCTGTTTGTCGTCGTTTCTCTCCCCGGTGATCAGTTGTTCTTGAAATACATGAAGAAATTGAGTATTTTGCCAATCGTGCGTGGCATCGGATATCGCGTCCAACTGTATAACGCAACCAGGTCGAGCGGTTGATTGTTGAGACACAATTTTTATTCTATCGTGAATGGAATTTCTCACACCGTCGTCCGACGACACGTCGGTCGATAGACTCGCCATTGAATCCATCATTCGACTGCGACGCTCGCTTATCGATACCTCAGCGAGCAAAGTTCTCGCGTCTATGACCGCTTGATAAACGCGAAGGCAAACACCGTCGCTGGCGACGAAACAGGCGCTCGGTGAATTTGACAAATTGCCCAATGTCGTGCTCGGCAATAGCGTTGGTATCCAAGCGACATTGCTGAATGCCGATATTTCCGGTGAATTGATACGCGCCAATTCGGAAACTCCGCCGCTCTTTGACAATGGACCAACGGCATCGACGCGCCACAGTATGAGCTCGCTGCAGAAACCCGTTGCCGACATCATCTCCTTGCTCTGAGCCTCGTTCTCGCGGTGTTGCTCCATCGAGGCGTTTCCGGCTGATTGCGCAGCTCGAAACGGTGGCGTCGTCGTCGCTGATCCTTGAGCGGCGTTTGCCGGGAAGTCTGGTATATTGTGATGCGACGTTGTGACGAGTAACGGAAGTACAGGGTGACAAGTTATGTCGTTGACGCGAAAACGATGTCCCGATGCGCGACAAGCGTGGCCGATGCTCAATACTTGAGAAAATTTGGTTCTGTCGGCGAATGTCAATTGCCAAAGGTTCAACGTACCGTTCGAGTGCTTCGACACCATCGAGACGATCGGACTCGGATGATTCAGTATATCGTTTATCGCGGTACCCTGATCGTTCTTCGTCCCCGTTCCGTTCAATGCGCCTCCACCTTCTCCACCAGCGGTCGCTGCCGTTGTTTCCAAATTCTTCGTCTGATCCGCCAAATTTTGTACGCTCTCGAGCAATTCCTGTCCAGCGCGCGCTGTCAGTGTCGTTTGTTCCTCGTCCTGCTCAATGAGACTCGGCAGTGGCGTGGAAACCTCGGTCGGATCATTCGTACCGGTTTTCCCGACTGAAGATTTTGCGACCTCGCGTATACTCAATAAAGGACCGCCGGTATTGTGTGAATACATTGATACATTGTGGCTCATTGTCGAGGCGTCACCCAGTGGAAAAGCATTTGGTATTCTCGTGGAAAATGATATTTGAGCCTGACGAAACGAGCCCGGATGATACTCGTCGAGCCATTCGATGTGCCATATCAAAAAGCTTCCGTCTATCGGATGTATCGAGAACAATAAATCGGGATTGTGATGCCAATCGCGCAACAGAGTCTCGATTTTCGTGTCCAGAGAATCGGGCGCGTGATTTATCGTCGATGTTGCGTCCGTTGCGATTGAATTTATCGAGGTGGTGTTGCTGCGTTGGATTAAAAAAAAATTGTTTTCAAGTTGATTTACGAAAAGCTGGCGTAAGCGGAGGAATTTTTTTGAGAAAATTGAACAGGACTGTGCGAAAATAAATCTGTGGCTTGCAAGCATAACGAGTTAAGTCCAAAAACATGAATTCCGAGAAATCGCTGTTTGTATTTTGACAGATTCTATTTTTAATAACACGTTAATCCAGGAGAAATACTTCAGGATTTCAAAATATCTGACCATAAAATTACAAATTCTAATAATTCTAATATTTTTAATTTTTAATAATAATTGAATATTCATGTTAAGTCCAATTTACTAATTTTGTGTACAGTTTTATTAATTTGTTACTGATTAAAACTGCAAATAGATCATAAAATAGTAATCAGCGAATTTACTGTTTCTAACACATTTTGTTTTTAAACATGTAATTTTTTTATAGACAATATTTATAAACAATCATATTTATAAATCATTTTTAAAGAGAAAAATGTTAAAATTAGTTGATGAAAAAGTTTACGAACGTGAAAAATTAAAAAAAAAACGAAAAGTCGAAATTATCATTTATAATGTCAACTTTTCGGTTTTTTTTTCTAATTTTTCACGTTCCCAAACTTTTTTATCAATTAATTTTAGCATTTTTCTCTGTAAAAATGGTTTCTTGCTATCCTTGTTTGATATTTTTCATTTAGGGTCATGTTAATACGTTTTTCGATCCCTTCAAGTCAATTTGAAATCAATACTTGTGTTGAAAACAGCAAATACGCTGATTACTGTTTCATGATCTATTTGAAGTTTTAATCAATAACAAATTAATAAAACTTGTAAAAATCCATAGTTCACATAGCTTCCCTTAACACACAGTAGCGATCAAATTTGGCTTCCTCATAAAGGAAGCTTTGTTAACTATTGAAAAATATTAGTAATCAATGTGCAAATTCGATCGATTTTCCCCAAATTTGATAGCACATAACATTAATAGTTATACTGGCTCTTCACAAAATTTCATTGCTCTATCTAAAAAATTTCAAAAGTTATAGCGTTTACGCTCGTTTTATAAAAATTAAAAATTTGATAAAAATTTAATAATTCGCTCTATTCTCGCCAAATTTGATAACGAACATCCTCGATAGCTATATTGGCTCTGTGTAAAGTTTCAGTGCAATATCTTAAAAATTGCACAAGTCAGAGCGTTTACGTTATTTTTCAAAAAATTAAAAATTTCATAAAATTTTAATCCCTCGATAGATTTTTGCCAAATTCAATAGCGAACAACCTCGATAGCTATATTAGTTCTGTGCAAAGTTTCAGTACAATATCTCAAAAATTGCACAAGTTAGAGCGTTTAGGCTATTTTTCAAAAAATTCAAAATTTCATAAAATTTTAATCCCTCGATGGATTTTCGCCAAATTCAATACCAAACAACCTTAATAGCTATACTTATTTTGTACAAAGTTTGAGTGCAATAACTTGAAAATTGCAGAGGTTAGGGCGTTTACGCCATTCTCGCAAAAATGAAAAAAGTCGATAAAATCTGAACACCCGTTATAATTAAAACAAAATTTTTTCCTAATGAAGAGCAATTCGTGCTCGACAAGTGTGCCAAATTTTAGGTCGATATCTCGAAGCGTTTTCGAGTTATTAATTATTTACATCTGAAACTCAGGACACACACACACACACCTATCCGGACATTTTTTCTAAATATGATTTCTCGATGTTTTAGGACATTTTGAACATATTGGCATACAAATCGCGAAAAAAAATTTTTTCACGAAAACAAAGCCTCCTTTATGAGGAAGCAGAAATTAGTGAAACTATAACCATTGGTCAAATGAATCACTAATTATCATACTCCAAATGCGAAGTTAACTTGTTATATCGGGATCTTTGGACTTAATTCGTTATATCGGGATATTTGGACTTAACTGGTTATGAAATATAGCTGTATCTCTTATCAAATCAAATAAACCTGGGTAAAAAATGTCTGAGATAAAAGTAGACCTAACAATTGACTGATTTCCGTTGTTGACTCATTTTTCGAAAAATTGAACTTGACTCGTTCTGCCGGGAAGCCACAGAAATATTCAATGGAATAGGAATTTTACCTCAGACTCTGATGAGAGTGTCCACTGTGGGCCAAGCTAGGATGTGATGATCCAGTGTGAGTTGTATGATGCTCGTCGCTGCTGTGATCCTCCTGACTCGTCGTTCGTCCAACAGAGCCCGCTGATTTTTGACTGCTTTGCTGCTGATGACGCGACACTTTCTCTGCAGAACGACCACCCGTCATACCATAACACGATAAGATGCTGCCTGACAAATAATTCATGCTATCCAAAAAAAATAATCATGCACGCGCATGCGGTGGAAAAAGGAAAAAATTGACGAAAAAAGGAAAATTCAATTTTCTTCAGATCAACGTACTTGGTGTATGCTCGCCTTCCGCATCATGCTCTGCATGATCCGTCTCCTGTTGCTGCTGATGATGAGAATGCAAGCCCTCCTCCTTCTCAACGACTTTTCTCGTCAATTCCTGAAGTATATTCTCAGCTTGCATCGTAAAATGCATTTCCTTGTTATTCAACCAGTGGAGAATGAAATTCACCTCACGATCTGGATCTCCGGTAATCAGACTCGGCACGAGTGGTATATCTATTGAAAAAAAACCATTAAAAATAACTGCCAGGTGATGGAAAAATAAAATTGAAATTTTTTCGACATCCGAATATACACTACTAAAACTTCAAAAAAGGTCTCGATTGTTTTTTATGCCGTTTCACCGGAAGTCAACGTAAACTAATTCAACAAGCGGCATTTTATAGGGAAAGAATTTGGCGTCAATTCCCGTATTTTTAATTATTTTGCTTCCTCATAAAGGAAGCTTTGTTTTCGTGAAAAAAAAATTTTTCGCAATTTTTATGCCAATATGTTCAAAATGTCCTAAAACATCAAGAAATCATATTTAGAAAAAATGTCCGGATAGATGTGTGTGTGTGTGTGTGTGTGTGTCCTGAGTTTCAGATGTAACTCGAAAACGCTTCGAGATATCGAGCTAAAATTTGGCACACTTGTCAAGCACGAATTGCTATTCAATATGAAAAAATTTGTTTTAATTATAACGAGTGTTCAGATTTTATCGACTTTTCCCATTTTTGCAAGAATGGTAATTGAATTATCTGAGCTCTGACCCAGAAAATGAGAAAAAAAAATTCGGAAAAAAAATCTGGAAAAATTCCTCTGCACTCAACAAAAGCAGACGAAACTTTTTGCTATCTTGAAGTTTTTCATGAATCCTCTTTGTTTTTGTGTTATACGGAATTTTTTAAATTTTCACTTTTTTCACAAAAAACAGAATAACTTTGGAAAAAAAATCGCTCAAAGTTTTTAAAAAAAGGAAGTTGAAGCTCAAACTCTCCTCTTAATGAATCCAATTGTAAAAATGTATTTTTAAAAATTCCTTTAGAAGATGGATGGGTGCACCTGAAGAGAGGGACGAAAAAGGCGAAAAATAGTTGTTTTCAAAATAGAGTCCAAATCGAAAAACAAATTGTAAAAATAATTGAAAATACAGGAAATGAAGCCAAATTCTTCCCCTTCAAAATGCCGCTTGTTAAATTAGTTTACGTTGACTTCCGGTGAATGGGCATTAAAAAAACGTTTGAAATCTTTTTTGAAGTTTTGTCGGAAAACTTTTCGCTGGTAGTGTAAATATTAAATACATGAACGAATTAAATACATTGAACGAATAAATGTGAAAGAAAAAATGTGAAAAATATAATTGTACCAGTCTCGGCGTTGATGCTAGCTGCGAGATGAAAATGCATTCCCGGATAGTGTCCGTTGCCCTGATAATTATTGTGAAAATCATGAACGGAATAAGTTGAGGGCAGAGTCGGAAGTGTCGGAGCCGTGTGACCAGCCTGTTGCTGCTGTTGTTGTTTGGCATGACGACGTATGTGAAAACAAGTCCTTCGAAAAATGACAAAATCATCTTAGCGTCGAGTTTAAAATCGTGGATGAGCGCAAGGTCAATCACGCTCAAGGTCGTTGTGTCGTTACGTAAGAATTTCATATTTTTCAAATCATTTTGGTGTAACGACGCAAAACTACCTTTAAAAAAAAAATCATACTTCATGTGCTTGAGACGTTGCATAAATCGATGTTTGTGCATGCTGTGATGACGATGCTTTCCATGATGACCGTGTCTGTCGGAACCTTCGAACTGACTCATATTAGCGAGTCCCTCGATTTCCGGTGGTATCGTTTCCGCCCATACACGACATATGTTATCGCGACACGATGTAACCAACATATTCGACACTGAACCCCTGTAGAAAAAAACACAAAACGGAAAAAATTCAAAACTCAACGTAACAAAGATGAGTGATTCCACGTAAAACCAGCAGGTCAAAAAATCGATGTCTCCGATCATACTCTCGATATTTTCCTGTATTCTCTATGATGAGAAAACATTGCTGTTAAATCCCTGGCGTAAAATAAAATTATTTGTACGAGTTAAGATTTTTTGAAAATTGCGTACTTTTAACCACTCGAAAAGCAACTTTTTTGCTTTTGTGTATAACTCCGCCGGATTTTGGAATTCGAGAATTTCACTTCGAGAAATCGAAACTGTATTGAAAACCCTTCAAAATGAGCACAAACTAACCTCATTTGGTGTATTTATGGTGCCACAATCGTAAAACTACGTTTCTTCGAAAATCAAGAATAACTGAAAAACCTCATTTTTTAAAAATCTGAAAAAATCGTATTAAATTTTTACGACAAAAATCTTCATTTCTGTGGAGTTTGAACCAGTTCTGACCGATAGATTTTGACTTATTGATCAATTTCATCTTTTAGAAATCAGTTTCAGCTATTTTGGAATATTCAGGTTTTGACTTTAGGTTTTTTGAGAATTTCGTCAATAAAGTCGATAGTCGTTGTTTCAAAAAATTATAAAACAATTTATTTACAATTCTTTGAGATCCATCTCCATCAAATGATAATAATATTTACGAATAATTGCTTTTTCTGCAACTTTAGGTCTAAAGTTGCGATTGTTTACATTGTAAAAAATTATAAAATCATTAATTTACAATTCTTTGAGATCGATCTCCATCAAATGATGATAATATTTACGAATAATTGCTTTTTATGAAACTTTAGGTCTAAAGTTGCGATTGTTTAAATTGTAAAAAATTATAAAATAATTTATTTACAATTCTTTGAGATCGATCTCCATCAAATGATGATAATATTTACGAGTAATTGCTTTTTTTGCAACTTTAGATCCAAAGTTGATGAAAAAGCAATTATTCGTAAATATTATCATCATTTGATGGAGATGAATCTCAAAGAATTGTAAATGAATTCTTTTATAATTTTTTGAAACAACTATCGATTTTATTGACAAAATTCTCAGAGAACCTAAAGTCAAAACCTGAATTTCCCAAAATAGCTGAAACTGATTTCTAAAAGATGAACTTGATCGATAAATCAAAATCTATTGGTCAGAACGAGATCAAACTCCACAGAAATATAAATTTTTTGTCGTAAAAATTTAATACGATTTTTTCAGATTTTTAAAAAATGAGGTTCTTCAGTTATTCTTGATTTTCGAAAAAACGTAGTTTTACGATTGTGGCGTCATAAATGCACCAAATGAGGATAATTTGTGCTCATTTTGAAGGGTTTTGAATACAGTTTCAATTTCGCGAAGTGAAATTCTCGATTTCGAAAATCCGGCGTAGTTATACACAAAAGCAAAAAAGTTGTTTTTCGAGTCATTAAAAGTACGCAATTTTCAAAAAAATCATAACTCGTACAAATAATTTTATTTTGGGCTAGCGATTTAACAGCAATGTTTTCTCATCATAGAGAACACAGGAAAATATCGAGAGTATGATGGGAGACATTGATTTTTTTGACCTGCTGGTTTGACGTGGAATCACTCAGATACTTTTTATCTTCAGGTTTTCCGTGTATTTTACCTGGCTCCAAATCCCAATGTAAAATTAGCGTACTCACTTTGGCATGTACTTGCTCGTTTTTCGCCAAGACAAATGCGTTACCGCGCGCGGATGAGCAACGTAAACAAAGCCATAGCTATCATTCGGTATTGACTGGCCAAAACTAGCGTGATCCACACTTCGCGTTGGAAATACTGAAACATTTTTTGTTTTCTCTTTAACTCTCATCCAAAACGAAAAAAATAATAATAATAATAGGAAAATTATGGGTGATTATTTGAATTTATGAGATATTGCGGTGTCTCACATTGCTTATTCTCGAACCAGATCTTCACGAGTCTGTCGTTCAACCCCGTCGTGGCGAAAAGCGTTCCATCCGGACTAAAGCTCATGAGATGAACCGGCGTGGCTGTTCGACATTTCCAAACGCAATTCCACGAGCCAGGCTCGTTGCCCGAGTTGCTCGACTCACCGGGACAAGGACTCTCTGCTTCCGGTCCAATGGAAAAAGTCACTGCACCGGCTGATGAAAGGAAAAAAAATGATGTCAACGCAGAGAAAAAAAAAACGTTTCATCAAACGATGCGTATTTTCATATCCGACGAAACTGTCCAACAAGGCATTTTGTGAATTCGCAAATTATCAATAACACGATGTTCACGATTAACGATGTTTGTTAGAATTTAGCATGAATGCAGTGGAACAAATGAATAAATAATATCTAGCAAAATAATCAGCGATCAACATGCGTGCATATTGATGAAAAAATGTTAAACAGCCATTTGTTCATTCTCAAGACGAATGAACTCACGATCTTGCGACGAATTTCCGATAACGTCTCCTCCCGTTGTCGCAACTTCTTCCATTTGCAACATTTTCACCTTCGCAGCTGTACACAATGAACGCGGTTTTGCGTTTATAAATTATAGATTTACAGATATTTATTAGAAGGGTTCGAAAAAGAATCCAGGGAAATTGTAGAAGTACAAAGATTTCTTTGGATTTTGGAAAGTAACGGGTATTTATAAAATAAAGCGATTACTGACTGTGCTCTTCCTGGAAAGGTTGGATATTCTGATGCCATAACTGAAGCAATTCTCCTCCTGTGAGCAAGCGAGTTCCCTCCAAGTTCCAGGATAGAGATGTTATATTCGATTCCGTTTGCAAGTTTCCCGTTTGCACCCATCTGTACTCCAATTGCTGGAACCAGAGATGATTTTTTTTTTTTTCGTTTTCTTCATATCCAACATTTTTCAATATTTTAATCTCCGAAAAGAGAACCATGAGGATACTGACGTGTGAACATGCGCCGTGTATGAGAGGAGTCGGCTCGAATATGCAGACTTGATTCTCGTAAGCAGCAGCGATCTTTCCAGTGTCGGTGCTACAGTCCAGGCAGCTTATTCTTATGTAATTGTGCACCGCTCCTGGTATTATTTGTACTCTCTCGAAATTACTGGCAAGTATCACTATATTGCAGCCAGCTGCGTAAGCCTGAATTCGGTGAAAAAATAT
This sequence comes from Alloplasta piceator, assembly GCA_946863875.1. Taxonomy (NCBI): domain Eukaryota; kingdom Metazoa; phylum Arthropoda; class Insecta; order Hymenoptera; family Ichneumonidae; genus Alloplasta; species Alloplasta piceator. Next base: position 42,327,399 of record OX333076.1, on the reverse strand, counting down.
TTTTTAATTTCTGATTTTTGTAATATTTTTAAAATGTCATCAATGCCCTCTATATAATTTATATATGGGGCATTCCATCCCAAATCGGACAGTTCGAAAAAGTTTTTTTTTATTTCCTCAATTTTTTGATATTTTTGAGTACCCATCAAAGGACCCTTCCTGTTAAATTTTGAGATTTTTTTGATTACCCGTTCAAAAGATATTAAATTAACAGGAAAACCGCTCTTTTTTTGGTATTTTGGTCATAACTTCTTTAATAATGGTCCAAATTAAAAGTTTTTTTTCTATTTTTTTTGTTTTTTTATGTCCTTTTCAGAAAAAAATACAACAAAAATATTCTACGTGTTTTTGAATGAGTTTTTTGAGTTTTAAACATTAAATCGCGTTTTCAAAAGTGAGTGTCATTTTTTATTTTTTTTTTTCTAATTTTTCGTTTCAAACATCCATCTATTCAATAATTTTTAAGACTAGTCCGATCGTGGGATCTCAATAACTACTATTTTTTTCGATTTTTGAAAATAATTTTTTTTTTTCACACATTATTATGAATACCAATTTATGTTACTGTATAGTATTTTTTTCAATATTTAGAATTTACTTTGACCCAATTTTTGTTACTGTATAGTATTTTTTTCAATATTCAGAATTTACTTTGACACTTTTTTTTACTGTTAACAGGTTCTTAAAATTAATATTTAATCGTTAAGTCTGTTTATGAACAATAATAACAACAGTTTTTATTTATTCACGTATTTTTTCAAAAACCTTACATATACGATTATTTCCTGAATTAGAATATTCCTTTGCCAATACGTTTCCGTTGCTCATTGGATTAATTGAATAAAATGTTTGTATCCCCCTGTGATTGACTTCGCAGTATTTTATCGCAAATATTTCTTTTGTATCTGAATAATGTTTCTGATGTGAACATTTGACAGCAATATTCGGTAGACTATTTAGGTTCAATGCTCACTCATACAATTCTTGAACTGTTGTCATTTGCTCATCGATTGATTATTAATTTTAAAAATCCGTTAACAATGAAAAAGTGTCCAAATTCATTCAAAATGATTGAAAAAATACTATACAGTAATAAAAATGTGTATTCAATTTATAAAAATTTATTATTCATAATTTATATTTAAAATTTATTATTCATAATTTATATTCAAAATTTATTATTCATATTTATTATTCATAATTTATTGAAAAAAAACATTTTTTATTTTGAAAAATCGAAAAAAAATAGTAGTTATTGAGATCCCACGATCGGACTAGTCTTAAAAATTGTTGAATGAATAGATGTTTGAAACAAAAAATAAAAAAAAAAAATAAAAAATGACAATCACTTTTAAAAACGCGATTTAACGTTTAAAACTCAAAAAACTCATTCAAAAACACGTCAAATTTTTTTGTTGTATTTTTTTCTGAAAAGGCCATAAAAAAACAAAAAATTTGAAAAAAAAACTTTTAATTTGGACCATTATTAAAGAAATTATGACCAAAATACCAAAAAAAGGCGGTTTTTTTGGTAATTTAATATCTTTTGAACGGGTAATCAAAAAAATCTCAAAATTTAACAGGAAGGGTCCTTTGATGGATACTCAAAAATATAAACAAAATGAGGAAATAAAAAAAAAAGTTTTTCAAACTGTCCGATTTGGGATGGAATGCCCCATATGTATATAGTTCATGTATATGCATTTCTATTAGACTGGTCCAAAATAAAATGTCTGAAATATTTTTTATTTTTTTTTATTTTTGATGATCCAATCCTGAGATATCCTGCTCACTGCAAGACACTTTTTTTTAGAGAACCTGAAGATTGGCTACAGTGGCTTCAAGAATCGTTATTTTTAAAAATTAAAAATTAAAAAAAAAAGTTAAAAGTTACAAAAATATGAGTATAAATTTTTATGTTAATAAACTAAAATGTCTTTCGGGAAAAAAATCATGATGATAAAATTTTCATCATTGCAATGCAACGGAAATGAGTTTTTTAAAATTCATTTTTAGAGAAATCCATGCTTTACTGCATCTAGCATTCCAAGTCCTCAATATAGACCCCAAAAGATATCCCAACAATTTTTTACTCCGAAAACTTCTTAGGAAAAATTAATTTTATTGAAACATAAACTATTTCCGTTGCATCTAAACGATGCAAACTTGAACATCGTAAAAATTCTTGAAAAATTTCTCTTTTTCAACCTCCTGACCAGAGTTGTGGAGGAACTTTTAGTGAGCAAAATAAAATGAGACATTCTATTTGTAATGGAATATTCTCCACAGCACATTACTTTTTTTTATATTTGTAATAGAACATGCATCCATTACACATTACTTTTTTATTTGTAATGGCACATGCATCCATTACACATTACTTTTTTATTTGTAATGGGACATGCATCTCTTACATGTAATTTTTTTTATTTGTAATGGCACATGCATTATTTTTTTTATTTGTAATAGCACACGCATTCATTACACATTACTTTTGTATTTTGTAATGGTACACTTATCCATTATACATTATGCAGTGTAATGGGTAATAAATACAGTAATGCATTATTTCCAACTCTGCTCCTGACTGTGTTTAATTCGTTAACACATGGAAAAATATTGACCAATAGTTAGGATAGAGAAAACAATTATTCTATAAAATAAATCAAAGTATAAGAGGTCTCGTAAGATAGTGCCTACTCTTTTTCAGATTGACAAAAAAATCGTATCCAGTCACCGTCTTAAATAATCTAGTGAAATAGTAAAATATGAAAACTATGATTTCATCAAATAGAAAGTAGACAAAAATAACATTTTATTTTGGGCCCGTCTAATGTCCATAAATGAGAATTACACCAGCAATCGAGTGAAAAAAAAAAACAAATAAACTTTTAAAATTTGTGAATAGTCAAAAAGCGCATAGAAAATATTGTACCAATGCGCACAAAAATTATTCGTGTATATATATAGAATGAGACAGTTCTCGCAGCTGTAAAAAGAGTGTGTCACTCAATCAGCTGACTCGATGAAGTGGCGTATTGACTTTTTTTTTCGTTCTTTCACACCGAGCGATACCAATCGTGGGGCAAAGTGGCGATGATTAGAACGTCGATAGTCGGGACGTTGGAGAAACATTGGAATCAAAGAGATAATGACAGTCAGTGAGAACACTTACGGTAAATGATATTCCTTCGACGGAGCCGACAGCGTAGCAGCGATCGCCCGCATTACAGGCGCCGCTCAGTATCTGATGACAATTCATCGCTGCAACCGCGGAACTTCAGCTACTTCATTTTTCGCGTCTTTATTTTCCGTTCCTTGCTTCGTGATTTTCGATGTTAAAGGAATATCGAGCTTCCTTGCACTCTTCACAAACACTCGATAAAACTTTAACTACTGCTACTTCTTCTTCAAGGACCAGACGAAATTGACGTGACTCGGAGCAGCAGCTTGCAGTGATGCGGCGGCCATCTTTAAATGGACACCCATTTTCATCACAGAGTTCCTTCCTCCGCCGACAGATGGCGCATCTGGGCAAAGTCCAATTGTTAATCGTATCGACGAATTATAAAAATTCCACCGACTCCTCAATTTATAATTGTTTATGCTATGTAGATATTTATTTGAGAAGTTTATCAAGTATTATTTGTGATTTTCTGTATCGCGGCCAATTGTATTTTCTCAATTGCAATTGATTCATTTGAATCGTTTGAAGAAAAACGATTCAAAATTGTGATGCGGCGGCCATCTTTAACTGGACATTTTCACCACAGAGTTCTTTCGTCCGCCGACAGATGGCGCTTCTGGACAAAGTCCAATTGTCAATCGTATCGACGAATTATAAATTCCACCGACTATTCCTCAATTTATAATTGTTTATACTATGTATATGTTTATTTGAGAAGTTTATTGAGTATTATTTGTGATTTTTTTTATCGCGGTCAATTATATTTTCTCAATTGCTACTGCACTTCTTTTGAATCGTTTGAAAATTCCCTTCAAAGATGGGTTTAACCTCTGGGAGTTCCAGCGACGACGACGATATTTATCTCAATCCAGCGGCACGCCTGAAAGGTAATTGATAAAAATATATATATTGGCGATTAGTCAATGATCGATTCTCATTTGTGATAATTTACAATAATTCATCCCTTGATCAGCGTTGAAAAAAAAACCACCTCCGGTCGTCATTGACGATGATCCAGAGTTCGAAGAAGACGATGAATCTCCTGATTTTTGGCGGTAAGGAACGATGAAAATTGAACGCCGACAAAAGGCTGAACCACAATTGTATCGACAAGTAAAACACGACGAATTTTCCTTGTTTCAGAGAAAAAAGTTTCGCGTCATTGAACAAAAAATCACCACCTTCCGATTGTCATGTTCGACCATCTAAAGTGAGTTTACAAGAGCTCCGTAATAATGCTACTGAAAACTCTTGATACTAATTCAGAGCCTTCTCCCTTCGTGACTAATCAATTTTTCTTGCCTAACTCAAGTCACCGATACCCTTCGCCAATTATTAATGATACAATATGACCTTGATTTCTGCATCTGCATTTTTTGGTTTAGTATAACTTCTCAACTACGGCGTGATGATAAAATCCTATTATTCTTCTAAAAAGAATTTCTAAAAAGATTTTGTTTAAAAAGAATTACATACAATTAAGATTGTTTTGAACCTTTTGAACATTTGGCACGCTGCGTAATTTTAGCAGGCAGTCGAGGAACTAAAAGTTCAAGACTTTTCTTCTTTTTCCCTCAATTTTCTAATGTTTTCAGTGTTTTACATGAAAATTCGTTGTAAAAGCTTTTTTCGGTGAATTTCCCATCGGAATACCGTGTGAAAACGATAAAAATTGAATTTTTTTTCTCATTTTTTGGCGACTTTTTGGAAATCTCAAAACAGCGGAATTTCAAGTGATTATAACTTTGGTTGAACCGATTCCAAAATTTTTTTTTTCGTGTCCTTGTCACTAAACTTAGATAATGCCGTTTGGTTCATTCCGATATCTTGATTTTTGTAGAAATGAGAGCAGTTTGAAAATCACTGAAAAAAATAGAAAGGGGTATGCCTTGAAAAATTTGTGAAAATCGATGGTCCATCTTAAAAAATCTGCCAAAAATTGAAAGATGATCGGAATCGGATGAACCAAGCGGCATTTTGAAACTTTAACGATGACGAAGAGAACAAGTTGTGAACAAAGTCGAAATCTGATCTAGAAAATAAATTACAGTCATTTTAGTGAACAGGTTCAATTTTTGGCCAAAATACAGAAAAAATTTTTTAATTAATTTTTTTAGAGCCTTACATCAATGTATCTTCCCCCCTGAACACGAATTCACCAATAGTTTTCTCAAGAAATCAAAATTTTTATGAATTTTCAGTAAAAAAAACATTTTTTCCAGATTTTCCTTGCTTTTTCTCATGAACAAATTTTTTTTAACAAAAACTTTGCGTGATCTGCAATCAGCAGTGAATTTTCCATTGAAATATGGTTTGAAAAGAGTAACTTAGCTTTACGCAATGCTAATAAAAAATTAAGGTAGCTTCTTGTAAGTTGTTGGTGTGACCCTTGTATACCTATTTCTTCTTTTTCTTCTTCTACTCTATTAAATCGAGTTTAATTTTTTTATTTCAAATATCCGCCACTAGAAAATTGAGGGAGAAAGAAAAAAAGATCATACAGCGTGTCAAAAGTTTAAATGGGTAAAAACAAATTAGTTGTAGGTACGAGCTTGTTTTAGAAAAGTTCCTTTCGTTCGCATCACGGTACAAAAGTTTTCATAGAATCATACAAAGCTCTTGTTTAATACAAAATTCAATGATATTCGAGTCATTTAATTTAAAAATTTTTGTTTCAACCAAGAACTCTAGTTTGTAATGAACTATTTGATCGCAGGATCGTAAAGGAAGAATCTCGAAAAAAAGAGAAACTGAAGAAACAAAACGCGAAAGAGATGATGAAGAGAGAGATTCTACCCCTGAGGTTGTGGAAACAACACCAAAGGAGGATGAAATACAAAAATTTTCCACTAGCATAGATTCGTTAAACTGTAGCTCTGTGAGCGTTAACCTCGAGGATGACAATTACAATGTGGTTGTAAACGTGAAATGGAGATCTCGCAAGGTAGTGCGTTTGGAGTTGAGGAAAGTGAGTATCTCGATAATCGTATCTTCGGGCTGTGAAATTTCGAAAAATATGTAGTGACATTTTTTTTCTCCCATTTTAGTACGAACTTTTCGAGAAGATATTCAAACACTTTGCAGAATTGGAGGGAGTTTCGCTGCAACAAGTTTTAATATGGAGAGGTACTCAGGCTATTCACAGAACCGACACACCCGCGTCCATCGATCTTAGGATTATAGATATTTTAGGTAAATTTTGCAATTGTTTATGGGTCATTCCACGTCAAATCGACCAAGAGTTGAAATCAACCCCTTACAATTTCGATGAAATTTGGTCAGAAGTTTTCGTTTTTAATAAAACGAAATTCTACCAAAGGAAAAAAATTTAAAAATTATTTTTCGAAAATTAAGGCAAAATTTCACAATTTTTCGAATCTTTCAAGTTTGTTTTTTAAACATCTCGAAAACTATTATAGTTACGAAAAATTGTTCTGAGTTCGTCTTAAAGAGCATACTTGGGGCTACGAACAAAAAATATTCCGAAAAAAAATTTCGAAAAAAGATGAATTTGGAGAATTTTGAATTTTCAAAAATCGTGAAAATCCAAGTTCAACAGTAAATTTTTTGTTAATTTTTTTTATATAATACCTTGTACTGATCTTAAAAGATCCTGAAATTTTCAGAAAAGTGTTTTTTGTTTTTTCAAGAATATGAATTTTTAAAAATCGTGTAAATCCACGATCAACATTAAATTTTTGGTTAATTTTTTTTCATATAATATCTTGTACTGATCCTAAAAGATCCTGAAATTTTCAGGATTAAAAAAAAAAAAATTTACCAAAACTGTTACTTTTACTTTTTTTTACGGCGCAAAATTATAAAACTACATGATTGCTCAACTTTACTTAACTGACAACAAAAAAATTTATATTTTTGAAACAAAAAAACACCATCCTCAACATTTCAGGATCTTTTACGACCAGTACAAGGTATTATATAAACAAAAATTTAAGCAAAAGATTAATGTTGATCGTGGATTTACACGATTTTTAAAAATTCATATTTTTGAAAAAACAAATAACACCTTTCTGAAACTTTTAGGATCTTTCAAGATCAGTATAAGGTATTAGATAAAAACAATTTAACCAAAAATTCAATGTCGAACTTGGATTTTCACGATTTTTGAAAATTCAAAATTCTCCAAATTCATCATTTTTCAACATTAATTTTAGGAATATTTTTTTTTCCTAGCCCCAAGTATACTCTTTAAGACAAATTGAGAACAATTTTTCATAACTATAATAGTTTTCGAGATATTTAAATATGAACTTGAAAAATTTGAAAAATTGTGAAATTTTGCATAACTTTCGAAAAAAAATTTTTTTATTTTTTTTCCTTTAGTAGAACTTCGTTTTATTAAGGATGTTGAGTCCCTATGAAATCGTCTAATGTTAATTGTTCAATAAATAGCTTCTCAAACGTGAAATTTTTACACGACCTCTTAAATAATTCGTCCAAAAACATACCAAATTTTCAGAATTTTCTCATCATTTGAGATTTGGGACTAAACATCCTTAAAAACGAAAACTTTGACCAAATTTCATCGAAATTGAAAGAGGTCGATTCCAACTCTTGGTCGATTTGACACGGAACGACCCTTGTAACAAAGTAGCTGCTCGTTGTATCGCGATTGATGAAAAAATATTTTTACAGAAGGGGGAATCGTCGACAGCGAAATTGCTGGTGCAGAGCAGCATCAACAGCATCAACAAAAGCAGGACGATGCTAATCTGTGCAAAATAAAAGTACAAATGTCGACGAAACAAAAGATCATCGTTAATCTTCGAATGGACGAGACGTTCAAAACTGTGGTTCTGACTTGCTCGGAACAGTTGAACGTAAAACCGTCGCAGATAAAATTATCGTTCGACGGTGATGACATAGCAATGACCGACACGCCGGAATCGCTGGATCTCGAGCAAGAGGCTTGCATCGATCTTCGTCTCCTAACAACCTGAATCACATTCACATGCGAGTCGTGAACAAGCACGTCCACTGTAAAATAAGTTTGCCCATTTTTTTCGAATATACAAATACGAAGAATGAAAATTGTATTAAAATTCATCAAACATTCGTGTGTTTCCTTTTTCATTTTTTTTTCTTTGCTTTTTTTGATCATGAGAAACAATGTTCAACGTTCAAGTCTAATAATCGTTATTCATAACTCACGTATACTTTTTGGACGAGATATTTTGCGAAAATGATGTTCGCAGAGTCACAATTTCTGCTCCCTCCCGTAACTCTGTGTCCTCTTCAATTTTTTGAGAGCGCACTTGGCGGCGGTGCACTTGGCGATTCGAAAATTTCTTCCTATGCCCTTGAAGGAGCCCTTACCGAACACATCGACCGTGACTCTCACCCTTCTGCCGTCAGCGAGTTTCTCCGGTTTTCCGAATTTCGCTGTTTCCGGCTCGAGCTCTAGCAGCTCGCGAATCGGCGATTTCGGTACATTTGTGCTAAATTGTTCTGTAAATAAAAAAAAAAAAAAGAATAAAATAGGGTAATACAAATTGTTGTAAAAGATGCGAAGGAATAAAAAAGAATAATCGTCAATTTACCAATCTCGGATTTCATGATTCTGTAATAAACTCCCCAAACGGCATCGAGTGACATTCGGCTGTCGAGGTAAATCGCACCAGCGAGCGATTCGAATACGTCACCAAGTGCTTTTGGCACTTCAACGTCCTCGGCCTCTTCGCAATCCTCCTCTCCGATGAGATAATACTGATCGACGAGAATAAAAAACGTGTATAGAGATGATATACACTACCGGCGAAAAGTTTCCGGATAAAACTTCAAAAAAGGTCTGGAACGTTTTTTTATGCCATTTCGCCGGAAGTCAACGTGGACTAATTTAACAAACGGCAAAAGGGAAGAATTCGGCTTCATTTCCTGATTTTTTTATTTTTTGCTTCCTCATAAAGGAAGCTTTGTTTTGGTGAAAATTTTTTTTTCGCGATTTTTATGCCAATATGTTCAAAATGTCCTAAATCATCGAGAAATCATATTAGAAAAAATGTCCGGATATGTGTGTGTGTGTGTGTCTTGAGTTTCATATGTAAATAATTAATACCTCGAAAACGCTTCGAGATATCAAGCTAAAATTTGGCAACACTCGTCGAGCACGAATGCTCTTCATTATAAAAAAAATTTTGTTTTAATTATAACGGGTGTTCAGATTTTATCGACTTTTTTCGTTTTTGCAAGAATGGCGTAAACGCTCTAACCTCTGCAATTTTCAAGATATTGCACTCAAACTTTGTACAGAATAAGTATAGCTATTAAGGTTGTTTAGTATTGAATTTGGCGAAAATCCATCGAGGGATTAAAATTTTATGAAATTTTGAATTTTTTGAAAAATAGCCCAAACGCTCTGACTTGTGCAACTTTTAAGATATTGTACTGAAACTTTGCACAAAGCTAATATATCTATCGAGGTTGTTCGCTATTAAATTTGGCAAAAATCCATCGAGGGATTAAAATTTTATTAAATTTTTAATTTTTATAAAAGAAGCGTAAACGCTATAACTTTGGAAATTTTTTAGATATTGCAATGCAATTTTGTGAAGAGCCAGTATAGCTATTAATGTTATTTGCTATCAAATTTGGGGAAAATCGATAGAATTTGCACATTTATTACTAATATTTTTCAATAGTTAACAAAGCTTCCTTTATGAGGAAGCCAAATTTGATCGCTACTGTGTGTTAAAGGAAGCTATGTGAACTGTGGATTTTACAAATTGTTTTTACATTTAGACTTTATTTTGAAAACCGCTTCTTTTGGCCTTTCCCCCTCTCTTTTCAAGTGCACCCATCTTCTAGAAGATTTTTTCAATACATTTTTACGATTGGATTTATAAAGAGGAAAGTTTGAGCTTCAATTTCCTTTTTTTAAAAACTTTGAGCGATTTTGTATCCAAAGTTATTCTGTTTTTTGTGAAAAAAGAAGAAATTTGAAAAATCCCGTATAACACGAAAACAAAGGGGATTCATGAAAAACTCGAAGACAGCAAAAAGTTGCGTCTTTTTACGATTGGATTCATAAAGAGGAAAGTTTGAGCTCCACTGTCCTTTTTAAAAAGCTTTGAGCGATTTTTTTTTCCAAAGTTATTTTGTTTTATGTGAAAAAAGAGGAAATTTGAAAAATCCAGTATAACACGAAAACAAAGAGGACTCATGAAAAACTTCAAGACAGAAAAAAGTTGCGTCTGTTTTTGTTGAGTTCGAAGGCATTTTTTCAGATTTTTTTTCCAAAGTTTTGCTTTCTCACGTTGAGGCTAGAAAAAAATTAGGGGAACAAAATTGAAAAAAAAATCCAATGTGTTGAAAATGGTAAAATAAAGTATTTTCTCCTCTTGAAATTTTATCAATAATCTCATAGTACTCAAGTTATGGTAATTGAATAATCTGAGCTCCGAACGCAGAAAATGAGAAGAAAAAAAAATCGGGAAAAATTCCTCTGTACTCAACAAAAACAGATGCAACTTTTTGCTATCTCGAAGTTTTTCAAGAATCCTCTTTGTTTTTATGTTATACGGGATTTTTCAAATTTACTCTTTTTTTTTGCAAAAAACAGAATAACTTTGAAAAAAAAAATCGCTGAAAGTTTTTAAAAAAATAAAATTGAAACTCAAACTTTCCTCTTCATGAATGCAATCGTAAAAATGTATTAAAAAAAAATTTCTCCAGAAGATAGGTGCACCTGAAGAGAGGGGAAAAAGGCGAAAAACAACTGTTTTCAAAATAGAGTCCAAATCTAAAAACAAATTGTAAAAATAATTAAAAAATCAGGAAATGAAGCCGAATTCTTCCCCTTTGAAATGCCACTTGTTAAATTAGTCTACGTTGACTTTCGGCGAAATGGCATAAAAGAACGTTCCAGACCTTTCTTGAAGTTTTGTCCGAAAACTTTTTGCCACATAAAAGAATCTTTATCTAACCTCCTCGCTAATGGAATGTCCGTTTTCCTCCTGAATCCTGACAAAACGATCTATAACGACATTCAAACCCGGCGACAAATGCCGGAAGTACTTGTGAAAACCACATCGTACAGCGAGCGATGCGAATATCGTATTGTTGACGAGGGCCGATCTGAGATCTGTCAGAGCACCCGGTGAATGTTGCCTCGAATCCTCGTACAGGTGTCGCGTTATCAGATAATCGAGAACGGCGTCACCGAGAAATTCCAAACGTTGATAACAATCGGTCAGTCTGTTTGGCTGATATGAGGCATGAGTGAAAGCTTGAAGGAGATAGCTCGAATCGTTAAATTTGTATCCTATGCTGCGCTCGAGACTGTCGTAACCGTCGAGAATCGTGGCCAGCTCGTATTCCGGATCGTCTATGTGTCTCAACAATGGATTTTGAGGTTCCTCGAGTTTCCCATATCGGATCTTGTGGCGTGACAAAGCAAAAGAAAATAAATACAGGATATAGAAATTTAGTTTTTCTTCCCCCAAAGCAGGGTTGCAAATAATGCGTTACATTTTTTAAAGCATTTACATTTTCAATAACCATTAACTCTTATTTCCATTAACCATTACATGTTAATGGTTAATGGGAGTTATTTCGATTAACCATTAACCATTAAATCTTAATAGTTAATGAAAATGATTTCCATTAACCATTTAATGTTATTGGTTAATGCAAATTATTACAATTAACCATACTGCTAACGGTTAACGGAAATTATTGCCATTGACAATTATTGATTATTTTCATTAACCATCAACACGTAATGATTAATGGAGATAATTTTCATTAACCATTAACTCTTATTGATAATTGAAAATAACTTCCATTAACCATTAATATTTATTAATTAATGGAAATTATTTCCATTAGTCATTTAATGTTATTGGTTCGTGGAAATTATTTTCATTAACCATTAACATATAATGGTTATTGGAAATCATTTTCATTAGCCATTAAATTTTAATGGTTAATGGAAATTATTTTCATTAACCATGAACACGTAATGGTTAATGGAGATAATTTTCATTAACCATTAACGCTTATTTATAATTAAAAATAACTTCCATTAAGCATTAACATTCATTGATTAAGGGAAATTATTTGCATTAACCATTAACATTTAATGGTTAATGGAAATAATTTTCATTAGCCATTAAATTGTAATGGTTAATGGAAATAATTTTCATTAGCCACTAAATTTTAATCGTTAATGAAAATAATTTCCATTAATCATTAAATGTTAATGGTTCATGAAAATAATTCCTATTGACCATTAACATTTAATGGTTAATGGAAATTATTTCTATTAGCCATTAAAAAAGTAATGATTAATGGAAATTATTTTAATGGTTAAAATTTAGTGGCCAATGAAAATAATTTCCATTAACCATTAAAATTTAATGGCTAATGAAAATGATTTCCATTAACCATTAAATTTTAATGATTAATGGAAATAATTATCATTGGCCACTAAATTTTAATCGTTAATGAAAATAATTTCCATTCATCATTAAATGTTAATGGTTAATGAAAATAATTCCCATTGACCATTGACATTTAATGGTTAATGGAAATCGCTTTCATTAGCCATTAAATTTTTATGGTTAATGGAAATTATTTTCATTAACCATGAACACGTAATGGTTAATGGAGATAATTTTCATTAACCATTAACGCTTATTTATAATTAAAAATAACTTCCATTAAGCATTAACATTCATTGATTAAGGGAAATTATTTGCATTAACCATTAACATTTAATGGTTAATGGAAATAATTTTCATTAGCCATTAAATTGTAATGGTTAATGGAAATAATTTTCATTAGCCACTAAATTTTAATCGTTAATGAAAATAATTTCCATTAATCATTAAATGTTAATGGTTCATGAAAATAATTCCTATTGACCATTAACATTTAATGGTTAATGGAAATTATTTCTATTAGCCATTAAAAAAGTAATGATTAATGGAAATTATTTTAATGGTTAAAATTTAGTGGCCAATGAAAATAATTTCCATTAACCATTAAAATTTAATGGCTAATGAAAATGATTTCCATTAACCATTAAATTTTAATGATTAATGGAAATAATTTTCATTGGCCACTAAATTTTAATCGTTAATGAAAATAATTTCCATTCATCATTAAATGTTAATGGTTAATGAAAATAATTCCCATTGACCATTGACATTTAATGGTTAATGGAAATCGCTTTCATTAGCCATTAAATTTTTATGGTTAATGGAAATAATTTCCATTAGCCCTGCCCCAAAGCACCAACGAAATCGATAATTTCTCGTTTTACCTGGGTCCAACTAATTTCTCCGGTCTCTTCGTTCGTTCGCTTGACATATGGCGTACTTCCCGGATGAACGTCAGTCGGCCGAGAATCTTGAACGAGGCAAATCTCACGTGTCGGTAAAACGTGAATTCCGAGCCAAGCCATGAATATCAGAGCTCCTCGAGGTCCGCAAGCTATGAGATAAGCTCCGATCAGAGCCTCCACGCAATCGGCTATACTCTTGTCCGGTATACTGTGCTGTGTTATCAAATTGTACGGTATGAAACATTGGATATTATCGTAATCGTCGGCCAATCGGCTCTCGTTGCGATCGAGCTCTATCCTCATTATACCGAGCCTCTGCTCGGTCTCTCGCACCAGCTGCGTTATCTCGTTTGGATCGACAGCCTGCAACGAAGGTATATCAGCCTGATTCCAGAGTGTCGATGGAATGCCCGATTCTATCAACGCCTGTTCGAGCTCTTTTGGCACGTAGTAACAAGGTGGCAGCCAATTGTCGTGGGGCTCGAATTTCGTCGCTATCATACTCTCCCCGAGCATCTTCTGTCGTCCCAAACGATACAGATTCAAGTTGCTCACCTGTCAACAAATGATTGTCAATAATCGGGTTATTCGATTTTTTTAAAAGCTGAATGCATTTAGGATTTCCAAAAGATTGTTTAAAATTTCATTTTCGTTATGTACATACATTTAAGTCAGGGTTGCCAGTGCTTTAGAGGGTCAAAAATAGTGGAATAGTGACTTACTTTCACAGAAATAGTGACATAATAGTGACTTCTTCGTTTAAATTTGTCATTTTAGTGATACCATATGAAAGAAAATTTATTATACACTTACCATAGATTTATAACAATCTAAGGCTAAACTAGATCCTTCTACCCATCAATACGAACAACTTTTTCTATGGGAACTCCTCTGAAATAGTGAAAAAAATGTCAGCTGTTCCATACATTTTGGATCGAGTAGGTATCACATTTAGTATGAAAGAGCTGAATTTTTTTTTACGATTTCAGAGGAGTCTCCGTAGGGAAAGTCGTTTGTATTGATGGGTAGAACCACCTCTTAAAAAAAGGCGTATCAAAAAGAACACGGTGTATTGAAATATATATTATTTAGTTTTTCCTTGCTTTTTCTCATGAATACATTTTTTCGACAAAAATTGTGCGTGATTCGCAATCAGCGGTGAATTTCCCATCGAAATGATGTTTGAGGACGATAAAAATGAAAATAATTTTTTTTGCTCAATTTTGGCCCGATTTTCAAAAACCTCAAAATAGCAAAATTTCAAGTGCTCATAACTTTACTTCAGTTTGACCGATTCCAAAATTTTTTTTCGTACTAAAAAGCTGTCACTGAACTTAGAGAATAGCGTTTGGTTCATTCCGATAACTTGATTTTTTTAGAAATGAGAGCATTTTGAAAATCACCGAAAAAAATGGAAAGGGGTATGCCTTAAAAAATTGGCAAAAATCGATGGTCGAACTTAAAAAATCTGCCAAAAATCGAAAAAATATCCCAATTAAGTGAATAAAGCGGCATTTTGAAGCGTAAACGATCCCGAAGAGAATGAGCGCATGTAGAACCCAAAATTCTATCTAGAAAATGTATTACAGTCATTTTAGTAAACCGATTCAATTTTGACCAAAATGCGAAAAAAAAATATTTTTAATTTTTTTTTTCGGACTCCATACCGATGTATTTTGTCCCGCTGAACACAAATCTACCAATAGTTTTCGCAAAAAATCAAAATTTTCATGAATTTTCATCAAAAATATTTTTTTTTCAATTTTAGCCCCATTCTCAGAAACCTCGAAATCGCGAGATTTCAAGTGCTCATAACTTTACTTCGGTTCAACTTTTTCCAAAATTTCTTTTTCGCACGTAAAGACTGTTACAAAACTTAGAGAATAGCGTTTGATTCATTCCGATAAGTTGATTTTTGTAGAAATGAGAGTACTTTGAAAATCACCGAAAAAAATGGAAAGGGGTATGCCTTAAAAAATTGGCAAAAATCGATGGTCGAACTTAAAAAATCTGCCAAAAATCGAAAAATTATCCCAATTATATGAACAAAGCGGCATTTTCAAGCGTAAACGATCCCGAAGAGAATGAGCGCATGTAGAACCCAAAATTCTGTCTAGAAAATGTATTACAGTCATTTTAGTAAACCGATTCAATTTTGACCAAAATGCGAAAAAAAAATATTTTTAATTTTTTTTTTCGGGCTCCATACCTATGTATTTTGTCCCGCTGAACACAAATCTACCAATAGTTTTCGCAAAAAATCAAAATTTTCATGAATTTTCATCAAAAATATTTTTCTTCAATTTTAGCCCCATTCTCAGAAACCTCGAAATCGCGAGATTTCAAGTGCTCATAACTTTACTTCGGTTCAACTTTTTCCAAAATTTCTTTTTCGCACGTAAAGACTGTTACAAAACTTAGAGAATAGCGTTTGATTCATTCCGATAAGTTGATTTTTGTAGAAATGAGAGTACTTTGAAAATCACCGAAAAAAATGGAAAGGGGTATGCCTTAAAAAATTGGCAAAAATCGATGGTCGAACTTAAAAAATCTGCCAAAAATCGAAAAATTATCCGAATTATATGAACAAAGCGGCATTTTGAAGCGTAAACGATCCCGAAGAGAATGAGCGCATGTAGAACCCAAAATTCTATCTAGAAAATGTATTACAGTCATTTTAGTAAACCGATTCAATTTTGACCAAAATGCGAAAAAAAAATATTTTTAATTTTTTTTTTCGGACTCCATACCGATGTATTTTGTCCCGCTGAACACAAATCTACCAATAGTTTTCGCAAAAAATCAAAATTTTCATGAATTTTCATCAAAAATATTTTTTTTTCAATTTTAGCCCCATTCTCAGAAACCTCGAAATCGCGAGATTTCAAGTGCTCATAACTTTACTTCGGTTCAACTTTTTCCAAAATTTCTTTTTCGCACGTAAAGACTGTTACAAAACTTAGAGAATAGCGTTTGGTTCATTCCGATAAGTTGATTTTTGTAGAAATGAGAGTACTTTGAAAATCACCGAAAAAAATGGAAAGGGGTATGCCTTAAAAAATTGGCAAAAATCGATGGTCGAACTTAAAAAATCTGCCAAAAATCGAAAAATTATCCGAATTATATGAACAAAGCGGCATTTTGAAGCGTAAACGATCCCGAAGAGAATGAGCGCATGTAGAACCCAAAATTCTATCTAGAAAATGTATTACAGTCATTTTAGTAAACCGATTCAATTTTGACCAAAATGCGAAAAAAAAATATTTTTAATTTTTTTTTTCGGACTCCATACCGATGTATTTTGTCCCGCTGAACACAAATCTACCAATAGTTTTCGCAAAAAATCAAAATTTTCATGAATTTTCATCAAAAATATTTTTTTTTCAATTTTAGCCCCATTCTCAGAAACCTCGAAATCGCGAGATTTCAAGTGCTCATAACTTTACTTCGGTTCAACTTTTTCCAAAATTTCTTTTTCGCACGTAAAGACTGTTACAAAACTTAGAGAATAGCGTTTGATTCATTCCGATAAGTTGATTTTTGTAGAAATGAGAGTACTTTGAAAATCACCGAAAAAAATGGAAAGGGGTATGCCTTAAAAAATTGGCAAAAATCGATGGTCGAACTTAAAAAATCTGCCAAAAATCGAAAAATTATCCCAATTATATGAACAAAGCGGCATTTTGGAGCGTAAACGATCCCGAAGAGAATGAGCGCATGTAGAACCCAAAATTCTATCTAGAAAATGTATTACAGTCATTTTAGTAAACCGATTCAATTTTGACCAAAATGCGAAAAAAAAATATTTTTAATTTTTTTTTTCGGACTCCATACCGATGTATTTTGTCCCGCTGAACACAAATCTACCAATAGTTTTCGCAAAAAATCAAAATTTTCATGAATTTTCATCAAAAATATTTTTTTTTCAATTTTAGCCCCATTCTCAGAAACCTCGAAATCGCGAGATTTCAAGTGCTCATAACTTTACTTCGGTTCAACTTTTTCCAAAATTTCTTTTTCGCACGTAAAGACTGTTACAAAACTTAGAGAATAGCGTTTGATTCATTCCGATAAGTTGATTTTTGTAGAAATGAGAGTACTTTGAAAATCACCGAAAAAAATGGAAAGGGGTATGCCTTAAAAAATTGGCAAAAATCGATGGTCGAACTTAAAAAATCTGCCAAAAATCGAAAAATTATCCCAATTATATGAACAAAGCGGCATTTTGGAGCGTAAACGATCCCGAAGAGAATGAGCGCATGTAGAACCCAAAATTCTATCTAGAAAATGTATTACAGTCATTTTAGTAAACCGATTCAATTTTGACCAAAATGCGAAAAAAAAATATTTTTAATTTTTTTTTTCGGACTCCATACCGATGTATTTTGTCCCGCTGAACACAAATCTACCAATAGTTTTCGCAAAAAATCAAAATTTTCATGAATTTTCATCAAAAATATTTTTTTTTCAATTTTAGCCCCATTCTCAGAAACCTCGAAATCGCGAGATTTCAAGTGCTCATAACTTTACTTCGGTTCAACTTTTTCCAAAATTTCTTTTTCGCACGTAAAGACTGTTACAAAACTTAGAGAATAGCGTTTGGTTCATTCCGATAAGTTGATTTTTGTAGAAATGAGAGTACTTTGAAAATCACCGAAAAAAATGGAAAGGGGTATGCCTTAAAAAATTGGCAAAAATCGATGGTCGAACTTAAAAAATCTGCCAAAAATCGAAAAATTATCCGAATTATATGAACAAAGCGGCATTTTGAAGCGTAAACGATCCCGAAGAGAATGAGCGCATGTAGAACCCAAAATTCTATCTAGAAAATGTATTACAGTCATTTTAGTAAACCGATTCAATTTTGACCAAAATGCGAAAAAAAAATATTTTTAATTTTTTTTTTCGGACTCCATACCGATGTATTTTGTCCCGCTGAACACAAATCTACCAATAGTTTTCGCAAAAAATCAAAATTTTCATGAATTTTCATCAAAAATATTTTTTTTTCAATTTTAGCCCCATTCTCAGAAACCTCGAAATCGCGAGATTTCAAGTGCTCATAACTTTACTTCGGTTCAACTTTTTCCAAAATTTCTTTTTCGCACGTAAAGACTGTTACAAAACTTAGAGAATAGCGTTTGGTTCATTCCGATAAGTTGATTTTTGTAGAAATGAGAGTACTTTGAAAATCACCGAAAAAAATGGAAAGGGGTATGCCTTAAAAAATTGGCAAAAATCGATGGTCGAACTTAAAAAATCTGCCAAAAATCGAAAAATTATCCCAATTATATGAACAAAGCGGCATTTTGGAGCGTAAACGATCCCGAAGAGAATGAGCGCATGTAGAACCCAAAATTCTATCTAGAAAATGTATTACAGTCATTTTAGTAAACCGATTCAATTTTGACCAAAATGCGAAAAAAAAATATTTTTAATTTTTTTTTTCGGACTCCATACCGATGTATTTTGTCCCGCTGAACACAAATCTACCAATAGTTTTCGCAAAAAATCAAAATTTTCATGAATTTTCATCAAAAATATTTTTCTTCAATTTTAGCCCCATTCTCAGAAACCTCGAAATCGCGAGATTTCAAGTGCTCATAACTTTACTTCGGTTCAACTTTTTCCAAAATTTCTTTTTCGCACGTAAAGACTGTTACAAAACTTAGAGAATAGCGTTTGATTCATTCCGATAAGTTGATTTTTGTAGAAATGAGAGTACTTTGAAAATCACCGAAAAAAATGGAAAGGGGTATGCCTTAAAAAATTGGCAAAAATCGATGGTCGAACTTAAAAAATCTGCCAAAAATCGAAAAATTATCCCAATTATATGAACAAAGCGGCATTTCGAAGCGTAAACGATCTTGAAGAGAATGAGCGCATGTAGAACCCAAAATTCTGTCTAGAAAATGTATTACAGTCATTTTAGTAAACCGATTCAATTTTGACCAAAATGCGAAAAAAAAATATTTTTAATTTTTTTTTTCGGACTCCATACCGATGTATTTTGTCCCGCTGAACACAAATCTACCAATAGTTTTCGCAAAAAATCAAAATTTTCATGAATTTTCATCAAAAATATTTTTTTTTCAATTTTAGCCCCATTCTCAGAAACCTCGAAATCGCGAGATTTCAAGTGCTCATAACTTTACTTCGGTTCAACTTTTTCCAAAATTTCTTTTTCGCACGTAAAGACTGTTACAAAACTTAGAGAATAGCGTTTGATTCATTCCGATAAGTTGATTTTTGTAGAAATGAGAGTACTTTGAAAATCACCGAAAAAAATGGAAAGGGGTATGCCTTAAAAAATTGGCAAAAATCGATGGTCGAACTTAAAAAATCTGCCAAAAATCGAAAAATTATCCCAATTATATGAACAAAGCGGCATTTCGAAGCGTAAACGATCCCGAAGAGAATGAGCGCATGTAGAACCCAAAATTCTGTCTAGAAAATGTATTACAGTCATTTTAGTAAACCGATTCAATTTTGACCAAAATGCGAAAAAAAAAAAATTTTAATTTTTTTTTTCGGGCTCCATACCTATGTATTTTGTCCCGCTGAACACAAATCTACCAATAGTTTTCGCAAAAAATCAAAATTTTCATGAATTTTCATCAAAAATATTTTTCTTCAATTTTAGCCCCATTCTCAGAAACCTCGAAATCGCGAGATTTCAAGTGCTCATAACTTTACTTCGGTCCAACTTTTTCCAAAATTTCTTTGTCGCACGTAAAGACTGTTACAAAACTTAGAGAATAGCGTTTGGTTCATTCCGATAAGTTGATTTTTGTAGAAATGAGAGTACTTTGAAAATCACCGAAAAAAATGGAAAGGGGTATGCCTTAAAAAATTGGCAAAAATCGATGGTCGAACTTAAAAAATCTGCCAAAAATCGAAAAATTATCCCAATTAAATGAACAAAGCGGCATTTTGAAGCGTAAACGATCCTGAAAAGAATGAGTTCAAGTCGAAACTACAATTTCATCTAGAAAAAAAGCTACAGCTATTTTAGTGAACAGATCTAGTTTTGGCCAAAATGCGAAAAAAAAAAATTTCATTGTTTTTCTTTTTAAACCTTATATCGATGTATTTTTTTCCCTAAACCCGAATTTCCCAATAGTTTTCACAAAAAATCAAAATTTCTAAGAAATTTCATCATAAACCTTTTTCGTTCAATTTTTGCCCCATTTTCCAACACCTGAGAATCCCTAAATTTCAAGTGCTCATAACTTTACTTCGGATTGGCCGATTCTAAAATTTCAGGTAGAACCACCTCTTAAAAAAGGCATATCAAACAGAAAACGGTGTATTGAAAGCGATTCCGCGCGGACAAATTTGTCCCCCACGCGAGTTTATCGTAATGAGCGAGTCCAGGTACAAATTTGTCCCCTATTCTAACCGGCACCTCTATTCTAACCACTTCTGAGCTCTGAAATCGTGACAATAGTGGCAAAATTTCGAAAATAGTGAGATAAGTGACACGATTTTAAAATAGTGAAAAATAGTGACAATAGTAACTCACTGGCAAGCCTGATTTAAGTATATAATCAGTAAAATTGATGTCAATCTGACAAATATTTTCGAAGTTATAGGCATTTTTGTAAACCCGTTATCAGTATATGGGGCATTCCATGTCAAATCAACCACATTTAAATCCAAGCCCTTTCGATTTGGCTGAAATTTTGTTTTCCTTTCTACCCCATTAAAAACATTTCTCAGGAAATTTTCAAATTTTTTTACCCAAACCAAAAAAAAACTTTTTTTAAAAATAGCTATAACTTCTTCAAAAAATGACTAATTGGGCCGTTTTTTTTAAATTTTCGTCATTACATGTACTGTCTGAAAAAAAATGCAAACGAATTTTAAGATATTAAAATCTATGAAATTTTTAACTTTTTCGAAAAAAATAATCTTTTTATGGAAGTTGGCCATTTCAATTTTTTTTTCAACTCAAAAAATACTTTGATTAATTCCGGAAAAAATGCCGCCCAACATGGGGTGGGCTGACATTTACTTCTATTTTTTTTTTATCGTTTGAAAAATCTGGAAATTTTTGAGGATTTATAAAGGACCTCAGAGTTTGAAAAATTAGGAAGAAAAAAAAATTTTAAGTGGTAATCCTCGAAAAAATTATGATTTTTTTTCAAAAAAGTAAACAAAAATGGAATGTCGGCCCACTCCACGTTGAGCGGCATTTTTTCCGGAATTGATCAAAGTATTTTTTGAGTAAAAAAAAATTGAAAATAGCCAACTTCGAGAAAAAGATTATTTTTCTCGAAAAGGTGAAAAATTTCATAGATTTTAATATCTTGAAATTTTTTTGTATTTTTTTCAGAAAATACATCAAATCAGTCAATTTTTTTAGAAGTTAGTACACTACGATCTCGATTTATGCAGCTTGGATATAAGCAAGAGTCCCCACTATGCGGCCGATATCGATCGATGTGGCCCATGGTGTGAGAGCGCCGGTATGAGAGCGGACACGGCTCCCGACTGGTGTGAGATGCGCGCGGACGCACGGGCGACATTTGCGCAACTTCGATTTATGCAAGTGTTTAGCGGTGCCAGTCCCGCCGCTCTTGCTTAAATCGAGATCGTAGTGTATAGCTATTTGAAAAAAAAAGTTTTTTTTTGTTTGAGGGAAAAAAATTAATAAATTTTCTGAAAAATGTTGTTAATGGGGTAGAAAAGGAAAAAAAAATCAGCCAAATCGGAAGGGGCCCGGGTTCAAAAGTGGTCGATTTGACATGGAGTAACCAATACGTGAAGTGTTTTTGAAACTTTGAACGCTTTTTCCTCAGAATTGTGTTTTTAAAGTTGTTTAGAAGCAAATCACGTTTAATGAGAAAATTCTGAACATTTGATATGTTTTTCAATGAAGTATTTAAAAGGTCGTGTAAAAATTTCACGACGATTTGGAAGCTCGTTATCAAATAATTGAGATTAACAAATAAAATAAAATAAAATGTAGTCTTATGGAAACTGATATGACTTTGCGATAAGTTTTTTCTTTGACCTCTCAATTTTTTAATATCCACAATATACTGAAAGCAACGGAAAGAAAACGAAGTTTATTGATAAATATTTTTTTATTTGTTTAAAAAATTGTTTTTAACAAAACGTTAATTTCTTAATAACGAACTTCCTAATCGTCGTGAATTTTTTACACGACCTCTTAAATACCTCATACAAAAACATACCAAATTTTCAGAATTTTCTCATTGTTATTTTAACCCTTAAGGAGGTTGAAGTAATGATGATAGAATTCTGAAAATTTGGTATGGTCTTACATGAAGTATTCAGGAGGTCGTGTAAAAATTTCACTACGATTGAGAAGCTATTTATTGAACAATTAACATTCAAAGGTTTCATAGCTTCTAAACAACCTTAAGTCGATAAGCAAGATTTTTCAGAAACGGGATGACCGATCAGTCTCAAATT
This sequence comes from Alloplasta piceator, assembly GCA_946863875.1. Taxonomy (NCBI): domain Eukaryota; kingdom Metazoa; phylum Arthropoda; class Insecta; order Hymenoptera; family Ichneumonidae; genus Alloplasta; species Alloplasta piceator. Next base: position 42,304,462 of record OX333076.1, on the reverse strand, counting down.
TTTACACAAGCTTCATAAATGTATTTTTTATTAATTAATTGAAAGTTTTCTTTACCGATAAATATTCTCTATTTTATAAACAATTTAAAGCAAAAATTTTCATCAAAATTCCAAATTTTTTCTTTAGAACCCCCCATTTTGTTGAAAATTGATATTTTGCTTATTCCTTCGATTAAATACTGATTATACCTTATATTAACGAAATCTTAATTTTTTAATTTTTGTACGATTCGAAGATCGGCTACAGCTGCTTCGAGAATCAATTATTTTTGAAAAGAAAAATTTCAAAATCAAGTTTAAGGATGTTGAGTCCCTATGAAATCTTTTAATGTCAATTGTTCAATAAATAGCTTCTCAATCGTCGTGAAATGTTTACACAACCTCCTGAATACTTCATGTAAAAACATATCAAATTTTCAGAATTCTATCATCATCACTTCAACCTCCTTAAGGGTTAAAATGAAAAATGATGAGAAAATACTGAAAGTTTTGTATGTTTTTGTATGAAGTATTTAAGAGGCCGTGTACAAATTTCACGACGATTAGGAAGCTCGTTATTAAAATATTAACATTTTGTTAAGAACAATTTTTTAAACAAATAAAAAAAATATTTATCAATAAACTTCGTTTTTGTTTCCGTTGCTTTCAATATAGTGTAGATATTAAAAAATTGAGAGGTCAAAAAATAAACTTATCGCAAAGTTATATCAGTTTCCACAAGACTACATTTAATTTAATTTGTTAATGTTAATTGTTCGATAACGAGCTTCCTAATCATCGTGCAATCTTTACACGACCTCTTAGATAATTCATCCAAAAACATACCAAATTATCAGAATTTTCTCATCATTTGCGATTTGGGACTCAACATCCTTAAAGTTACAAAAATATAAATTTTTGCGTTAATAAATAAAAATGTCTTTTCAGAAAAAATTCTTAAAAAATCGTTTTTTTTCGACCTCCTCACTGCGTATAACCCGTTAATTTATCTCGATAAAATCTCACCTGTTTCGATCTAAGATGACTCAGCTTACCCTCGTGAATTATATCATAAGTACAGTACAGGTACGTAGTTATGGCGTATTTGAGGAAAGAATCACCGATAGTCTCGAGACGCTCGAGATTAATTCCATCATTGGCGTTTGACATTGTCAGAGCTTGCAGAATGAGACTGGGACTAGGACCCGGATGTCCCTCTAATTCCGGCTGATGATCGAAACTGAACAATTCCTCATCACCGACGTAGGCCACAGGTTCGACGTTTGATTTATCCTTGACGTTCGATGCATTTTTCTCACGATCAATATGACTTTTCAATTTTTTCGCTACTTTCTCAACGTATTGCTCGAATTTGCGTGGCTTAAAATTATTGTCATTGCCAACGAGAGGACCGAGGCAACTTTTTCGTTCAATCTTTATCTCACGATCGCTCGTTATCAACGAGCCACCATTCACGATCTCGGTTTCTCGTCTCTTGGCAAAGTCATAATGAAGACTCTTGTGCTTTTCAACGAGAGACTCGTTTGATTCGCTCTCATCGTCCCAACAATGAAACTCGTGATCCGGCCAAAATGGAACTTCCGAATTTTTTTCAATCTCCAAAAGATCAAGAATCTTCTTGTTTATCTCGCGCTTCGTGATCTGCGACTCGTCCTCGACCGCCTCGGCGACATTTTCACCCATGTACGATATACGAAGGCCGCGGCTCTCATCGTCGCTCTCGTCCGAATAATCCATCATTCCGTCGCTGCACGTCTCGTCGGAATCGTAAGCATCGCCGTCAGAATCGCAAGCCGGTGACCCGTATCTGACGTCAGACCATTTCAACTGTGATTCGATCATCGTTACATCCAGAGGAAATGATTTTCCATCGAAGGTCATTGTGCTTGCAGCCATTTCGTTGGACCAAGTACCGATTTCCAACTCGTCCTCTTTCTCGTCATCGTCGGCGTCCTTGTCATCGTTGACGTCATTGTTATCAGGACTCGTCCTCCTCGAAAGCTTTTCCACCGTTTTCAAACTCTCCGAGGACTCGACCACCTCCTCGATTTTTATTCCACTCGCATCTTCGTTCTTTGGCTTATTTGCTTTTTCAGACTCTTTTGATTTCTTCAAAACTTCGGCCAAGCTCCAACCAAAATTCAACGGTGGCCATTCAAAGTCTACAATCAGATTGAAATTATATTTTAGCATGAAGAATGAAAAATTATGACAATCGGATATTCTTATGAGGGTTGCGAATTTTGCAATGTAAAAGTAATGCATTATTCATTACTTTTAGAATGTGTAATGGAAAAAATTTCCATTACCCATTACAATGTAGTGTGTAGTGGACAAAATTTGCATTGCCCATTACAATGTAGTGTGTAATGGAAAAAAAATTCATTACCCATTACAATGTAGTGTGTAATGGAAAACATTTTCATTACCCATTAAAATGTCGTGTGTAATGGAAAAAATTTTTATTACCCATTACAATGTAGTGTGTAGTGAACAAAATTTACATTACCCATTACAATGTAGTGTGTAATGAAAAAAAATCCATTACCCATTACAATGTAGTGTGTAATGGAGAAAATTTGCATTACCCATTAAAATGTAGTGTGTAATGGAAAAAAAATTCATTACCCATTACAATGTGGTGTGTAATGGAAAAAAATCTATTACCCATTACAATTTAGTGTGTAATGGAAAAAAAATCATTACCCATTACAATGTAGTGTGTAATCGACGAAATTTTGCTTGTTCATTACAACTTAATGTGTAATGGAAATTTTGGACATGTTTCATTATATCGTAGTAATTTTTTGGCCTGGGTTAAAATGGAAAACATTTTCATTACCTATTAAAATGTAGTGTGTAATGGAAAAAAAATTTCATTACCCATTAGGATGTAGTGTGCAATGGAAAAAATTTGCATTACTCATTATAATGTAATGTGTAATGGAAGAAAATTCCATGACCCATTACAATATAATGTGTAGTAGAAAAAAATTCCATTACCCATTGCAATGTAATGTGTAATGGACAAAACTTTGATTATAATGTTGGCAATGGAAAAATATAAATGAATAAATTATTGCAATTTTGCATTACATTTTAATCATTTAGGTATGTTAAATTCTAAAAAGCATCTATATGCAATCCGGCGCTGTGTCAATTATAAAAGAAAATTATAAAAGTGTCAATTATAAAGAATAGGAAAGAATAATAATAAAAATGTGGAGCACTAAGCATGAAATTTTTCTTGCCGTTTTAAATGAACACGCGACCACTGAATTACTAGTTTTTGCTCGCATTTTAACCCAGGCCAAAATAACTACTACGATATAATAAAGAATGTCAAAAATTTCCATTACACATTAAGTTGTAATACACAAGCAAAATTTTGTCGATAAACACTACATTGTAATGGGTAATGACATTTTTTTCCATTACATACTACATTGTAATGGGTAATGGATTCTTTTTTCATTACACACTACATTGTAATGGGTAATGGAATTTTTTGTCCATTACACACTACATTGTAATGAGTAATGATTTTTTTTCCATTACACACTACATTGTAATGGGTAATGCATTTTTTTTCCATTACACACTACATTGTAATGAGTAATGCAATTTTTTTTTCCACTAGATACTACATTGTAATGGGTAATGAACTCTTTTTTCATTACACACTACATTGTAATGGGTAATGAAAATGGCAATGGATTACAAACGTTGTGCATTACTTGCCACCCTGATTCTTATGTACTCATCGACGTACCTTCGTCCAAACTTTCCTGGCCCAAATTAATCGTTTGCGCGACTTGACAGCGTATCTGATTAGCGAGAAGCAGCGCGTTTATTCTGTAAAGAATACACGGTAAACAGACCGCCTGACGCCAAAGAGAAGCTGGAAAAGGATGAATGGCGCACAATTCAGCAACCAATATTTGCTTCTGCTCGAGATTCTCGCGTTTCGCTTTCTTGGTCTCCTCGCTGCTCGTCGGCAATGCCACGCCTTTTCTATTTACGTATCTGTTGAAAGAAAGAGAAAAAAAAACCTCAGTCTCTTGAATTGCAAAAATAGGTCGTGATTGAGGTAAATAGGGGATTTTAGGCTGATTTTACATACCTAGGAGTGAGAAAATTCAATCGTGCAGACGTATGATCGACGTCCAGTAGCGGTTGATTAGAATTTTGTATCTGTATGTTGTATTTCCTGTAGTAATATTCCTCAAAGGTCGTATAACCGTCACCGGGAAACGATGACTTTGGATTCAAGTTTGTACAAATTTCAGCTACGTAAAAATACTGCAAAATTCCCAAGTATCAAGTATAGCAAATTCCATTTTGATAATGACGAATGAAAATTGGAATAAACGGTGCAGGGTTGCAAATAATGCATTACTTTTTTTAAGGCATTTGCATTTTCATTAACCATTAACCATTAAATTTCAATGGTTAATGAAAATTATTTTCATTAACCATTAAAATGTAATGGTTAATATAAATTATTTTCATTACCCATTAAAAAAAGTAATGCGTTATTCGCAACCGTGCCCATTACAATGTAGTGTGTAATAGAAAAAAAATCCATTACCCACTGCAATGTAATGTGTAATAGACAAAACTTTGATTGCAATTTTGGGAATGGAAAAATATAGATGAGTAAATTATTGCAGTTTTGCATTACATTTTATTGACTAAGAACTTAGATTTTTAGAATTATACTGTAGATGTTTTTTTTAATTTAAGGTGAAAATCTAAGTCCTAAGTCAATAAAATGTAATGCAAAATTGCATTAATTTATTCATCTAGATTTTTCCATTCCCAAAATTGCAATCAAAGTTCTGTCCATTGCACATTACATTGCAATGGGTAATGGAAATTTGTTATATTACACACTACATTGTAATGGGCGGGATTACAACAATGCATGTACTTTTTTTTAATGCAATTGCATTTTCATTAACCATTAACATTTAATGGCTAATGGAAATAATTTTAATGGTCAATGAAAATAATTTCCATTAACCATTAAATTTTAATGGTTAATGAAAATAATTTCGATTAACCATTAAATGTTAATGGTTAATGAAAATAATTTCCATTAACCATAAAATTTTGATGGAAATTAATTTCATTAGCCATTAAAAAAGTAATGGTTAATGCATTACTTTTTCATTAAAAATTTCGCAACCCTGAAACGGTGGATACCTGTGGTTGATCCTGATTCCTGTACCATGGCATTATTACAGCGTCGTGATACTTTGACGGATCGAACGTAAAATTCATTCTATCATTTTGCGGCACCTCGCTCGGTATCGCGTCTCGATTGTCGTATATGCATTCCAAAAAATTCCAATCCACACTTATATCCTGTTCCTCGTTCGTCGTCACTGTAAATATTACAATAAAAGGGTTTAATTAAAAATTTACACGTTTATGTTTCTCTCTCAGTCTCTTCCTCTCTTTTTTTCTCTACTTGCCGGTTTTCACAGGAACGATGATGTAAGAATTTTCCGAAGCGTTCGGGTCAAAGAGCATGAGATACTTTTGGAGTCTAAGAACATTCGTGAAGGTGTAATTGAGAAAAGTTGCGACTCTCTCGATCTGCACGGCGTCGAGTATAACCGTGTTTTTGCTGAGTTTCAATTCCACTCGTACCTCGCCCGATCTCGTGTAAATAGGAAATGGACAGAGCTGAATGAAAAAGTAAGATTCATCAAATTTATTGTACACTACTGACGAAAAATGTCCGGACAAACGTTCAAAAAAGGCCTGGAACATTTTTTTATGCCATTTCGCCGGAAGTCAACGTAAACTAATTTAACAAACGGCATTTTAAAGGGGAAGAATTCGATTTCGTTTTCTGTTTCTAAAATTCTTTTCACAATTTGTTTTTATATTGGAACTCTATTTTGAAAACAACTGTTTCAGAGGAAATTTTTTTCATACATTTTTACGATTGGATTCACGAAGGGGAAGTTTGAGCTTCAATTTTATTTTTTTCAAAACTTTGAGCGACTTTTTTTTCCAAAGTTATTCTGTTTTTTGTGAAAAAAGAGGAAGTTTGAAAAATTCCGTATAACACGGAAACAAAGAGGATTCGCGAAAAACTTCAAGATAGCAAAAAGTTGCGTCTGTTTTCGTTGAGTGCAGAGGAATTTTTTCAGATTTTTTTTTCAACATTTTTTTTCCGTCTGAAAATGGGAGAAAAAAATTTTGGGAAAAAAATGTGAAAAAATTCCTCCGAACTCAACGAAAAAGATGCAACTTTTTGCTATCTTGAAGTTTTTCATGAATCCTCTTTGTTTTTGTGTTATACGGTATTTTTCAACTTTCCTCTTTTTTTACAAAAAAAAACAGAATAACTTTGGAAAAAAAATCACTCAAAGTTTAAAAAAAAGAAAATTGAAGCTCAAACTTTCCTTTTTACGAATCCAATCGTAAAGATGTATTTAAAAAAATCCCTCTAGAATCCCACCGGAATAGAGGGGGAAAAGGCGAAAAACAGTTGTTTTCAAAATAGAGTCCAGATCTAAAAACAAATTGTAAAAATAATTCAAAAATCAGAAAATGAAGCAGAATTCGTCCCCTTTAAAATGCCGCTTGTTAAATTAGTATGCGTTGACTTCCAGCGAAATGGCCTAGAAAAACGTTCCAGACCTTTTTTGAAGTTATGTCCGGGAACTTTTTGCCGGTAGTGTATATTTTGTCTCTCGGATTAATTCCAGATCAATAGCAAAATGGTCTGCTTCCTCATAAAGGAAGCTTTTCGTGAAAAATTTTTTTTTCGCTATTTTTATGCCAATATGTTCAAAATGTCCTAAAACATCGAGAAATCGTATTTAGAAAAAATTTCCGTACGGATGTGTGTGTGTGTGTATCCTGAATTTCAGATGTAAATAATTAACAACTCGAAAACGCTCCGAGATATCAAGCTAAAATTTGGCACACTTGTCGAGCACGAATTGCTCTTCATTATGAAAAAAATTTTGTTTTAATTATAACGGGTGTCCAGATTTTATCGACTTTTTTCGTTTTTGCAAGAATCGCGTAAACGCTCTAACCTCTGCAATTTTCAAGATATCGCACTCAAAGCTTGTACAGAATTAGTATAGCTATTAAGGTTGTTTGGTATTGAATTTGGCGAAAATCCATCGAGGGATTAAAATTTTATGAAATTTTGAATTTTTTGAAAAATAGCCTAAACGCTCTAGCTTGTGCAATTTTTGAGATATTGTACTGAAACTTTGCACAGAGCTAATATAGCTATCGAGGTTGTTCGCTATTGAATTTGGCAAAAATCCATCGAGGGATTAAAATTTGATGAAATTTTTAATTTTTTGAAAAATAGCGTAAACGCTCTGACTTGTGCAATTTTTAAGATATTGCACTGAAACTTGACACAGAGCTAATATAGCTATCGAGGATGTTCGTTATCAAATTTGGCGAAAATCGATCGAATGATCAAATTTTTATCAAATTTTTAATTTTTATAAAAGAAGCGTAAACGCTATAACTTTTGAAATTTTTTAGATATTGCAATGGAATTTCGTGAAGAGCCAGTACAGCTATCAATGTTATTCGCTATCAAATTTGGTGAAAATCGATCAAATTTTTTTACCTTGGGTATTCGCTTGAGGGTGAGAATGCCAAAACCAATGGCAGACTCTTCGGGCGGATATATACGACGTCCTCGAGTATTTTGCTCTTCCGGTAGGGGACAACTCAACGACATATTGATATGATAAAGGTGAGCAGGTGCACCTACGACGGGTCGGCAATCGGTCAATGCCTCGGCAGTCTGAAATAACAGTTATGATAATGGTAAATAACGTGAACGCCTCAATTTGGCGTCAAGTCTGCAACCGGAAAACAGATTTATTTTGCTCGAACAAATTTTTCCTATTTATTCGAATATCGACCTAATAATTCATTGATTTAATTCATTGTTTCAAAATAATTTTATTCAGGGTTGGAAATAATGCATTACAATTTTTTAATGCATTTACATTTTCAAAAACCTTCTTGATTAACCATTAACATTTAATAGTTAATGGAAATTATTTTCATTAACCACTAACATTTAATGGTTATTAATGGAAATGATTTCCATCAGCCATTAAAAAAATAATGATGAATGCATTACTTTTTCATTAAAAATTTCGCAAACCTGATTTTATTTCAACTAATTAAATAATTCCTCGCAATGTATACCTTTTTGTAGTAATACTGTCGACGTTTCGTTGTCCCAGGTCGAGCCTCCGAATAATCGGCTCTGCTCTCATCGGGCAAAGCCGGTACTTCGGCATCCTCGGGACGAGCCTTGAAATTTTCTTTGCCAATCGGCAATAGATTGTCATCGATCTCATTTTCCCGATGCAATTCTATGCACAATTGAAGAGCCGCGAGTCTACGCGCCATAGCTCTATTTGGCATCGCGTATGACTAAAATTCACGAGCGACAAAAAAAAGTCCTTATTTTCGGCGATATCCTTGATGGAATAAAATTGAAGCAAAAAAAAATGACAAACTTACGGTAATGACGTATTTAACGGGAGAATTAATCGGCAATCGAAGAGAACAAGTGTACATCGGAGAATCGTTCACGTTTGTCTGTTCGATTTTCCATTCGGGCGTGAGACGTGTAAAAGTGTCGCTCGGCAATTTTGCGCAATATCTAATGAAATAAATATTTTACAATATGTTTTTTCCGTCTCGATACACATTCGGACATCCGTGGAGATGAAACGTTACTTCATACCTATTGACGAGCGATATCGCAGAATTGAAAGATACTTTTGGCGAATCCTCGCTCGTTAGAGGCTGATAATGAGGAATCATCGAGGAATACGCGTCAGCCTCGTTCTCCTCATCCTCGGTTGGCTCGTTGTTTGAACATTTGAACAATAAAATCTGCAAAATGAATTTTGTCCCATTAACATTCTTCTTTACACACTTCCGCTAAAAAGTTTGGAAACACCAGTGAATATTTCTTACCGCACTAGAAGTAGCATAACTCCGTCAAAAAACAAGATAATTAAATTTTTAAAAGAGCGTGTTGACGGGAAGGAAATCGGTTTTATTTTGCTTTTTTAAAAATATTTTTTATCGTTTTTTTCGCGACGGTACGCTTTTTTTTACGGAACCGTTTTTTGGCCTTTTTCGACCATCGCGAATTGGGCGCGTAACTTAAGGACAAATTTCTTTTTGTCTTTTTTATCTACGGTACATTTGAAAGGGATAGTAGACGCTCCATTTTCGTTTTCAACAAATTTTCGTACGATTTTTTCTCGCAAAATTATTTCACATTTGGCTGAAAAAAGACAAATTTTGAAAGATGCAACGTAACTCAAAAACTATGGATTTCAAGAGAAAATGTCAACTATGAAAAAAGTAGCGCACGTAAACACGGAATCGCCTGGAATTATTTCAGAATTTTTCTATGAAATTTTTGTTTCTACTATTTTTGCTTGAAACAGCTGATTTTGACGTCCCAGCGAAAAATTGTATCTGATTGAAATTTCCGTACATCGTGATACAATAAAAATCTGAAAAAATTCAACAACATTTGGCGTGCTATAAACAACAATGATCTATAATAATTATTGATAATTGTTCATCATTGCTTAATACATTGTTTAAACAATTGTTCAAACAATTTGTTGATAACTTTTGGGCAATATTATTATTGATAATTGTTGTTTATAGCATGCCAAATGTTGCTAAATTTTTTCAGATTTTTATTGTATGACGAAGTACGGAAATTTCAATCAGATCATAGAAAAATTCTGAAATAATTCCAGGCGATCCCTTGTACACGTACGCTACTTTTTTTATAGCTAACATTTTCTCTTAAACTCTATAGTTTTTTAGTTACGTTGCATCTTTCAAAATTTGTCTTTTTCAGCCAAAAGTAAAATAACTTTGCGAAAAAAAATCGAACGAAAATTTAAAAAAAAAAACGAAAATGGAGCGTTAACCCTTTCAAATGTACCGCAGATAAAAAATACAAAAAAATGTCCTTAAGTTATCCGCCCAATTTGCAATGGTCGAAAAAAGGTCAAAAAACGGTCACTTACAAAAATGCGTACCGCATCGGAAAAAAATCATAAAAAATATTGTTTAAAAAAAACAAAATACAGCTGCATTCCTTCCCGTCAAAAAGCTTTTTTAAAAATTCGATTATCTTTTTTTTGACGGAGTTATGCAACTTCTAGTGCGTCAAGAAATATTGACTGGTGTTTCCAAACTTTTGAGCGGGAGTGTATCTGCAAAAAATGTCTATCATTAGCAATTTTAAATTTAAAAAATTTAAAAAAATACCTTCTCGATATAATGATACTGCGCCAATTGCCAGACGCACTCTTTCGATCCTTTGGCCGGAACGAGCAAAACGTGTAACGCGTCTATCGCTCGAGCACGGCTCTTGCATTGCACGTAAGATTGATAATTCTTTGGAAAATCGTATCTCATTACGAAATTACATTTTGGAATCTCGATACCTTTGTTACAGACAACAAACATGTATATATACATGTATGAATAAATAAACTTTTTTTTTTCATTTATGAGGCATTCCACGTCAAGTCAGCCACCCCATTTTTTGAAATCGCCAAAAATCGCATACAAATTTTTAGAAAGTAGTTCCAATTATCAAGAAAATTTGTGATTTTTTCAGATTTTTAAATTATATTTTTTAGCCGGAAAAAAATACAAAATATTTGTTTGTCCCATTTTGTAACTCGAACATTATTCATCGTACGAAAACAAAAGTAGAACATAAAATTTAGCATTTTCAACGTGCTTTTCACTGAAATTTTTTAAACTCCTCCGAAAGCTCTATATGCCATTTTCAGAGCTAATAATGTTTTGATATTTTTTTTCTCAGAATTGACATCTTCGATTCGTCTGTAGTTTTAACAAGTTTTTTACATTTTTATTGATACAATCTATCATTATAGAGTGATTTAACGAAATAGCATAGATATTGATATTTTATCATAATTAATCGCTGACAGGGAAAAATAATAAAATAATCTCGTTTTGATACTGCGAAAACGATTTCAGGAACGAAGCAGTATCATTGCTTCATTCCCAAAAATCATGCCCAAATCGAACTAAAAAAGTTCTCATTGGCTATAGAAATGTCGGCGTATCCAAAGCCTGTAAATTAATTCTTTTTTGCAATCAAGAGACGTGAGTAGCCTTTGACTCAAATTTGAATAGACATTATCGGTGTACATGGGTCCATTGATAAAGTTTATTAAAATGTACAAGAAGATATTTAAAAAAATGAAAATCAAAAAAGTTATAAAAATTGAAAAAGTACAAAAAATAAACAAAAATGCGAGTTTTAGAAAATATCTATAGATAGTCTCAACCCTGTTAATGCACAGAGAAATTTGTGTATTCGTTTGGGATGAAAAACGCATGAGAAGGAATGGATTCTCCACTGAGCCAATTTTTTAATAGTCTGTAAATATATCAAGTAAATAACTGTTTGAACTACAGACAAAAAGATGTCAAATGTGAGAAAAAATAAATCAAAACATTATTTGCTCCGAAAATGACATATAGTGCTTTCGGAGAAGTTCGTAAAAAATTTCAGTTAAAAGTACGTTGAAAATCCTAAATTTCATGTTGTACTTTTTTTTCGTACGATAAATCATTTTCGAGTGACGAAATGGAACAAGAAATTTTTTTGTATTTTTTTCCAGCTAAAATATGTAATATAAAAATCTGAAAAAAATCACGATTTTTCTTGACAGTTAGAACTACTTTATAAAAATTTGTATGCGTTTTTTGGTGATTTCAAAAAATGGGGTGGCCGACTTGACGTGGAATGCCTCTTATACAATCTTCCTCGAGCATTTTCGATATTACGAAAATTTTTCGTAAATTTTATTTACCCTAGGGTAATTTTATTTACCCTGTTCCAAAATTGACGTGGCTATCAAAAGATTGCACTCGTGAATGCGGAATCTCTTCAAAACTTCCTCCTGCTTTCTGTGCTCCATCTCGACGTCGCGGGAATAACTGGCTTCGTCGATCGTCTTCTCGATCGTGTAAAGAGGCGATAGAAAATGCAAATCCTCGTCGCATTTGCACACTTCCTATGTCCGAAGGAAGAAAAAGAAACGAGGAAAAAAAACGAAACGAGGAAAGAAAAACGAGATTATTGGATTGAAGTGAGATTGTGAGATAATGGAAAACGATTACCTACGTTCAACAGATAAAAAAGTATCTTTGCCGTAAGTGGCTTGTCGACGAATACAATTCCACAGAGAAGATCGGGATCGGTTATGCCACGATGATATCGAACGGATTTTGGAACTTTTTTGTAAGATTCGTCGTTCGTTCTCCAATGTCCGGATGCGGATCTTCTGTTGGCGTTGTTTCTCAAACAATTCGTCGTTGTCGTCACTGTGGAGTTTGTAATCTTCGTTGTATCCTCTGTGAACAAACGACAATTTTTCATAATGGAAATTTTCTGGATGTGGCGATGAGACTCTTTCAGGGCGCTCAAATACCTTTAACGGAGGATTTGTCCGTTGTCGAAGGCGTTCTCGTGTCCTTTGCGTAAAATGGCGTGTAAGTCTTTAAAGTTGCCAGCAAACGATGAATCTTCGGTCTCGAAAAACGGTAAATTTTCTCTTTTTCCGAGAGCGATTCAAACGCATTGTCGCAAATTGCACTGTGAAGTACAAACTGAATTCTTCAATTTTGAAATTCTCCAAAAACGAAGGTTGCTCCTGTGAATGTTCGTCGATCAATGTATATTTACCGTATTTTAATCATAACCGAAGACACCATATTGAGGAGAAGATAGTGTCGCTCGTACGGCGTTTTGATCTTTAATTTTTCTGTGAGCATGAGCAGAGCGAGGGCGGCTCGATCCGCGCACCAAGGACCGAGAGTCTCGAGTACGTACAAGAAATCTCCGATAATCTCGCAAGGCTTCTCCGTGGGATCGGGAATCTTCTGTATGTCCTCGAGAAACTCCTCGTTGTAAATTTCCGTTGGATCGTAACGATGATCCTTGAGAAAATTCATCGCGTCAATGGCGCAACTTGCGAGTTCCTCCTCCAGGCTCGTATTTTCACCCTCCTCGTACTCAATCGCGTATTCCTTCGGTTTTACGCTGTACCTGGTGAATTAGAAAAAACAAAATTTTAACGTTTATTTTCACGTTCCTATTTTACGAACTATGTAAGGGAAAATGGGCATTTTCAATCACGTCGATTGGATCAAATCGATATTTTTTTTTTACATTTTTCGCAAGATAAACATCTTTAGAATTTACTGTAAAAGTTTCAGACCGAAATTAAAAATATTTTACCACGTTTTTATTAGGCCGCTTTCTTGTGCCGGGTGGAATTTTGTATTTGATTTTAAACTAACTTCCCGATGAGCTAGAGACTTGAAATTTTGAACGTAGCTCAGAATTGGATGACATTGCAAGAAAATGTTTTTAAAAAATCGTAATTGTGATTATAATTTTTTTAAAAATAATTTTATCATTTTCTCAATAAAAACTGGTACAGGAACGGTTACCATAGCAACGGTTTGGGTTGTTGTTTTTGCTATATTTTCTTGATAGCCCTGTAAGGAAATCGTTATCGAATCTTAAGTCTCTTATAGTCTTTATTGAGTAAAGTTTCTTATGGTAAACGAGACAGCGACCCAACACAAGCGACGCTTGGAAAAGACATCAAAGTATTAAAAAAAAATTTTACTTACACAATTCTTAAAATCAGAAAATAAATTAAACAAATAAAAAAAAAAATTTAAATACCACGTTTTTGCAACGGACTAAAAAGTGTAAAATAATTTGCCTAGGCTTAATGCAGAATTAAACAACATACACATTTCTAACCACTTACAGATTGTCCTGAAAATTGGTCATTTCACATTTTTAATAGCTACTAAAATAAATGTGAGATTTAAAACCAAAAACGTGGGGCGCATGCAACAGATGATTAATGCATTAATAGTTCAACTGTCAATTAGTATTTCAACTGATAAAAAATAAGTTCTCACATTGATAGTGGTTAGAAATGTGTATGTTGTTTAATTCTGCATGAAGCCTAGGCAAATGATTTTACACTTTTTAGTCCGTTTTAAAAACGTGGTATTAAAATTTTTTTTTTTATTTGTCAAAGTTATAGCCAAAAGAAGAGATAAGTTAATATTATAAGTAATAGACCTAGAAGTAAGCCTACAAAACAATAATCTCTTTGAATTTTTTATTTCAGATGACTACGGAAGAATGTGTTTTCTTCCCCGAAACAAGTCACCTTTTTTTCGAGGACTCCACTTTGACGTACAAAATCATAAACAAATTCATGTAGAATTAAGTAAAAAAATTTTTTTTTGTACTCTTCAAGATACAAATAACATGTAAAGATTTCAAAACGATCGCATTTTATTTTTTTGAGTAAAAAATTAACGAAAAAACGTCGAAATTTAACTCTTAAACGTCTTAAAACGTATTCACCTTAGTATGGAGAGAATGTCACTCGCGGTCTCCACCTCGCACTTGTACGTATCTTCCAGCCTCTCTATCTCGAGACCCAATCTGCCGGGTTCTCGCGTAAGATTGAAGAGCGGCACGGCAAGACCAACGATGCGAGGCAACGTTTCGCAATTTCCGAGCATCTTCAGTACGTATCTGAGGCTCTTGTTCGCGGCAAACAGCTGACACTGATCCACGATCAACAGATTTATCTGAGAGGCCAAGATTTTTCCTTCTCTCAGCAATTCCTCGCATACTTTCGCCGTTGACGTGAGCACCTGATTTTAAAAAAATCGATTTTGTTTAATTTCACTTTCGTGATGAAAATACATTTAAATATGTAAATAGAAAATGATATCATATCAATCTGATAAATTTTTTCCATTGTATAAACAATGTAAGGCAAAAATTTTCATCAAGAATCAAAACTTTTGTTTGAGAAGCCACCATTCTGTTAAAAATAGATATTTTGCTTGTTTCTTTGATAAAATACGAGATTATACCTTATATTAACAAAATCTTTATTTTTTTATTTTGGATGATCCAATCCAGAGATAAAGGATCTCCCGGAAATCGGCTTCGAGGATAATTTTTTTTTTTAAAGAAAAATTTCAAAATAAAGTTAAAAGTTACAAAAATATGTATGAGGCAATCCACGCCATTTCGATCAAAATCTTTCTTGCCTTGATGATTTCGAATTTCCTCTAAATTTTTTATATGAAAAAACGCATTGAAATACATTTTCCCAAATTTTTCCAGAATTTTTTGGCCACGTGTTTTTTGGATTTTATTTATTTATTTTTTTTTTTTAAAGGACAAAGCCCAAACATTTTTTTTTAAAGGGACAAAGCCCAAAAATGTTGTTATATTTTATTAGATGATTCTGAATGTTTCCAGATTTTACAAAGGCGTCCTTTTTTAAAGAAAAAAAGAAAATCCAAAGAACGCGTGACCAAAAAATTATGAAAAAATTTAGGAATTTTTTTTTCAATGTATTTTTTCATATAAAAAACTGAGAGAAAAATCGAAATTATCAAGACAAGATTTTGTCGCGTCATTCCACGACATTCCAATCAAAACCTTGCCTCGATGATTTCGATTTTCCTCTAAATTTTTTATGTAAAAAAACACATTGAAAAAAAATTTTCCAAATGATTTCAGAATTTTTTGGTCACACGTTCCTTGGATTGTTTTTTTTTTTTAAAGGACCCCATTGTAAAATCTGAAAAAAT
The DNA here is from genome assembly GCA_946863875.1 of Alloplasta piceator. Taxonomy (NCBI): domain Eukaryota; kingdom Metazoa; phylum Arthropoda; class Insecta; order Hymenoptera; family Ichneumonidae; genus Alloplasta; species Alloplasta piceator. The sequence goes on along the minus strand of OX333076.1, from coordinate 42,288,715 downwards.
TCAGAATAATCTAATAAAACATAACAAAGATTTTGGAACGAAGCTCAAAAATTTTGTTATATTTTATTAGATTTTTCTGCATTTTTTCAGATTTTACAAGGTGGTCCTTTTTTTTAAAAAAAAAAAATCCAAAAAACGCTTGGCCAAAAAATTCTGAAAAAATTTGGAATAATATATTTCAATGTGTTTTTTTATATAAAAAATTTAGAGGAAAACTGGAATCATCGAGGCAAGATGTTGATCGAAATGGCATGGAATGCCCCGTATATAAATTTTTACACTAATAAATTAAAATGTCTAAAATTCTTGAAAAATCGCTTTTGTTTTGTCTCCCGATTGCGTATAACCCATTAAATTATTTTTTTCTATATTCCGATCGTTACTCACGCCGACATTCGCAAAATCGTCGACAAATGTTTCGCGAGCCTCCGAATCTCCCACCAAGACCCTGAGATCGGTCAACTGACGAATATAATTGGCCTTGGCGACGCATTTTTCCTGCTCGTTCAACAGATAAATAGTCCTTTTACCGCCCTGATAGCAAGATCTGAAAATATCGTAATGCACAGTGAGCAAAAAAACAGCCGAGACGCGCAATTTTGTTTTTTCATTTGTTCTCGTACCTTCGATTGCCAGTTGCAAATTCTTGAATCAATTTTATGACGATGAACGTTTGTTCGGTGTTTTTGCCCAAGCAGACAATTATGTTCCTCGCTTTAGCGGCATAGAGCAGTTCAACCTATCGCGCAGGATGCGAGCGAAAGAAAGAGAATAGATACAAAGATGAAAACAATATCCATCAAGAATATTAAAATGTTATTTAATTTCCCACAAAATTTTTGGTATTTTTTTTCGCATATACTCACTTGATACTCCCGCGGAGTAAAAGATTTCGTGTAAACCTGATCGTTAAACGGAAATGCCATGGAAACTGATGCTGCGTTGGTTATGTATGTATTTTTTGGCCACCGAATTTTGTTATCGCTTCATCGTTTATCGGCGGAAATGACAAGATGCCGGTCGATTGCCTCGTTCTAGCGTATTTTTCTCTCGGACGATCCTTTTGGCGGTTGCTGTAATTTGAGGTTATGTCAAAGACGCGCACACTATAGATATATAACAGAGATTCTCTCTCTTCCCCTCTCTGTAGCAAATTCGTGACCTACGCCACCGTCTCAAAATTAGGTTTATAGATCAATATGTATCAAAGTATATCGACATATATATGAAAAAATTATCCATTATTAGTAAAATATATATATTGTCATTTTAAACGATAAATAAACATATATATAGCAAGGTATGCAATAAAACAAATGAACGCTGAATCATACACCTATATAATATATATATATATATATATATGTATATATATATAATATGTAACAGGTAGCAAATAATGAAAATTCATATTTTATCGTAAATATAGCATATTTACAAGCATGATCAGAGGTCGTTGACACGTTAATGGACGAGTATAATAAATGCATGAGGGCACCTGCATGTGCAATTTTTATTTGCACAGGGTGTTCCTATGGAAACTCTTCATTCAAATATTTAAAAAAATGTATAAGTACGCGCATATGTCCGATGCGTATATAACCGAGTCAATCCGAAGAATATTCTCTTAAAATACAAAAGGATTTGAGACTTGCGACATCGCGCAAGATTTACCAAGATGGCGTCCATCGACCGTTTACCGTATATCTCAACCGCGACCCTCGTCCTCATAATCGGCGGTATCACAGCGGCAAAAGCACTGCAGCAACAATCCGAAGATATCCAAGTGATCTTTTTGCCATCGACGAGCTCGATGAACGTCCAGGAAGACGAAGTACGTAAAGTACAGATATATACGTATATTTATGGCAAAACAGAGACGCGAATGGAAAAAAATTGATGAGAAACATGAATATTATATCGTGCAGATACCAATGGCGTTCACAGCGTTTGGTCAGAGTATCGAATTGAAGTTGCAAAGAAATCGCAATCTTGTGGCGCCGAATTTTCAAGTATGGCGACACGATCGTGAAATCGTCGATTTACCTGAACTGCGTGATCCTCCGCTCTGTCATTATATTCACAGCGACGGTAAAGCCACGGCCGCCGTGAGTTTGTGCGAAGAGGGTGTCGTCGTGAGTACTCTGAAATGAATAAAATAATCTTACTTATCTTTTACTTGGAATCGCTGATGCGCACCTTTTTCTTCCCTGCACCGTTTTGCACTCTGCGTCTATTTCGTCCCAGCCAATTTTTCGAACCACGCTTGACGCACGAAACCGGTAAAATCTGCCGCAAGACCGGATGTAGAGGGCGCGCGCGACGTTACATCCGGATGCTGCGCGCTCTGCATGTCGTTATGGGTACTAAGAAGTTTCGAAGCTATAATAATAATAATTATATGAAAACGAAGAACACATGCTCATATATATATGTATGTATAAATAACAAAACAGAACGGTCTCGTATTTCTGGACAATGCGGCACTGGAGATAACACCGATGAGGGAGCAGCGGAAGAATTCAATGACAAATCTCTCAGCAGAGATAAACGATGATAGGGACAAAATAATCCGGTCTGCATTATTTTCATCGTCGATGAGCGATAATGTAGAGCCGCACTTTGTAAAGAGATCCCATCCATCGTCCGGTGCATCAAAAAATGCGGGTCGACACAGTTATTTCGATCAGTATTACAAGGACGAACATAATAATAACGATGGCCGCTACGCAAGCAATAACATTGCCAAAAAATTGATAACATTAATCGATGACAAAAATAATCGGCCTGACAGTAGTTTATCGTCGTTGTTTATGAGACGAACGAACAGGTGGCGCCACCAGCAGCAAAACAATGTCGACACCGAGAGTAAAAAAAACGTCGAGAAAGAAATAGTTACCTTGGAACTTGGCGTTTTTTTCGACGAATCTGCCTACAATTTGTTCTCACCTTTTTTCGATGAAAATGAGAGAAAGATTCGGGATATGCTGCTCGCTTATGTCAACGGTGTTCAGGCGCTCTATCATCATCCGAGTTTGGGCGTGAGAATCGACGTCGTCCTCGTGCGCCTCGAAATAATGAAGAGCCAACCGTACGACCTTCCGCATTACGGCGGTCACAGAGAACGACTGTTGAATTCGTTCTGTCGTTACTCGGCGGATCACAATCCGAGGGACGACGATGATCCCGATCACTGGGACATTGGACTCTACGTTTCGGCATTGGATTTCTATGCTTATGACAATGACGGCAGGAGAAACGACGTCACGATGGGTCTCGCACCGGTAAACGGCGTTTGCCACGAGCAATACTCGTGCGTTATCGCCGAACTCGGTGTTACAAATCGCTTTGGTAAACCGTATCCATCCGCCGGTTTCACATCCATCTACATCGCCGCGCACGAGATCGGACACAAGTAATATGCATTTATTTACAATTATTTAATATTATTATTTTTTATCACAGGTTATTTTATAATTACCAAAATAATGGATGAATGAAATTGCTTTACTCTCGAGGGATAATGCATAAAATTTCATTCTCCGGTTACTAACGTAAAGAAAAACTGATTAAATTTCATCACCGACGAATTTTATCCATCGGATGACTGATAGAATTCCATCAGCGAAATAATTGACGATGAGTACCAAAAATATGTCTCGTTGAAACAATATTGCATATTATTTGATAAAATATGATAAACTTGCTTTACTTATTGCCAGGATAATGAATAATAGATAAAATTCCATTATCCATCACAAATTTAAGAAAAATTTATTATGAATACCAAAAATATATCTCATTGCGACAATATTGCATATTATTTGATAAAACATGATAAATTTGCTTTACTCATTACCAGGATAATGAATAATAGATAAAATTCCATTATCCGTCATAAAAATAAAAACAAAGTGAATTTTATTGGATCCTTACACAAATAATTGGTATAATGGCTAAAATTCCATTGCAAAAATGAAAAGAAACTGATAAAATCTTATTATCACAGTAATTTTATAATTACCAAATTAATGGATAATGGATGAAATATCTTTATGGTTACCAAAAAAATAAACAGATACTTTTACCAGAATGATGCATAAAATTTCATTATCCGTTACCAAGATGAAGAAAAATTGATTAAATTTCATTACCGATGAATTTTATCCATTAGATTGATGATAAATACCATAAATGTATCTCGAGACAATATTGCATATTATTTGATAGAATATGATAAATTTGCTTTACTCATTACCAGGATAATGGATAATAGATCAAATTCCATTATCCATCACAAAAATAAAGAAAATTTGATTAAATTTCATCACCGATGAATTTTATCCATTAGATGAACGATAAAATTCCATTATCAGCAAAATGATTGACGATGAAAATCAAAAATATATCTCATCAAGACAATATTGCATATTATTTGATAAAATGTAATAAATTTGCTGTACTCATTACCAGGATAATGGATAATAGATCAAATTTCATTATCCATAACAAAAATTTAAAAAAATTGATTAATTTCATCCTCAATGAATTTTATCCATTGGATGATGATAAAATTCTATTATCAGCAAAATAATTGACAATGAATACCAAAAATATATCGGGTCGAGACAGTATTGCATATTATTTGATAAAACATGATAAATTTTCTTTACTCATTGTCAGAATAATGGATAATAGATAAAATTCCATTAAACATCATAAAAATAAAGATCAAGTGATTGAATTTCATTGCTCCTTACACAAATAATGGCTAAAATTCCATTGTCGTTACAAAAATGAAGACAAACTGATAAAATCTTCTTATCACAGGTCATTTTATAATTATCAAATTAATGAATAATTGATAAAATATCTTTATGATTACCAAAAAAATAGTCAGATCACATACTTTTACCAGAATAATGCATCAAATTTAATTATCTGTTACCAAAATAAAGAAAAATTGATTAAATTTCATCACCGATGAATTTTATCCATTGGATGATTCATAAAATTTCATTATCAGCAAAATAATAGAAGATGAATACCAAAAATATATCTCATTGAAACAGTATTGCATATTAATTGGTAATAAATTGGCTTATTATCAGGATAATGGATAATAGATAAAATTCCATTGTCCATCACAAAAATAATGAATTGATTGAATTTAATAGCAGATTGCAAAAATAAAGACTAACTGATAAAATCTCTTCACCGATTACCAAAACGATGGATCACTAAATCTCATAATCAGAAAAATAATTTTCGATAAATACCAAAAAGTACACCTAGACTAGATGCATATTTGAAATTCCACCAACATCCAGCATTCTGTTAAAGTCTCGGAATGCGTCATGACTCGTCCGACAATTCGTGCACCAAGGACGGTTTCATCATGTCATCGAGTCGCGGTACCCGAGGCGAGACAACCTGGTCCCCCTGCAGTCGGGACATTGCTCTGAGGTTGTACAACGAGAAGCCCTGCCTGACGGATGATGATCGTGACGACGACGACGATGACAATGAGAATGATCCGAGTCTGGATCACGGTCGTCATCGAGATTCACCAGGTCGCGAATGGACCTCAAAGAGACAATGCGAATTCCTGCTCAGAGACAAAGACGCGACGATCGTGGCACAATCGGACGTGTGTCAGTCATTGCAATGCTCGAGTCCTAATCGTGGCGGTTATCATTATGCAGGTCCCGCTCTGGAGGGTACAATTTGCGCTCGAGGAAGAGAATGCCGAGGTGGCGAGTGTCGCTTGATACCGCAAAATTCACCAATTCCACCAGGAACAACTTCTTCTGGGGGCAATAAAACTGAAAATGAAGATGAGAATAAAATAGAGCCACCGATTACATGTAAGAGTGGCTGCATCATCGATTCGAGGGGTGTGTCGACCCTCGACGATCTGCTTCTCTGCCGTGACGATGATATTTGCAAAAAACGCATCAAACCCACGAATTTTGCGGCCAAAAGATGCTACGATTATGGCAAACTTTTGGAGGCCATCGATAGCAACGGAGGTGGTCTTCAGGCGCCTCATGAGAATGCGATACCTTGGATGTCGTGTGCGTTATTCTGCCGACGCAACGACATCGCCTCTTTTTACGCACCTCGTACAGAATTGCACGACCTTGGCCTCGACCCGTATTTCCCTGACGGTACGTGGTGTCATCGTGAAAACGATCTCGACTATTTTTGTCTTCGACATCACTGTCTGCCCGAGAACTTTAGATTCAGCAAGGACTCTCTGTCTTCATCGCCGTTCGTCGCTCATCGCCCGAACGACGATATCATCGACGTCAACGACATCGATCATGAAAAGTCATTCGACGGCACAGAGAGTCCACCGGAATTAATTCCCGGCTCGAATTATCACGACGGTTGGATCGACAAGGACTATATCGAATTACCGGAGAATCCAGATCGACGCTCTCGATCGGCTGGAAAATAAAAAAGAGGCCAGAGCAGATATAAGATGTTCAGAAGAAAGCAATCTCTATTCTGGAAGCAACAATTCACATCAGATATTGCTGATCTTGATCCTTAATTCTCGAAAACGAGTTTGAGCCATTGAGTCAAAATCTGGAGCATATTTCAGGCGCAACAATTCAGTGTTAATTATAACATTGCTTGAAATCGCAGCCGATCTGTAAAATGATCCTGAAGTACAGAATTTCAGTTTAGATGGGAAGAAAAGGGAAGGTTGTTTCGGTGGGCATCGAAGCAGCGACCTCCCGCAGAACGTCCGTGTAAAAGAATTCCAGGGATAAGAGATGAAGAAAAAAAAAAGAAAATTAAAAGTTGCGAATAAACTGTCTCTCACCAACTGTTACTCCTCCCACTGGCATAAATTTCTCCTCGTGTGAATGCGATAGGGCTTCTGCGTGTGTGTGTGAGAGACAACGGAGAAAAAGAGAGCGGGCGACTCATATCACTGGACCGCCGTCGCCTCTTCGATATGCACACAGTCTCGTTTGTGTGCCACACAATATATGTATATATGAGGTATTCCCGCTCAACTGGACCCCCTTTTAGGCCGACCTCTTTCAAATTGCTTGAAACTCGAGCATGTTTTAGTGTTGCCTGAAAGTATATTGTACACCAACTTTCAGGTCTCTAACTATAATGCTCTTTGGAATACACCAAAAGTTATATTTCAAACTTTTTGCGTATTCAGCGCTTCGGAGCTTAGGCACGGCGCGAAATGAAATCTAAAAAATTCTTTTTCATTTGGGATCCACCATGTGGGCAGGGCCTATTCAATATGGCGCAGAAGAGTTGTTGCAATGTACAGAACTCTAATGTGCGGTATTAGTTTTTATTATAAATGTTAATAAATATCGAAAACATATGTGATTGGCCAGGTACAAATCCTGCTCAGTGCAATTTTATAGAAGGAGAGACAGTTTTGGCTGCAAATCACATCGTCAAATTTGGTTTGAGCTATACGATCTGCGTCGAGTGAGGAGGTTAAACGTTGTGCATACGTCGTCTGCTGCACGAAATAAATGGCAAACATTACCTAAACATCGAAAATGTTACGTCAACAGCATTGAATTTCCCTTTGATTGTCGTTTACCATTTGAAATGCATGAACAATAGTGAACGTGGAGAAGTAATTTCAATAAATTTCATTAAATTTGATCTTAGAAATGACGTAAATGCTTGCAATTAATGAATTTCTATTGCAATTGATAAGAATTCATATAAGAACGCGTGTTAACTGACTGGACTATTTCCTTCTCTTTCTGTTTTTACTTTCGGCCACCAGATGTCATGTCGATTTCGAAAAAAAAGAATTCATTTAAATTTCTGCCACAAACCAAAAATATTGATTTACAAAAAAAGGGCATAATTTAATTCAGCGGAACAATTTTTTTAGTGTTTTGTATATATCTGAGAAGTGACGATTTTAATTTCAAGTTAGAACTCGCATCCGTTTACTAATCTTTTAGTAGGATAAAAATTCTTAAATATCGTGTTTTTCGTATTCAACAGTTCCCTGACATATTAAGTAGAGTTTTTTTAAACGAATTTTGAATTTAATAAATTGATTAAATTCGAAATTCGTCCGAAGAGCTGAATACGCAAAAAGTTTGAAATATAACTTTTAGTGCATTCCAAAAAGTATTATAGTTAGAGATCTGAAAATTGGTGTACAATATACTTTCAGGCAACATTAAAACATACTCAAGTTTCAAGCAATTCGAAAGAGGTCGGCTTAAAAGGGGGTCCAGTTGAGCGGGAATACCTCATATATATCTATAGATATATATACACATCCAGTATAAACCTACATCTGTAGGCCGATGACGTCACCCACTCCTCTTACTATTTTAGGAGTGTCTTGTTGCCGCCGACAAAATACAGGAACGAAAGGGGGAGGATCCGTACGATTTCTGCAAGAAAAAAAAAATTGACAACAAAATAATTGAATAACTTAATGCGGCAATTATATTCTCTCGTGTACAAATATTCAACCATAATCAAATGTTTTATTTCTTCGTTTTCGTCTATCATTTTTTTTTTATCATAAGAATAATTAAGAAAACAAACGCGCACCATTCGCACCGCTAGTCATCAAAGTCTTTTTTTTTATACTCCATCCTCGTGGAAAGACTCGCGCACCGCGACAATAAAAAAAAAATTACAATTTTCCGACATTTTTTTTTTAACCAAGTAACGCACAAAAAAGAGATCTTGTGCGTATTGTCGTAGACACGGTTATAACATTGTTTTTTTTTTTAAATCCAGAGTCGCTCGTCGACGAGGATTCTTCGAAAAAATGTCGCGGCAGCGTCTAATGTTTCATATCCAAAAATTGAATTTCCATCGCTGTCTTCATCTCGTTCGCAGTCACACACAAACGTTCTCTTTCACTCCCGCTCTCGATTCTCACGATACATGGTATTTTTTTTCTAAATTTCCATCGCTCATAATTTACAATCGTTCACACGAAATCAGATGAGAAAGCAATCAATCATTCGTACCGAATCGCACAAAGTTCAAAGGAAAAGGGGAAATTTATAGGCTCATAATCCATCGCCGTACAGTCGGAATTGAGAGAAATGGGATAGACTACGATTCTTCGTGATACAATGAAGACCGATTCAAATTGTATTTTCAAGCAACAGCGACTTCGACCGCGTCGACGAGTTAAGGGGGGTGCAAGGAATAAATCCTCAATGAAAGAAGTTCAAAATTTCTTTTTTTCACCCCTTTTCATACGCCAGCCCCATCATTCATATATATATTTATATATATATATATATATCAATATTATATGTACTACAACGTACACGGTATTTTATTTTTTCTTGCATTCGAGAATCACCGTATCATTCCTCGTACGCATCACGCCAACAAACGTTCATTCACGCAGCTCGATTAAATCTCGTTTAAAACAATAGTCGTTGCTGTTCGTTTTTTGTTTTTTTGTTTTTCGTGTAATCGGACATCATTCAATTGGGTAAAGTATCGTAGAGTATGTCCTTGACACTTTGCGTGAGAGTATCGGGGAACTTGATGTCGAATGTAACGAGAAGATCTCCCTTTCTCGAGGGTTCCTTTGGGAATGGCAAGCCCTGTCCCTGAATCCTCTTCACCATATTTGGCTTGATGAGCTCACGCGTGAGATTCAGCGATATTTTCTCACCGCTGAGGGTCGGTACGTCAACGACGACCCCGCACAACGCCTGTTTTAGGGTGACCTTGCACGAGTACCTTATGTCACTGCCCTCTCGCCTGAACTGAGAGTTCGGCTTGTCCCTTATTATGAATACAATGTCAGCCGGTACTTTGTTCCTTCCCTGATCTCCTTCCTTCTGAAACGTTATCTTCGTGCCGGCTTTCCAGCCTGGCTTAACGTTTATCGTCAGAACTTTGTCCTCCTTCCTCGTCGTACCGTCCGGCTGAACGACGCGCCTCGATATCTTCATCTTCTTTGTGCAACCCTTCGCAATGTCCTCCAGACTCACGTAGAGGTCGTGCTCGATCGCTGGATCCTGAGCGTGATCCTTGCCGCCGCCGCCGCCGCCCCCTCGACCTGTGCCAGGACCCGCAAAATTGAACGAATGCGAGCGAAAAGCTCCACCAGGTCCGCCCGGTCTCGCCGTGCCCATTCGAAGGTCGAACGGGTCCTCCATTCCCATGTCGTCATCGTGAAAGCTGAATACACGATTTCCAGCGCCCGTATTCCCGAAATCGAAGAACGTATTGAACGGCGAAGCGGAACCGAAAAATTGGGCAAACGTGGCCCGTGGATCGCCGTGGAAGGTGTAATTTGCACCACCTTGAGGACCTCCGTTCGTCGCTGCTCCGCCCTTTAATCCTTCCTCGCCAAATTTGTCGTAAACTTCGCGCTTCTTTGTGTCCGACAATACCTCGTATGCCTCCGCTATTTCTTTGAATTTTTCCTCTGCTCCGGCTGTGCGATTTTTGTCAGGATGATATCGAAGCGCCAGCTTTCTGTAAGCCTTCTTTATCTCATCGTCGCTCGCACCCTTGTTTATGCCCAAGGCCTTGTAATAGTCCTTGCCCATCTTTGCAGGATCTTAGTCTGTATAACAAAGAGAGAAAAAAATATAAGTATACGAATTATAAGGAAAATTCAAGTCGGACAATCACTGATTCATAAAAAAAAATTTGCAATCTCCATGTCGATGTGCTTCAATGTTTGGAAACGTAAAATGAAATCTCTATCAAGGGTAACTTTTGACGATTTTGAAGTTTGCATCGATGCGATGCAACGAGAATGAGTATTTTCAATTTATTTTCAGCGAGTCTTGAGTTCAGTTTGTGCATTCATAATTTCAAAATCTCGATAAAGAACTAGAAATACATTTTAACGATTTTTCACTTCAGAAGTTTCTTAGTCTCTTCTATGTTTGGAAATGTAAAATGAAATCTCTCTATCAAGGGTAACTTTTGACGATGTTGAAGTTTGCATCGGTTCAATGCAACGAAAGTAAGTTTTTTCAATTCATTTTTAGTGAGTCTTGAGTTCAGCTTGTGCATTTATAATTTCAAAACCTCAATAAAGACCTTCAAATACATTTGAACGATTTTTCACTTCAGAAGTTTCTCAGTCTCTTCAATGTTTGGAAATGTAAAAATGAAATCTATCTATGAAGCGTAACTTTGACATTTGCAATGCAATGAAAATAAGTTTTTTCAATTTATTTTTAGCAAGTTTCGAGTTCAGCTTGGGCATTCATAATTTTAAAACCTCAATAAAGACCTTAAAATACATTTTAACGATTTTTCGTTTCAGAAGTTTCTCAGTCTCTTCAATTTTTGGAAATGTAAAATGAAATCTATCTATGAAGGGTAACTTTTGACATTTGCAATGCAATGAAAATAAGTTTTTTCAATTCTTTTTTAGTGAGTCTTGAGCTCAGCTTGTGCATTCATAATTTCAAAACGTCAATAAAGACCTTGAAATACATTTTAACGATTTTTCACTTCAAAAATTTCTTAGGAGAATTCATTTCATTAAGGAGGTTCTATCGCCATAATCATAATAGTATGTACAAAGTAACGGCTAAATCATCAGATACAATTTTTCCAAGATAATTTTTTGAAATTTTGCGCGAATCTTTTTGAGCATCGTATTGTGTAAAAAATTTGAAAAGGTTTTATCGTCCGGTAATCGAGATATTCGGTGTTTAAAATCGCAACTTTAACACAAGGTCTTCTGGGAAGTTACGAAAAAAGACGATATTTTACAACAAATAACTCGATTACTAGACGTTCAAACTTTCTCAAATTTTACCCACAGTTGAGTATGATTGTTAAGAAGGTTCATACGAATTTTAAATGATTAAACATGGAATTTATCATTAAATTCCAAGTTAAAGTTAAATATGTTGCATTAAAACTATGCGAACTTCAGCAACATAATTTTTGGCGCAATTGAATATTTTCAAAAATGTCTGCAGATTGACTTTTGTACAGCTATCGCATTAATTACATAAAAATCTTCAATTGTTTAAAGAGTAAGAAAAATAAACCTGCAAATCAGAAATTACACGTACATTACAATTACAATTACATTCGCCGTTCACATTGTTTTACACATCGCTTTCTCCAACAAACTCTTTGCCACGAAGAAACCGATGGGTAAATTTTGAGGATTTTTAGGAATGTTACAGAACCTTCGATCCAAGGTCTTTTGGGAAATAATTTTCCTAGACTCCAAAATGCGTGGAAAAAAAAAGAAAATTACTCGCGTACGCGTCTCTGTACCCCGTTTATGGTATAATTCGCCTCAATATAAGTTTATCGCGACAGGAATAAAACGCGGAGGGAGGGAGAGGGGAGGATTCGCCGCAACGTATGACCGTGACACATGGACCTCGAAGTTCGCCTTATAACGATCGTCATCCACGCGGCGAGCGAACCCGGAGATAATTCTTTCTGTTATTTTCTCTTTGTACATTTCATAGAGCGCTATATTTGGCGAATCTGTGAAATCTCAAGTACAACGGGAAACCCCTCACTTTGACGACGGACTGCGACTAGTCAGCAGCTGGCAATGGCCTCGTGCGATCGATATTTCGCGATTAAAAAAAAAAATGTCAATAAATCTTTATCTGGGGGATCGATCGATATTTCCTCAACGATGCAAAGCAAATTTCGGGCGTACGATCGATATATCGGAAATTGAGGAAGAAAGAAGTCCGTCCTGTGTCAAAAGAGAGAAGAGCCTCTTCCCCTCTCCCCCCAACCCCTCCGCCCCGCTACAGCGCACCCACCCGCGCGGCGCGGTGAGATCGGGAGTTAACGCGCGCGCGTCACGCCGCGCGCGCACACACACAGACGCAGCACGCGCACACATTCGTCCCGTGATTCGGATAAAAATAATGTACTCAATCCTGACAGAATTATTATATCCTTTTTTTTTACACTCCGCACCATGAATTTTCGCGGAATCGCGATGGAATTGCGCTTTCGAGGTCATTGATGCTACGAAAAAAAAGCGAAAAATAAAAACACCCACGATTTAATCCGCTATTTCAGGCAATGATGATGTTTACGATGACGATGAATGATAAAATGCGCTAGGAACGAACTTCCGACCTTTTTGATTTTTTGCCCAGCGCGATAAGTGGGTGGGTCGGTTGTGTGTGTATGTGTGTGTGCGCGCGCGTGCGCGTATGTGAGTGTGTGCGTGAGAGAGACACGCGACCAATTCTAAAATAAACTTATCTACCAGAGATCGAGGACCCGTTCCACGTTCGTTGACTAGACGGGAACGCGCGCGCGATTATTCGGGGCGAGAGAGGCAAATTAATATCGAATAAGTTTAATTTCCCTTAAAAAAATAAAGATCATGATTCCGCATCCGCAATCTTGATTGTGGTCGATAAAAATTTTGCACCGACTGAGGAATACGTGGCCCGAAGGGTTGTCAAGCTATACACTCCCATACTTTCGAGACGAAAAGGCAAAAGAACGAAAAAAAAATAGTACCCACCTCCGCTTTCTGCGAGATTCTCTCGTACGTGCTTCTCGCCTATCCACCTTTATCCTTTGACACTGATTATTCGTATCCACTGAACAGTATTTTTTTTTTCACACGTATTATCTCTTAGATTCCAATTGCTCGCTGTATTATCAGTCTTTATTGTATTACAAAAAAAAGCAATATTTACACGAAGCGTTCACCTCGCTGTCCTGTTACGAACTAAACCGTGGCGTAGGTTGCGCAGGCTATATATATAGAAACGATGCTTCTCGTACTTTCCGGAACCTTCGAGAAAATGGCTCGGAGCCAGTGCCAGTTTCGTTCGACTTCCGTGGCGCTCGCGTACACACTGATGATGGCGTCGCACTGCAGAGATCTGTACGAGCCGCCGATAATTCCCCCCCCCCCTTCCTGTCCCGCCGCGATGGCATTTTGCGTAACAGCAGGATGCGCGCGACGCGCTCTAATGGTGGAAGCGATTCCGCGCTAGTCGACAGCGGGTAAGAGAGATTCTTATGTTACTGTTGCAAAATTTCTGTAAAGCTTATGTATGGGGCATTCCATGCAAACGACCACTTTTGAACCCGACTCCTTTCGATTTGGTTGAAAATTTTTGTTCCTTTTCTACTCAATTAAAGACATTTTTCAGGAAATTTTCAAATTTTTTTACCAAACCCTAAAAAAGTTATTAATTTTTCAAAAAAAAAAGGCTTTTGTTTTTTCAAGTAGCTATAACTTCTTCAAGAATTGACTAATCGGAACGGTTTTTTTTTTCAAAATTTTTGTCTTTAGATGTACTTTCCGAAAAAAATTGCAATCAAATTTTAAGATATTAAAATCTATAAATGTTTCACTTTTTCGAGAAAAATCATCGTTTCTCAGAGATGCCATTTTTTATTTTTTTTTTTACTCAAAAAATACTTCGATCAATTCCAGAAATAATGCCGCCCTAACTGGAGTGGGCCGAATTTTCCTTCTATTTTTTTTATCGATTAGGGAAAAAAAAAATTTCCAGCTGGGCTTATTTCACGAAACAACACTCTGGAATTTTTTTGAGGATTTATAAAGGACCTCAGAGTTTGAAAAATAGAGAAGAAAATAAAATCGAAAGTGGTAATCCTCGAATTTTTTTTTTTTTTTTTTTCAAAGTTAAAGAAAAAATTAAACCCCTATGAATACTTTTTTTGTATTTTTTTTCAAAAACTACATCCAAAAACAAAAAGAATGCAAAAAGAATTGTCATTTGGGCCCATTTTTGACTAAGCCACAGGCTTTTGAAAAAGACATCCATTGCATATCATCTTGAATCGAATATTTTTTAATTTTAGCTCGTCTTAGCTTTCTATATTTCCTCTTTCATTGAAAAAAATACAAAAAAATTATTTATAGGTGTCTTTTATTTTTTCTTTCACTTTTTGAAAAAAAAATTTGTTCGAAGATTACCACTGTCGATTTTATTTTCTTCTCAATTTTTCAAACTCAGGTCCTTTATAAATCCTCAAAAAATTCCAGTGTGTTGTTTTGTGAAATAAGCCCAACTGGAATTTTTTTTTCTAATCAATAAAAAAAAAAATAGAAGGAAAATTCGACCCACTTCAGTTAGGGTGGCATTCTTTCTGGAGTTGATCAAAGTATTTTTTGAGTAAAAAAAAAAATAAAAAATGGCATCTCCGAGAAAACGATGATTTTTCTCGAAAAAGTGAAAAATTTCATAGATTTTAATATATTAAAATTTGTTTGTATTTTTTTTCGGAAAGTACATCTAAAGACAAAAATTTTGAAAAAAACTTTCCGATTAGTCAATTTGTGAAGAAGTTATAGCTATTTGAAAAAACAAAAGCCTTTTTTTTGAAAAATTCATAAGTTTTTTAGGGTTGAGTAAAAAAATTTGAAAATTTCATGAAAAATGTCTTTAATTGAGTAGAAAAGGAACAAAAATTATCAACCAAATCGAAAGGGGTCGGGTTCAAAAGTGGTCGATTTGACATGGAATGACCCGTATGTACTCTTATGAATTTTTTACGTGAGTGTATTATTTACTAATTTCACGCCAATATTTATGATTTTTTTACTATTTTCAATAGAAAATTCACCACTGAATGCAAATCTCGCAGAATTTTTATTAAAAAAAAAATGCATGAAAAAAAACTAGGAAAATTTGGAAATGTTTTTTTAAAATGAAAATTCACGAAATACATGTTTTTTGTGAAAATTCACAAAAAACTCGTTGGTAGATTCGTGTTCAGGGGGACAAAATACATTGATATGAGATTTTAAAAAAATTGATTAAAAAAAAATTGTTTTCGCATTTTTGCCAAAATTGAATCAGTTCACTAAAATAACTGTAGTTTTTTTCTATACGAGATTCAGGCTAGATTTTTAAAGTTCGATGATCGATTTTGGCAAAATTTTTTTAAGCCCCTTTCCATTTGAAGCCTTGAAGTACAAAAAAGAAATTTTAGAATCGGTCAAACCGAGCTAAAGTTATGAGCACTTGAAGTTTAGCTATTTTGCGCTTTTTCAGAAGTGGCCCAAAAATAAGCAAAAGAATTTTTTTTAATCAATTTTGAACGTTACTTTGATCGAAAATTCACCGTTGAGTGCAGATCACGCAGATTTTTTTACGAAAAAAAATGATAGTGAGAAAAAGCAAAGAAAAACTTGAAAAAAAAAAAAATTTCATAAATTTAAAGGTTCATGAACATTCGTCTCTCAGAGTTCATAGCTCGACAGATACGGTTTGCCATTCAATCAATATGCAAAAAAAAAAAACGTTTCAAACGAACTCTGCTCTCATTTCCGTTCTCATATCATAAAATATATAATTATATACGAGGATAAAATGACGTAATACTGATAATTTGTAATGAATAATATTTCAACAACTGTACATTTCAGTGTTTTACAGTGGAATGAACACTGTTGGTTTTTTTTTTTTTAATTTGTACTCGTGGAATTCTTAAAGAAAATCTCTGCCGATATACTTATCTTTGTGCAATAATCCCGTGGATATTAAATAGTCTTTGTCTCTTAGCGTTATAATATATAAATATATGAATATATATTAAATGGGAGCACTTGTGTGAAAGAAACATTTAGTTTAGTACCTGTTAGTACTTATTCTTGTTTCGAAGTCTGATCCTCCCACATGAGAATTTTACTTCCATTTGATGCAAGGATACAGTTTCTTTGGGGATGAATACTGATGGAAACCGTGGGAAAAGTGGATGCGTCTTGACCGACCAATTTATCGACCACTTGTTGAGTAGCGAGATCCCAAATCCACAATTTTCCGTCTCCCGAGCCCGAGATTACGCGCGTATCTTGACAATCGACGCTCGACTCGAGGCACAAATCATTGGCAATGTGACCGCTGAATTCACCGAGCAATTCGCCGGAATCTTTGTCCATCAGACGAATAATCCCATCGGCGCAGCTCACGAGTATGCATTGTCCATCGCGAGTGAAACTCGCGCAGGTTACAGCATCTGCGCAAAAGTGAAAATGTCTCGATATATATGGGGCATTCCATCCCAAATCGGACAGTTTGAAAAACTTTTTTTTTGTTATTTCCTCAATTTTCTTATATTTTTGAGTACCCATCAAAAGACCCTTCCTGTTAAATTTTGAGATTTTTTTGATTCCCTCTTTTTTTGGTATTTTGGTCATAACTTCTTTAATAATTGTCCAAATTAAAAGATTTTTTTTTCAAAATTTTTGTTTTTTATGGCCTTTTTAGAAAAAAATACAATAAAAATATTCGACATGTTTTTAAATGAGTTTATTGAGTTTTAAACGTTAAATCGCGTTTTTAAAAGTGAATGTCATTCTTGATTTTTTTTTTAATCTTTTGTTTCAAACATCTATCTATTCAATAATTTTTAAGTCTAGTCTGATCGTGGGATCTCAATAACTACTATTCTTTATCGATTTTTGAAAATTAAATTTTTTTTTTAAATAATTTCTTATGAATACCAATTTTTGTTACTATATAATATTTTTTTTCAATATTTAGAATTTATTTTAACACTTTTTTATTGT
This sequence comes from Alloplasta piceator, assembly GCA_946863875.1. Taxonomy (NCBI): domain Eukaryota; kingdom Metazoa; phylum Arthropoda; class Insecta; order Hymenoptera; family Ichneumonidae; genus Alloplasta; species Alloplasta piceator. Next base: position 42,271,194 of record OX333076.1, on the reverse strand, counting down.
TAACAGGTTCTTGAAATTAACAATTAATCGTTAAGTCTGTTTATGAACAATAATAACAACAGTTTTTATTTATTCACGTATTTTTTTGAAAACCTTACATATACGATTATTTCCTGAATTAGAAAATTCCTTTGCGAATACGTTTCCGTTGCTCATTGCAATAATTGAATGAAATTTTTGTATCCCCCTATGATTGACTTCACAGTATTTTATCGCAAATAAAATCTTTCTTTTGCATCTGAATAATGTTTCTCATGTGAAAATTTGACAGCAATATTCGGTAGACTATTTAGGTTCAATGCCCACTCATACAATTCTTGAACTGTTGTTATTTGCTCATCGATTAATTATTAATTAAAAAAATCTGTTAACAATAAAAAAGTGTCCAAATCAATTCAAAATGATTTAAAAAATACTATACAGTAACAAAAGTTGGTATTCATAATAATTTATTTAAAAAAAAAAATTATTTTCAAAAATCGAAAAAAATAGTAGTTATTGAGATCCCACGATCGGACTACTGTTAAAAATTATTGAATAGATAGATGTTTGAAACAAAAAATTAAAAAAAAAATTAAAAATGACATTCACAAAAGTGAATGCTATTTATCGTGCGATTTATCGTTTGAAACTCAAAAAACTCATTCAAAAACACGTGAAATATTTTTGTTGTATTTTTTTCTGAAAATGCCATAAAAAAACAAAAATTTTGAAAAAAAAACTTTTAATTTGGACAATTATTAAAGAAGTTATGACCAAAATACCAAAAAAAGAGCTGTTTTTTTGTTAATTCAATATCTTTTGAACGGGTAATCAAAAAGATCTAAAAATTTAACAGGAACGGTCTTTTGATGGGTACTCAAAAACATAAAAAAATTTAGGGAAAAAAAAGTTTTTCAAATTGTCCGATTTATGATGAAATGCCCCATATAAAAGATAGGAAAACAAAAATTATTGAAATATCATCGCTGAATACCGACCGCCCATACAATCCGTTGATATTTCGCCAACACGAATATCGTATCTTCTTATCTTCGTGTCGAAAGATCCGGTGAGAATCTCATGATCGGATATTCTCATGCTTGATATTGCGTCTTTGGCTTCGTCCAGAGTTTGCACAGCTTCCTGAGATCTCGATCTTACGTCCCAGCACATCGCAGAATTGTCCCGTGATCCTGACACAACCATGGTCGATTCTTCGTTGAATCTGCAGTGAAAGCAAAATCGAGGATTGATATTTTTACTTATTTTTTTAATCATAATAAAAAAATCTGGAATGATACCTCACCAGAGATGCAAAAAATGCATTATTTTAATAATGCATTATCGATTTCATTAATGATTACTTTTTCACTTAATACTGGGACTTAACTTCCATTATATTATTCATTCAATGAATGTGATAAAAAAAATATTGCATTATTTTTTTAGTAAATAATGCAAATGTCAGACCTTTGAGCATGACATTAGTATTGAAAAATGGAAAATGAAACATTACGCATTACGTTATTAATGAGTATTTGGAAAAGCATTACATTATCCGTTGCTGAAGTAATGGATAATGTGGGAAGAGTTACATTACTCATTACTGAAGTAATTAATAATGCAAAAATGTTCCATTATCGATTATTAAAGCAATAAATATTGCAAAGTGGCGTTAATTTTTCATTACTATAATACTGAACATTTTGAATAATGCATTATTCGAAATAAAAATATTTTACACATTCGTAGTCCAATAGGACAACGAAAAATATGGATTGATGAAACCGGTTCATGCTTTAGGTACAAATCTAATCTAACAAAAAAAAAAAAACAAAGCAAAGTACCGAATATATATTTTCGACGTAAAAAATTAGGAATCCAAACAAACGAATTTCCCTGTAAAAAATTTGAGGGAATAACACATACAGTTTGAGATGTATCATTCTTACACATTATGATAATAAAAAATCATACGAAAAGGAAGATTTCATTGACATTGCTCTCTGCATACGGAAATTATTTTTATTCCTTTAAACCATTACTCAAAGTAATACATTATTTACAGATGTAATGCGTTATTTGAAGTAATGCACTGCTCGATGTAATGTGTTACTCAAAGTAATGAATTGCTCAATGTAATGCATTACTAAAAGTAATTGCTCAATGTAATTCATTACTCAAAGTAATGCATTGCTCAATGTAATGCATTACTCAAAATAATGCATTATTCTTCAGTTTTGTACCATTCATTACTATAGTAATGAAATTTTTTTTCTACTTTGAATTACCCACTACTGTAATATTGGACAATGACAGCGTTTAGCATTATCCATTACTGGTGTAATGAATAATGTTACGATTTTTGAATTATTCATTATTAATTTAATGCATAATCGTTGGGTTTTACATTTTTCATTACAAAAATAATGCTTAATGTTTCTATCATAGAATTTTCATTATTTCTAAAATAAATAATGCATTATTTTTACATTATAATTTCGGCAACTCTGTACCTCACGCATGTAACTGCACCGGCGTGACCTCTGAGTCTCCTCACAGGGGTACCGGTAGCCACGTCCCATATTATCACAGATTTATCCAGTCCGCACGACACTATTTGGCTGCTGTCGCAAGCGGCGCAGGCGTCCATAACTTCGTCCGCGTGACCGCCGTAAGTCTTGAGCAGAGCCTTTCTGTACGGATTCCATAATTTTAATTTCCTGTCCGAGCCGCAAGTTATGCAGTATGATCCGTCAACTATGAACAATTGTATTCGAATAGTCATTTTTACATTGGACAAAGAATATCTTTTTGATGAAATTTTTGAAAACGCACGAGGCGTCTATTCTACACATAATTAATTTACACACGAGACTTTCTACACAAAAGTTTCTACGCGCATCATTCTACACGAGGGCAGGTGATAAGGATAATATTCTACCCAATATTTTTTACAAATTATTATCCTACATATTATTTTCTTACACATTACAGCCTGTAGCAAAACTCTGTGTGCGAGGTTTTTTATCCAACCCAAAAAAACGACAGAAACTCTGCAAGATGATTATTCATTCCAGTAGTGAATTTTGCTAAGGGCTGTAATGTGTACGATAATAATGTGTAGAATAGAATATTTCCTGTGACTTTTTCTTATGAAGAATGTGTATAGAAACTTTTGTGTAGAAAGTATCTTGTGTAGAATAGAGGTATCCTGGTGGAGAGGGACAACATAACCTCAAATATTTTATGACATTTGTTATTGGAACATTTATTAACAACAGAACCAACAAAACAGAAACTTTACGACGTGATTATCCATTCCAGTAGTAAATTTTGCTAAAGGCTGTAATGTGTAGGATAATAATATGAGGGACAACATAACCTCAAATATTTGTTTACATTTGTTATTTAAACATTTCTAATTTGTTATTGTTGTTTGAAATTATTAATTACGCAAATTATCCAAGAATTATTTTCTTATTCTATACAGATATTTTCGAGAAAAACGTGTAAAAACTCAGGCAAATCGAGAAACTTTGTTTTTTGAGGTTATGTCAAGAGTTCGATGAAAAAAAATGGTTATTAAGCACGCTTAACGGGCTTCAATGTGAGGAAACTTACCGCTGAACCTGACTGATCTCACGGCGCCCTGTTTGCAATCAATCTCGTGTACGAATTCGTAATTCATCGTTGCTTTTTTTCTTATTGAACTTTACTTTCACATATCGTCAACGATTCAGACTTGATATCGTACAAGTTTGTCATTGTGTTGTTGTTCACCGTTTTGTTATTCTCCGAGAGCGGGAGAATGTGTGGGTAATGTCGGCTCGAGTCAAGAGCGCCCTCTGAGATTGATATCCTCGATTCCTCGCTGCGTTGTTGTGACAGCTCTCGCCGCGCGCGCAGAAGAGGGAACGTCAAGCAACGTCAAGGCAGAGAGACAGAGAGAGACTGTGAACGAACAGCGGGAGCGCGTCGAGAGGGGCGAGCGCGGCCGAAGTGAAGAGAGGAGGGGAGAGCACAGAGCAGCAGCGAGGAACAGTCGAGGGGCCCCCCAAACTCCCCAAAGTCGCCAAACCAGTTGTGCATAGAAGGCGGTGGAATGTGGATACGCCGCGAAAGTGATAATCACGATGAATACGAAAACAACAAGCTACAAATGGGCCCATAATTTTTATGACGGAGGCAATCGTGAGTATACATAAAAGTAGCGCGAATCTAACAAATTATCCTATTTGATCGCGACCGGACGCTTGTGTATGTTTTTTTTATAATTTTATTATTGTCTTGAATGCTTGTTGCGCGAGAGAGAGAGAGAGCTTGGAAATCCGTCTGCTGCGCGTCCTCATGGCGTCTGCTAGTCTGACGCCGCGTCCTGTTGCTGCTGCCATGCAATCCTCATGTAATGTACACAAATGTAAAAAAATCCTAACGATTCGCTCGATTGATCATTTTTGCGGGAATCGCTCAATTACGATAAACAAAAATTTCCGATTTTATTAATCGCGAATTTTTGCGCAGATAGGCGAAATACGCGGGGCGTTGTCTGACGACTCACTCACACGCACCTACACACACACACACGCACACACACACACGAGAGCATTTTAACCATTCGAATTCCATTGCATTCATTCTATCGGCGCATATTCGAAGGGAAGTGGAAAATGTCGTTGTTTTTCTCGCTCAATTGCGACTTTGCAAATATTGAATAAGGCGCAATTTATAGAAGTAGGGAGGAGAAAAAGCGGTGCAAAACAAGCGCGGCTTTGTCTCGAAGCCGCACAAAGCGGAAACGTGCGCGCTTACACGCGCGCCACCGCCGGCGAAGGCAAATGTCATTGAGCTCTGCTTTGACGTTTATCATCACACACTACAAACACCTCTGGCACGAATTATCGCTAAATCGCTCAATCTACTTTTTTTCTTCACTGAATATTACAATAATTTCATTTTTTTTCTTTTGTTTTTTTCTTTGTCGATACACATGAGCGAAAACAAAAAAAAAATTGAAAAGGGAAAAAAATATTTTTTTCCATTTTGTCTTTTCAGATGCTTTGGGAAGAGACAGCCCCGGCGCATTGCTGGACATGCTCGCCGAAGTCGCCTCGCGGACACTCCATTCGGAAACGATACGCCTTGAGAACGATTCGTCCGCAAAGAGCAAGCCCAAAGCGGACAGACGAAAGAATCAGGAAGTCATACTGGATTTGCCGCAGATACTGTCAATGCCGCTGACCCAACTGGTGAAGCATTTTTCCATTTTCACGAGCGACGAACTGAAGAGACAGTACTCTTACACCTGCGCTCTCGTTCCCGACTGTCAGCAAAAGTACACGAGCTTCGCCAGCGAGGGCAAAGCCAGGATTTTGATAACGACTCATCTCACCGATCACTTGGATCATCTGAGAAGCAACAAAGACGTTTGTCAGTTCCGATATTCACTTTTAAAAAAAGCCCTAGGGGTATAAGCATGGTGAATCTGCCCCCGAAAGGTTTTTAAATCATACTTAGAGCATAAGTAGGTACTAATAAAATAATAAGGTCCTGAAAGTTTCAGATTCCTATCTCAATTGGTTATTGAGAAAAAGTGAAATATGTAAAAAACAGAAAAAAAAATGTTCTCAGGATTGACTAAACCGATTGATCTAAATTTTTTATATGTTTTGGGGGTTGATAATAGCTCCGAGAAAAAAAATTGAGAGCTATAAAGCTCTATAAAATCTTTGAAAAAAAAATGTTTTTCTTTCATTTTCAATTTTTAACACTGATACAATTTTGGCATAATTATGAAACAATTTTTTTTTCAAACCTTCTATATTTCACTATAACACTATGAATTTTTAAAAATTAAAAAAACGGTACGCTATAGTAGAAAACAATAAAAACCACTTTTTGGCTCAAATAATGAATTTATATGTTTTGAGGTTTAATTTTTGGTATTTTAACGCGTATTTACATAATTTGTATTTATTAAAAATAATATTTCATATTCAAAATAACAAAAATTTTTTTGCCATAGTCAAAAATTAAACCAGGTAAATATCAATAATCAATTTTATAGTAATTTTAACAAATATTTTTAGGAACAACATTTATTAGAAAAGTCGATTATTTACATATTTTTTATAGACTTGAGACATAGAGATAACCGAAAATTATCGAATTGATGAAAGACAAGAACTTTTTTTTTCTGAACAAATGTAAGCTTTCAAAAAAATTAGAGTTTAATTTTATTCATTTATTGTTTGTTCTTAAAAATTAATAAACCCAACGGTTCACACTAATAAAAGAAATTGTTAAAGATTGATAGATATACTGTAAAATACAATTATAACATAAAAAACAGTTTTTAATTAATAAATAATAAAAAGGCAAGGAACTATCTCAAAATCAAAGATATATTTTACAAAAATATTGCTGAATCACTTTTCAGCTGTGAATGTGCATATGGTCTTGGAACTATTGGATGTTGCTTCCATGTTGCCGCGATTATTTATTATTTGTCACACGGGAGATATTTGTCGGAAATTTCGACGTCTGCTGAAACATTGAGCAAATTATCTGATAGAAACAATGTTTCATCGGCGATTGAAGAAGACAGTGACCAAGACTGATAAAATGTGATTCTGCAATATTTTTGAAAAATTAATGATTGTGGTATGTCTTCCTTTTTATTATTTATGTAGAAAAAACTTTTTTTATGTTGTAATTGTATTTTACCGTATATATGCGCAGTCTTTAACAAATTTTTTTATTAGTGTGAACTGTTGGGTTTATTAATTTTTAAGAAAAAACGAATGAATAAAATTAAACCTAAATTTTTTTGAAAGTTTACATTTGTTCAGAAAAAAAATGTTGTTGTCTTTCATCAATTCGATAATTTTCGGTTATCTCTATGTCTCAAGTCTATAAAGAATATGTGAATAATCGAGCTTTATAATAAAATGTTGTTCCTAAAAATATTTGTTAAAATTACTATAAAATTGATTATTGATATTTACCTGGTTTAATTTTTGACTGTGGCAAAAAAAAATTTGTCCTTATTTTGAATATGAAATTTTTTTTCTAATAAATACAATTTATGTAAATATGCCTTAAAATACGAAAAATTAAACCTCAAAATATAAATAAATTCATTATTTGAGACACAAAGTGGTTTTTATTTTTTTCTACTATGGCGTACCGTTTTTTAAATTTTTAAAAATTCATAGTGTTATAATGAAATATAGAAGGTTTGAAAAAAAAATTGTTTCGTAATTGTGCCAAAATTGTATCACGGTTAAAAATCGAAAATGAAAGAAAAATAATTTTTTTTCAAAGATTTTATAGAGCTTTATAGCTTTTAATTTTTTTTCTCGGAGCTATTATCGGCCCCTAAAACATATAAAAAATTTAGATCAATCGGTTTGGTCAATCCTGAGAAATTTTTTTTTCTGTTTTTTTACATATTTCACTTTTTCTCAATAACCAATTGAGAAAGGGATCTGAAACTTTCAGGATCTTATTATTTTATTAGTACCTACTTGTGCTCTAAGTATCATTTAAAAACCTTTCAGGGGCAGATTCACCATGTTTCTATTCCTAGGGCCTTTGAGAGCGATTTACAATGCGAATTCGCAATTTAAACTTGTATATTTTCGATTTTTTACAGATGGAACCTTCAGGGCAAGCGCCGTTAAATATACAAAACCCAAGAGCGGTCCACAGGGCAAAAAGATTAAAGTACAGCAGTGTAGCAAGCAAAAATCTCAGGAAATTCCCAACAAAGAGAACAAGCTCGTCAAGTCGGAAAAATCAACGAGCTATCTGCGAAAGATACTTTGCAATGAGATGAATTTCAAGGAATTCGAGAGAGAGAAGAGACTCGAGGAAAACGACGATTGGGGAAGAGAGAAATGGAAGATGGATATCAAGGATAAATCCGACATTGTTACTGAGCTCAAAGTATTGGGCGATCATAGTTATTACGAGCACTCGAAAAGAGAGACTGATGAAAGTGCGGTCGTTGATAACAATGCACCTATAGCCGATAACGTAAGTTGTAAAAAAAAATTATTACTAGGTTGAGACAAAATGATTGATTATCGGGGCCGCGAATAAATTTCCTGAAAACTAAGATTGCGGCAGCGGAATAAAAATATTAAAATTTACAACATCGCTCAAAGTTTTTAAAAAAAGGACATTGAAGCTCACACTTTCCCCTTTATGAATCCAATCGTAAAAATGTATTAAAGAAAATTTCTTCTAGAAGATGGGTGCACTTGAAGAGAGGGGGAAAAAGGCGAAAAACAGCTGTTTTCAAAATAAAGTCCAAATCTAAAAACAATTTGTAAAAATAATTTTAAAAAATCGGAAAACAAAGCCGCCGCCTTCCCCTTTAAACTGCCGCTTGTTAAATTGGTCTACGTTGACTTCCGGCAAAATGGCATAAAAAAACAATCCAGACCTTTTTTGAAGTTTCGTCCGGAAACTTTTCGCCAGTAGTGTACATATGATGAAATTAACCATTTTTTTCATTACAACAGATAACGCTGATGGAAGTCCAGGACGACGATAAAAATACGGAGGATCAGCCTTGTGTCAGCGACGATATCGCTTGTCATTCAAATCTCGAGCACAATTTTGATTATAACGGTAGGTATCTTCCGTTAAAAAATAAAACCGATCGGAAAAGAGAAGAATTCATGATATCGCGGATAGTAAAATATAATTGTGTGATTTAGAAGCAACGACGGTGACGGCAAAACCGAAGGGCAAGGCAAAGTTCATCGGTACAAGCAAGGAGGAACGTGAAATGGCACTTTTACTGATGGAGCGTATAAAGAAAAAGGGCAATCCGACCGGAAGCAACTTGCAATGTCGAATATGCGATCCACCGCGTAGTTTCACCGCTCCAACGACCCTCGTTTCGCATTATCGCAGTCACGCCGGTATAAAACCTTACGAGTGTCGAATATGTCGTTCGGTATTCACAAGACGTCACAGCCTCAAGTATCACATGCTCATACATCAGAATCAAACGCGCTTCACGTGCGCCGATTGTGGCAAAAAATTTCGTCATCCGTCGCACTTCAGGGAACATCGTCGACGTCACACCGGTGAATCGCCGTTCGGCTGTCAAGATTGCGGTCAGAGGTAAAATGTTAAGCCCGATATCGCAAAATTTGCGAATACCAAAGCAGGGTTGCAAGTAATGCATTACTTTTTGTAATGCACTGCCATTTTCATTACCCGTTAAAATGTAGTGTGTAATGGAAAAACTTTTCATTACCCATTACAATGTAGTATGTAATGGAAAAACTTTTCATTACCCATTACAATGTAGTGTGTAATGGAAAAAATTTCATTACCCATTACAATGTAGTGTGTAATGGAAAAAAATTTCATTACCCATTACTATGTAGTGTGTAATCGAAAAAATTTGCATTACCCATTAAAATATAGTGTGTAATGGAAAAACTTTTCATTACCCATTACAATGTAGTGTGTAATGAAAAAAAAATCCATTACCCATTATAATGTAGTGTGTAATGGAAAAAATTTCATTACCCATTACAATGTAGTGTGTAATGGAAAAAAATTCCATTACCCATTACAATGTAGTGTGTAATGAAAAAAATCCATTATCCATTACAATGTAGTATGTAATGGAAGAAAAATTCCATTACCCATTGCAATGTAATGTGTAATGGACAAAACTTTGATTGCAATTTTGGGAATGGAAAAAGGTAGATGAATAAATTATTGCAATCTTGCATTACAGTGACGTATTATATAATATATTATTAATATTATTATTAATAGCATTAATATATTATTATTAATAGTATTATATAATATATAATATAATACGTCACTGCCATCTTCTGCCCCGGTGGAACGGCTTTTCAGCTACGCAACGATGATGAACGCTCCTAAATTCAATAAGCTCACAGAAAATTACTTTGAGCAAAGGATATTGGCCAAAGAAAACGCTGAAAAAAAGTTTTTGTAGAAGTGCAGTTCAACGTTCAACTTTTTGTATGCGTATAGATGCTTTTTAGAATTTAAGGTACCTAAGTCATTAAAATGGAATGCAAAATTGCAATAATTTATTCATCTATATTTTTCCATTCCCAAAATTGCAATCAATGTTTTGTCCATTACACATTGCATTGCAATGGGTAATGGAAATTTTTTCTAACGCTACATTGTAATGGGTCATGAAATTTTCTTCCATTACACACTACATTATAATAGGTAATGAAAAAATTTTCCATTACACACTACATTGTAATGGGTAATGAAAATGTTTTCCACTACACACTACATTGTAATAGGTAATGGATTTTTTTCCATCACACACTACATTCTAATGGGTAATGTAAATTTTTTCCATTATACACTACATTGTAATGGATAATGAAAAGTTTTTCCATTACACACTACATTTCAATGGGTAATGGAAATTTTTTCCATTACACACTACATTGTAATGGGTAATGAATTTTTTTTCCATTACACACTACATTGTAATGGGTAATGAAAAGTTTTTCCATTACACACTATATTTTAATGGGTAATGCAAATTTTTTCGATTACACACTACATAGTAATGGGTAATGAAATTTTTTTCCATTACACACTACATTGTAATGGGTAATGAAATTTTTTCCATTACACACTACATTGTAATGGGTAATGAAAAGTTTTTCCATTACATACTACATTTTAATGGGTAATGCAAATTTTTTCCATTACACACTACATTGTAATGGGTAATGAATTTTTTTTCCATTACACACTACATTGTAATGGGTAATGAAAATTTTTTCCACTACACACTACATTGTTATGGGTAATGAAAAGTTTTTCAATTACACACTACATTTTAATGGGTAATGCAAATTTTTTCTATTACACACTACATTGTAATGGGTAATTAATGTTTTTTCCATTACACACTACATTTTAATGGATAATGCAAATTTTTTCCATTACACACTACATTGTAATGGGTAATGCAAATTTTTTCCATTACACATTCTAGAAGTAATGAATAATGCATTGCTTTTACATTACAAATTTCGCAACCCTGTACTAAAGACATCACGCTTTTTTTTGTTCAAATTTCAAAGTTACATAAAATTTAGAAACCTCAAAGATTTTTTGCAAGACTGAAAGCAAACGAAGAGGGCGCAGAGCGAAAACGAAGGTCACCCTAAAACATTGCTTCCACCATCAGAAAACAAAAAGAAAAAGGTTCATAACTGACGAAAACTAAATCGTAATCGATAATTAATCCGTTTCAGATTCAAGACGCGAAATACGTACAAGCGACACTTGAAGACTCGCCATGGCAAAGTTTTAACGACGACCGGTGAACTTCTGTGTCTCACCGAGGAGGAATTTCAAAAGGTACAGACAAATCGAAAGAGAAAATCGCCGAGTGTATCGTCGGATTATTTGGCCGACGAGGATGCAACGGCAGCTGGAACAATCGTGGAATTTGTCGATCAAGCTTTCACGAACGAATTGGATAATCACGAGAACAACAACGAGACAATGTGCATCGAGGATTATGCTATGCAGGAGGAAATTTTTGTTTCTGCGAATACGGACTCGCCTATGAAAATGGACAAGACTGAAAACATCGGGACTGAGAGAATGGAAAATGTTTATGCGATGGTGGATGAGGATGAGGATGATGATGACGAGGAAGAGGAAGAGGAGGAGAACGAAGAAAACGGTGAACGAATACTTTACGATGATGTCGTCGTCGAGGATCAATTGTACGATTCACCGATCGATGGACGAGAAGAATTCGTCGATGATGATTCATCTCGTTGCGTATTGATGCTCGATAATAATGCTTCAATGAGAAACGATGAAAATAACGAGCGTGCAACGATCGAGTACGCAAATTCACCGGAGACGATTATCCCCGCTTTCGAAAAAGAATCTGCTGGCTCTGAGGCTCACGTCGATGACGAAGAAAACGACTATCATCAGGAAAACGAGCCTGAAGTAACGGAATATTACAACCACGAAGAATTCGGTTATTCCGGAGACAATCTCGCGGTTAAGCCGGAAAATTCAACAACCGAAACTCGCGTCAACGTTCAATATGCCTACGAGATACACGAAAATGTCCAACATTACGAACTAACGTCGCAACAAATCGTGCAGTTTGACGATAATCTCGCCTCAAATAGTCACGAATGTACGATAATGGATAAGTCCTATCGCAACAACAACGAAAATGAGAATAACGACGTATATTCAAGCGAATCGGAAAAATCACACGATTCTTCGTCGACGACGAGAAAGATCGTTGTGCCAGTTGCAAATAGCACGTTTCTCGTTATCACCAACGACGATTTGAGAGGTGGATATTTGCGAATCGAGAATGACGACATCGTCGTCAAAGAAGTCACGCCTTTACAATCAGTTTCACAAAAGTAAACGTGGACTCAAACAAACTTTATCGCATAATAACGGCTGATCGACCGTAATTTTTTTTTTTTTTTAATCGCCTCATTTAAACGATTGAGGATCACGTCAAAAGTAATTGTGCCAAATTTTAACACGAGCTATGAAAGAAAATCCATTTGTTGCCGGCTTTTTCGTAAAGTTGATTCTTCTTTTAACTCGTGCAATTCGGTGTTTATTTTTTTAATCTTAATGTTGATACGTTTTTTTTACGATTATCATAATCGATTTAATCGTATTCAGAGCATTTAAACTAACGCGTGTTGGGAGAGACACTCGATTTTGTTGCGCGCGTGCACAAAAATGTGCATTTATCTGAAAACAGCTCAAAAAGAGGTCTTCCAAATATTTCAGAGCCTAGGACTTTGTTCCATATTACGTATGATACAAATATATATACACACACACACAAATATATATTATATATACATATTATATATACATATATACATTAGGCTGTTTAAAAAAAATCGATTTTTTAACGGGCCACGCTTGAAATAGTTAGTTTAGATAGAAAAAAAATGCTGTCAAAAGATGAGTATTTTATATTGAGTGGAAGGTACGCCGCAATTAATTTTTCAATTTTTCCTTTTTTTTTAAATTCAAGACGCATAATTATTGGAAAAAAAAGTTTTCTCCCTGACAGCTCCCAGAATGTCAGATTGCATCCTAAAAAAATAAGTGTTAAATTTCATCATTTTTATTTATTTTTAAATCTGGTCCCAAACGCATTTTTACTATATTATATCACTATTTTTCAAAACTTTATTGTTTATGATAAGTTTTTTTTCTCTTTATTTTACAACTAAGATCTGTTATTAGTAATAATAATGAACAGTTTTGGGTGGTTCTTAATAAGTGAAAAAACCATTTGCGTTATGGGTATGCTTTTAAAAATCGAATAGAATCTTAAATAAACTCCTTTTAAAAAATCAGTTAAGTAGGTGAAGTTCGTTAAATTTGATTTATTCAGGATTCCCGAAGAATTAAGGTACCAGTCTACTTTAGAAGGCCAAAAAAAGCAAATTAAAAAAAAAATTTCAGCTTCTTCATCAGATATGACTATAAAACTGTTATTACAACATTGTTTCATTCTTCGGAAGTACAAAACAAAAATTTATTTTTTATTTTGATTCTTTGAATATTCTATAGAAGGCGCCTAAGTCGAAAATGTCTTGTCCCAGAGCCGACGGTTAATCTCAGGATTGGCAAGTCCGAAACAAAAAAGTAAAAAAGCATTTTAAAGAGAAAGGTTTTTTACACAACAATCTACCACTGTTAATGAAAAATTGATTAGAAAAAAAATGGCGGATGTTTGTAGTGAAAATAAAAATTTATTTTTTCACGATTTATTTCAAACATCGGCCATTTTTTTAAAAATCAATTTTTCATGAACGGTTGTAAATTGTTATGTAAGAAACCTTCTCTTTAAAATGCTTTTTCATTTTTTTGTTTCGAACTTGCCAATCCTGAGATAACTGTTGGCCATGGGACAAGACATTTTCGACTTTGGCGCCTTCTATAAATTATTTAAAGAATCGAAATAAAAAATAATTTTTTTTTTATATACTTTTAAAGGATGAAACAAAGTTGTAATAACAGTTTCATAGTCATATCTGATGAAGGAGCTGAGAAAAAAAATCTCAAAAATTTGCTTTTTTTTTGACCTTCTAAAATAGACTAGCACCTCAATTCTTCGGGAATCCAGAATAAATCAAACTGAACGAACTTCAGATACCTAACGCATTTTTTTAAAAAGAGTTTATCCAAGATTCTATTCGATTTTTAAAGGCATACCCATAACGCAAATGGCTTTTTCACTTATTATGAATCACCCAAAACGTTCATTATTATTACTAATAACAGATTATAGTTGTAAAATAAAAAGAAAAAAGACTTATTATAAACGATATAGTTTTGAAAAATAGTGAAATAATATAGTGAAAATACGTTTGGGACCCGATTTAAAAATAAATTAAAATGATGAAATTCAAAACTTATTTTTTTAGGATGCAATTTGACATTCTGGGAGCTGTCGGGAAGAAAACATTTTTCTTCAATGATGATCCGTCATGAATTCAAAAAAAGGGAAAAAAAAATTGAAAAATCAATTGCGGCGTATCTTCCACTCAATATAAAATGCTCATCTTTTGACACCATTTTTTTTCTATCTAAACTAAGTTTCAGATGTGACCCGTTGGAAAATCGATTTTTTTTTTGAAACAGCCTAATATACATATATACATCCATTCCACAATTTATAAACCGAAAAGCTGAGAAAGTACGTGCGTTCGATTCAAATTACGAATTAGTGAAGGTGAGATTAGAAAAAAAAATGGCGCAAAAAAAACTTGTGCCTTATCGCGTGGAAAAAGAAGAAAAGTATAAAAAGCAATCATCTCGCCGAACGATACGAATAAATTTCAGGTTTTTTCTTCATCACGTTTCTTCATCACGTATTCGATGACACTTGTTAGTTTCGTAAGATTTTTTTATAAAAGAGCTTTATAGCTGTATCTCGTAACTCGTATGAAAATTGACAATGGAGAAATGAAAAAAAAAACTTGTCAGAGACTATATCCAATTAAATATATATATAGGTATATTGTCCGATATCAACAAATTGCGCGCCCTAAACACAATCGATACTGTATCGAATCGCATTAAGATATCTTGTATTTTTATACGCTTTTTTGTACTTATCTCGAAATAAATCTTGCAAGAATAAAATCAAAAGGTAAACGTACCAACTTCTCTGTCTTTTCTCTTCTCATTTTCGTATCCCGAAAATTTCACATTATTGTAATAATAATATTTATTGGCATAAGCAAAATCCTTATTTATTGAAATTCGTTGAGCACAATATTCTTTTTTTTTTCGTTTGTTTTTGTTTTCTTACACGAATAATGTATAACTAGAAGTTGTCGTTGAAAATTATAAAGATCCTATCCATTTATTTTAATCATACTCACGTACGCACTTTCGTGCTTACACTTACATCCATATTCATCGTTTTTTTTACTATATTTATGAATATCATGTATATGAGGCATTCCACACCGATTCGACATGGGTCTGACACTTCACCTCTCCGATTTTGTCCGCAATTTTTTATAGTTTTGTAGTACCGCTGACGAGCATTCAGGATTTTTTTCAGATTTTTTTGGACTGATTTGACTTAATTATAATTTTATAAATAAATTATTTTTAGCCCAAATTTAAAAATCTGAAAAAAATCACGAAAATCCAGTTTTTTTTATGAAAAATTTCAAGCGTTGAGATAAAGTGGGCAGGGGTTTCCTTCTGTTCATAATAAGCTTTTTCCAAAAAAAATATTTGAATAGAAAGAGGACTGATTGATTGCACCGTTATCCAAACATTTTTGTATGAATTGAAGGTATTTCAAAAAATGTTTGGATAAAGGTCACTCAATTCAGGTTTCTCCTTCTATTTTTTTTAATTTTTTTTTTCGAAAAGGCTTGTTATAAGCAGAAGGGAACGGCTGTTCACTTTGGCTCAACGCTTGAGCCTTTTTGCATGTAAAAAAAGGGATTTTTGTGATTTTTTAAAAGATTTTTCAATTTGGGCTAAAAATAATTTGTTTATAAAATTATAAGTAAGTCAAATTGCTCCAAAAAAATCTGAAAAAAATCCTGAGTGCTTTTAAGAAGTACCGAAAAACCATAAAAAATCGCGGAAAAACCCGGAGAGTTGAAGGGTCAGACCCAGGTCGAATCGATGTGGAATGCCTCATATATATGAGGCATTCCAGCCCAAGTGTGTAAACCGGTGACCCTGACCCTCTCGGATTTTTTTGATTTTTTTTTCATATGATCGCATTGAGTCTAAAATACACCTTATATTTTTTTTTTATTTTTCTAAACATCCCTTACTTAAAAAAAAAAAAATTTTGAACTAAACGCCATTAATATATAAAAAATTTCAAGCTATCACCCGCAGTGGGCAGATTTTTTTTTCTGTGTTTTACAAGCTATTGACGTTCTCAAAATTCCAAGAAATTCTCAAATAGCTCACCGTAAGCAGATACTCAATTTGAGTACCAAAATAATTCAGTATCTACTCAAGGTGAGCTATTTGAGAATTTTTTGGAATTTTGAGAACGTTAATAGCTTGTAAAACACAGAAAAAAAAATCTGTCTTCTACGGGTGATAGTTCGAAATTTTTTATATATTATGACGGTTTTTTCAGAATTTTTTTAGATTAAAAAAAGACGGCGTTCAAAAATCCATTTGAAATCCAATACGAAAACGCAGAAAAAAAAAATCTGCCCACTACGGGTGATAGTTTGAAAATTTTTATATATTGTCACGGTTTTTTCAGAATTTTTTAGATTTAAAAAATGTGGCGCTTAAAAAAATTTTTTTTTGTTGAAATAAGAGATGTTTGGAAAAATCTGAAAAAATTATGAGGGTGTATTTTAGACTCAATGCAATCATACGAAAAGAAATCAAATAAATCCGAGAGGGTCAGGGTTACGGGTTTACACACTCGGGCTGGAATATCTCATATATATTTATATATTGTTTTCAATTAATCGTATTAATACTAATCAATAACATTATTTTTATACCAGTGTATATATAGATATTTATATATATAATATATATATATGTAATTTCAATATCTGACAAAATACTGAATCTTTATGGCTCCGGTTGATTCTCACAGACCGATCATAATAATTATACAACTATAACGTTACTTCGTTTTCTCTCAACATTCCTCTTTTTATATTAAATTGGGCTAAACGGATTATGCACTCTTCGAAATTTTCTAATTCATTATTTCGCGAGAACCCTGATCAACGGATATACATTTTTTTCCTTCTCTCTTTTTTTATTTTATTTTTATTTCTCTCTTAAATCTTCTTTTCGTTAAAATAACAATTAGTCGTTAGTCTCCCAAAATGACTCGCGTATAATACTTTTTTTATTTATATTTTTTTTTTTATCGAATACGGCAGTAAAAGGACCGCTATTTCACCTGATTATAAGTACTGGAATCGTTGTTATTGTAATAATATTAATAATAATAATGAGAACAACAGCATGCAATTTCTTACAATCTGCTGGGAAAAATCAACATTCGCCCACGTTTGTAAATTATATAGATGGGTCAAAACGCCAATTATGGACGTCGCATCCGGCCTCACCCCCTCAGATCTTTTCGCATTTTTTTTAGCTGAAAATTGTCATTGAAAAACACATTCCCAAATTTTTTCAGATTTTTCCCCTTCTAACTTTCGCAGTTATTACATGGGGTATTCCGTCTAGTTTTACCATTTTCGTTTTATTCATTAGGACTTGCCATCTTCCACCACAATAAAACAAATTTCAAAAAATAGGTTTTTTGCGTGAAAAAATCTCAGCTCTTCAAAAAAAAATTTGTTTTTTTGTTTATGCACTTGGAAAGCTCTTAAAATTGAGCGTAAAGTCTAAAAAGCTGTTTTTTGGCCGTTGCCCAAATTTTGAAAAAATTTTCAATATTTTTTTGGAGAAGCTAAGACAATTTTACATGGAAGACGTATTTTCCGAGATGGATTCTCCATAAACATACGGGAAATGAATGAATGAACAAAAATTGATTTTATTCATTTTTTTTGCCATCTTCCGTTACAATAAATATTTTTTGAAAAAATACGTTCATTGAGTTAAAAATTCTCAGCTTTCCAAAAAAAATATCGCTATTCCAATAATGCCTGTGGAAAGCTCTCAAAATCGAGTTTTAAATCTAAACAGCTGTTTTTTAGCCATTGCCCGTATTTTGAATGTTTTTTCCATGTTTTTTTCGAAAAGCTGAGCAAATTTCACATAACATATGTCATTTACAAGGTCGGTTCTAAATAAACATACGAGAAAATTAATTAAAAAGTGTTTGTTAATTCATTTCTCGTGTGTTTATTTAGAACCCACCTTGAAAATGACATATATTATGTAAAATTTTCTCAGCTTTTCGAAAAAAATATGGAAAAAAATTTCAAAATACGGGCAATGGCTAAAAAACAGCTTTTTAGATTTAAAACTCGATTTTGAGAGTTTTTCACAGGCATTATCGGAAAAGGAATATTTTTTTTTGGAAAGCTGAGACTTTTTTACTCATAAAACGTTTTTTTTTTTTTAATTTTATCGTAACGGAAGATGGCAAAAAAAATGAATAAAATCAATTTTTGTTCAATCCTTCATTCATTTCTCATATGTTTATGAAGAACCCATCTAGGAAAATACATATTCCATGTAAAATTGTCTCAGCTTTTCGAAAAAAATATTGAAAAAAATTTCAAAATTTGCGCAACGGCCAAAAAACAGCTTTTTAGACTTTGAGCTCAATTTTAAGAGTTTTCCAAGTGGATAACCGAAAAAACAATATTTTTTTTTAAAGCTGAGACTTTTTCACGCAAAAAACCTAATTTTTGAAATTTTTTTAATGTGGTGGAAGATGGCAAGTCATAATGAATAAAACGAAAATGGTAAAACTAGAGGGAATACCCCATGTAATAATTGCGAAAGTTAGAGGGGAAAAAATCTGAAAAAAATTGGGAATGTGTTTTTTAATAAGGACTTTCAGGCTAAAAAAAATGCGAAAGGATCTGAGGGGTTGAGGCCGGATACGACGTCCATAATTGGCGTTTTGACCCAGATACATAAAATTTGATTAATTGAAATTTTTTCTTTTGTTATTCGACTTATTGAACCGGTGAGAAATTGTTTTTTTTTTCTTTTTCATTGAACGGACAACGCGAAGGAAAAGGAGGAGGACTAGAGTACTCTAAAGGATACGCTAAACTTTCAGGGGAGGAAAAAAAGGTATCGCATGGATCACGGTAAATCGATCGGGGACGGGGCGGGATCGAGGTGCTCGATCGATTAATTATTATTATTTTTTAAATCCCGCTCGGCGATTGTTATTCAATGTACAAATACACACGCGCGTATGCATAATCCAACCGAAGAAGACAGTTCATCAATCTCTCGTTTGTCTCGTTCAATCGCAGCTTCAATCGAGTCGTGAATGAGAATTATTGTTACATAAAATGATCGATAAAAGAGGCTCGATTAGATCAACGTCGAACTACGACTAAATCGACAAAACTGCGTACACGATATTTCGAATCTTTTTGTTCGTCAAAATTATAGTATATATATGTGTGTGTGTGTGTGTATATATATATACATTCATATAATACCACGTATAGAAATTTCAATTTCAAAGAGACATCTTTAAATAATTTTCGGACGGATCATCCAGTCGAGTATTCCACGAATTTTCGAGTAAAATAATTCAACTTTTTTTTACGGTTATTTTTCCTTTTCTCTTCTTCCTCTTTTTTTCCCCAAAATTTCGCTTCTCATCTCTCGAAATTTTCAAAGACACGTTTTACAAAAAATAAATAAACAAACGATTCAATTTCGCGTTTTCCCGCCCGGCGGACATTACACATACGACTGCGAATAAATAAACCAAGAGATTTTTCTTTTTATATAAAATTTAAAGAAAAAACATCACTGCTTTTTTTTCTTGTTTCTCTCTACTTTCATTGTTCACTCTTGTTTATCTTACTGTTACCGCGGATTGGGCTTATAGAATATATATATATATAATGGTAAATGCGTCCTCCGACGACACTAATTTTTCCTCTTCATTTCCTTCGGTAATGTATGATTGACGAAAACGTTTATACGGAAATAATGTCGCCCGCTCAAACGCGGATAAACGTAATTTTGTTTTTTTTTTCAAATTTTTTTTCCTTCAATGTACGCGTCTTTACGTCTCGTTGTCCATTGAGCTGTTATTGTGACACAGTCATGTTGTCGAGGACGTTGATATCGGTAAATTGTCCGTGCGCCAACTGCTCGAAGTCGAACACGTTGATTCTGCGATCGTTGGAATCTGTTGAAATGCAAAATCGCATTAAAACATTTGGATGATTCTCTGTGTTTTTCATTTTCTCCCTTCACTTCATACATGAGGCATTCCACGTCAAGTCGGCCACCCCATTTTTTGAAATCGTCAAAAATCGCTTACAAATTTTTATAAAGTAGTTCTAACTGTCAAGAAAATTCGTGATTTGTTTTCAGATTTTAATATCACACATTTCAGCCGGAAAAAAATACAACAAATTTTGTTGTTCCATTTCGTAACTCGAAAATTATTCATCGTACGAAAAAAAAAGTACAACATGAAATTTAGGATTTTAAACGTACTTTTCACTGAAATTTTTTACGAACTCCTCCAAAAGCTCTGTATGCCATTTTCGGAGCAAATGATGTTTTGATATTTTTTTTCTCAGAATTGACATCTTCGATTTGTCTGTGGTTCTAACAGTTTTTTACTTGATATATTTACAGACTATAAAAAAATTGGCTTAGTGGAAATCCATTCCTTCCCATGCTTTTTTCATCCCAAACGAATACACAAATTTCTCTGTGCATTAACAGGGTTGAGACTATCTATAGATATTTTCTAAAACCCGCATTTTTGTTTATTTTTTGTACTTTTTCAATTTTTTAAACTTTTTTCATTTTTATTTTTTTAAATATCTTCTTGTACATTTTAATAAACTTTATCAATGGACCCATGTACACCGATAATGTCTATTCAAATTTGAGTCAAAGGCTACTCACGTCTCTTGATTGCAAAAAAAAATTAATTTACCCTCTTTGGATACACCGACGTTTCTATGGCCAATGAGAACTTTCTTAGTTCGATTTGGGCATGATTTTTGGGAGTGAGGCAACGATACTGCTTCGTTCCTGGAATCGTCTTCGCAGTATCAAAACGAGATTATTTTATTATTTTTCCCTGTCTACGATTAATAATGATACAATATCAATATCTGCACTATTTCGTTGAATCACTCTATAATGATAGATTGTATCAATAAAAATGCATTTGAAATAATGGATTCTCCACCACGCCAATTTTTTATAGTCTGTAAATATATCAAATAAAAAATTGTTAAAACTACAGACGAATCAAAGATGTTAATTCTAAGAAAAAAAAATATCGAAACATTATTTGCACCGAAAATGGCATATAGAGCTTTCGGAGGAGTTTGTCAAAAATTTCAGTGAAAAGCACGTTGAAAATCCTAAATTTTATGTTCTACTTTTTTTTCGTACGATGAATAATTTTCGAGTTACAAAATGGGACTGACAAATTTTTTGTATTTTTTTCCGGCTAAAAAATGTAATTTAAAAATATAAAAAAAATCACAAATTTTCTTGATAGTTAGAACTACTTTCTAAAAATTTGTATGCGATTTTTGGCGATTTCAAAAAATGAGGTGGCTGACTTGACGTGAAATGCCCCATACTACAAGTAAATTGACAGAGAAAATTATATTTTGGAAAAGATACTTTCAAATGCGACTGATTGTATTTTTTAAATCAAAATGATACAAAAATCTTAAAGATATTTTTATATCATAGTCGAAATTTGGTCTTTACCGCTTTCCAAAGGTTTCAGACCTTTGGGTGTGAAACCTTATTCCAAAGGTTTCACACCCTTTACTGGATATTATCATCTTTATGAAATTTTAACAATTCGTGAAAATTTTACCAAAATTAGAATTTTTTAAAAAGTGTCTGCTAGAACCGAAACAAGAGTTATTTTCAAAATATCATTCGCAATTTTTCTCTGTAGACAGACTGTCACCATGGAACAATTACCATTGATTTTCGTGCAAAAAACCGATCAAAGGCATTTGAAAAAAATTGAAAAACACCTTTTTCTAATTCGACAAAGGCATCCGAAAAAAATTGCTCCTAGGAAAGTTTCTCTTGAACTTATATTCTGGGAATTACAACGTTAAGCAGTTCTAATTCACTCCCAAGACTTGCTAAATGTGATAACTTTTTTTTTTTTTTTAATAATTAATAAAAAATAAAAAAAGTTCTGTTTTAGAAAATTTTTGAAGGTGCAAAGAGTTTTCCGAGCATTTTTGTCTCAGAATTATTGAAGTGTGAAAATGTGTGTTTCAAAAGTTGTGAAAAAAAATTAACACACGATTATTATTGTTATGCGCGATAAATTTGGTCACGGATAACGGAGGAGGCGAAGGTCACCTTGTAATCGCATCCGATCAACGGAGTCTCTGCCGTAATGGAATCGTCAGTGTTAATTGTATTGTTATGACGATACGGATGAGGCGGCGGTGGAGTAACGTAGATGGGTTTGCTCGGAATGTTCGCGACTTGGGCGTAAACGGTGGGCGTCTGTTGCTGATGGAGATGATTAATGGCCGTTTGTTGACCCGGTCGTCGTCTGCCAAGAGTCGACATCGAGGACATTGGCAAAAGCTGAGGACGATGAACGCTCGATGACATTTGATTGACCGGTTCGTAACAATTTGGCGGTATTCGTCTCCCGTTGCCACGAAGAGTCAGCTCTGCGTAGGCCAATTCGGCACCCTGCATTACAAAAATTCGTATAATTATTTTTTTAACATTTCTATTTTTCTCAATGTCGATGAATTTAATTTTGACAATGTCACTCACGTTATTGATGACAGTACCAAACGACGTGGATTCTGGACGCGTGGATTGACGTTGCTGAAGAATGTAACGCGGTGAAGTTCCCATCGAGAGTTCCGTGTATGCATTTTCTGGATAACAACAAGATAAAGGCTGTTAATACCCTTTTATTCAAAAGTTTCATGGCAGAGAATCGATAATTAATTTTTTAATTTTTTAGCGTTTTAATAATTAATTTTTCAAGTTTTTAGAGTCATAATAATTATTTTTTTAAGTTTTTAGAGTCTTGAAAGTTAATTTTTCAAGCATTTTGAGTATGCAAGTAGATCATCTATATCCCTTTACTCAGTGATAATTATTTTTTTAATTTTTTAGCGTTTTAATAATTAATTTTTCAAGTTTTTAGAGTCTTAATAATTTTTTTTTAAGTTTTTAGAGTCTTAGAAGTTAATTTTTCAAGCATTTTGAGTATGCAAGTAGATCATCTATATCGCTTTACTCAGTGATAATTAATTTTTTAATTTTTTAGCGTTTTAATAATTAATTTTTCAAGTTTTTAGAGTCTTAATAATTCTTTTTTCAAGTTTTTAGAGTCTTAATAATTATTTTTTTAAGTCTTTAGAGTCTTGAAAGTTAATTTTTCAAGCATGTTGAGTATGCAAGTAGATCATCTATATCCCTTTACTCAGTGATAATTAATTTTTTAATTTTTTAGCGTTTTAATAATTAATTTTTCAAGTTTTTAGAGTCTTAATAATAATTTTTTTAAGTTTTTAGAGTCTTGAAAGTTAATTTTTCAAGCATTTTGAGTATGCAAGTAGATCATCTATATCCCTTTACTCAGTGATAATAAATTTTTTAATTTTTTAGCGTTTTAATAATTAATTTTTCAAGTTTTTAGAGTCTTAATAATTATTTTTCTAAGTTTTTAGAGTCTTAAAAGTTAATTTTTCAAGCATTTTGAGTATGCAAGTAGATCATCTATATCGCTTTACTCAGTGCAAATTTTTTTGAAATTGCAAAACAATTGTCAATTTGGTAGGACTTTTTTTTCTGCAATAAGGTTTGTAGTAACTCTAACTTTCGCAATTTTGCGATTATCACGCTGACATTTTTTGTGGAGATACACTTTATAATAAGGACAGTTAGGATTGAATATGGCAAAAATTGCTCAAGAGGTTCGGTTTTAAAAAATATTAATTTTTAAAAATATTAAATTTCAATTTTAAAAAAATAATAGTGCCATTCCTTTGGCAATTACCATTTGCGTGGGGTATAATATCAGGATCTTTCTCGTCGAAGCTCTCAGCGCTCGCGGTACTCGGTGGAACGGACGCCGATTTTTCGTTGGGCGCAGCGCTGAGATTCGACATTCCACCGTCGTCGTGCTGCGAGTCCTTGTCATCCTGACTTCTCGGACGATAGCGCAATCGAACGGCGAGGACAATGACGAAAATAACGAGCAGCAGACCCGCCGCTGCGGCGACAATCGCTCCCAAAAGTGGCCCCGAAAGTGACAGTATAACCGGTGTCAATGCTGAGGGCAAATATCAAACGGGGTAATTTTTTTTTTTACTAAAAAAATAATAAATAAACGCTGTAATCTCAGAAAATCCATTCTCAATAATACCAAAAATGTTATCTGATTGCATAATTATAATTTATGCAAGTAGATTTAATTCTTGGAATTATTTCACAATTCCAATAATTATTTTTTTACAATTTACATTAATTTTACACAAAATTTGTGAGAAGCCATGACAAAGAATAAATTTAAAAAAACTCATGCAAAAATTATTTGTTTGAGAATGCGCAACGATATTTTTAGCCTTTTATTTTAAAGCATCGTTCCAATCTAAGTTCACCAAAGTTTTATTTCATTATTAACAGACCATTTTTTTAAAATCATTTTTATCATTTTTTTACTCACGATAAAATCAATGAATAATTAACCAATAATAAATTAATTTAATCAATATTTCTTCAATAATACAATTCCAATAATTCCAATAATTAATTTTATACAATTTTATAGTTTGTACGTTCAGTTTGTGATACAAAATTTGCGAGAAGCCATGAGAAAGAATAATTTTTAAAAAAGTTATGCAAAAATTATTCGTTTGAGAATGCGAAGCGATATTTTCAGCCTTTTTTAAAATCAACTATCTAATCTAAGTTGACCAGAATCATATTTCATTATTAACATAACATCATTTTCTAACTCGCGATAAAATCAATGAATGATTAACCAATAATAAATTAATTTAATAAATATTTCTTCAATAATACTATGCCAATAATTCCAATAATTAATTTTATACAATTTTATACTTTATACGTTCAGTTTGCGATACAAAATTTGTGAGAAGCCATGCGAAAAAATTATTTAAAAAAAACTCATGCAAAAATTATTCGTTTGAGAATGCGCAGCGATATTTTGAGCCTTTTTCTAAATCATCGTTCCAATCTAAGTTCATCAAAATTTCATTTCATTATCAACATAACATCATTTTTCAACTCACGATAAAATAAATGAATAATTAACTAATAATAAATTAATTTAATCAATATTTCTTCAATAATACAATTCCAATAATTCCAATAATTAATTTTATACAATTTTATAGTTTGTACGTTCAGTTTGCGATAAAAAATTTGCGAGAAGCCATGAGAAAAAATAATTAAAAAAAACTCATGCAAAAATTATTCGTTTGAGAATGCGCAGCGATATTTTCAGCCTTTTTCAAAATCATCGTTCCAATCTAAGTTTACCAAAATGTTATTTCATTATTAACATAACATCATTTTCCAACTCACGATAAAATGGATGAATAATTAACCAAAAATAAATCAATTAAATCAATCATTAATAATACTATCTAATCAATTAAACATTATTATTACTATATAATCAATTTAATTAATGTTAATCAATGACAATGCATTTTGCGAAAAATTCTTTTTTCCCAGAGTAAACAACCGATTTCTGAAAATTATTGAAGAAAGTGTGAAGAATTTGTTCTCGCGTGTATTAAAAAAAATTTTGGCGCATATTCATTAAAAAGGAGAAACAGAGAGAGAGAGAGAGAGAGAAAGAGAGAGAGAGGGACAAAACTCGCGATTAATTCGTACCTGGATATCTCTGATGTTCCGGAGTTTTTCCATGATCCTGAAGGAAACGTTGACTCTGGAGAACGGTGGCATTGCTCATAGCATGAGCGGTCATGATTCTCAAAAAGAGAACGAGGCCCGATTGACTGCGTTCGGCCGGTAAATCGGTAACCTCGAGATTACTGGCGGTGAGACTCGTTGCCGAGGCAAGAAGATGCCTCGTACCGGCATCAAAAACTTGAAGAACGTAAGTCGCCGTATTTGCATCGAGATAATCGCTCTCGGCGCAGCTGACCCTCACGCTCGTTCGACTTTCCTCCCTTATCGTGCAGTTTTCCGGCGAAGGTGGATTCGCCAGCCTCTCACCTACTGTACACGTTTATTTACGTATTTTCCGAAAATTCTCTCGTCTTTCCTCTTTGCATAAATTTCCTCAAGAAAAAAAAAAATTCTCTCGAAATGTCCAAATGGAGAAAAAAAAATTTCAAAATTATATGAAAAAAATTGCTGATTGGAAAATTTCATCGAGTTTGGTCAATCTCTCTCTTTGCAAGCGCCCAATTTTCTCTCTTGCGCGCGAAAAAAATGATTCACGAAAATCTGAGTGGGAAATTTTTTTTGAAATGAAAATGGAAATCAAATTGGAATTTCTCATTGGAAAGAATTATATTGAATGATTGTTTGCAAAAGGCCGTGCAGCGTGTAGCGAATGGTGCAAAAAAAAAAAATTTCATGATGATGATGATGGAAAAGTTGAATTGATTTTGTAATCGATAAAATCTTACCGGTTCGCCTCTCTGGTAAATTAAGGGTTGCCGCCCGCAGACGAACAGCCTCGCTTCTACCTTTAGCGTTGCTCGCGAATATCGTCACGTGATATATCGAGCCCGGTGTCAAAAGATGAACGACGAAGGACGGCTCTTTGTTGGTACGATTGTAAACGAGTCCCCGTGATTTAAGGGTATTCGTACTGTCGTCCATCTCGAGCTCGAGGGTGAATTTCTGCGGCAAACCACCGTCGAAACCCTCGGCACAATCGACGTAGAGAGAGTCCGTCGTTTGATTCAGTATCGTGCAATTTTGCGGTGTATCTGGTCTGCCTGCAATCATTGGTTACGTCAAAAATAAAATTTTCCTCTGAAAGTTCGTTGTTTTTACGAATTTTCGTTGGGAATTTAAAAAGTTCTGAATTTACAAATGACGTCAGAAATTTCTCGATAAAATAACAATTTTTGTTCAGGTCTATTTTTGTCAGTGAAATGATTTAATTGATCTGCGAACTGGATTTTTTGACGCCGTGACTTTCGGTGATTAATTTTTTGACAAACTTTTTGTCCAGTAATTCGGTTTTTTTTTTCAAAGATATCCAAACACGATGAAAATTTCAGTAATTTATTTTCTGCGCAACCCCTTAATGATTTTGAAAAAAATATAACTAAAAAAGACACTCAGAGAATTTGAAGACGAAGGAAATGACGCCTGAAAGAAGTCTGTATGATAAAAAACACGGGAGTTATGGCTGTTCCACAATTTATTCTCTGCGTACCCCCTTAAGAATTTCGAAAAAAATAAAACAAAAAAAAGTAACTTAAGAATTTGAAAACAAAAAAAATGACGCCTGAAAGAAGTCTGTATGATCAAAAACACGGGAGTTAGAGCTGTTGCAAAATTTATTCTCTGCTTCCCCCTTAAGAATTAAAAAAAAAAATAACATTAAAAGAAAAGTAACTTAAGATTTCGAAAACAAGGAAAATGACGCCTGGAATAAATCTGTATGATAAAAAACACGGTAGTTATCGCTGTTCCAAAATTTATTCTCTGCTTCCCCCCTTAAGAATTTCAAAAAAAATAATACTAAAAAAGAGTAACTTAAGAATTCGAAAACAAAGAAAATGACGCCTCAAAGAAGTCTGTATGATAAAAAACACGGGAGTTATGGCTGTTCCAAAATTTATTTGCTGCTTCCCCCCTTAAGAATTTCGAAAAAAATAAAACTAAAAAAAAGTAACTTGAGAATTCAAAAACAAAGAAAATGACGCCTGAAAGAAGTCTGTATGATCAAAAACACGGGAGTTATGTCTGTTCATTATCTCATTCTTTTTTACCGCAATTGTCGCTCCCCTATGAGGGAATTCCCCTGTGACGTCAGTATATAAAATTTCTTGGAAGTATCGTGGAATATACGGAGGAATTTTTTCCGAGAATAGTCGTGACGTCGTGACCCCGTCTCGAGCACGTCTCGCGTCACAACAGCTGAGCCTGACCCACTGACCTACTTAACGAAAGTTACGGCTCAGTCCGACAGATCGCGCTGCAATGCAGTATTTTCCCCATCGCGCTGGTCTCAGTAAACGAGTAACCGGCTGTTACGCCGTTCACCGGCCCATGTGGGCCCATGTTCGACAAGTTTAGTCGTGTTTCTCAAATAACTGTTTTCCGATATTACCTGTTTTTTAGTGCTCTAATTAACTATGTGACGTTGAACAAACCAGTTATCGAATATCGCGACAATAAGAGTAGCGTCTTTCCAAAAATTTTGCCTTCACAATGGGGACAACAAAGTGACGCGTCTCACGCGCCTTTTCTTCGTGAATTTTCATTTCTCGCGAATAAAATACTTTAGCAATAAACAAAGTGCAGCTGCAGTGTTTATCCAGATACGCAATTGATCCCGTGAATATGGCAAAAGGTAAGAAGAAAATTGAAAGGTGGCGGTACTTTTCTACGCCATGTTGAGAAAAATTCTAACCTCAAAACGTGGTGCATTATTAATTAATTAATTCATCAATTAATTAATTAACCATTCATCCTCCGATTTACTCGTTTCAACCGATAATTCTTTATACGATAAATTTTTAACAAAATTTTTTTATCAAATTTTAGGTTAGGATCTGGTTTTTTGGAACGATCGGCAAGGCTGTAGTTTTTGAGTGATATCAACGCTTTGCTCGTGCATTCGGCTCCGTGCATCATTAATAAAGACCCCAAATGGTATTTCAACGATTTTTCAATTCTAAAGTTTCCTAGAAAGTATGATTTTCGACTTACCCGCAGGAACGATGTGATAGACGCACGGCTCTATCTGAGTGCCCTGATCGTTGGTTCCCCAGCAGAGTAAAGTGCCATAATCGAGCTCCGTCATTGGTGTATAAGCCGCCGTCGAGCGAGTACCCTCGATCGTCACCTGAGCTTGTGCGATGTCAACAGCCTCCATTGTATTGTTGAATTTCCACGTGAACGAAACCCTCGGTGGATTTGCTTCCAATTCGCACGATATCGTAACAGGTTCCTGTCGGGCAACCCCAAAAACCCTCGTCTGTCCCTGATGGCAAACCGGAGCATCTGCTCGCCAAACATAATTCTCGTTTTATTC
Organism: Alloplasta piceator; assembly: GCA_946863875.1. Taxonomy (NCBI): domain Eukaryota; kingdom Metazoa; phylum Arthropoda; class Insecta; order Hymenoptera; family Ichneumonidae; genus Alloplasta; species Alloplasta piceator. The sequence goes on along the minus strand of OX333076.1, from coordinate 42,241,757 downwards.
GATCGTCTCTCTATTTTCCCATCTTTGTTCTTTCCATCGAGCAAAAGAAAAATTAGGATCTATCCTGAATTTTCGCTTGTACGACAAAATCTCAAAACAATGATTTTTCAGCAAAATATAATTTGCCAAATGCTGTTTCAATTAAATTGAGAAATGATTTTTGTTCTAGAAAATAGAAAAATCATTTCTCAATTTCAGTAACGGATAATCGTTGGTAACGTTTCAGAAAAATTTGATACGGTCAAGAAAAATCGATATTCAATAATAAACCGGTATAATAAGTTACATTAGTTCACATTATTAAATTAAATTAATAAATATTGAATTTATATTGAAACTTGCGTCGTTGCGACGCGACGAGAATTTTTATTAAATTGATTTTTGGAATGATTTACGTTTTTTTTTGGCATTTTGACCATTCCGAGACCTTAACGAACAACTTTAAAGGACATTCGACGATTTTTCACTCTAAAAATTCTTGGAAAGTGTGAATCTGACTGAAAAAGTTGATCGATCAAGTTACTTCCGTTGCAATGTAAACGATGCAAATTTCAGCGTAATAAATTTCATTCTCACACTTGATGTCGAGTTTCAGTTGATTGCTGTGCCCGTCGCCTTCCTGATTGCTGCCGATGCACGTGTAAGTTCCGGCGCTCTGGCGCGAAACGCTCTGCAGAACGAGACTCTGATTACTGACGATCGTGCCGGCTGCCACGTTATTGTACAACGGATTGCCCTGCGTGCAAATGATCGACATTAGAGATTCCTTAAATCGGAGCCCAGGGATCGCGCATCTCATCCATATTGAGCACTCGAGCCCATTTCTAAACAACATTACAATCGTCGTTGCAGAGCAAAAATTTCCGACTCACATTGTGCAGCCAAAATACTTTGTAGACCCATGGATTCGATTTGATGTTGCACTCGAAATAAACGTCCATACCCTCGCGTATGGCGCTCGCATTCAAGTTGCTACCCAATTCCAGGGTGACGACCGGTTGATCTGCGACATGGAGTGTAAAATAATTGATGGACAAAATCGATAAACGTTAGGAGAGGATATAAAATAAAGAGTGGGGTGAAGGAAGAAATGGGAGATTGTAAAAAGAAGAAGAAGAAGAGAAAGAGAAAAGAGAAGAGGAAGAAGAAAAGGGAGAATAAGCGAAAGAAGAATAAGGAGAAGGCAAAGAAGAAGAAATGAGGTAAAAGAAAAAAGCGAAGAAAAAGAAGAGGGAGAACTAGACGAAGACGAAGTAGCTAAAGAAGAAAAAAAGAAGAAGACAAAGAAAAAGGAGAGGAAGAAGTAGCAGAAGAAGAGGAAGCAAAAAAAGGAGAAGGAGAAGAAGAAGAGGAGGAAGAAGTAAAAAAAAACCCTGCAAATTAAACATTTGCACATTGCGTCTTCATCTTAATCATATAGCTTCCTTTATCACAAAGTATGGCAATCAAATTTGGCTTCCCCATAAAGGAAGCTTTGTTAACTATTGAAAAACATGAGTAATCACTGTGCAAATTTGCCAATTTTTTTCAAATTTACTTCTTGCTAAATTTGATTTTTGCCAAATTCAATAGCGAACAATCTTGATCACTACTTTGAATGTGTACAAAATTTCAGTACAATATCTCGCGAATAGCCAAAGTTAGAGTACGCTATTTAAAAAAAAAAAAAAAATTTGATAAAATTTTAATTATTCGATCGATTTTCGACAAATTTAATAACGAACATCCTCGATAGCTATATCAGCTCTGTGTAAAGTTTCAGTGCAGTATCTTAAAAATTGCACAAGTCAGTTTACGCTATTGTTGAAAAAATAAATTTAATAACGAACATCCTCGATAGCTACATTAGCTCTGTGTAAAGTTTCAGTGCAGTATCTTAAAAATTGCACAAGTCAGAGCGTTTACGCTATCTTTTAAAAAATAAATTTCATAAAATTTTAATCCCGCTTTTGATTTTTGCCAAATTTAATAGCGAACAACCTCGATAGCTATATTAGCTCTGTGCAAAGTTTCAGTACAATATCTTCAAAATTGCACAAGTTAGAGCGCTTAGGCTATTTTTCAAAAAATTCAAAATTTCATAAAATTGTAATCCCTCGATGGATTTTCGCCAAATTCAATACCAAACAACCTTAATAGCTATACTAATTGTGTACAAAGTTTGAGTGCAATATCTTGAAAATTGCAGAGGTTTGAGCGTTTACGCCATTCTTGCAAAAACGAAAAAAGTCGATAAAATCTGAACACCCGTTATAATTAAAACAGAATTTTTTTCATAATGAAGAGCAATTCGTGCTCGACGAGTTTGCCAAATTTTAGCACGATATCTCGAAGCGCTCTCGAGTTATTAATTATTTAGGACATTTCGAACACATTGGCATAAAAATCTCGAAAAAAAAAAATTTCACGAAAGCGCTTCCTTTATGAGGAAGCAAAAGCAGAAGCAGAAGAGGAAGAAACACAGAAAAAAGAAGAACAAGAAATAGGAGGAGAATAAGAAGAAAAAGAGGCTCACGATGAATATCGAGTTTCCAGCCATCCTCCAGCGCCGATCCGGGTATTTCTGATACGCCACCTTTGCAAGTGATAAATTTACCGGCGTCTTCGATAACGGGCACAAACGTGACTACACTCGTCGTCACGTTGCCATCCTGTTCGACCGTTTGTCGCGTATTGCGCAACACGTTGCTGCCCTTTGTCCAAACGATTTCGGGAACCGGTCGAGCTCCGATGACTTCGCAGCTTATTTCGTAAGAAGTACCGGCGCTCAAAGCTCGATTCTCACCCAGCATTCTAACCCACAGCGGCTTAACTGTGCAAGCAACAAAAAGGACGTTTGTTAAAGAAAAATCATGAAAATTCACCATTTTACAAGGATAAACGATAAATGAATCGGTATGGAAACGCGATGAACACTCACGAGTCATATTTAGAGACACTGAGCTCGATATTGGGGCTACCATGTTGTTGTTCGAAGCTTGACACGTGAGGACAGCGTGAAGATGCTTTCTCTCCAATTTCTCCAATCGCAGAACATTTCTCACGCTCTTTACGCCAACGGTCTCGTAACTGTCGTCGAGAAGTGCATTCTCTTGCCACCAGGTGACACGAGGTTGCGGACGTCCTGTTGATTTTTAAACCATTTTTTTTTTTTAGTAATTTCATCACAAACAAGTTGAATGTAATGTCATTGTAATTAGAAGAAGTTATGTCGACAGTTTTGGGTGTTGGATCAAATGCATCGCCGGTGCATCTCAAAATATTGCACAATCAGAAAAATTTCTATGATTTGTGTTTTTTTAATGTGGAAACGTGAATTTTTACGGATGAATGTAATATCATTGTAATTAGAAGAAGTTACATCGATAGTTTTGGGTTTTGAATCAATTGTAGAAAATGAACTACAGAAAAATGTCTATAATTTGAGTTCTTGAATAGGGAAACTTGTATTTTTGCGCTTGAATGTAATGTCATTGTAATTAGAAGCAGTTCCATCAGTAGTTTTGGGTATCGAATCAATTGCATCGTCGGTGCATCTCAAAATATTGCACCGTGATCCAAATTTCTTTAATTTGTGTTTTTGAATAGAGAAACGTGAATTTTTTAGCTCAAATGTTATGTCATGGTAATTAGAGGTAGTTACATCGATATTTTTGGGTGTTGAAGCGATTGCATCGCCGGTGCATGTCAAAATATTGCACAATGAATACAATTTTTATAATTTGTGCATTTTTTAGAGGCGAAACGTGAATTTACGCGCTTGAGTATAATGTAATTGTAAATAAAAGAAGTTACATCACTAGTCTTGGGTATTGATTCAATTGCTTCACCGGTGCATCTCAAAATATTGCAGAATGAGAAAAATTACTATAATCTGTACGTTTTCGAATAAGGACACGTGAATTTTGTCAGCAATTTGTAATTTTGACTTCAAAAATGATTTATTGCATTTTTTAATTCATAGATTAATCTCTATGCATTAATTTCGCAATGCATTATTGCTTGAATCCATTATTCAGTATTTCCTTAATGAAATCAAGGTCGTCATTTATTATTGTGTTAATGGATTGATGGATAATTCGTAACCCATTATTTTTGTAACAGTTGACGCAATAAACTAATGCATTATTTACATTATTATTATCGTTATCATTTTAATTAAAATTATTATGGTTATTATTGTTAAAATTTTGTTGTGTCAGGCTATAATCGGGTCGTTCCAAACTGCCGTTATTCTACTTACCGCCAGTAGCGACGCACGTTATATTCAGACTGGAGCCTTCGCTGTAAGGACCAAGAATGTAATTCCTTATGTGAGATCTTCCGCCCTCGTCGAGTATGCTCAATTGTTCCGGTGGTACTGCGACAAAAAGGGTTGAAAAATATTTAATATTTAATATTTAATATTTAATATTTAATATTTAATATTTAATATTTAATATTTAATATTTAATATTTAATATTTAATATTTAATATTTAATATTTAATATTTAATATTTAATATTCAATTCAATTTTTCATCTTACTTATAACGGTGAGATTGACTTTGCTATTGCGCGTTGGAGACTGCCGAAAATCGACACGGCAACGATAGAGACCGGCGTCGCTCTCGCGCACAGACTCGAGTCTCAAAGTTGCTGGTTTTTCCGCATGCGAGAAGGATCCTCGTCCGCTGAGGCTCGGGTCCTGCCAGTGCATTCCCTGATCCAGGGTACCGCTCACCCTTGAGTCGAAGCTGTAATGAGGCGTTATATATATATTTTATATATATTATATATACGGGTCATTCCATATCAAATCGACCAATAGTTGGATCGACCCCTTTCAATTTCGATAAAATTTGGTCAGAAGTTTTTCCTCATCATAAAACTTAGTTCCACCAAAGGAAAAAAATTGAATTTTTTTTTTTCGAAAATTCAAACAAAATTTCACCATTTTTCCAATTTTTCAAATCCATTTTTTAAATATCTCGAAAACTATTATAGTTACGAAAAAATCGTTCTGGGTTCGTGTTAAAGAGTATATTTGGGGCTACGAAAAAAAAAATAGTCCGAAAAAAAGTTTTGAAAAATGATAAATTTAGAGAATTTTGAATTTTTACAAAATCCATGATCGACATTAAATTGTTGGTTCAAGACGAACCCAGAACGATTTTTTCGTAACTATAATAGTTTTCGAGATATTAAAAAAATAGACTTTGAAAATTGAAAAAATGGTAAAATTTTGTATTTTGCATAAATTTCGAACAAAATTTTTTTAATTTTTTTCCTTTGGTAGAATTTCGTTTTATGATGAAAGAAAACTTCTAACCAAATTTCATCGAAATTGAAAGAGATCGATTCCAACAATTGGCCGATTTGACATGGAATGACCCATATATTTTATATTTTTTTGTATATATATTAAATATATAACTTTTTTTTTTATTTCTGGCTTATTTATGTGCGTAGGTAATTTATGAATCTCGTTTTCCATTTAATCACCCATATGCGCGTGAATTGATTGACCCGAGTTTTATAATAACTAGCTTGACGTCCCCATAACGAAAGATGCCGAGGAAATTGATGACCGGATGAGGAGGAAAAGTACATTCAGGATAATATACACACAGGAGCGAGGGGTATCAATTATCTTCGTATACTAATTTATACTCTTGTTTCAATGCCTGTGGCCTGTCCAGTGGCTTCTCACACGCTAGAGTATAGTAGATGGAATAATGATATTTTGAAAAATTCATCAAAATAATATGCATGTATTTCGCCATAATTTCACTTTGCACGAATTTGGAATCAGCGATGAATTTTCCATCAAAATGCGTTTTTGAATCAATAAGGAATTTTTTTTCTGCCCATTCGTCGGATTTTTGAAAAACTCAAAATACCGAAATTTTTTCTAACCAAATATCGTGACTGAATTTAGGGAATGCCATTTGATTCATTCCGATAACTAAATTTTCATCACCAGGTGGGAACTTTTAAAATCGCCTTCGAAAATTCGCAAATTTTGACGGTCGAACTTTAAAAATCGGTGAAAAATCGAAAAATAATCGGCTTGATCGGACGAATCATGCACAGTTCCAAAGCTCGAGCATGTACTAAGAGAATAAGCCTAAAACGGAGTCGAAATTTTGTGTAGAAAAAAAAATGTCGACATTTTAAGTGAAAAAATGACAAATTTTGGCAAAAATGCGGGAAATTTTTTTTTTTGTAATTCATTTGCACCCCGAAGCGTTGTATTTTTGTCTACTGAATACGAATCTGTCAATGATTTTCTCAAAAACACAAAACTTTTATGAATTTTCCATGAAATACGCTGTTTTTTGTGGATTTTTGCGATTTTCCGGAATATTTACGCCGGGAAATGCAATCATTCGAGGACAATGTCCGAAAGAAGTAAAAGGCCGTCGCCTTAATTGATAAGCTTCATGGAAAAGTGGATTCGTCGTGGTATTACGTTGATAGGATATACTAATATTTCACTAGCGTGGCAGCATAATGAGCAAACACCCTATATTTACGTCCCTATACCTTTACAGTATATATAAATATATGTATATGTGCTTGTAGTCGCCTGATTTCACGAGCGCATCTTTCATGCATTTCGCGATGCACATCTTGCACAAAGTGCTTGCATACGTATCACGTATACACGTCCCGTAACATCCCAACTCCGGCGTTATAAATATTCACCCGAGTACTCACTGCAATGCCTTACACGTGAGTAGGTCCCATTCTTAATCCACGTCGCATCTGGGAATTACAATGACAGATAGAGCCCGCCGTCTGCTATAAATTACCGTGAGAAAAATGCATATGGGTCAAAATTCTGAAAAGCAGCATGCGTTTGGGCCTCATAGTCGACGATTGTCTTGTAACTTTAGGGACACATAGTACAGTATGAGAGTACACTCTGGAATTTTTTTTGGATTTTTAAATCGACCGCTTTCACTGTACCGACGACGTCATTTTTTTGAAATTTCTTGAATGTCATGTTTCAATAAATTTCTCTGGACCCCTGTAATTAAAAAAAAAAAATTCGACATATATTTTCATCGAAAAAGATCTCAGATTTTCAAAAAAAAATATTTCCAAATACGTACCAATTCGTATAAGCATAGAAAAATAGGTTTTTTCCTCAAAAAAGCATTTTATCGATGAGCCTACACGCCAATCTGTTTTTTCATATTTTTTTCGGATTTCTGAGGTTTTTTTTACACGAAAATAGTATCGTACGAAATTTTATTATACGAGTGCGAAAAGTGCCAGTTTGAGCACGCGCAGCGTGCGCAAAGTGGCACTTTGCGCACGGAGTGCAATAAAACTCTTTTTCCAGAGTGGGATCTCTGCGGCATCGGACCGTTATATATTAAATATAATCTGAGGTGCTGTAAATATCGAGAAAATAGTGCGGATACAATAATGCTTACTGCGTTAGTATTGTATTGTATTGTTACTATCATTTTTTATCGAGGCCATTATGGGTTTTTAATTTAACTTTTAATTTATTAGTACTGTAACAGGAGGATTTGACTATGACAAAAAATAATGTAATATACACGATTCCGGGGAATGGGTGTATAAACAAACTTTAAAAAACATCCATTCATCTTTTATGAAAATATTTATTGATGCATGTTTAATTTTGCGCAAAAAAAAAAAATATTTAACAATTTTTACTTGTTTTACATTAGTTGCTTTTGAGTATACTAAAAAAAATATATATTCAACAACTTCTTGGCGAAAAATTAACCATGCGTCAATAAATATTTTCATAAAAGATGAATGGATTTTTTTAAAAGTTTGTTTACACACCCATTCCCCGGAATCGTGTATATTATATTGCTTTCAGGCTATTATTATTTTTTCTCACAGTCAAATCCTCCTGTTACAGTACTAATAAATTAAAAGTTAAGTTAAAAACCCATAACGACCTCGATAAAAAATGATAGTAACAATACAATGCAATACTAGCGCAGTAAGCATTATTGTATCCGCACTATTTTCTCGATATTTATAGCACCTCAGATTATATATAATATATAACGGTCCGATGCCGCAGAGATCCCACTCTGGAAAAAGAGTTTTTTTCGTGTAAAAAAACCTCAGAAATCCGAAAAAAATATGAAAAAACAGATTGGAGTGTAGGCTCATCGATAAAACGCCTTTTTGAGGAAAAAACCTATTTTTCTATGCTTATACGAATTGATACGTATTTGGAAATATTTTTTTTTGAAAAGCTGAGATCTTTTTCGATACAAATATATGTCGAAATTTTTTTTTTAATTACAGGGGTCTAGAGAAATTGATTGAAACATGACATTGAAGAAATTTCAAAAAAATGACGTCATCGGTACAGTGAAAGTGGTCGATTTAAAAATCAAAAAAAAAAATTCCAGAGTGTACTCTCATACTGTACTATGTGTCCCTAAAGTTACAAAAAAATCGTCGACTATGAGGCCCAAACGCATGCTGCCATTCGGAATTTTGACCCACATATTTTCGCACGGATGAATTTTCACTTGAAACGTGAAATAGAGGTTGCGGTCAAGGAAACCCGGATTGGTCAAGCAAGATAGATAGGAGAAACTATGATCCCTGTTCAGAGAGATTCGATCAAGGATTATCGGTGCCTTCAGGGCCTGTAATAGACAAAAACGGAGGCTCGAAGACCGGGAGTGGAATTAAGGCGGTATTCTGGTCTAGAATTTTGGGCAAATTCTCAAAGTTGTAGAGTTGTAGAGTTAAGCTACATTTTAGTTGTAGAGTTAAGCTACATTTTATAAATATGGTCGTTTTTTGCGAAAAATTGAATACTTTTGCGAAAAAAAATCGTACGAAACTTTAAAAAAAACGAAATTGAAGCTAATACTTCCCGCCACAAGTTGATCATGGGAAAAACAGGTTAAACAAAACAGGTTGAACAAAAATCGCAAAAATTTTTTGGAAAAAGCGAAATGTAGCTAAATATGTCCCCTTTCCGCTTGACGAATCAAAATATCTTCGTTTTTAAAAGAGTAGTGAAACTTTTTGTGCGGCGTGGAATCGTGGCGAGTGTTTCCAAACTTTTGGCCGGGACTGTAATATATATATTTTTTTTTATTGAGCTCGACAAAGCGCTCTATGTCTCTGGACCAAAATACCGGATTAATGGAATTGGAGGAAAATAAGAATCGCAGGTGGATTGTCAGAGTATCTCTCCTTGCCTCTTCTTTATCGAATTTATAAGGACAGCGCTGGACGTATCGAGGGTCCGTTAGCATGAATAAGAGATGAAAAGTTTTACCTGTATATCGGTGTATCTGTTCCCTCCTTGTACCAAATAACGAGCTGCAGCTTCTCTCCGGGAACGGGAGGTTCAACGTCGCATGGTAATTGAGCAATTCCGCCTGCCACAGCGTGGGCATCCGTCATCGTCACTGCAATGACAAAACCGGCACAATCGACCCAATGAATTTCAAACGTTTCTCATCTATGCCCGCGTGTATATATATGGGGCATTCCATACCAAGTCAACCTGAGTGTGACCCTCGACCTCGCTGATTTCGCTTACGATTTTTCATCTGATTCTTCCAACTCAAAATAGCATTCAGAATTTTTTTCAGATTTTTAAAACCAAATTTGAGTACGTTATGATTTTTTGAACATTTTTTTCGAAAACCTCGAGGGCCGTGATTTAAAAATCTGAAAAAATTCTCAAAAATCCGCTGTCAAAAATGAAAATTTTTCACCCAAAATTCGCGATGTCCAGGATTTCCCTTCCACCTCGATTTTTGGTTTTTATGAAGAAAACGTAAAAAAAAAAAAATAGATGCAGAAATTGATCTACCGTGAAAAGTGGCTTGATTATTTTTATCGTTAACCAACAATTTCCAAAAATAGTTGGTTAATTTCTGCATCTATTTTTTTTACGTTTTCTTCATAAAAACCTAAAATCGAGGTGGAAGCGAAAGCCTGGATATCGTGAATTCGGAGTCAAAAATTTTCATTTTTGACACCGGATTTTTCAGAATTTTTTCAGATTTCTAAATTACGGCTCTCGAGGTTTTCGAAAAAAATGTTCAAAAAATTATAACGTTTAAAAATCTGAAAAAAATTCTGAATGCTATTTTGAGTTGGAAGAATCATATAAAAAATCGTAAACGAAATCATCGCGGTCGAGGGTCACACGACACACAGGTCGACTTGATATGGAATGCCCCATACATATATTTACAAATATATGCGTTTATATCGGCGCATCTGCATGCGCCCGACGTATTGTAATAAGCGGAGACACAGAACGTTTAACAGATATAATCCTAATAGGAAAGGCGCGCTCGTGTGTGTCCCTATTTGACTGTTATGCTCTACTATGGTAATGCCTCGTTGAAGGGAGAGTCGCGATGGATGTAAAGTCGATAACGAGGAATCGAGTATCCAAAATCATTCGTACGGATCGTCCGCTGGCGTTTGCGCGGTATATACACTCCCGCTCAAAAGTTTGGAAACACTAGTCAATATTTCTTGCCGCACTAGAAGTAGCATAACTCCGTCAAAAAAAAAGATAATCAAATTTAAAAAAAAGCGTTTTGATGGGAAGGAAATTAGCTTTATTTTGCCTTTTAAAAAATATTTTTTATGAGTTTTTTTTCGAGATGATACGGAATTTTTTTACGTTACCGTTTTTTGGCCTTTTTCGACCATCGCGAATTGGGCGCATAACTTAAGGACAATTTGTTGTTGTCTTTTTTATCTTCGGTACATTTAAAAGGGATAGCAGACGCTCCATTTTCGTTCTCAACAAATTTTCGTACGATTTTTTCTCGCAAAGTTATTTCACTTTTGGCGAAAAAAGACAAATTTTGAAAGATGCAACGTAACTCAAAAACTGTGGAGTTTAAGAGAAAATGTCAAGTATGAAAAAAGTAGCGCACGTAAATACGGAATCGCCTGGAATTATTTCAGAATTTTTCAATGACATTTTTTTTTCTACTATTTTTGCTCGAAACAGCTGATTTTGACGTCCCAGCGAGAAATTGTATCTGATTGAAATTTCCGTATTTCGTGATACAATAAAAATCTGAAAAAATTCAAGAACATTTGGCGTGCTATAAACAACAATGATCAATAATAATTATTGATCATTGTTAATAACTTTTGAGCAATATTATTATTGATAATTGTTGTTTATAGCATGCCGAATGTTGCTGAATTTTTTCAGATTTTTATTGTATCACGAAGTACGGAAATTTAAATCAGATACAATTTTTCACTGGGACGTCAAAATCAGCTGTTTTTGAGTTACGTTGCATCTTTCAAAATTTATATTTTTTAGCCAAAAGTGAAATAACTTGCGAGAAAAAAACGTACGAAAATTTTTAAAAGACAAAAATGAAGCGTCTGCTATACCTTTCAAATGTACCGTAGATAAAAAAAAAGACAAAAAAATAATGTCCCTGAGTTATGCGCCCAATTCGCGATGGTCGAAAAAAGGCTAAAAAAACGGTAACGTAAAAAAATGCGTACCGGATCGAAAAAAAATCATAAAAAATATTTACAAAACAGCAAAATAAAGCTGATTCCCTTCCCGTCAAAATGCTTTTTTAAAAATTCGATTATCTTTTTTTTTGACGGAGTTATGCAACTTCTAGTTCGGTAAGAAACTAGTCTTTCCAAACTTTTGAGCGGGAGTGTATGATCGTCGATATGTGTCACAAATGACCGTACAATTCCGCAGCAGATATATCTATGTACCTACTTAATTTAGCGTAATTCATCATTGATACTGTGCGCCCATTGTATTCGTCAGAGAATGCCAATACCAATCAATTGCCAATAATTTGCACCCCCGACAGAGAGATAGATGCGTTTCCGTTAATTACACATATCTCTTTATTTTAATTACGGTTTATTGGAGAAAAAAAATAGCTCAAAATGCAGGCGAGACTATTTTGCGGCGCCCTAAATTTTCTCGAATTCGAGTCGTGTTGAATTATCCAAAATATAATTTATTTTGTGTATTCACACGGTTTTGCGAATATCAAGTCTAAAATTTTTTGTCAATCGAGAAAAAAAATCAGATACAGGATTTACCTGATAAACGAGAATCTATTTGCAAAAATATCCCATTAAACAAATATCTAAATACAAAAATAAGCTTTTTAAAAAAATTTAAACTATACTTTTGTAAAAAAAAAAAATTTTAACCCATCTTTGCGAATTTTGAAAAGTGGATCTCCAATTTTGGGAGATCCTCTTTTGTCTATTTAGCGCTATCGTTGTCGTAAAACAGCGCCTTAAAACGCCGTCACAGTTTATCACATTCTAATTCTCGGCAATTGGTGCACACGTAAATGCATATCGTGAATTACACGTCTCTCGTATTATAATGCGGATGCTTCAATTTCATTAAAATCTCGCTTCGCGACGAACAAAGCTGTACGATTAAATTGAAATTCCGGAAATGGTTGAAAGCGCCATCGCGAATGAAGGGACGAAGGCAGCGCGATTATAGAGGAGACAGGAGAGATAACGCTGATGTTAAACGCTGAATTTTGGAATTTTTCTTAATTATTTCATTGAAAATGAAGTGGAAAAAACAGAAGCCGAGGCAAGGAGATCGTTGCAAAGTTTGCTGGCGGAAATTCGTTGTTTAAGGGGTTATATGCAGTCAAGAGGTTGAAAAAGGGTTTTTTTAAAGATTTTTTTCTGGAAAGACTTTTTAATTTATTAACGTAAAAATTGATATACACATTTTTGTGAATTTTGACTCTATTTTGAAATTTTTCTTTCTAAAAAATAATACTTTTTCAAGGATTGGATCATCCAAGATACAAAAATAAAAAATATTTCGTTAATATCAGGTATAATCTAGTATTTAATTGAAGAAATAAGCACAATATAAATTTTTAACAAAATGGCGGCTTCTAAAAAAAAACAGTGATTTTAAAAAATTATTGCGATTTTTCAAATTGGATACGCCCTTTGAAACATCATCGTTTTTCGGCTTTTTTTTCGCATTAAAATTTTGGCGCACGACCCATGAAATTTTTTTTCGCACAATTTTTGTTCGCAAAAATATTCAATTTTTTGCAAAAAAACGATCATATTTATAAAATGTAGTGTAACTGTAAAAATACTGGTTTTTCGTAAAATTACTAGAAGAGTAAAAAGTTGAATACAATTATTCTGGATCCAATGATATTTTTTCAGAATTTTTTTTCAACATTTTTTTTTCGAAAATTTTTCGAAAAAAATTTGAAAAAAAATTTCATTGAATCCAGAATGATTGTATGCAACTTTTTACCATCTTAGTAATTTCACGAAAACCCAGTAGTTGTAGAGTTACGTTACATTTTATAAATATGGTCGTTTTTTTTTGCGAAAAATTGACTATTTTTGCGAAAAAAATCGTTTGAAACTTAAAAAAAAAACGAAATTGAAGCTAATACTCCCCGCCACAAATTTTTCATGCGAAAAACAGTCGAACAAAATTTGCATGGGTCGTGCGCCAAGATTACAATGCCAAAAAAAAGGCGAAAAACGACCGTGTTTCAAAGAGCGTCCAGAGTTAAAAAAAAAATCGCAAAAATTTTTTGGCAAACGCGAAATGAAGCTGAATTTGTTCCCTTTGAAACGCCGCTTGGCGAATAAAAAAATCTTCATTTTTAAGGGAGCAGTGAAATTTTTTGTGCGGCGTGGAATCGGGGCGAGTGTTTCCAAACTTTTGGCCGACAGTGATTAAGTTACGAGTTTACAAATATGCCTGTAACTTTGAAAATATTTGTCGGATTGAAATGAAATTTTCTGTGTACATACTTAAATATGTGTACATCACGAAAATGAAATTTAAAAAATTGATTTTTCAAAAATGACTGCGTATAACCTCTTAATAGATACACGAACAGGACTATCGTAATAAGCTTTCACGATTTCTCGTCTCTCTTTCTCTCTGTCTATCTATTTCCCTCTTTCTCTACTAATATTGTAAATATATATATATATAATATATACGATAGGGCGATTTTTTTTTTACTTTTTTTATTTTTTTCACTCCCGACCTAAAATATTATTGCATATGTCTGAAAGAAACTACCCTGAAAGTTACAGCCCCTAATATTAATATTAAGTACTCGCCCTTCGCGCGAAAAGATTTCCCATCTAAAATACACGTAAATAAAAAACTTTTTTCTTCAAATTGCTATAACTCCGCGGCATTTTATGCTATCATATTGTCCTTGGTCGCAATTTACGCAGAATTGAACGATCTTCAAAAGTGTCCTTAGCAGCGTAAGTGTAATTTACACTGGTGAGATGGTACGAGTCACTAAAGTTGATTTTGACCTGCACTTCTCGTTTTTTTGCTGTTGTTTTCGAAATTATCAACGTTATCGAAAAATTGCAAAGGAAAGTTTTGTTGGAAATGTAATTTCCTACAGAAAAAGTCCTTTAGACCTACTTGCGAAAATTGATATTTCTTGAGATATTGGACCTTAACTTGGTTTTGGTATACAATTTTTATGGTTTATTGAACCAAAAGTTTCAATTTTTTGATATTCTATATCATATCACCATATCACATATCATCTCACCAGTGGCGAAATGATATGGAATATCAACAATTAAGAACTTTTGGTTCGATAAACCGTAAAAATTTTATACCGTAAATAAATTAAGGTTCAATATCTCAAGAAATATCAATTTTCTCAAGTAGGTCTAAAGGACCTTTTTTGTAGGAAATTAAATTTCCAACAAAACTTTCTTTTGCAATTTTTCGATAACGCTGATCATTTCAAAAATAACAGCAAAAAAACGAGAAGTGTGGGTCAAAATCAACTTTAGTGACTCGTACCATCTCACCAGTGTAAATTACACTTATGCTGCTCAGGACACTCTTGAAGACCGTTCAATTCTGCGTAAATTGCGACCAAGGACAATATGATAGCATGAAATGCCGCGGAGTTATAGCAATTTGAAGAAAAAAGTTTTTTATTTACGTGTATTTTAGATGGGAAATCTTTTCACGCGAAGGGCGAGTACTTAACATTAATATTAAGGGCTGTAACTTTCAGGGTAGTTTCTTTTAGACATATGCAACAGCATTTTAGGTGGGGAGGGATGAAAATTAAAAAAAGTCGAAAAAAAAAATCGCCCTAATATACATATATTTACATATAATATACACGGATTCGCTCGGTTCTACAAGCCTGGTTTGTATTCCCCTCGCGATCGGGCATAGCAACGAGAGAGGATCTTAACCACGGGGATTCCCTTGTTCACCGACGTGCAAGGACGACGACGAAGGATATTAACGAAGGAGAGAGGCGCGAGAATCGCGCGCGGTTAAACTTATCAGAAATTCCAACCGGCAATTGAGATAAGAACGCGGGGGGTCCCATAGAGAGACAGAGAGGGAGGGAGAGAGAGAGAGAGAGAGAGAGAGAGAGAGAGAGAGAGAGAGAGAGAGAGAGAGAGAGAGAGAGAGAGAGCGGGAGAGAGAGAAAGAGAGAGAGACAGAGAAGCATCCCAAAAGCGTCATCCCCTCGTCCTGTGCACTATTATTTGTACATGCTATATTATAATGTAAGACACGACTACAATATCCACCCTTTAATTACACGAGAATTCGTCCGTAATGTTCGTGGACGAAAAACGAGACAAAGAATCGATGAAGAGACACAAGGATTGCGAATAAAGGAAATCAGGACAATTCCAGGAGTCACATTTTTTTTCCACTGTTTATTTTTTTCTTTGCACCTCTTATATCGGAAGTCCCTCGGTGTGCATTTCATTCGACAAATCGAACACGCAGATCTGTCTTCCGGTGGATAAATATATGGCGAACAGGAGGGAAAAATCGATATTCGTAAAACGGAAGGATATGTACATCAAAATGCAATTTATATAACGCGTAATGTTGTTATATGTATATATATTTATAGGGAGGCAAAATGGACAGCGTACGGAATTGTTGAGAGAAATGAAATTTCAAAAAATTCGAAAATGAGGGGATTATTATATGAATAATCCTGAATAGACTCACCCACGTGAAATCAGATCTAAATTTTGACGTCTTGGTGACAATTGTCTATCAAGAGTTGGAATTTTTTATTTTTTTGTAGTTGTCATTTTTATCATATTAATAAAAAGGGGTGAGGGCCAAATGGACAACATCGAAAGTTATCGAAAAAAAATGGAAATTCGAAAATGAAGGATTTATCAGATAAATAAACCTGAATAAACTCACCCACGTGAAATTAGATCTAGATTCCAACATTTTCAAGACAATTGCTTATTAAGAGTTGGAAAGATTAAAAAAAATTGTCATTCTCATCGCATTTGAAAAAAACACCTAAACATACTCTAATAGTATTATGGTAACCTATTTTCACTGAAATAAATCAATAAGAAATAGTAATATAGTAGTAGTAATAAAAAAATAGTAGAACAAATATTAGATTTTGAAAAATAGACTCTAAGAGTATTATAGTAACCCACTTTTACTGAAATAAATCGATAGAAAATAGTGGTATATAGTAATAGTAATAGTAAATAAATAGTAAACAAAAAATTAGGTAATGCAAGGTATTCAACATTTTTTTCTCAGCTCCTTTTACAGATATGTCTATAAAACTGTTTCTACAACATTGTTTCATCTTTCGAAAGTGCAAAACAAAAATTTATTTTTTATTTTCATTGTTTGAATAATTTATCGAAGGCGCCGAAGTCGAAAATGTCTTTTTCCATGGCTGACAGTTAATCTCAGGATTGGCAAGTCTGAAACAAAAAAAAAACATCTTAAAAAGGAAGGTTTCTTACACAACAATTAACCACCGTTAATGAAAAATCGATTTAAAAAAATGGTGGATGTTTGAAATGAAAATAAAAATGTTCACAATTTACTTCAAACATTTGCAATGTTTTTAAAATCGATTTTTCTTTAACGGTGGTTAATTGTTGTGTAAGAAACCTTCCTCTTTAAAATGCTTTTTTTATTTTTTTGTTTCGGACTTGCCAATTCTGAGATTAAGGATGTTGAGTCTTAAATCGCAAATGATGAGAAAATTCTGAAAATTTGGTATGTTTTTGGATGAATTATTTAAAAGGTCGTGTAAAAATTTCACGATGATTAGGAACCTCGTTATCGAACAATTAACATTAACAAATTAAATTACATTAAATCTAGTCTTATGGAAACTGATATAACTTAGCGATAAGTTTTTTTTTTGACCTCTCAATTTTTTAATATCTACACTATATTGAAAGCAACGGAAAAAAAACGAAGTTTATTGATAAATATTTTTTTTATTTGTTTAAAAAATTGTTCTTAACAAAATGTTAATATTTTAATAACGAGCTTCCTAATCGTCGTGAAATTTTTACACGACTTCTCAAATTCTCGGCCATGTGAAAATACATTTTCGACTTTGGCGCCTTTCTATAAATTATTCAAACAATGAAAATAACAAATTAAATTTTGTTTTGTGCTTTCGAAGGACAGAACAATGTTGTAATAACACCTTCATAGTCATATCTGATAAAGGAGCTGGGAATTATGTTGCCTTTGAAAGTACCTTAAAATCGTTTTTTCGATATTTTTCCTCGCTGACTTGAATTTAAAAAAAAAATCAGGTTAGTGTCCATTTTGCCCCTATTTCCCTATATATATACGGACATATATCCAGAGGGAGAAAGCTTGGGCGGAAGGCGATGGGATACTGAGGAATAAGGGCGGAAGAAGAGGAAGAAGAAGTATAAGAGAATCTGCGCATATATGCGCAAAGAGAGGGAAAGGGAAGAAAAACCCCTTAGGCGGACGTGCGGCGCCTCATAGTTGCCCATGATGCTATAAGAAAAGACAAAGGACGCGTAGCCTCGCGGCTTGAGTGAGAGAAAGAGCGAATTGAGGAGGGAAAAAAGGACGTTACAACCCCGGGGAATAACGTCGAGATGTTAAACCAAGTCGATCTTTCTCTTGCCTCACCCGGCGGGCCAAAATGGATGACGTGGGTACTGCATACAATCCTGTCCTTCATCCATCTCTATCCACTGAATATATTTTCCATATTTCGACGTCTTCCCACGGGAATTACGTCGGACAGTGATAATAGTCTTACGCGAACGTCTCCTCGATCATTTTCCTCTCGCCTCCGCTTTTATAAATTATAATTTATAGGCGCGTTAATTATTTGCAAGACTTTTTTTTTGTGAAGCAATGAAAAATCCTCAAGGGAGAATTGTGGTCTAGAATTTTGAAAAAATCATTTTTTTCGCATATTCTCAAAGTTTAGCCCTTTAAGAATGTATCCTCGGAAGGATTTTTGTTTTAATTTTTTTACTTTTTAAATTTTTAAATTTTTAAATTTTGTTTAATTCAATAATTTACGGAGTTATCAATTTTGACCAGCTTGTTTCTTATTTAATTTTCATTTTTTTTGTTTTTTGTCAAAATATTAATAAATATGTTGTAAAAAACGAATGCTAAGAATATTTGTTGTTTTTTAATGAACTCGACAAAACGCTCAAAATATATCAGTCATTCCATGTCAATTCAACGACGTTTTGTCGGTGAGCCCTTCAATTTTTTTTTCTTTTATACATGCAAAAAAAAGTATCCATGTAAATTTTTAGCTCTCTATCTCGAAGTTATTGATTTTTGAAAAAAATATTCTTAAAATAATCATAACTTCTACAATAACTTGCAAGAGGTCATTTTTTTTTTTTCAATGTACTTTTTGAAAAAAATTTCGAAAATTCAGAAAAAAAATAAGATTTTCGGTTTTTTTTCCGTAATTTTGATATTTTTTCCTTCTATGACTGTAATAGTTGATTTCAATTTTGTTAAAATAAACAATCTAACTTCTCTCACGTATTTCTTTTGAAAATTATAATAATTAGCATTAAGAATTACAATTTTGATGGAAAAAAATCGAATAAAGTGCAAAACGTACTTGAATTGTAATTCTTAATGTTAATTATTGTAATTTACAAAGGAAATAGAAGAGAGAAGTGAAATTATTTATTTTAACATAATTGAAATCAACTATTGTAGTCATAGAAGGAAAAAATATCTAAACTACGAAAAAAAAAAATCGAAAAAAAATTTTAATAAGAAGTTATTTGAATCTCATCTTCGGTAAAATCTCAAAAATTTTGTTTTTTTACGTAGAATTTTATAATTGTTTTTGAAAAGAATCGAAGGGGTCCCACTGAAAAAAATTCTAATTTTTTAGCTTAAAACAGCTAAAAAAACATAACATTTTTTAAATGTTAATTTTCGATATTTTGTTCCAAAAGAACATTGAAAAACAAAAAAATGACCGATCAAATTAGATGTTATGTTTCTAGATCAAAATACCGCCATGTTTCTAGATCAAAATACCGCCTTAATTCAATTCTCCTCAATTTATATTAAATTTTTATCTGGAGGAGTCGACAAATAATCATCTATTATAAATTTATCAATAAATATTTTATACAAATATCGGTCTAAAAGTCCTTATCAGTCCTTATCGGTTCCTTATCAGGCCGAGATTCCAAAAAATCAAGAAAATTAATTCTGAATCCAGGAAATCGTTTCTCTGTGCACCAAATGACAAAAAAATGTGCCGGAATTTTGGATATTTCCAAAAGTCCAAAAAACTGAGAAACGAATCATAGTTTTTCATTCTAGAGACGAAAAAAGAAAATCCTGCGAAGGAGCATCGAGTGTATTTTTCTAATTTTTTTCGTCGCCAGGACAATTATGCCACGATAATTGAATAATTGAATTTCACAGAGGCAATAATTAACGAGACCACCAGACCGCCGCGATAAATAGCTGCCGTGAAAAAAAAAAAAATATATATATATATATATATATAACATACACACATATTCCGGTGATATAAAACGTTTCTCTGGGACAATAAAGGGGTCATATGCCCATAGGTCATCAACATCTGTGCAGGGACCATTGGAGAAGTTTTCACCGGCGACGATAATTTAGAGAGCAAGCATATCCCTATATACAACCCATATATACGCATATGAGGCATTCCATGCCATTTCGAACGGTCAAAAAGTGCTCGACGCTAAAAAAATTGACATTATGTCAAATTATTCAATTATATGAAAAAAAGTACTGTACATTTTTTCAAAATTTTTGGATCGCATGTTTTGGAGTTTTTCAAAATTTCAAAATTTTCTAAGTACCGTCATATTTTGAAAGCATACGATTGAACAGAAAAATTTTTCAGACAAAAAAGTTGCAGTTTCACATAAACTTTGTGAACAATTTTTTTTTTTAATTTTTCGAGTTTAAAAAATGGCTATTTTCATCAAAAATATACGAAAATAATTTTTTTCGGTCGGTATGTCACTTTCGATTTATCTCAAAAAATTCCAGAAAATACTCTGAAGTCTGTGCAATACACACGTATTTTTTTTAGATGGCTCGATTAGTTGTTCCAAAGCTATGCTTTATTTTATTAATAATATTTTTTTTTGCTCCAATAAGCTCCGAAACATTAATGTTATTATTGTAAATGTTCTTTTATCTACAAATTCGAGAGAAATAATTTTGGAGAGTATGATTTTCCATAATAATTGATTTTTCTAAAAAAACAAACGGTACTTATTAAGTACCGTTATATTCCTGAAAGCATACGATTAAACAGAAAAATGTTTCAGACAAAAAAGTTGCAGGTTTACAGAAACTTTGTGAAATTTTTTATTCTTCATTTTAAGAGTTTAAAAAATTTCCATTTTCATAAAAAATATACGAAAATAATTTTTTTCGATCGGTATATCACTTTCGATTTATGTCAAAAAATTCAAGAAAATACTCTGGAGTGTGTGCAATAGACACGTATTTTTTTATTGATGGTTCGATTAGTTGTTCCAAAGCTATGCTTTGTTTTATTAATAACATTATTTTTTTTTAGAAAAATCAATTATTATGGAAAATCATACTCTCCCAAGTTGTTTCTCTCAAATTTTTTGATAAAAGAACATCTACAATAATAATATTAATGTTTTGGGGCTTATTGGAGCAAAAACAAAAAAAATATTATTAGAAAAATAAAGCATAACTTTGGAACAACTAATCGAGCCATCTGAAAAAAATACGTGTCTGTTGTACACACTTCAGAGTATTTTCTGGACTTTTTTTGACATACATTGAAAGTGACATACCGACCGAAAAAAATTATTATCGTATATTTTTGATGAAACTGGTCATTGTTTAAATTCAAAAAATTAAAAAAAAAATTTTTTTACCAAGTTTATGTAAAACTGCAACTTTTTTGTCTGAAATATTTTTCTGTATAATCGTATGCTTTCAAGATATAACGGTACTTGGAACATTTTGAAATTTTGAAAAACTCACAAAAATGCGATCGAGAAATTTTGAAATAATTTACACTACTCTTTTTCATATAATTCAATAATTTGGCAAAATGTCAATTTTTTTGAGAGTGGACAACTTTTTGACCGTTCGAAATGGCATGGAATGCCTCATATACAAACCCTTCACAAGGAAGAACCGTGCTTTTACCCCCGAGCATTGTATATTACACATAAACATGTTTGTGTGTGCGTGTAACTCGTATTTCTGCTTGTATGGACCAGTCCGAGGATAAGGGAGGGTTTTTGGGGGTGACGCGCAATGTAAAAAGCCCGGGGCTATCGTTCCATTTTCCAAGGGGTGCAACGAGGGTTGGAGACATTTTTTTTCTCCTTTTTTTTTCTTTATATTTCCGACGCGGAGAGAAGAAAGGTGTGCGCGTTTGAGTATTTGCAAAAGGGATTGTGTGTGAGTCTGACGATTTTAAACATTTCAGCATCCCGGATAAAACACCCCCGTAGTGTTTATACAGCAAAGCTTATACTCACAGAGAGGAGAGACAGGGAGGGAGGAGAGAGAGAGAGAGAGAGAGAGAGAGAGAGAGAGAGAGAGAGAGAGAGAGAGAGAGAGAGAGAGAAGCTTACGTTATTCGCTTCGAGGATCACAAACTGCACAAGAATATGATAATAATAATAAATAATAATAATAATACTAATAATAATAATAATAATAATAATAATAAACGTGCAAATGAAGAACAAAATGAAAAATATGCTTGGCTTACGAAGGGGGTTGTGCCAAAGAGACTTTTGACACGAGCGATTTTTTTTTCTCTTCCTTTTTTTTTAACACGTTGGCGTCATCATCCCCCTCCCCCCGACTCCACCCCCGACATATGTACGTCTCGTTCTTGGCGTTACGTATAGAATATACTCGTATGTGCGTTCGTCGTTGGAAAAACGAAAAAAAACAAAAAAAAAAAATTCTACGGCGTGCGACAATGAGTCCCAAAGAGACAATGCCCCCAGACTTGCACCCCCGCCCCGTGATCCCCGTTTATTTCCACCCTGATGCACATTCACCATGCAAATATAGAGAGTGCATTGCGTAGATCCACGCAGAGACGCGGATCCGAGGGGGATGAAGACAAGCTTTCTCGTTTATAGTCCCGGTATTTATATATGAAAGCGTCGGTAACATCCCTTCGAAGCCCAGCGAGGGGTTGGATTCACTCGCTGGCAATTTTCATAAATGCCCGAACGTTGTAAATACGCCGCGGCAACGTCTTCCATCTCTTCCGGTTCTCTTTTTCCCGGGTATTATACGATATCCGTGCACAGAGACGCGTGTGCTGCACAACAGCAGAATTATCCTTGCACGCAATAGTGCATCCAGTATGCGGGTCGTTCCGTGTCAAATGGACCAAGAGTTGGAATCGACCCCTTTCGATCTCGATGAAATTTGTTCAGAAGTTATTTTCAGGATCTTTTAAGATCAGTACAAGGTATCACATAAAAAAAAAATGTAACCAAAAATTTAATGTTGAACTTGGATTTTCGCGATTTTTGAACATTCAAAATTCATCATTTTTACCAACATTTTTTTCGGAATATTTTTTTTTTCGTAGCCCCAAGTATACTCTTTAAGACGAATTCAGAACGATTTTTCGATTACTATAATAATTTTCGAGATATTTAAACAATAAACTTGAAAGATTTGAAATATTGTGAAATTTTGCATAACTTTCGAAAAAAAAATGTATTTTTTTTTCCTTTGGTGGAATTTCGTTTTATTAAAAAAAGAAAATTTCTGGCCAAACTTCATCGAAATTGGGAGGGGTCGAGTCCAACTCTTGGACGATTTGACATGGAATGACCCATGTATATTTATATATAAATTCGTATTTTACGAAGCGTCTGGTAGCTCGTAACTAATAACCGCAGGCTCATATTCACGCTGAGCAAACCCGAGCAACATTATCCACTAGCGAAATTATTTCTAGCCGTTGCGATTCCGCGTCGGCGAATTATGGAAAAAAAAATCGTGCCTCCCCGCTCGTAATTCTCATTTTTTTAATATGCGGTAATTAAGCTGAGAACAACGAGTGATAAATTAAGTCTTAAGTTGCGGGCGCAGTTTATGTCGAATGAAAAAAAAAAGTGTACAGTAAACTGTTTTGGGTCTGCTGGTGTTAGGGATAATTTATTACAACCAGAAAAATGATTAATTCGTGAAAACGATCCAAAAAGTGCGAGAGGTGGGTACATGATGCTTATTCTTCCCCTGATGATGAAGATTACTGCACAGTTTGTCTAAATTCCAAGTAACTTCATGTTTTTGTGTTGTTTCTATATTAAGTGAACTGCGTTCGTTTTTTTAGTTATTAATAAAAATATTACAACTCTTGAAGTGATGCAGGGCTTACTGCAAATAATTGATTTGCAACTGTACAGTAAGTACATGAAAAAAAAATGAGTACCAATTCATGGACACTGTGATAATTGCAGTTTATTGCAGTTCCATTCACCAATTCATGGACACTGTGATAATTGCAGTTTATTGCAGTTCCATTCACCAATTCATGGACACTGTGATAATTGCAGTTTATTGCAGTTCCATTCACCAATTCATGGACACTGTGATAATTGCTGAAGTGTCCAGTAATACTCCGATATTGGATATTGGAGTATTACTGAACACCTCAGTAATTATTACTGTGTCATCCATGAATTAGTACTGACTTTTTTCGGTGTATGTGCCCCAATCTTCCCCAGGGATGGTGGTTTTTCAATGGACCAAACGTATGACGTTGGATGAATATATAATATATATTCATCCTATAATATATATATAATATATATTCATATATAATATATATTCATCCTAGGGGGCGTCCATTAATCACGTGATGCATTTTTAATCCATTTTAGACCCCCCCCTCCCCCTCCGTGATCATCCATGAGGTTTTTTTGGACCCCTCCCCCCCTGCCGTTGTCACGTGATTTTTTTTTGCCAATGGCAATAGTGATAAATATATTTTCGAAAAATTAAAATTCGATAGTTATGGATATTGCAATTAGTAACGTGATCCAGATGCAATTTTATTTTAAGAACGAAATAACTTTTATAGAATTTATATGGGGTATTCCATTTCAAATCGACCACTTTCAAATCCGACCCCTTTCGATTTGGCAAAAATTTTGTTTTCCTTTTCTACCCAATTAAAAACATTTTTTAGGAAATTTTGAAATTTTTTTATCCAACCCAAAAGAAAAAGCTTTTATTTTTTAAATGACCATAAATTCTTCAAAAATTGACTAATTGGGACGTTCTTTTTATTATAAATTTTCGTTTTTAAATATACTTTCCACAAAAAAATACAAAAAAAATGTTAAGATATTTAAATCTAAGAAATTTTTCACTTTTTTTTAAGAAAAATCATCGTTTTGAAGTGGTCGATTTGACATGCAATGTCCCATATAACATATTCTATTTTATCAACAATTAGTAAGAATAAATATGATGCTGAAATTCGCATCGCTTAGATGCAACAAAAATAATTAATTTTTCAATCTAATTCATACTTCCTAACAATTTTCACCGTGAAAAATCGTTAATTCTATTAACATAAATAAATTTATCGCTTGTCGGTAAGTTAGAAAAAATCCTAAATATGCTAAGTTTTATGAAAAAAGCACCAAAAAAATACACGTGATATGCCCGAGACCCCCGCACCCCCCCATGTGATCAATCGTGATATTTTCAAGTACACCCCCCCCCCTCCCATCGTGAGTCTCACGTGGTTAATGGACGCCCCCTAAATATATTCAATATGTGGAACGCACGTGCGATTTCCGTCACTGAACTTTGCAACCGCGCCTATCTACTTTTGTGCTCATTCTGATGGTTTTCGCCTGCACATTTGTACAGTTTAAGCATGTGAAACGAAGGGGAACACAGCGTGTGCCTTAACTTAGTACGTACCATTGTACGTTCTAAACTGATTCTAGCTGTTGTGTGGGCCCATCAAGGAGAGCACACAGAAGAAACGGACCCACGCGGGGTGACAATTGCACACAATGGCCGAAAACACGGTTGTGTGTACGTTACAAGGGTGAATTTGTGAATTAAAAGGATGTACATGAACCAGTTGCATACCAAATGCATCCCACGAAAAGTTTGGGTTTGGGTTTAGGTTGCATCCCACGAAAAGTTTTTCATCCTTTTGGCAACAAATAAGGAGAGCAGAAGACACGAGACTTTAAGATGAATTTAATCAATAATCAATAAACACAATTGAAAAATTATTTTTTTTTTTAAATTTACATTCTGCAAGAACAAAAAAAATATCGATCGACCCGTATAGATTAGGATCTCTTATCATGCCATGCCACATTATTCCATATGCAAGATATATATATGTATGCACATATATATATATATATTAGGGTGGGTCAAATAAAATATTTTTTTTCCTCGATATAATGAAAAATGTATTGTTTGGCACCTCAAAAAACCCTCTGCAAGTATTAGCCCTTTATATTTAAATTAAGAGGTCCCTCATCGCAAATTTTCATTTCCCATTTAAATAACATAGAGAATTTTAGTTTTTTAACTTTGGAATTTTATCAGACTTTAACCGTTGAGGTTAGGAGAGTTTTTTTTAGCACATTTTTGTAAAACATTTGATGCTCTACAAAAATGTGATAAAAAAACGCTCCTAACCTTAACGGTTAAAGTCTAATAAAATTCCAAAGGTGAAAAAAAAAAAAATTTCCTATGTTATTTAAATGGGAAATAAAAATTTACGAACCTCTTAATTTAAATGTGAAGGGCCAATACTTGCAGAGGGTTTTTTTTTTGAGATGCCAAACAATACAATTTTTAATTATGTAGAGGAAAAAAAAATTAGTTAATTTATTTGACCCACCCTAATATATATGTAACATGCCGTATTCATGGATCGAGAATAGAAATAATATATCTGTGTATTATTATTGTATATCGCGTTCGTGTTGAATGCGAGAACACGCTATTTCTCGATTAATTATTTTTTTTCTTCCCCCTTCGACTCTCGTGTTTTTCGTACCTCTGAGCATGGTGTACACTTTGATTGTACAATATATTTTGCGAAAAAAAATACGGTGAGCATAGAAAGTATGAAAATGACAGAAAAATTATGTTTTAGGAAAAGAATTATTAAGGATGACGATGACCGCGCGAAAGTTCAATTTAGATTTTTTAAATATAGAAGAGAAGAAATTCATGTGGATATTTATCGCAAATAACGACGAATTTCTTATAAAATACGGTTCAAAAACGCTGAAAAAGAATTTTTTTTTTAACCATTTTTAGGCGATTATTCGAAAACCTCAAAAAAGGGAAATTTCGACATAACTTTAGTTCGGTTCGACCGATTCCAAAATTTTTTCTTTGTACTTAAAGGCTGTCACTGAACTCAGAGAATGGCGTTTGATTCATGCCGATAACTTGATTTTTGTATAAATGGGAGCACTTTGAAAATCACCGAAAAAAATGGAGAGGGGTATGCCTTAAAAAATTTACAAAAATCGACGGTCGAACTTTAAAAATTTGCCAAAAATCGAAATATGACCAGAATTGGATCATCCAAATGGGGTTTTGAAGCTTCAACCATAACGAAAAGAATGAGCTCAAGTTCAAGCCTAAATCTTATCTAGAAAAAAAATCTCAGCCATTTTAAGGAAGCGATTCAATTTTGGCCAAAATATGAAGAATTTTTTTTTTTTAAATTCTTTTAAAGCCTCATGTCGATGTATTTTTTCCACTGAATACGGATCCACCAATAATTTTTGCAAAAACTCAAAATTTTTAGGAATGTTCATTAAAACAACCGTTTCTTTCGGATTTTCCTCGCTTTCTCTCACGAATAATTTTTTTTCTCCAAAAACTTATATATATATAATAAACTTTTGATCTCTCTTTGTGGCAGAAGCATCGGTCCTCCATCAAACTCCTCTCAGCTCCTTCCGCTTCCTCATCCTCTTCTTATTGCAATATATGGGGCATTCCATCCCAAATCGGACAGTTTGAAAAACTTTTTTTTTTTATTTCCTCAATTTTTTTTATATTTTTGAGTACCCACCAAAAGATCCTTTCTGTTGAATTTTGAGATTTTTTTTATTAACCGTTCAAAAGATATTAAATTAACAAAAAAAACCGCTCTTTTTTGGTATTTTGGTCATAACTTCTTTAATAATGGTCCAAATTGAAAGTTTTTTTTTCAACATTTTTATTTTTCTCATGGCCTTTTCAGAAAAAAATACAACAAAAATATCCGACGCGTTTTTGAATGAATTTTTTGAGTTTTAAGCTTTAAATCGCGTTTTTAAAAGTGAATGTCATTTTTGATTTTTTTTTAAATTTTTTGTTTCAAACATCTATCTATTCAACAATTTGTAAGACTAGTCCGATCGTGGGATCTCAATAACTACTATTTTTTTCGATTTTTGAAAATTGAAATTTCTTTTTTTAAATCAATTATTATCAATACCAATTTTCGTTACTGTATAGTATTTTTTAAATCATTTTTAATTAATTTGGACACTTTTTCATTGTCAACAGATTTTTAAAATTAATAATTAATCGATGAACAAATAACAACAGTTCAAGAATTGTATGAGTGGGCATATATTGCTGTCAAACTTTCACATGAGAAACATTATTCAGATGCAAAAGAAAGATTTTATTTGCGATAAAATACTGCGAAGTCAATCACAGGGGAACATAAAAATTTCATTCAATTATTCCAATGAGCAACGGAAACGTATTGGCAAAGGAATATTCTAATTCAGGAAATCATCGTATATGTAAGGTTTTCAAAAGAATACGTGAATGAATAAAAACTGTTGTTATTATTGTTCATGAACAGACTTAACGATTAATTATTAATTTTAAGAACCTGTTAACAATAAAAAAGAGTCAAAATAAATTCTAAATATTGAAAAAAATACTATACAGTAACAAAAATTGGCATTCATAATAATTTATGAAAAAAAAACTTATTTTCAAAAATCGAAAAAAAAGTAGTTATTGAGATTCCACGATCGGACTAGTCTTAAAAATTGTCGAATAGATAGATGTTTGAAACAAAAAATTAAAAAAAAAAAATGACATTCACTTTTAAAAACGCGATTAAACGTTTAAAACTCAAAAAACTCATTCAAAAACACGTCGAATATTTTCGTTGTATTTTTTTCTGAAAAGACCATAGAAAAAACAAAAATTTTGAAAAAAAAACTTTTAATTTGGACCATTATTAAAGAAGTTATGACCAAAATACCAAAAAAAAAGAGCGTTTTTTTTTTTGTTAATTTAATATCTTTTGAACGGGTAATAAAAAAAATCTCAAAATTTGACAGGAAGGGTCTTTTGATGGGTACTCAAAAATATAAAAAAATTGAGGAAATAAAAAAAAAAAGTTTTCCAAACTGTCCGATTTGGGACGGAATGCCCCATATACATTGGTACACGTTGCTGTGCATCTCCGGTCGTCTTTGTCGTGGTGCACGAGCTTAACGCGAGAGCACAGATAAAGTTTTGATTAAATAATACAAATAAAGCGAGTCGCGAACGTGCGCTCTGTGCAGATGAGGGGGGGGGGGGGGAGGGTCTACGAGAGAGGAGGGACGCGAAGACGCGAGTAATTGAATGGATTTACTTCGATTAATCTTGTTCGCGAAAGTTGGGAGATTTTGCGAGAGAACATGGTCCTTACAAGTCGAACACACACCCACGAACACGAACACACAGACGCGAACACACAGACACACAGACACAGATACAACCTTGTCGATTTCATTTCTAGCTTTCTCTCCGTCCCTCCTTCTTTTATCTCCTCCTCCTCTCTTTCCAATTCCTTTTCCTCCGCGTTTATTCGAATCATCGTGCTCTCTCTTTGCTCTTCTATATCCCATATCCGAGTCTGTGGACTTGGATCTACGAATGAGACGCCGTCTTCAAGGGAGGATTTTTCGGCGGAAAGGGTGAAAAAGACGAAGAGAACGAAAGAGAGAAATCGAAGAAGAAGAAGATCCGATTTGATTCTCGCGCCCCAAAACCGCCGGAATTCCATTATTCATGGGGGAGGGGGGGGAGGGGGTGGTGGTTTATTAAAAGTGTTTGCCAACATTTTCGACTCCGACGATACGACGAATAATCGAGTTTCAACGTAACGCAATCCTTGAGATTACATTGTCATTTCATTCCTAACGATGGCGTTGAAAAACAAGAAGGGCAAAAGGGTCACCCCCTGAGGATCATCATTAGGGGTGACAAATTTCCTAAGGGATGAAGCTTTTTCCAGAGGTGAAAAAAAAAATCTGCACGCTTTTTCCGTCTCTATCGAGCTCAGTTTATTTTACTCGGTCCTCGTAAAGTGAAAGAGAATTTCAGAGCTTCCTTTTTTTCATCCCTTATTTAGAGAAGGGATGATACAGAGAGAACCAGCGGAGAGTGCCGATCCTTGTCAAGGATTCTGCGGTAATACATTTATCCTTGATCGTGTGTGCATTGAAAAACGTACTCGATGTAACGTTCCTGTTATTCGCGACATTTATAATGCATCGTACAAACGGGGGAGGATTTTCTTAAGCATACCGCAAGGCTTTTTTTTATCGCCCTCCCCCTTCTTCGCCGTTAATAATTTATTCCTCACTCTCTCGGTTTATGTAGGAACGTTCGAATCTCGGGATAAATCACAAGGATTAAACTTTTGTGCTGGAAAATGCGCGAGGGCTGTCGACGGAATTTCAGCTTTTGGCTAAAGGAAAAAAGAACCCCGATCGAACATGAATGAGAGAGTTTTCCCGGGTTCTTTTTCCACGAGAAGCACTCGAAAACCATGAAATCCGCTCTGCGTGCGAATTAATCGGCTGCAAATGTGAGCGCCATTTTTTTTTTTAATATTCTCAATTATCGGGTCTTGAAATTTCTCTTTTCATCCCCCAAATGACTCGTTTTTGCACCCTTGATCGAGCGACTCGGTACGGGAATATCGGATTAAGCTCAAGGGTGAACTTATATCGGCATAAATATCGCTTTTTCACTCTCAATCTTCGTGGACTCTCCGCGATATTTTTCAGTGTATACTTTAGCCCGAGTTAAGGGGGATGTAGGGGGTGAAACGCTTCTATTACCGGAGCCAAAGTTTCGTAAATGCATTTACCACGATTATGCGACGAGTGTATTCAATTCTCCGCTATCGGGCACAAAAATATGTATATTCTCTTCTGGATGTGTTCACATTTATATATTTAGGGGAGGAAGGGGCAAAATGGACACTATAAAAAGATAACGCAGCTAGGAAGCTATGCATAGTGTAAACTCGTTATAATCGAAAAATACTGTTTTAATCGATAATATTGACCATCGAAGAAAAAAAAAATCTTGGGCAAAAATGGACACCACCCTTAAGTTGTTTTTTTTTCGAAAATTCAGGTAAACGAAAAAAAAAAGTTGAACAAACGATTTTCTTTAGCTCATCGGCATTTCACATCACCTTAATGTTCAAGATACTTGGACCAAGTTGCTTGGCTGAGTCTATTTAAGTAGATCAACGCCATTTGGAATGATAATTACCTTGTTTGCTAATTTTTTGAATATTAATTTTCGATAATTTTTCATAGTGTCCATTTTGCCCCCGCTTCTTTTTACTAATATGACGTCTTTGATATACTATCGTCTCAGATATACTTTCATATACTTTCAGGCAACACTAAAACATACTCGAGTTTCAAGAAAATCGAAAGAGGTCGGCCTAAAAGGGGGTCCCGTTGAGCGGGAATACCTCATCCATATCTGACAACGGAGCTGATAAAAAAAATCCTAAAGATTTGTTTTTGTTGGCCTTATAAACTAGACTAGTTTAAATATATCAATGCCAATGATAATATCCTCGATTCCTAATTTTTTAATTCTCTTTATTTTGATAATTTTCCATGATGCCCATTTTGCCTCCAATGTCCATTTTAGCTCTCCTACCCCTCCATATAAATATCTATGAATTAGGGAGTGTCGCCAAGGGAGGAAAATATATGGATACTAGGGCGATTTTTTTTTTCAACTTTTTTTATTTTTTTCACTCCCCACCTAAAATGTTGTTGCATATGTCTGAAAGAAACTACCTTGAAAGTTACAGCCCTTAATATTAATATTAAGGACTCGCCCGTCGCGTGAAAAGATTTCCCATCTAAAATACACGTAAATAAAAAACTTTTTTCTTCAAATTGCTATAACTCCGCGGCATTTTATGCTATCATATTGTCCTTGGTCGCAATTTACGCAGAATTGAACGATCTTCAAAAGTGTCTGGAGCAGCGTAAGTGTAATTTACACTGGTGAGAAGGTACGAGTCACTAAAGTTGATTTTGACCCACACTTCTCGTTTTTTTGCTGTTTTTTTCGAAATTATCAATGTTATCGAAAAATTGCAAAGGAAAGTTTTGTTGGAAATTTAATTTCCTACAGAAAAGGTCCTTTAGACCTACTTGCGAAAATTGATATTTCTTGAGATATTTCACCTTAACTTGGTTTTGGTATACAATTTTTATGGTTTATTGAACCAAAAGTTTCAATTTTTTGATATTCTATATCATATCACCATATCACATATCATATCACCAGTGGCGAAATGATATGGAATATCGACAATTAAGAACTTTTGGTTCGATAAACCGTAAAAATTTTATACCGCAAATAAATTAAGGTTCAATATCTCAAGAAATATCAATTTTCTCAAGTAGGTCTAAAGGACCTTTTTTGTAGGAAATTAAATTTCCAACAAAACTTTCCTTTGCAATTTTTCGATAACGCTGATCATTTCAAAAATAACAGCAAAAAAACGAGAAGTGTAGGTTAAAATCAACTTTAGTGACTCGTACCATCTCACCAGTGTAAATTACACTTATGCTGCTCAGGACACTTTTGAAGAACGTTCAATTCTGCGTAAGTTGCGACCAAGGACAATATAATAGCATAAAATGCCGTGGAGTTATAGCAATTTGAAGAAAAAAGTTTTTTATTTACGTGTATTTTAGATGGGAAATCTTTTCACGCGAAGGGCGAGTACTTAATATTAATATTAAGGGCTGTAACTTTCAGGGTAGTTTCTTTTAGACATATGCAACAGCATTTTAGGTGGGGAGGAATGAAAATTAAAAAAAGTCGAAAAAAAAATCGCCCTAATGGATACACCGTAACAATAGTAAAGTTTAAAATTTACTTGTAGCTCGTAGCCGTGACTTTCATGGATATACAATAAAGGTGCATAAAACATAGCGTCCCCTTCTCTCATTCTTCCTCTTCGCCTCATTTTCATCGTGCGCGGAGTAGAACTCATTAACCTTTTCTGCACGTATAGAATGAAGTATTCAGTGGCCATTAACTGCCTTTGTAATACGACGACTCGTACATTGTACCGCAGTCTCTGTTCTCTAATTTTTCCGCGGCGTTCTTTAAAAACTACTTCTTAAATTCGCCGGCAAAGGGATGTTCCTCTCCTCTCTCAAATGCTCAAAGTCGATCCTTCAATTTTTCAGCTCCTCCGTGTCCACCCTTTTCCTCTGTAAATTCATTCGAATAATTTCACATTCAAATGACGAAAAAATAAAAGATTCATCGGACTCAAAAAAAAAAAAAATGGCGTCCATTCAATTTTTCACCGATTTTATGTCAAATGAGAGGAAGGGACAGCGCAAAGCACGGTTCTTCATGGCCCTTTCCCTCCTTCTTTCTCTCATAGTCTCCTCTGAAACACTCTCTCGTGATCGATATGTCGCAGGAATTTTCAATCAGAGACATTCAATTAAAGCTGAGTGCTTCGTGCCGAGGGCAGATCCAACCTCGGGACGGTTAATTTCCATTTTCGGCTGTACAAGATGGCGAAGGGTGTTTGAAGAAAAGAGTTCCAAGAGAAATTAAAATAATTTTACCATCGATAATCGCGTCGAGCAATAAAAGTCTTCGAGATCTTCTTCCTCCCTCTTTCTTACTCCTCTTTCCGCGATAACGAGGTGCGTGTCTCGGGGAGGGATCGCCATAGATCAAATTGTATCTCATCGGGATTAAGAAAAGTCCACATAGAAAGAGGATGAGGAATTAAGAGGGAGAGGGAGAAGCGAGAATTTGGAGGTGATGAAAAAAAATCATGGGAGAGGCCCGCGGTATTTTCGTCACCAATTATATGGACCGAGTGAGTTATTGCGATGAATCGATGGATGAGGCGCGGACGCGAGAGAAAAGCACATCTCGCGAAAATGATTTATCGATTCGGACGGTCCGGTTGGAGAAGGTCTGTCCGGACATCGCTGGAGGGTTGATACAGGGAAGTGAAGGGGCGAGAAGGGCGATCAGAAGGGATTAGATAGAGGATAATGAATACCATTTCTGATTTATACTTGTAATTTCACCTCTCACCGTAATTGATGGGTTCGACGATCCAATCTATTTCATCGCGTATGCTTTTCCCTTTACTTCTCTCTTTTTTCAAATCATTTCATGCATACCCATATTTGTTATATATGTGTGTAGAGATGTGTATAGATATGCGCCTCTAGCATGAATTATTCAGATAATCCCAATTTTACGAACGGAATATTGGGGGAAGAATATAAAAAGAGAGGGACGGGGCACGCGGATTGTCCCATCACAAACAGACCCGATGATTCGAGCTTCCAACGGGGTTGAGGGCTGAAAAAGAGACTCAAAGAGGGACGATGAGTCAATTACTCGGATCCGATGGAATCTCTGTCTGATATTTTTATGTTGCAAGCAGAGTTGTAAATAATGCATTACTTTGATAATGCATTACTGTATTTATTATCCATTACACTGCATAATGTGAAATGGATACGTGTACCATTACAAAATACAAAAGTAATGTGTAATAAATGCGTGTGCCATTACAAATACAAAAAGTAATGTGCAATGGATGCATGTCCCATTACAAATAAAAAAAGTAAAGTGTAAGGGATGCATGTTCCATTACAAATAAAAAAGTAATGTGTAATGAATGCTTGTTCCATTATAAATAAAAAAAGTAATGTTTAATGTATGCATGCCCCTTTAAAAATAAAAAAGTACTGTGTAATGGATGCATGTGCCATTACAAATAAAAAAGTAATGTGTAATGTATGCATGTCCCATTACAAATAAAAAAATTAATGTGTAATGGATGCATGTCCTATTAAAAATAATAAAAGTAATGTGTAATGGATGCATGTGCCATTACAAATAAAAAAAAGTAATGTGTAATGGATGCGTGTTCCATTACAAATAAAAAAAGTAATGTGTAATGTATGCATGTCCCATTAAAAATAAAAAAAGTAATGTGTAATGGATGCATGTGCGATTACAAATAAAATAAGTAATTTGCAGTGGAGAATATTCCATTACAAATAGGAAAATTGCCGTGCTCGTAATTGAAACTTGCACATTGTTGTCTCATTATTTTATTTTGCTCAGTAATAGTTCATCCACAATTATCACAAATGATCCATAAAGTTAAAAAATAGAAACAAAAAACAGACAGTTCATCGTTAAATATGAAGTATAAAAATGTACTCAACCCCAAAAATTATCCAACTTTATATTGAACTTACTTTTACACGCTGTTACCCATAATAATAAGGAATCTAAAGAAAATTACAAATTACTGATGGAAAAATTGTCGCTTTTTTAAATCCCTAAATAATGTGCATGTTCTTTTTTTTTTAACTTTATGGATCATTTTTGATAATTGTGGATGAACTTTTAGTGAGCGAAATAAAATAATGAGATAGCAATGTGCAAGTTTCTAATACGAGCCCGGCAGATTTTCTATTTGTAATGGAATATTCCTCACTGCGAATTACTTTTTTTTTTGTAATTGGTAATGGAACGTGCATACATTACACATTACTCTTTTATTTGTAATGGAACACGTATCCATTACATATTACTTTTTTTATAACACATGCATCAATTACACATTACTTTTTTATTTGTAATGGGACATGCATACATTACACATCACTTTTTTTATTTGTAATGGAAAACTTGTCCAATATACATTGTTTAAAGTAATGGGTAATGCATTACTTTTATATTACTATTTTCACAACTTTTGTTGCAAGTGGCCTTAAAGGTCGAGATGGGTTTGAGAATTTCGAGAAAACCTTTTTTAAATTCTTTTATTCAACAGTAGAATATGTCTAGAATGTTTACCCAAAGTTTCAAGTGAATCGGAGTAAAAGTCTTGGCTAGAGCCGTTGGGAACATCCCCATTAGACTTTAAAAATTAGTTTAATTAAAAAAATAAAATTTTATAAAATATTGATCAAATGGTGCGCTGTCATACGCTTAAAATGATTTATTTATTTTATTTAAAAAAATAGAGAAAACGTCAAAAATATGTTTTTTTTAATACACTTAAAATTTCGACCTTTCAGCTAAACGTATTGACAAATGTAATTTTTTAAGAAATATGAATGGGCCAATATTCGATACGCAATTTTACAGATAATATCGTAACTATTGTGAATCGATTATCAAATATTATGGCGGGCTTTTAATTTTTCCTTTTAAGATTAAATTTGTGGATTTCCATTCAACTCAACGTCCAGAAATTAAAGTTCATTTTTTTTCCTTTAATAAGGGTTCTTCCTGGTCAACGATGCACTCGATAAAATATCAATATCAATTCCAATGACATTTGCAATGATTTAAAAACGAAGTACACTGAAAAAACAGTTTATTCGTAGTACAGAAATATATTTAGTTGGTTTACTCAATTATTCCTCAACTGTTACAAAATTCGTTAGTCGTTGAGAAATATTTTATTTGTGTCGAAATGATGTATAAGCTGTTAAAAAATATTCATTTAATTTATTAACTGTTAATAAATAATTTCGCCACAT
Organism: Alloplasta piceator; assembly: GCA_946863875.1. Classification (NCBI taxonomy): domain Eukaryota; kingdom Metazoa; phylum Arthropoda; class Insecta; order Hymenoptera; family Ichneumonidae; genus Alloplasta; species Alloplasta piceator. The sequence goes on along the minus strand of OX333076.1, from coordinate 42,205,520 downwards.
TCAACTTTACATTTGTTAATAGTTAACAATTCCTTATACATTGTTTTCTCAGTATAAAAATCATACGCGACTTCACGATGAACCAAAACTTGGCGACACATCTTTGCCGAATCAAACTCGAGCTGTACGTCAAATATTTATGAGGATGTCGTTTGTATAGTTTTCAATTAATCGTGAGTGAGCCAAGTTTGGAATAGAGAGGAAGGAGGGCGACGGAATGCGTTCAATCGACGAGTATTTACAGTGATGTCGTGTCGTTGCGGAAACTCCGTCTTTGGGTAATGAGAACGAGGAATAGAGATAGATAAATAAATAGATAAGAAGAGAGACAGAGAGAGCCTATCGATTAAAGAGCATACGCGAGTGTATATTCACGCGTGTATACAGCTTTAATCCGAGGGGATCCGTATGAACACGCGAGAAAGCTTTCGTTGGCGCGAAGATATATCTGGGCGGGGATCTTTGTTGGATTAAGGTATCCGATCTGCACCTTCATATCCATGAATATATATAGATTAGGGTGATTCGTTTCAGGGCAACTTTTTTTTTTGACCCATCGTGCCCGAAAACCTTTATTTGGTGCCCAAAAACGAAGTTTCGTGAAAGGGGAGTGTTGTCAAAAAATATTTAGAGGTCGCGAATAAAAATTGAAGGTTTCCCATTTGATTAACATTGGAAAAAAAAAATTCTCATTATTAGTGTTACCATTCCGCGAATTTTGATATCGCGATATTTTCCAAGTGGTTTTTCATATGAAATATGATACTCTGCAATAAAGTTCATTGAGCCATGTCCGTAAATTCAACCGTTTCAGCGGTGTCATTGTTTCAAGTGAATATTCCCGTAGTAAAAAACTCCATTGAATCGCCAATGGCAACCAATGGTCCTCATACGACTCCATTGGACAATGAATGGGGACCCATTGAGATTTCCGCATTTGTCAATGGCGTACAGGGCTGACCATTGATCAGTGAATGGGTATCCATTGAACATCAAATGCGGATGAATCGAATGATCATCATTACTCAATGATGCTCATTGGAAAGCCAATGCGGATGAATCGAATGATCATCATTACTCAATGATGCTCATTGGAAAGCCAATGCGGATGTATCGAGCGATCAGCATTGCCCAATGGTGTCCATGGGAAGGTAAATGCTGATGAACGAAATGATCCGCTTTACCCAATGATGTCCATTGGAAAGTCAATGCGGATGAACTGAAAGATCAGCATTTCCCACAGATGTTCATTGGAACCCAAATGCGGCTAACGATGAAATGATCAGCATTTACCAAGGATACCCATTGAATAATAAGTAACTACGAATTATACAATGATCAACATTTATCAATAATGTCACTTCATTGACGACTGATCGAATGATGAGCAGCATTCGTTAACGATGTTGCAATCCATATTCGAGGTTCAATGCAGAACAATTGAACCCATCGATCGATGAGAATTTTTCCGAATGCGATATTTCTCAAACGGCGGTGAATTAATAAAATTAAGTAAGAGTAGATGTCGCTGATTCTCATTTATGAACCAAATATTTTCTTCAATTGTAATAAATGCTGATGATTATATCGATGGTCAATCAGTTTAAAATATAATATAATAGTTTAAAATAAAATATAATATAATATATTTTAAAAAAATATATTATATACTGCTCATCAAGTGCGCGTACGTTTGGGATAAATGATTTTTAAAACCGTTTATTTTTAACATATACGCATAATTTTATCAGTCCCTCTCAACTCGATTTGTGAGAGGAGAAACGTATATACTTTCATTATCAATCGTCATCTGAATACACTTACAATCTATTTTCTCAATTCTGAGCTTCAATAATTTCTATTAAATGTAATATATATATACATATATATATATATATAGGATTGCTATATATGATATATGATATAATTATTGGTCGTTATGCTAATATTAGCATTATGATTAACCTTACTTACTGATAACTTACTTGATTATTTAATGCGTAATTCCATGTATATATAGCAATCATATGAAAGAATCTCCATTGATGATCCCATTTATTCCCCATTGCCAAAATAACCAATGGGGATGAATGCCGAATTGCCTAAGGGGATTGTCTCCATTGAATCCCCATTAGATAATCCCCATTCCGTTTCAAATGGGGAATTCAATGGCGTAAATCCCCTTAGGCAATTCGGCATTCATCTCCATTGGTTATTTTGGCAATGGGGAATGAATGGGGATTTTTCAATGGCGACGAATGGAGTTTTTTACCACGGGTTGTATGCAAATATCTATTTAAACGGCTGTAACGCCTAAGCTATTGGATATATCGAAAAAATCCAAATGAGTACTTTGTAGAGAAAGTAATTTGCTACAAAAAAGTCTCATAAGCCGAGCCCGTAAATTCAACTCTTCCTCTGCTATAGGTGGATGAAGTAAAATAAATAGATTTTTTTTTGTTTTATTGATTTATTTGCACAGGGAACTCTTTGTAACATTTGTTGAGTGGTTTTTCTGATTATTTTGTACATGTTATCTCATAGAAAATGGAGTTCGTTTGATTGAATAAAACAAAAAAATATCTATTTATTTTACTTCATACCTGAGAAAAGGTTGAATTTACGGGCTCGGCTGATGAGACTTTTTTGTAGCAAATTATTTTCTCTACAAAGTTCTTATTTGAATTTTTTCGATATATCCAATAGCTTAGGCGTTACAGCCGTTTGAATAGATATTTTCATACAATATTCACTTGAAATGATAATGCCGCTGAAACGGTTGAATTTACGGACATGGCTCGATGAACTTTATTGTAGAGTATCATATTTCCTATAAGAACCCACTTGGAAAATATCGCGATATCAAAATTCGCGGAATGGCAACACTAATAATGAGAAATTTTTTTTTCCAATGTTAATCAAATGGGAAACCTTCAATTTTGATTCGCGACCTCTAAATATTTTTTGACAACACCCTCCTTTCACGAAACTTCGTTTTTGGGTACCAATTAAAGGTTTTCGGGCACGATGGGTAAAAAAAAAGTCGCCCTGAAACGAATCACCCTAATATATCTATATGTATATATGTATTTGAGCTACAGGAACCTCTAGTATATATGTATATATATATAGGGGAGTTGAGCAAACACACGTGCTTACTTCTCGTTGAATTTTCAAGCTTGTTGCATCCTCAATGAAACTAGAAAGTACACCCCTATCGCGCACACTCCGCCGAACTTCCTAATTTCTAATTTAAAAAATCGAATTTAAAAGAATTTCAAAGAAAAACCTTGTTTAGGCGGCTTTATCACCGAAAAACCCGTGTAGATGAGGTAAGAGACCCGATTGTTTAAAATACAAAAATATGACCTTGACAAAAAAAATATTTCAAAAAAAAAAATTCTGATAAAATTTTATTGAATCCAGAATAATGATATGCAATTTTTTACCCTCTTAGTGATTTCACGAAAACCCAGTAGTTTTAGAGTTACGCCACATTTTATAAATATGGTTCTTTTTTACAAAAAATTGAATATTTTTGCGAAAAAAAATCGTACGAAACTTTTTAAAAAACAAAATTAACGAAATATTTTTTTTATTTTCGATAATCCAATCCAGAAATATCGTGCTCACCGCAAAACGCCTTTTTTTGGAGGACCTCTCGAAAATCGGCTACAGCGGCTCCAAGAATCATTATTATTATTTTTTTTCAAAATAGAGTTAAAAGTTAAAAAAATATTTTAATTTCTTACGTTAATAAATTAATATGTCGTTTCAGAATATAAATTCTTGAAAAATCGTTTTTTTCGGCCTTACGTCTGCTTTTTACCCCATAATGCAAGAGAAAGACAGAAAGGGGGAGTTTTATAAAATTTATATCGAAGGAGACTTCTGTTTGAAGCTCCTGATGCGAGATTCGTGTGGCAGATATCAAATTGGAGAGTGTAATCGTTATATTATTAATTACCCAATCGACACGCTTCGCGATCGAGAGATAAAAAAAAGAGGAGAGACGGAGAGAGAAGCCCTGTCGAAATCCTTGACCCGGTAATTGGTGAACATTGATTTTAACTAACCCGCGCCTCACCCTCGATATCGTCATTCACGTCATTTGCAGAGAGCACGCTCGTGGGCCTGGAGCATGTACTCCACATTTATTCCACACGGGTTGTTCCGAGTCAGCTTGACCCCGGTTCAACTCTCACAACCCCCTAAATTTGGCTCACGATTTTTTTCTATGGTTTTGGTCGGCAAAAAATTGGCAATTTTTTCTCTAGATTTCAAAATTGCTGCATTTTTTGGTCAAAGTAATAATCTACATATATTAAAATTTTTCTAAATATATAAATGAATATAAATATTTTTACAAAATATTAAAAAATAATTATTATAATATAGAGATTATTGACATGAATGCTTAAAATTGGTCCATTTTGGAGCTTACGTATTTTTATCAACAATTGTTGGTTTATACAACCAGAAAAAAGATTTATTTAATTGAAATTTTTTCAGATTAAAAAATTGCGAGATTTTTATCTCGTCATTGAGAAAAAAAAATATTTTGAAAAAATGACTGATTCAAAATATCTGAAAAAAATTCAGAGTGCTCTCCATCCTCACTGAAAGCGTGAAAAAAATCAGGAGACCGATCCGGATGCTGATGTTATAAAATATTGGCTAAATTGAGTCGGAATACCCCATATATCTATCTATATGTACAGCGAAATGGAATGAATCACTTGACCCTTCGGACAATCGGGTCGCGGTGTGTTCAATTGATAGAAGCATTCAGACTGCTATCCCTGATGAAGATGCATGTGTATGGGCTGTTCGTGCGTATATTGTAATGGTTGGAATTTCTCATTCCCCCGTTCGAACCATCGAGTGCAGATCAATCGTAGCACGAGAGAGTGACGAGAATCATCTTGCATCGGCGTGTGTCGCTCGTGAAATGTTCATCGACCAGATTCTCCGATAGGCCAATATAAACACACACACATGCACGCAAATAGGTGACGCACGCGCTGATGTTGTCAATTTAGTCGCACATGCCCATTGTAAACGCACGATTTTCTCCGTCAATTTGTAAACGCGCACGTAGGGAGCCAGACATATTGAATTTTTATAGCCCCTCGATTTAGCTGCCCGCATCACACGATCCAGATCGATACGATTCGCGAATGATAAGAGCTTTTGATCACGAAACAGGCTTCACGTTCGAAACTCTACCGGTTATTACTACATCCGAGACGTTTACAACTCTGTCACTTGTTTTTTTTATCAGAAATACTCAGAAATATCAGAAAAATCTCTGGCTTGGCTCGGTCGGACACTTATCGACGTCGCGGCGATGAAAAAGCAGCCTTGCGGTCGGTAAGTTAGGGATCGCAGAATCAGAGAGCTCGGTCGGACACTTACCGACGTTGCGGCGGCGTGAAAGCAGCCTTGCGGTCAGTAAGTTAGGAATTGCAGGCTAAGAGAGCTCGGTTGGACACTTACCGACGTCGCGGCGACGTGAAAGCAGCCTTGCGGTCGGTAAGTTAGGGATCGCGCGATTAAATAGCTCGGTCGGACACTTACCGACGTTGTGGCCCACTCCTATGAAAGGATAGCCTCGCTTGTGAGTTCACAAAGAGTGCGATGATAGTTTATCCGTTCACTTTCACAGATTATCGCCACAATGTACTTTCTAGACTCGCTCTGGACAATGTGCACCGATTTGCAAGCGTTTTTGTGGCGTTTTTTTCGCTCTTTCTCCTCGTCTCTGTCTCTAATCGTACGTGAAACAAACGAGCCCGTATGCATGAATTCCCACTGCGGTGCTCCTATGCTCACCGAATCGGAAACTACACACTCCGGTTGCATTGTTACGTTTGCAAGGATTCCTACGTGTGTGTTCTCGTGCTTGTACGAACGTACAAAGGTGAATAACAGCGGCGTGCGGCACCTACACAATCATCGGCATCATCAACAACGGCTGATGCATATGCTGAATTTACTGACTAACCACTCGAAGCATCAGCAACACGCGATCTTGGGAACGACGGTATCAACGCTGCATTCTGTTTGTCTGGACTATATTATGCGGGGCCACAACAGCACATGGATAAATGGCCTCATGTACGTTCCTCGTTATGAAATAACAAACGTTCTTTGTACAGATTAACCCGCAAATTACTTCTTAGCCCAAAAAATACAGTAAATATTAAATGAATATTCAAAAATTTTATTTCACCATCGAGAAAAAAAATTGTTTCGAGAAAATGGGCGATTCGAAAAATCTGAAAAAAATTGAGAGTGCTCTCCAGCCTCATTGAAAGCGTGAAAAAAATCGGGAGACTAAACCTGATGCTGACAAAGGTTAAAGTGTAGGTTAAATTGAGACGGAATTCCCCATATATCTGTGTATAGTATGTACAGCGAAATATAGAAATTTGCAAGAAATGTGTAAACCAATGTAAACAATTCAGGAGGAATTAGTTGGGAAATAATCATATGGAGGTTAGGTGAATTAAAAGGAATCAAATTAGACACGATTGAAAGAGTTTATTACATGAGAGAAATTTTTTTGAAAGTTTGTATTTGATTGTGGTGTAAGGAACTTTGGTTGTTTCTGTAAAATTAAAAAATACTTCTAAGTCATAAAGAGTCTGTAAGTATTGAAAATATTAAAAATTGTCAAAAGTGTAATAATTCATGATGAATTACTCGAATAATAATTGTTTGGGAATTATATGAATTAACAGGGATCAAATTTCGCACAATTTAAAGAGTTTATTACATGTGAGCACATTTTTTTGAATTTTGTATTTCATCATGATGTAAGTAACTTTGGCTGTTTCTATAAAATTAAAAAATAATTCTGAGTAAAAAAAGACTGTAAATATTGAAAATATTAAAAATTGTAAAAAGTGTAACAATTCATGATACGGATTCTTTTGTTCAAAAAATCGATCTTTTGAATCGATTCTTGACCTTAGAAATAAAAAATTCGATTTTTTATGAAATTCATTATCACTATTAAAGATTGGCAACTAAATAAAAATCGACAAAAGTCTATGAAACATCAACGTCAAGGTTAAAATAAATTTAAAAGTATGTGAAAATATTAAAACGTGAGAAAAGAGTTAAAAAAAATTAAACGTTAAAATATTGAAAACATGATCTAACGAAAAAAAATAATCGAAAGTAAAAACATACAAAATATCGTAAAACAATAGAAACCTATGTAATAGTAAAAAAGTCTGCTTTGTTAAATATATTCATAACATTTTAAATAATATATCAAAAAGTGAAAATGTGTAAAAGCATCACACTATGTTTAGCCACAATGAAAACTGCTTTAAATTTGTTATTTTGTATTAAATTTTTTATGAAAATCGATTTTCTCGATTCGATTCAGAATCGATTAGAGAATCGATTATTCCCAAAGAATCGAACATCCCTACATTACACTTAAGAAAGCTCATCGAATTTTCAATTCCATCACGTTTCCCATAGAATCAACTGGAATAAAATTAACTGAGCATTATTTTCACTTTTTTTTCAGCTCAGGTACCATCAGAAGCTCTCAATATTGAGCCGAGAGCTCGGAAAAATTCGATAATTTCAGCTCACACACTGAGAAAATTTTTTTCTTGAGAATGCAAAAAAACAAAGATACAGTGGAATTTTTAGTTAAATCGGTTAAATCGTTGCTTGAATGGGCAAAGTTTCAGTTCAATCAAATAAATATCTTTATACCAAATTAATTGTGTGATTGAAAATACGAATTGTTTTTTTGTTACAGCCAAATTTATTTAGTTAAATTATACTAGAAATCAACGAAATATTTCTGTACAGCAACTCGGTAACGTGTAAATTGGACTAAACTGTATCTGGAAATTGACCAAATAATTTCGTTCACCTCATATCTTATGGTTAACCAAATCCATTTGTTGAATTAATTATAGTTTCATTATTTCAAACAAATTAATATTGAATAAACTAAATTTTTTTCAACTAAATGGATTTAGCACCCAGAAAAAAGATCCAGCACATTTAACTAAATCCTAGTCAAGCCAAATGAATTTTTTTAGTTGTAGGCCGGCCTAATACAACTCTATTCATGTCAACGAAATTTTTTTTTTGAATGACCCACTAGGAAAATATATTGCGATCAAAGAAATTTTTATTTAATATTAATAAATATTATTTCACACTAAATATGTATTTAAATGAAATAACTTTTTTTTAAATATTTACACAATATATATTTTTTTACATTTCAATCTTTGAATGTATAGCTATACATACGAAGTCTACAATTTCGTAGAGCTTCGTCTTTTCTTCAACAGAAGGGAAAAGAAAACAGACCCTTTTTTATGGGAATCCTTTTCGGAGATTCGCCCATCTTGCGTTTTGTCGCAATGTTCAATGTATCAAAGATCCATACTGAAAGATAAGAATATCAAACATAGATGAGCTTGGAAAGGATATAGGCGTCGAGAGGCAGGTTCGCTTGCGCGAGAGGTAGCCACCTGGCGGATTTTTGGGGTACTGACAAATCCGCAGATATGATCGGATGAGATTACGGGTGAATAGGTATTTAGTAACAACACTAACAACGAATAGGGAATGACAGGGAATTCAAATAAATAAATATAGTTGAAGTAAATATCGCCCAAAATTGGATGGAAAGAAAATTTTCTTCAAAGTAACTAAAAAATAATCAAATAAACGATTATAGTACCTACGACTAGATCTTTTTTCTGGGTGAGTTGTTTTAACTGAACTTTTTTCTCAGTGCAAATGAGCTCGGCTCTTTGCACCTCCCAAATTAATTGCTTGCCTCCATTTCAATTCGTTCTCACACCGGGGCCTCCGGATTCGATCTTGATAATACACATTAACAAACGCCTCTGCCTGAGTTTCGACAAAGAGCGGGACTGCGTATAATGCGCAGCGGAAGTCGACACTTTGGTCTCGGAGCGTTGAATGCCCGGTGCTAAATTCAGGGAGCGCGCATTTATCGGTGGGCAAAGAGAAGTGCGCACGTGTGCATATTTCATCCGCACTCGTGGCGAGAAATCCGAGAGACTTATTGTGCGGTAAAGAGAGAAAGGAGAGAGAAATGGAGAGAAAAAAGAGGGTGGAGTGGTAAAAGCTAATGGTGATCGTCGCGGTGAAGCAGAGGGGTTTTTTTTCCGCCAGGGGGATGAAAAAGAGGAGGAGGGGGAGGGAGGGTTGTATTGGAATAAGGGTGTTCATGCTGGCACCCTTTGCGGGCAAATTTGAATCCTGGTGCAGAGTCCGGGTTTGGAAAAAGGGGATCGACCAGGCGAATTATGGAGACTGAATGAAAATCGTGCTATAAACGAGATTGGAGAAAGGTGGTTTATAATACCTAATGTACATAGAAATTTACATAGTTCAGGGGTGCCGTTAATGCGGTGTTTGCGAGGTCGCGCGTGGGGCGAGTTTCACGGTCGTTTAAATTGGCACTCTTGACTCGCAACCCTTAACCACCGAGCTCCAACCCCTCTGCACTCGCCCCACGGGATGGAGGGATGATAAAGGCCAAGTGAGCGATCAAATGTGATTCCTCGAGTATCGCCGATACTCACGCATGCCCCGGCTTTAAACTTTTGCCGAGCTTGTTTGGCCGAAAGGGCCGAGAATATTGACTCACGATATATCCTGAATTTTGTGTGCAGGACTGTCTCATCTCGGAGAATCGGATAAACGCCAACCGCCCTTGTGTTTGTGTATGTACATATGGGGCATTCCACGTCAAATCACGCGGTCATCGGCCTGATCCCCTCGGATTTTGATGTCCAATCAAATTGTGGGTTTCGTTTGTACCAAAATACGACCTTGAATTTTTAGAAATTTTTATTCCATTTTTTAAGGGTTGCCCGAGCTAAAAAATGATTTAAGGATGTTGAGTCCCAAATCGCAAATGATGAGAAAATTCTGAAAATTTGGTATGTTTTTGTATGAAGAATTTAAGAGGTCGTGTAAAAATTTCACGACGATTAGGAAGCTCGTTATCGAACAATTAACATTGACAAATTAAATTAAATTAAATGTAGTCTTATGGAAACTGATATAACTTTGCGATAAGTTTTTTTTTGACCTCTCAATTTTTTAATATCTACCCTATATTGAAAGCAATGGAAACAAAACGAAGTTTATTGATAAATATATTTTTTATTTGTTTAAAAAATTGTTCTTAACAAAATGTTAATATTTTTATAACGAGCTTCCTAATCGTCGTGAAATTTTTACACGACCTCTTAAATTCTTCATACAAAAACATACCAAATTTTCAGAATTTTCTCATCATTTTTCATTTTAACCCTTAAGGAGGTTGAAGTAATGATGATAGAATTCTGAAAATTTAATATGTTTTTACATGAAGTATTCACGAAGTCGTGGAAAAATTTCACGACGATTAAGAAGCTATTTATTGAACAATTAACATCAAAAGATTTCATAGGGACTCAACATTCTTAATTGAGGGAAAACATAAAGGAGGGTCCTTTTTCAAATTAATGGAATTTTTTTCACAGAAACTAGGGCCCAAAACAGATATTTTCGTCATAGTTCGATAATGGGCCAAAAATAATTACTATTCATTTTCTTTTAATTTTTTAATTGTGTTTGAATCATCCATTTTATTTCAGGTCGTCGAGGCTAATAAATTTTCGAAAAATGTTGTCGTTTCACTCTTAAACCAAGAAAAAAAAATCAAGTTTCACTAGAATAATGTTTTTGTTGTTATTCTCACTATAAGAAACAATCAAAATAAGACATTATTAAAAAAAAAAATTAAAATACAAAAAAAATAATTATTGTAAAAGTAAGTACTAGTTTCTGCAAAAAAAATTTCAACAATTTAAAAAAGGCCCATCTTTATGTTTTTCCTCAATTTAATGATTTTTTAGCTCGGGCAACCCCTGAAAATGAAATAAAAATTTCTAAAAATTTGAGGCCATATTTTGGGCCAAACGAAACCCACGTTTCATTGGACATCAAAATCCGAGGAAGTCAGGCGGATGACCGCGTGATTTGACGTGGAATGCCCCATATATATGTCGTATTAAGCATGCTGTTTGGCGTTAGGATAAAAAGAGCCTTCCTGAGGGAATAACTCGCTAATAGAGCAGGTTTTTATCTTTGATAAGCTCGACATTCGAATAAGATCTGGATTTCTATGAGATTGGAGTTTGCACCGTTGAAACGCAAAATGGTTTGAGGGTTTGCTATTTCAAAAAATCAATTTTTTTAAATCTGATAGTACAATGTGTCTAGAATATTTTCCCAAAGTTTCAAGTCAATCGGAATTGAAGTCTCGGGGAGAGAGAAGCTTTTGAAAATTCCAGCTTTTTTCTAAAAACAATTTTGAAGTTGGTGGACATGATTTCTCAAAAACTAATTTACCATTTTGCATACAACGCAGCCAAAAAATCGAATTTCAATTTTTTTAAAGAATAAACCGTAAATAACCCAAATAAACGGTAAATTTCTCTTCTAATAACTTAAAAAAAAACAATAATGAAATTTTTATTCTTTTAAATTAAAAATAATTTTCCAATCAAGAATTGATTTCATCGATAAATTAATTTTCTATGAATTCCAACGGTTCAATTTTCGACCTGACCTTTCGTCTCTCATCTTCTTTTTCACAGGAATTCTCGTGACGACAATTAATGCCAAATCAACAAAACCATGACCAATAAAGAAGCCAGAATGTAAATTTTATCGTTAATTGAAAAGTAATTGCCAAATGTCTCCCAAAAGATTGCGGTTCGACGAGTTTCTGGCCGATGCGCGCCATTCGAATCGTCGCAGCGCATCGATACTTTTTTCCTTCCGACTGATACATTTTCACCGGTGAAAGAGTTGACTCGCGATAGTGCACACTCGCGTAGGAAAACGAGGGAAAAAAAGGAAACTTTGGTGATACGCGAAGCAGGGAGGAAAATGAGATACGAGATGGAGAGAAGAAGAGAGTGGGAGAAAGGAAGAAAAACAGTCTCTACGCGGAATACGCCTCGGGGTAACGAGGAAAATGGGCCAACAAAAAAGGAAACGGTGAGCAATATATATACATACTTATGGGTCATTCCATGTCAAATCGACCAAGAGTTGGAATCGACCCCTCTCGATTTCGATGAAATTAGGTCAGAAGTTTTCGTTTTCAAACGGAGTTCTACCGAAAAAAAAAATTGAAAAATTTAAAATTTTGTATAACTTTTGAAAAAAATTTTTTTACTTTGGTAGAACTTCTTTTTATTGAGAGCGAAAACTTCTGACCAAATTTCATTGAAATTGAAAAGAGTCGATTCCAACTCTTGGTCGATTTGACATGGAATGACTCATATATATATTGGTTTGAAGGAAGAAACTACGCGGCCAAGTTGATAGGAAGACCCCGGTGGGCGCGGCAGGTGTGTTCGACGGTTCTCTCGTTCGCCGCAATCAGTGCACCGAGGAAAATTTACTATCTCCACAAGAATTTCATCTTTCTCGACGTTACGATTTTATCGAATTGCGCGCGCATCAACGTTACCGCGATAAATATAGAGGAGGGTGGGGCACGACGGTCACCTCAAGTTGGTTAATTCGTGGCTTTCAACCATCAAATCAGCTTACTTTTGGTTTATCTTGAACAAATTCATTGACATTTTGCCAAAACTAAAAAAAAAAAAAAATGCTGGGGCCCCCTCTAAAAAATGATATTTTTTTGTAAATCTTAAAACGTTGTTTTCAACGTTAAAAATGTTTTTCTTTTTGATGGTCCATTTTACCCCTGATGTAGTGCCTCAAAATGGATGAATACATCAAATTCATCACAATTTGAAGAAAAATAAAAATTTTCCGACCTTATTTTTTAGGGTGGTCCATATTGCCCCAGGTATCGCGGATCGGCCCAAAAATAAAACAATACATCGAATTTATGATAATTTGACATGAAAATTATTTTTTTTTACCGAATTTTTTAGGGGGGCCATTTTGCCTCGTCCTCTCTTATATATTTATGCGCGCTTTTACGCGAAAATACACGGACGAAACCTTCGCTGAATATACGAGGCACTAAATATCGTACGGAGGCGATAAAAATATATAAAAAATAAAAAAATCTTATTCCAGAGGGCAGAGGAGATAGAGGAGAAAACGCGACGTCTATTTTGTGGGCAAAAAAAAAATGTCCCCAATGTTAGAGAATAATTGTCCATTCCGAAATTCGTGACGAATGATTTTTTCGCATTTTCTGTCGGAAGATTAGTCGAACATGGGATTGATGACGAGGATTTTGGTTTGAGCTGGAAAAGAAAAAATATTGCACGGTCGTATATCGTTTCGGAATTTCCATAGATACTGCATCGAGACTTGCGCCCCGGATTCAGCTATGATGGATATATATTTGGGAGAATGTGGGGCAAAATGGGCACTATGAGAAGGGTAAGTTAAGTTAGTTGCTTGTGGTTTAAAAACAATGTTTTCATCGATTTTATTCCGCGTGTAAAGAAAATAATAATAATAATAATAATAATCGTCGGGCAAAAATGGGCACCACGCGCAATAAAATTTATTTGGAAATAAAGTGAACGAGAAAGACCGTTGAAAAACTATTTCCTTCCTTTCTGGGCCTTGCAAATCACCTCGATGTCTAAAAATCCAGGATGTTATGGGGAATTCAATTCCAATCATAGTTTTGTTATTTAATATTGTTTCGTTATTGAATATTTCTTGTAATATGGTTTCTGCAATTAAGGAGGGGATCATTTTGCCCCTGGTACCTCATTTTGCCTTGATCCTTCGATCATCGAAAATAATAAAAGTGGATCGCCACTTAATTTAATTAATTAACATAATATCATTGGAGAATGTTGAGCTGTTTTTTTTAAAGCAATGAAAACGTCATTTTTTTCCCAACTCCAAAAGGCAATTGTCATAAGAAGGTCATTATCCAACTTTGATTTAGCGTTGGGGGTATCTATTTCGAAATATTTCCACTCATTGCAATGAAAATTCCCTCATTTTCCAGATTTTTCCATTTCCAATATCTTCCAATGATTCTCGATGCTGGTCGTTTTGCCCCAGGTCCATTCAGCCCCACATTTCTCCATCCCCATTCTTGTGCACATATCCATACACACATACGGGAATTCGAGCTTTGCCGGGTCCAGCAAGACGCCAATCTACCAGGTTTTGTAATTATAAAATCACGATAACGAACACGATGGAGCGAAACTCCGTCTCCGTTCTGCTGTCCCATGCATACACAAATCTGCGCACCCCCTGCAAACGCACACCCACGAACGTGTACACATTAGGGTGGTCCTTATTTAGGGCCCGGACAAATTTTTTATCATACGCCCCCCAAATCGACTCCAAATAATTCGAAAACAATTCACTAATTTTTTTCAGATTTTTATCTAGACTATCTAACAGGTTTATTGACAGGACTATCTAACAGGACTACACTGAGAGAAAAAATTACTAGAACCAATGAAATGAAGTTTTGAAGGCAAAAATCATTTTTTTCATTATTTGCCAAAACATATTAGATTGGTTCCCTTATATATTTACTTGGTTCATTTTTTTTCAGTCAATTCCATAAATTTCTGTTTCAATAAATGAATTTACTTGAATCTAACAATATGTTATCAATTATATGTAATATGTTGTTTGAATCAGGAAAACATTTTATCATTCAAAACATGCATGTCTTTTAATGCAGGAAGCACGGAAAAAAAATTTGTTGAATCAATAAATTAATTAGTCCAATCAACAGGAAAAATGATTGATTCAATCAAATGCGTGCTTATTAATTGTTGCTAATAAAAATTGAAAATACTACAGAAATATTTTTAGAAGTAAAATAATGATGAATTTATTGCAAAAATTTGTTTGAAAAAAATAATTTCGTATTGAATTCGCTTTTTAGATCCAAATAATCTCATGCGATCAATGTAATTAATCCAATGAATACAAATTTAATCAAATCTATCATGCATTTAATTGTTACTATTAAATAAGAGTTTAATATAATGGAGTAATAGATGCGTGAAAATATTTTTTTAAATAAAGAGTGATTTTCTTGGTTCAACAAATAAATAATCGAATTAATACTTTCATTTAATAAATAAATTCATGTTCTCAAATTCAATAATTTTTTCTCTCAGTGTATCCAACTATCTAGACTATCTGTATTATCTAACAGGATATGTTTTATTCTCAGTGGAATAGTTTTCAAAAAAATTCACATTATCTTACTGGTCAATCTAGACGAATTGAGTCTAGATAGTTAGATAGTCCTGTTATCTAACAGGACTATCTAGTCCTGTTAATAATCCTGTTATATAGTTTAGATAAAAATCTGAAAAAATTCGGGTATTGTTTTTGAATTATTTGGAGTCGATTTGGGGGGCTTCTGATAAAAAATTCGTTCCAGCCCTAAATATAAGGACCACCCTAGTACCCGTATCAATGTGTATAAAAGCATGTGTGTGGGCATGAGAAAAACAAACGGGCGCAAAAAGTATTAGCCGCGAAACGCGAGCCTTCCGCGTTATACATATTCACATCGTGTTTGCTACATGTCGGGGATATCCTGCATTCCTGGCGAATCCACTTTAAATAGGCCACCCCGTGTAGACGGTGTTATTTTTCCATTCCCTGTTCCTCCAATTTGTGCTCTTTTTATAGAGCGAAAAGAGAGAATCGGCGCAAAAAAAAAATGCAGCAGCAGCATCAGAGAAAGAGTGAGAGAGAGAGGGGAGAGAGAGAGAGAGAGAGAGAGAGAGAGAGAGAGAGAGAGAGAGAGCGAGAGAGAGAGAGAGAGAGAGAGAGAGAGACAGACAGACAGAGAGAGAGAGAGAGAGAGAGAGAGAGAGAGAGAGAGAGAGAGAGAGAGAGAGAGAGAGAGAGAGAGAGAGAAAAGAGATAGATTATAATGGATGATGCTTTCTACCGCTACATCTCCCAGGCTCGTATTTTCTGTGTGTTTTTTTTATTCGTTGTTTTTTAAATTCTAGATAGCTGTGTCGCGCTTCAAAAATGCGCCACCGCTGTCCCTCGCCATCATCCCTCACCGCACCCTCCAACCCTCTCGACTGCTCATTTATACGGTTTTTCCGTCCGCGGGAAAAAAAAACAAGGAGTGTACGGCCGATGGATGAATTATTTCAACAAAAGGTGGAATTAAAATTGAAAAAAAGAGTCGAACGAGCTCGACTGGGCGAAAAGTGCTCCGCTGACGAAAGAAACGTGAGGAAAGGAAAAAAAAGGTATACGAGCTGGGGGATGGTTTGCATCAAACTGTACGCGACATTCGGTTGTATATTAGATTCCCTGTATATTTATATATCATATATTCGAGGATGGAAGGGGATATTGTCGAGGATGCGGCGATTGCCGGAGAAAGAGGAGGGAAAAGGGTTGTTTCCTCTTCCAAAGCGCGGGATAAGGGTTGATGATGAAATAGTAGATTGAATCCGTTCGCGGAAATAAATACGGGAAATCGACGGTCCGGCGTTGTCAATCGGGGTGAAAAATGACTCGACGAATCAATTTGGAAAGCGGAGAATGGACAACTTTTTCCATTCTCCCGGCGAGAAATTTTAAACGCGAACGGAAAGAGGGAAATATCGAGGGATGTGAGAAAATATGGACCGAAAGTGTAAGAAGCAAATTGATAAAAATGATAATAATAATATTGGACAACGTTGGCTGCGGCTGTTCTCGCTTTTCCGCACCTCGTTGAGCGACGCCTCCGACGTTTTTTTCCTTTTGTCAGCGTCAGCGTCGCTTCGCGGCGAAACGACTTTCCATTTCCGCATAAACGGATTTCCGACGATGCATTTCAGAATGAAAAAGTACTGGATTCACGTGCAGAGGACATCCATACCTGTGGCAAATAAGGGAGGGAAGGAGAAGGGTGCAAAATCTGCAAAAAAGGGACAGCACGGACAAGTGCTCTCCCAAATATATATGTATGTTTCTATGGATTTAAATTTCTTGGTGGATCAATTTCTAAAATTTTCAACATCTTTGCACCCCTCGAAGAAAATCTGAGCGGCGCGTTAGGGATGTTTTTCGAGGGTGGTTGTTTTGTCCCGGTCCGTCTTATCATACTTATAATAACATATATTAGACTGATTCAAAAAAAGCGACTATTTTTTGTTTTTTGCAGTAACATATTAAATACTTTCGGGAAGGTGAGAAAAGATGCCTGTTAAAATTAGAGCTCTTAATAAAAATATTTAGCGGTGGCACATCGCATATTTTGATTTCCCATTTAAATAACACAGGAAAAAAAATGTCAAATTTTGAAATTTTATATCTCGGCTTCAAGTTAAGTACCAAAATGAACGACACATATTCTTGTCGAGAATTGAACGCTCTAGAAAAAATATTTCTTGTGATTTTTCGATAAACTCACTCCTTCAAAAGTTATTTACGTTCTAATATATATGTATATTAGACTGTGAATATGGGTGAACTTAGGTTGGTAATTTCTTTAAAAATTAGGTAATTTATGTTAATGCAATCTAAATTTTTGTTTCAGGAAAGTGTTTACAATATTTACTAATAAGTTTCAACATTTTGCCGGAAACTAAAAAAAAAAGTGAAACTTACTCTAAATTTAACTTTAACCTTGAATAACTTTTGAAGGAGTGAGCTTATCGAAAAAATACAAAAGATCTTCTTTGTAGAGCGTTCAATTCTCTACAGTATCGTTCATTTTGGTACATTGACTTGAAGCCGAGCTGTGTTATTTAAATGGGAAATCAAAATATGCGATGTGCCACCGCTAAATATTTTCATTAAGAGCTCTAATTTTAACAGGCATCTTTTTTCACCTTCTCAAAAGTATTTAATATGTTACTGCGAAAAACAAAAAATAGTCGCTTTTTTGAATTAGTCTAATCGATATATATATTTTTTTCTATCCGCCTGCATCTGTCGAAATGGAAAGCATTTTTTAGATTCTCTCCAAGAATGATTTTTACCAAATGAAACTCAACTTGTCGCCATCACAGGGAAAAAAATGTCGTGTTCCTTCCGCTCCATTCATTCGTGCAGATCCTGCCTCGCGTTCGGGGATTCCTTGTTTAATTCTTGTATATTTCAATGGACCGGCGATTCGCGACATTTTTCATGTCCATGACAAGGCCCTTTTTTATAATCAAGGGGTTTTATGGGTTTCGAAAGTTTAAACGAGCTTTTTTTTTTTTTTAATAGTCAATTCATGGTTTTATCAAAAATTTGAAGTATATGAAAGCTTATATAAACATGAAAGAATTCCCCTCCGCGTTTTTAGAAAAAACGCGGAGGGGAATTTTCAAAGTTTTTCTCTTCCAGACTTCAACTCCGATTGACTTGAAACTTTGGGAAAACATTTTAGACATATTCAACTATTGGAAGAAAAAATATTTAAAAAATGAATAATTTGTATCGCTCTCTCCCGATTTAGCTTAATGCGGAGGATTTCCAAAGGCTTTTTCTCCCAGACTTCAACTCCGATTGATTTGAAACTTTCGAAAGAAATTCTAGATATAACACTGCATACCAAAATGAAAAAAAAAAAATTTTGTTGAAATTTTCAAAGCCCTGAAATGCCTCGAGAAGAATCGCGAGGCGAGCGGAACAGGAAAGAAAGGAGAATAAAAATTGTGCCACCAGCGAATAACCGGATGAATGTTTTTTTTCCCCTTTGTCTCTTTCAATCCAAACCCAGGATTCTTTGTCATTGTTGCGTTTACGATTTCACCAATTTCATTGTATTCGCGTGACAACGATAAAAAAAATTTCGTACAGCGTAACACGGCAATTAAGTGGCAGCGCGGAACGAACGATAAAACGTATAGAATTGATTGACTCGGGGAATATACGAAGCACACGCTGGAGCTTCAGTGATTTCGGAGGATTCGCCGATCCATCGTAACCCCGGCACAAAATTTGTTCTATTCCATCTGGCGCGAGGTTTCGGATTTCTGCTTTTCCACAGGGTATTTCTATTTTTGTGTGTGGTCAACCGGTCCAGGTTGCGATTTCATTCGGTCGAGCACGATCGTTTTACAACCGCAGTGATATCTCTAGCGAAGCTGAGGCATGAAATTCGACCTTGTTTCCCCAATCAGGGCGTTTTTTCATGGAGAAAAAATTGTCAAATTTGCGCGATATCAAGTCACAAACCAGGCTTGGACAGGGTTGCAAATAATGCAATACTTTTTTTTAATGCATTTACATTTTCGATAACCATTAACTCTTATCGATCAATTGAAATAATTTCCATTAACAATGAAATGTTAATGGTTAATGGAAATTATTTCCATTAATATATGAGAGTTAATGTTTAATGGAAGTTATCTCCATTAAGCATTTAATGTTAATAGTTAATGAATGTACTTTCGATTAACCATTTAATGTTATTGGTTGATGAAAATTATTAGAATTAACCTTAATGCTAATGGTTAACGGAAATTATTGCCATTAAGCATTGACATTGAATTTAATTAAAATGGTAGTAATCGATTGGTTTTTATTCTGGGTCCACTAACATTAAATGATTAATGGAAATTATTTCCATTAACCATTTACCGTTATTGGTTAGTGGAAATTATTTTCTTTAACCATTGATATTTAATGATTAATGGAAACCGATTCCATTAGCCATTAATTTTTAATGGTTAATGGAAATAAGCATGGAATAAGCATGATGTCTAATGAAAATTATCTCCATTAAATAATTAACCATCAACGCGTAATGGTTAATGGAGATAATTTTCATTCACCATTAACTCTTATTGATAATTGAAAATAACTTTCATTAACCATTAATATTTATTGATTAATGGAAATTATTTCTATTAATCATTTAATGTTATTGGTTAGTGGAAATTATTTTCAATTATCAATAAGAGTTAATGGTTAATGGAAATTATTTACATTAATATATAAGAGTTAATGGATAATGAAAATTATCTCCATTAAACATTTAATTAACCATCAACGCGTAATGGTTAATGGAGATAATTTTCATTATCCATTAACTCTTATTGATAATTGAAAATAACTTTCATTAACCATTAATATTTATTGATTAATGGAAATTATTTTCAATTATCAATAAGAGTTAACGGTTAATGGAAATAGTTTCCATTAGCCATTAAATTTTAATGGTTAATGGAAATATTAGCCATTAAAAACGTAATGATTAATGCATTACTTTTTCATCAAAACTTTCGCAATTCTGTGCTTGGATCATGGACTTAAGTTCCAGAAAGAATTGCACCTCTGGAGGTTAAATGCTTCGGCTTGATTCAGCGAAAAGAAAGATCGGTTCGCATGAAGATTCAAGTCCAAAAAGCCAATCCGAGTCAAAGTACGAAGGGAAAATTGTGACTTTTTCCATCGCATTCCCCGATGCCAGATACAGTCGAGGTATGACTGGAGGGCCTTTTGCCGTTGGTATCGAGGAATTTTCCCGGGGAAGAGGTCGATTTTTCGCGAAAGTAGCGAAGATCGTACGTCACAAAGAGACGTATGAAACAAGAGGGTAAACACGATAGCTACTGCAAGGCTTTGTATGGAAAAGTTTTAAGGTTCTGCCGGGCGATGTGTTCGGTGGAGAAGATGCGGAGAAATGGGCAAGGCGGAAGGACACGGGAGGAAGATATGTGCGAGAGGGAATGATGGAAAGCTCGAGGAATATGGGAACGATGGGGTAGAAAGTCGCGATGGGCTATATATTACCGACATATGTACTGGTTTAGAGGGAGGGAATACTTTCAAGTTTCTCTTCTGCGCTTTTCTTTCCCGAATGTCCTCTTTCTTCCTCCTTTACTCTTCGGATATATATAGACAGAAGGAAAGAGAAGTCCCCGAAGGCGTTACAGACGTCTGACAACTTTTTCCACACGCTGGAGGCAAAACTGGAGGATATTTGCCACAGTCTCTCTCTCTCTCTCTCTCTCTCTCTCTCTCTCTCTCTCTCTCTCTCCCTCTCTCTCTCTCTGACTATCGCGAGTCGCTGTTTCTCCCTCGGTAAGCACACCTTCGGCATTATGGATCAAGTCAAGCTCTTCTGACTCGACGTTCGACGATGGAAAAGATTTTCCCTAGATTTGCTCGCGAAGAAAAGGCCCTCAGTGACAAAGAAATTACCATCCGCTCTCTGAGTCTGGAGAAATTTGACCAACTTCTTCGATGATCATTTCGCTCGATTGTGTGGTTTTATAAACTACATGGAAAAGAATCCAGTAGTACGGAATTTACTGCTGGAAAAATCCAGTGATTCATTTGAAAAGACTCGCCTCGATTCCGCGCCGCACGAAAAGTTTCACTGCTCTTTTAAAAATTGACATATTTCCATTCAACTAGTGGCGTTTCCAAGGAGACATATTCAGCTTCATTATGCTTTTTCCAAAAAATTTTTGCGATTTTTTTCAAACCCGGTACGCCCTTTGAAACGTGGTCGTTTTTTTGGCTTTTTTTTGGCGTTGAAATTTTGGCGCACAATTCATGAAATTTGTTTTTTTTTTTACTATTTTTCATGTGAAAAACTCGTGGGGGGAGTATAAGCTTTAATTTCGTTTTTTAAAAAGGTTCGTACGATTTTTTTTCGCAAAAATATTTAATTTTTTGTAAAAAACGACTATATTTATAAAATGTAGCGTATCTTCAAAACTATTGGGTTTTCGTGAAATCACTAAGATGGTAAACAGTTGCATACAATTATTTTGTATTCAATGAAATTTTTTCAGAATAAAAAAAAAAAAAAAATTCAAAAAATTTCCCTGCCAACGATATTTTTTTAAATCTTAAGAATCGGGTATCTCTCCTCATCTACACGGCTTTTTCATCGAAAAACCTCATCTACATGGCTTTTTCATCGAAAAACCCGTGTAGATGAGGTAAGAGACACGCGATTGCTTAAGGTAAAAAAAAATGTTGACAGGAAAAATTAAAAAAAAATTTCGACAAAAAATTCTGAAAAAATTTAATTGAATCCAGAATAATTATATGCAACTTTTTACCCCCTTAGTAATTTTACGGAAATCTAGTACATTTCTACTTACGATACGATTTTGTAAATATGGTCGTGTATTGCGAAAAATTAAATATTTTTGCGAAAAAAAAAATCGTACAAAACTTTTTAAAAAACGAAATTGAAGCTTATACTCCCCTCTATAAGTTTTTCATGCACAAAACAGTTGAAAAAAAAATTCATGGCTCGTGCGCCAAAATTTCAACGCCAAATAAAAAGCCGAAAAAAGACCATGTTTCAATGGGCGTGTCGGATTTTAAAAAAATAAAAAAAATTTTTTGGGAAAAGCAAAATGAAGCTGAATATGTCCCCTTTGGAACGCCGCTTGTTGAACTGAAATATCTTCATTTTTAAAGAGCAGTGAAACTTTTTGTGCGAAGCGGAATCAGGCCATAATTTGGCCATATTTATATTTAATGAAATTTCATTCAAATTGACTAGATTGAAATATGTCTAAAATTATAGTTTCGTCTAACATGAAATCCGCTCCCGAAAATTGCTAAAACTGTTTTTCTATAAAAAATTTCGGCTCTATATGCTCATTCCCTTCTTGATCGTCGAATCTACAAAATCCCACTGATTGATTCGATTCCAATCATTTTTCAAGATTCCGTATATTTTTTAGACGCTCTATCGATTTCTGAACCCCTACAATAATTGTCTGGCATGGCACACACAAATACCACAAAAATATACGACGTATATGAAGCATTCCACACCAAGTGGGTCCCTAAACAATCGTGTGACCTCGAAATATTATGAAACATTTTTTTAAAGGTCATTCGAGTGTCAGAGGCAAGCAGGATTTTTTCAGATTTTTGAATCTGATTTTACACCCCCAATTTGGATGCGAATGTTGTTATTTGTTTTTTTTTTCGATTCATTTTACATGCGAAACGATCCATTGCACCAAAAAACACTCCTACATAAAATTTAGGTTTTCGAATATACTTTATAATCTCATCTATTTTGAAGCTGTCCAGAATCCTTTTCGTGTATTTTTCAGTGAAACAAGGCAATAATATTTTTTATCGCCGAGTTCGCCGTTTTCACTTTTCCTACAACTTCGAGAGAACTTTCGTTGATTTCACAACAAACCACCAAAAAATTGGCATGATGGAGAATTCATATCTTCCAAGTGTTTTTTGAAGTTAACTGATGAAAACTCTTGCGACTTACGACAAATATTCGATGTTATACAACGCCCCCATTAAATTTATTTAAAAAAGGGGTTAAAGTCAAAAGTTGGGACCTCACAAAATACTTTGGTATTTCCGAACAAAAAACGAATGAATCATACATTGACCCCACGCTGATACACGGTAAATAATATATGTTCAATGTTTTTTCAATAAATTTAATGGGGGCGTTGAGCATCGAATATTTGTCGTAAGGCGCAAGTGTTTTCATCAGTTAACCTCAGAAAACACTTGGAAGATATGAATTCTCCATCGTGCCAATTTTTCTGTGGTTTGTTGTGAAATCAACGAAAGTTCTCTCGAAGTTGTAGGAAAATTGGAAACGGCGAACTGGACACAAAAAAAAATTATTGCCTTGTTTCGCTGATAAATACACGAGGATTCTGGACAGCTTAAAAAAAGATGAGATTATAAAGTACATTGGAAAACCTACATTTTATGTAGAGGTGTTTTTTTGTGCAATGGATCGTTTCGCGTGTAAATTGAATCGAAAAAAAAACAACATTCGTATCCAAATTGGGGTTGTAAAATCAGATTCAAAAATCTGAAAAAAATCCTGCTTGCTTTTGACACTCGAATAACCTTTAAAAAAAATGTTTCATAATATTTCGAGATCACACGATTTTTTAGCGGCCCACTTGGTGTGGAATGCTTCATACATGGGTTTTCTTCCGCTTGGCGGCAGAGGCATTATAAGATCGTTCGCGATTTTCCAGATTCGCGATGCGGAGAAAAGGTGGAGGCAAGGAAGAGAGCTTGGAAACGAAGCTTCCAGCTTCATCCCCTCGGCGGCGGGAACAATTTAAAAACTCGCGAGTAGCCGGGTCTTGCAGTTGATAGGCTCGTTAGCGCCAGAGAGAACGAAACGTCGCGGCACGGCGATTATATATATTTCGCGCGCCGACCTTTTGCTCTCTCCGCCTCATCCAAGAGCAGTTTCCGCGAGCGGATAACCACGTAGCCCGGAAAATCTCTTCGTGCTCGTGGTGTGGTTTTTCATTCCCGTGTATGAGTGCGCACATCGCATCTGTCGGGATGGAAAAAAGGGAACGAGAGAAAGAATAAAATAAAAAAACAAAAAAAAAGGGTGCGCAAAGGGAGAAGGAAAAAGCCAGAAGCGAGAAGTGAACGGTTTCCTCACTTTTCTCTTTGTCTTTCGGGGGAGGAAACCTCCAGCAACGACAGAAAGAGAGGGATAAAACCTGGACGATATAATTCGGCGGTGATTTACCACAAATCTTTATGTAAACGACGTTTTCCCCTCGCTCATTTCCGGCTCTTTTTCCTCGCTCCAACGCCTCCCACGCTGTAAAAAATTGTTGTATTAAATTTAATAAAAAAATATGAAGCTTTTATGCATATACAATTAATTTTCATATACGAGCAGTTCTTTTTCAACCGGGCCACTTTTTTTTCACCCTCTCCAATTTTTATCAAAATTTGCCAGTTTGAAATATCAGTCAAAAGAAACGTCTGTGATTTTTTTTAGATTTTTTTTAGGCGTTCGTTCAAGATTTTCAATTTTTCATTACGAACACTGTATCTCAAAAAATATTCATCAAACAAAAAAAAAACGTAGGAATAAAAACTTATTTATTTTTTCACTGTATCGAAAAAAATTAAAATCATAATTTTTCTGCATTGAGAAAATTGAAATTTGGCAAAAAAATGAGAACAAAATTTTTCTAAAACTTATAACACACTTTCGATTTTGGTACAAATTTTACATCATGTCTGTCATTGGGTAAAGAGTCTGCCAAAAAATTTTCAGAATGGCACCTGCAATGGTTACGATGAAAAAAAATAAAAACCCAGCGAAATCTCATAACCGCATATAGATTTCGCAGGGTTTTAATTTTTTTTCATCGTAACCATTGCAGGTGCCATTCTGAAATTTTTTTCGCAGACTCTTTACCCAATGACAGACATCCTGTAAAATTTGTACCGAAATCGAAAGTGTGTTATTAGGTTGAAAAAAAATGTATTCTTATTTTTTTGCCAAATTTCCATTTTCTCAATGCAGAAAAATTATGATTTTAATTTTTTTCGATAAAGTGAAAAAAATAAAAAAGTTTTTATTCTTATGTTTGTTTTTGGTTTGATGAATATTTTTTAAGATACAATGTTCGTAATGAAAAATTGAAAATCCTGAACGGACGCCTAAAAAAATCTAAATACATCACAGACGTTCCTTTTGACTAATATTTCAAACTGGCAGATTTAGAAAAAAATTGGAGAGGATGAAAAAAAAAAGTGGCTCGGTTGAAAAAGAACTCCTCATACATGTGTACAGTATTTCGCATATTTCGCATACTTGTTATTGACATTTCATAGACTTTTGAATATCAAATTTAATAACATTTTTTACAGTGCAGCGTTAAATCCTTCCTTGCCTTTTTTCCCCTCCCACATCTCGCACCGGAAGCCTCAAGGATTCCCAAAGAGTAGAGTAAAAACGATAATCAATAACGTTTTGGCGGAAAGGAGCTTCAATAATTACTTAAGCTTTATTTCAATAATTATTATTAATCATTTTTCATCAATAATAATATTGCCCAAAAGTCATTGACAAATTGGAATTAACAATTGTTTAAACTTATTAATAACGTTTGGACGATATTATTATTAATAATTGTTGTTTATAGCATGCAAAATGTTGCTGAACTTTTTGAGATTTTTATTGTATCACGAAGTACGGAAATTTCAATCAGATATAATTTTTTGTTGAGACGTCATCAAAGTTTCGAGCGAAAATAGTTAAAAAAAATTCATAGCAAAATTCTGAAATAATTCCAGGCGATTCCATGTATATGTACGCTACTTTTTTCATACTTCACATTTTCTCTTAAACTCTATAGTTTTTGAGTTACGTTGCATCTTTCAAAATTTAATTCACTCTCGTGAAAACGCTCGATTTTTTCGCTCTTCCCTATAATGCACCTTCATCGATGGATTTAAAATGCAAACGCCTATGAAGGCGACCGAGAAACCGCTTCGATTGAATTATTTATATTGCTCTCGGTATTTGCCCGATTGGATGCAATATTAATGCGATTGAGAGTTTCTGGTTTTGGGCAAAGTCCAATTTCTCCGGGTCCACTGATTTACGAAAGCTTTTACATGTATATATACATGTACATTATAATGCATATTATGTATATATATATTTGCACTTGTATATAACACACCTTACCGTGGCCCACAAGAAATTGGATGTATACATACGTCTATAGCGCAGAAAGGGGCGAGAGAGAGGAGCTCTCTCTCTCTCTCTCTCTCTCTCTCTCTCTCTCCTGAGAGAGGGGTAGCACTTTCCGTTCCGTGGGATGAATAACGAAATTGAATCTAATATACGCGGTACGTAATTTCGAGATAAGGTTGCCCCTTGTCGAGGTCCTTCTAGCCTTCTACCTCACTCACCCCTCTCTCTCTCTCTCTCTCTTCTCTCTCTCTCTCTCACACACACATTATACTCCAACTTCCTCTCAGAGACTCCTATCGCAATGGTTCTCTCAGCATGCGAGACACTCTCTCTCTCTCTCTCTCTCTCTCTCTCTCTCTCTCTCTCTCTCTCTCTCTCTCTCTCTCTCTCTCTCTCTCTCTCTCTCTCTCTCTCTCTCTCTCTCTCTCTCTCTCTCTCTCTCTTTGCTTCGCTCTCTCGATTTCGCCGACCCACCTCTCGCGCATTAATAGGAAATTGAACCGATAAATCAGCCACTGGCCCCGCCGCAGCGCCACCAGGGCTAAATTACGCTTAACACACACGTTGCGGTTTGAATTAATATCAACCGGAGCTGTTAAGGAGCCACACTGCATCTAATCCCATGCTTCGTTACTCCTTGCGACCATTTCCCCTTTTCCACCCCCTATTGCAACCCTTGGCGTTTTCCTGCCCCAATGTTTATACACACATGTATATGTGTGTGTGCGTGTGTGTGCGCGTGTGTGTGTGTGTGTATTGTTCTGTGTGCTCGTTATATAAAGTGGAGTCAGTTACAGGCATTCATTGTTGCGAATGAGAATGGGGAAAATGAATTGTAATTAAAAGTCACGCTGTCGTTTTTCGTTGAATATTTTTGTTGCCCAAATTCGTTTGATTTGGAAGAATATTGAATTGTTTCATGAAACAAAATATAAGTGTTCAATCATTTACTTCATGAAATGACAATAGGTAATGTGTAATTGCGAGGGAATTATTTGCATTAGAAGTTGCATAACTCCTTAAAAAAAACGATAATTAATAACGTTTTGCCGGAAAGGAGCTTCAATAATTACTTAAGCTTTGTTTCAATAATTATTATTAATCATTTTTCATCAATAATAATATTGCCCAAAAGTCATTGACAAATTGGAATTAACAATTGTTTAAGCTTATTAATAACTTTTGGACAATATTATTATTAATAATTGTTGTTTATAGCATGCCAAATGTTGCTGAACTTTTTGAGATTTTTATTGTATCACGAAGTACGGAAATTTCAATCAGATATAATTTTTTGTTGAGACGTCATCAAAGTTTCGAGCGAAAATAGTTAAAAAAAAATTCATAGCAAAATTCTGAAATAATTCCAGGCGATTCCATGTATTTGTACACTACTTTTTTCATACTTCACATTTTATTTTAAACTCTATAGTTTTTGAGTTACGTTGCATCTTTCAAAATTTGTCTTTTTTAGCCAAAAGTAAAATAACTTTGCGAGAAAAAACCGTACGAAAATTTAAAAAAAAACTAAAATGCATTGCGCCCAATTCGCGATGGTCGAAAAAAGGCCAAAAAACGGTCACGTACAAAAATGCGTGCCGGATCGAAAAAAAATCATAAAAAATATTTTAAAAAAGCAAAACAAAGCTGAATTCTTTCCTGTCAAAACGCTTTTTTCGAAATTTAAATATCTCTTTTTTTTTTGACGGAGTTACGCCACTTCTAGTGCGGCAAGAAATGTTGCCTGGTGTTTCCAAACTTTTGAGTGGGAGTGTATTCAAAGGTCTAAATTTTAAAAATATGCATTGAAAATTGATTTTTTCCTTCCAAATCATAACCTATTTGAACTAAAAATAAGGCCTAAACATCATTTCCCAATTGAGCTTATTGTTGCATGAGATAAATCAATTAATCGTGAGAAACTTTTTTGCAGTATTATCTTAGAATTTCTACATATTTGTTTTTTCTGGGTTTAAGGATGTTGAGTCCCAAATCGCAAATGATGAGAAAATTCTGAAAATTCCGTATGTTTTTGGATGAATTATTTAAGAGGTCGTGTAAAAATTTCACGACGATTAGGAAGCTCGTTATCGAACAATTAAAATTAACAAATTAAATTAAATCAATTAAATTAAATTAATTAAATTAAATTAAAATAATTAATGTAGTCTTATGGAAACTGATATAACTTTGTGATAAGTTTTTTTGTGACCTCTCAATTTTTTAATATCTACACTATATTGAAAGCAACGGAAACAAAACGAAGTTTATTAATAAATATTTTTTTTATTTGTTTAAAAAATTGTTTTTAACAAAATGTTAATATTTTAATAACGAGCTTCCTAATCGTCGTGAAATTTTTACACGACCTCTTAAGTACTCCATACAAAAACATACCAAATTTTCAGAATTTTCTCATCATTTTTCATTTTAACCCTTAAGGTGGTTGAAGTAATGATGATAGAATTCTGAAAATTTAATATGTTTTTACATGAAGTATTCAGGAGGTCGCGTAAGAATTTCACGACGATTAAGAAGCTATTTATTGAACAATTAACATTAAAAGATTTCATAGGGACTCAACATCCTTAAGGGGGGAAACCCATATAAATGGTCGAAGATGACGAGGAATTTCGGGATTTTTTTCCAACGCAACTGCCGGACCAACCGTTTTCAACTTTGGAGGATATTTTATTGTACATTCGAAGACTTAAAAAACATTTTTTTAAATCGAAAATAAGTATTCATCAGCAGCCTGCAACCAATCGTTGCTGAACGAATTTTTTCCGCGATGTCGAATTGCGGCAGCTGTAGTTTTTTTGTTTTTCATCCGAAACAAAAAAATCAGAAACCTTTATATTCTATAAGAAAGTACGCTGTCGATGAACCAAGAAAAAGTATCAAAAGTTGAATATTGTAATAATGGCGGCACTCAGAGACAAAAGATCGAATTTTCACCGATCATGTATATTCAAAAAATGATTGTTGAATTTTTTTTTTTTTGAAAATGGAGCTTTATCGACGAGGGTTCGCAATTTTGTGTCTAAAAATATTTAGTCGAAATGAATCGGATGAATAGTTTTTTTTTATCGCTGCCGCAAATTGCGAAAATGTAGTTTCGAGTAAATCGCGTTAAAAAGTTAATCAAAAACTCTGGTACCTTAAAAAAATGTTTTTCAAGTCTTCGAATGTACAATAAAATAGCCTCCAAAGTTGGAAACGATTGGTCCAGTAGTTGCGTTGGAAAAAAATCCCGAAATTCCTCTTCATCTTCGACCACTCACATGGGTTTCCCCCCTTAACATCAAAAAAACAATTAATTTCAACTCAATTCTAATATACGGAAAAAGTCGGATGACGTTGTATAATTGCCCTTTCAAATAAATAGTGCCACTGATATTTATTCTATGAGGCTGTGTGCTTCCCCTATTCCAATCTTCATTGCGCTTTTTTTCTCTCTCTGCGTTTTTCTTCTCAGTCTATCTGTATGCGCACAGTCTCATCGGGCTCAAAACATTCGTGACAGTCAAGTTGACAGTCCGAGGGTCGTCCTCTACCGGAAGTATGTATTACTGTGCTCCTGCATTTCCTCCTATATCCTGTTTGCCGGACGTTCGATCATCTTCCGGATAATGATTTATATGTGTGTATATATATATATATCTATACGCTTATCTCTAGGAGAGAGCACTAAGCTTAACTTGGCAAACATCGGCTTTGGCTAATACGTCATCGTCCCTCGTTCCACTCGTAAGTAAGAGGGGGGGAGTATGAGGTTTGCCTTGCGATGTTATCCACGCTTAAACTTGCCAATCCCACGAACCGAACGACGGGAGATCAATTTAACGGATATCTCTATCTCCTTATCGTATATACACGCGGATTCTCCAATGATAGGGTGTCTATCGGTGCTCGAGCCAAATACGTTAAAAGCTCATGTACTCGAAGCTTTCGACATTCGCTCGAACGAACATTGAGAAAAAATTTTTGTTGAAAATACAAAAATTTGTTTGACTCACCCAAATATTTGTTTCCGGACGTTCAACGAGATCATTTTGGTAATTCAACAAAGATACAGTGGAAGTTTTAGTTAAATCGGTTAAATCGTTGCTTGAATGGGCAAAGTTTCAGTTCAAACAAATAAATATCTTTGTACCAAATAAATTGTGTGATTGAAAATACGAATTGTTTTTTTGTTACAGCCAAATTTATCAAGTTAAAATATACTAGAAATCAACGAAATATTTCTGTACAGCAAATCAGTAACGTGTAAATTGGACTAAACTGTATCTGGAAATTGACCAAATAATTTCCTTCACCTCATATTTTATGGTTAACCAAATCCATTTGTTGAATTAATTATAGTTTCATTATTTCAAACAAATTAATATTGAATCAACTGAATTTTTTTCAACTAAATGGATTTAGTTGTTTTAACTGAACTTTTTTCTCAGTTAAGAAACGAAGAACGTACTACGTCAATGAACAATTCAAAATCCTCGAGAACAGTCGATAAATTATTCTCGAAGCTTCATGCATAATTTAAAAGAATTCATCAAGTATTGACAAAGTTTATTGATTATTGGTAAAAGGAATAAATTTGAAAGGCATAGTTGCAATAAT
Source organism: Alloplasta piceator (assembly GCA_946863875.1). NCBI lineage: Eukaryota > Metazoa > Arthropoda > Insecta > Hymenoptera > Ichneumonidae > Alloplasta > Alloplasta piceator. The sequence goes on along the minus strand of OX333076.1, from coordinate 42,174,451 downwards.
TAAAATTTACTGGAAAAAATTTGAAAAAATAGGAATTTCCAAAAAACTGGAAAACAATCCGCCAAAATTCGAGTAAAATCTAAACAGGCAGATTTTTTTTTTTTTAATCTCAAGTTGCAAAGAATCCAAAGGAAGTAAAAATGATTTGACTTGACAGATTATTCTCAAACCTTCGCAAATAATTTGAAAAAACTTATCGAGAATTGGCAAAGTTTATCGATTATTAGTAAAAGGAATAAATTTGAGAGGAATAGTTAGAATGCTTAAAATTTAACTGGAATAAATTTGAAAAAACAAGAATTTCGAAAAAACTGGAAAATATTAATCCTCCAAAACTCGAGAAACATCTAAACGGGCAGATTTTTTTTTTCATTAATCCCAAGTTATAAAGAATGCAAAGGAAGTAAAAAAGACTTGACTTGTAACATTATTCTCAAACCTTCGGCAATAATTTGAAAAATTGTATCGAGAATTGGCAAAATTAATCAATTAATCAATTAATCAATTAATCAATCAATAATCAAAATTTAGATGGAATACATTTTAAAAAATTATGAATTTCCCAAAAACTGGAAGATAATTCTCTAAAAATCGCGAAACATTCAATCACGGAGATTATTTTCTATTTTTCATTAATCAGGTCGATGCAAGCGTTTACATGGAGGTTTCCCGACTCAAGAATCTAATAGGATCGAAAATTTAATTTGTTGGATAAAGAAACGACACAAATGACCTTGAGAAAAATTCCAAAGCCCTCGAGGACACACATAAAAAAAATTATTCTCAAATCTTCTTGCATAATTTACCAGAATTCATCAAGCATTCCTAAAATTAATCGATAATTCGTAAAAAGAATAGATTTGAAAAAATATGAATTCTCAACTGAAAAATAATGCTGCAAAAGTCGAGAAACATTTAATCAGGCAGATATTTCCTATTTTTCTTCAAACAGACGGATGTAACAGCGTTTACATCAAGCTTTTAGTACTCAAGAATCCAAAGGGAGGAGTGCAAATTTAATTTGCCGGGGAAAAAAAACCTCTGGGAACATCTTTGTTCTGCATATCCGGACAAAGCTGCAATTTCGATGAATCTTCCCGGGAATTCTTGAATCTATTTCTCTCAGAGGACACATTGGTCAGATATATGTCCATAATATATAGGAAAGAGCCGAAGGCGTTGAGGGATCACAGAAAGAGAGAGAGAGAGGGAGAGAGGGGGGGAGGAGAGAGAGAGAGAGAGAGAGAGAGAGAGAGAGAGCGCGAGAGAGAGAGAGAGAGAAGGCGAGGGCAAACAGTGCGGAGGCTGTGATAGAAGATCGGCAACGTTCCGGAATATTGAGTGAAATGGGAGCCAGAGCGAGAGGTATATTCGAGAATCGCGCGCTTTCGCTCTTTCTCCGCGTTCACTTCCGAAATACGACGACTTTGATAGTACGTGATATGTGTGCCCTGCGCTTATTTTCCTTTCCCGCGCATCGTGCACAAGTGCGGTACGTGCGATCTCCATATACAGATATATACAATTTCTCCATATACAGATATATACACATAGAAATATATCCAATTTTTCACTCATCGCCGCGTGAAAAGCCATCCGCAAACTTTGCACGCGTGGCATTCTCATCCGCGCCTTTTCTTGATCGACGAAAGCCGTGATATCCTTCATTCAGGTGCATCCCTCTCGCCCCATTTGTAAGTCGTACACGACGTTTGTGGGCGGAAAAAAAATTCACTCAAGCTAGTTTCATATGTTGCCGAAAGTTTTGCGGTTCGGTCTTTTGACCAGAGAGATGAATATTATTTGAGCGAGAGCGTGCGTTTGATATAACGCAAAAGCTCGGAGGGAGATAAATAAGCTCGAGCCACGCATCTGTGGCTCCGCTCTTCATTTTCTCGTTCGCACTTTCGTCTCAAAAGACTTTTGTGCCTGCGGCACTCGCATCGTTAAGAACAAACCCAAAAGAGAGAGAGAGAAGGAGAGAGAGAGGAGAGAGAGAGAGAGAGAGAGAGAGAGAGAGAGAGAGAGAGAGAGAGAGAGAGAGAGAGAGCGGCAGCAGCTATGAACTCAAATTCAAATAGGCCAACTGTAAATTTGCAAACTTTCGGCTACAAAATGTGTTTCTGATGAGTGTCCAATGATCAGCGGCGCGAAAAGTTTGATAAATCGGCACAAAGTTGCCGCAACAACGTTCCAAACTTTGAGAATAATTATACGTGCGTCGGCGTGTCGTTTTGAAATGCGTTTGATGCATTTTCCATCGTCGAGAATATACGAAAATAATGGAATATTAAAATGATATTATTAATTTTATTATTGAAATGATAAATACCGAACCAAGGTATTCTAGAGACATACATTTTGAGCGTTTTGTCGAGCTCGATAAAAGAAAGCAAAAAATATTTTTACCATTCTTTTTTTTAACAACATATTTATCAATATTTTGACAAGAAACAAAAAAAAAATCGAGAAAAAAAAGAAAATTAAATAAGTTATTAGTTAAGTTAATTAGTTAAGTTAAATAAGTAGCTATAAATCCGTAAATTATTGGAATTTAAAATTTCCTTTTGAAGATTTATTTTTAAAGGTCCAAACTTTAAGAATTTGCAAAAAAAAATGATTTTCTCAAAATTTCAAACCAAAATGCACGCTCAAAGTTATGCTCCGACGTAACGAGCGTAGTTGCTGCGTCACTAAAATAGCTCTAACTCCATAAATTATTGGAATTTGAAATATTCTTACCATTCTTTTTTTTTTACAACATATTTATCAATATTTTGACAAGAAATAAAAAAAATTTCGAGAAAAAAAGAAAATTAAATAAGTTATCAGTCAAGTTAATTAGTCAAGTTAAATAAGTAGCTATAAATCCGTAAATTATTGGAATTTAAAATTTCCTTTTGAAGATTTATTTTTAAAGGTCCAAACTTTAAGAATATGCAAAAAAAAATGATTTTCTCAAAATTTCAAACCAAAATGCACGCTCAAAGTTATGCTCCGACGTAACGAGCGTAGTTGCTGCGTCACTAAAATAGCTCGAACTCCATAAATTATTGGAATTTGAAATATTCTTACCATTCTTTTTTTTTGCAACATATTTATCAATATTTTCACAAGAAACAAAAAACATTTCGAGGAAAAAAAATGAAAATTAAATAAGTTATTAGTCAAGTTAATTAGTTAAGTTAAATAAGTAGCTATTACTCGGTAAATTATTGGAATTTAAAATTTCCTTTTGAAGATTCATTTTTAAAGAGCCGAACTTTAAGAATATGCAAAAAAAATTGATTTTCTCAAAACTCTAAACCAAAATACACGCTCAAAGTTATGCTCCGACGTAACGAGCGTAGTTGCTGCGTCACTAAAATAGCTCTAACTCCATAAATTATTGGAATTTGAAATTTTCCTTTTCTCTAAGGTCCACGCTTTGAGTATATGAAAAAAAAGTTGATTTTTTCAAAATTCTAGACCAGAATACCGTCTCAATATTTGTTTATCAGATGAAAAATTATCTTTTGTGATCGCTAGTCCCTTGAAATTATGTTTCGAATCATATAAACCCAACGGAATCACAAAAAACTACAGAACTTTGAAACTGCAATCATTGAAGTTTTCCAGAAAATCAATTCGGAAACTCTCTGAAATCATTTATACATAGGACTGTAAATGGCCCCCCTTAAAGGCCTCAAGGCCCCAGATCGTCCCTCTGCAATCCACACATTGTCCCATCGATATAGTTGATAAATACAACGGCCATTGCGGTAAATATTGTTTATACTGGTATAAACAAACATTTATAGTAAAGAATTAAATGGAAATGGGGTTTTTTATCACACGAGACAGGAGTCTCGGGTGGATGTGTAATATGAATGAGGTGAGCATGATCGCTGGTTGCAGTCACGAGGGAGGTGTGTATCTCATAACAGATGCGAAATTTATGTTGCTCTATATTGCCGTCCAGGAGGCTTCTCTGCGAGAGACGTCACATGAGCTAAGGCCGTATATGGCTCAATATATACATATATACATATATATAGCTACATGTTAAGGTATCAAGGAGAATGAGTAAATGCGCGCTGCAGCGAGGGTAGGAATGGCGCGTACACGTCACACATCCCAGGGAACTCGACGGGAAAATTGTGCGAGAACGTGCATAGCGTTTTCGTCCGACGTGCAATTTCACGAGTGGACCCCCTACTCACACTTTTTCCCTCTAAGAACGCGGAGGTTCGTACCTCGCGACTGTCTGATGCGTTATATATATATATGGAGCATTCCACGCCAAATCGACCACTTTTGAACCCAGCCCCCTTCGATTAGGCTGAAAGTTTTTTTTTAAATCTTTTTCTACCCTATGAAAAACGTTTCTCAGAATTTTTTCAAATTTTTTTACCCGACCAACAAAATTTATGATTTGAAAAAAAAATTGCTCTTCTTTTTAAATAACTATAACTCTTTCAAAATTTGACTTATCGAAACGTTTTTTTTCAAAATTTTCGTTTTTTACTGTACTTTTTGAAAAAAAATACAAAAAAATTATTGTAACCCATATTCATCGTTTTTTTTTAGATTTTTGGAATAAATCGAAACTTTCTCGAGGATTACTATTTTTTTTCTTTTTATTATATCAAACGTTGATGTTTTCTGCAAATCCTTAAATTTTTGGTGGTTTTTTTTATTTCTATTTTTTTTTCCAATTAAAAAAAAAATAACTTCAACTAGCCTTATTTTCTCATAACACCATTCTGAAATTTGTTAAGAGTGTTCAGAGAACTTCCAAATTTGAAAAGAAAATAAAAACAAAAATTGAAAGTGGTAATTATGCAAAAACTTTGATTCTTTTCGAAAAAAGTTAAGATAAAAAATAGAAGGAAACTGATTAATTTTTTTGTATTTTTTTCGAAAAGTACATTCAAAAACAAAAATTTTGAAAAAAAAACCGTTCCGATAAGTCAAATTTTGAAAAAGTTACAGCTATTTTGAAAAAAGCAATTTTTTCCAAAAATACCATAACTTTTTGATGGTTGGGTGAAAAAACTTGAAAAAATTCTCAGAAACGTTTTTCATAAGGTAGAAAAGGATAACAAAATTTCAGCCAAATCGAAAGGGGTCGATTTGGCGTGGAATGCCCCATATATATTATATATTTTGTATATACTCGACCGTTGGTTCTATCGCGCGTAACGTATAAAACGTCGATACTTTATTACGTGTTTGCAACGTCGAGAATCTTATCCCATCACAGTCTGTTCACGCTTCCCCCACGTTTTCCCTCCTCGAGCCCTTCGATAATACGTCGGGGATGACGTTTATCCGCATGACGATGATCGAAACAGTGATGGACGGGTGAAACGAGTCCGGGAGGCGTTTTATTCGCCAAACAAGCTTATATCATGGGTGGAAATCGATGTGGTATAAACGATGGGAAAGGCACGTTGTAATGGCAGAAATAACTGTAACTCTGTTGATGGGAATTGTAAGAATAAATAAGAAGGTCATATTTCATTGCCTAAATGAATCAATAAGTAGGTTTCCACTGTGGTAATAATTTTTAATCAACTAAATTCTATTAGATTTCATGGAATCATTTTTAGTGGATTGAAGTCAGCTGATGGAAATGGATTATCAATGATGGGTTTAATTTTTAATTGCATGACAAAAGTAATTAATAACGAGGAGGGGTCTATTATTGATTGGCAGAATAATGGGTTATCGATTCTCATAATTCATTATTTTGAATATTGTTTTATATGCAACTATAACGCTATATTAATATTATAAAGGCGATAATGTTAAAATACTTCAATCTTGAAATAAACATATAAATTGGCTTCTTATGGAAATAATTGTTATTGAACTAAATTAAATTATCCATTCAATATTATAAAATAATATCTTTATAAAATACTCTTTGTAAAATAATTTTTAAAGGATTTTTTTTAACCTCTATTAAATAAATAATTAATAATGGATTCGACTGCATTACAAAAAATAATTAATAAGGAAACGAGTTCTATCATCATTACCACCATTGTTTAAAATTCATTTTTTAATTTGATCGATTAATTGTTAATGAGATAAATTCACTCGCCCATTGCACAATAGATTTTGATGAATTAAATGAATGTTCGTTCATCCATTAAAAATCAATAATCTATCATAAATTTAATCGCATTACGAAAAGTAATTAATAACGAATCGAGTTCTATTATTGGTTGCCAAAATAATGAGGTATCGAATCCCATAATGCAGTTAAAAAAATAGTAATGGAAGAATATTTCAGTATTGAAATAAATAAATAAATAAGCTCCATCAACCATTATCGAAAAATAATATTACCTTTCACGAAATAATTTTTAATGGATTGATTTCTTTCAACCATAAAAATAAATAATAATAATATCAAATGGATTCAATTGCATTAAGAACAATAATTAATAACGAATCATACTTTATTATTATTATAGTTGCCAAAATAAGGAGGCATCGAATAGCACAATGCGATATAGTAATAATAATGTAAGAATATTTTATTCTTCAAATAAATATATAAATAAATAAACACTCTGCATCGTCCATTATCAAAACAATTGTTAACAATCTAAATTCAACCCCCCATCAAAAAGAAAAATATTAATCATCACAAAATAATGTTTAACGTATTGATTTCTTTCATCCATAAAAATAACAATGAATAATGGAACACTGAGAGAAAAAATTACTAGAACCATTGAAATAAAGTTTTGAAGGCAAAGAATCATTTTTTTCATTAGTTGCCAAAACATATTAGATTGGTTCCCTTATATATTTACTTGGTTCGTTTTTTTCAGTCAATTCCATAAATTTCTGTTTCAATAAACGAATTTACTTGAATCTAACAATATGTTATCAATTATATGTAATATGTTGTTTGAATCAAGAACACATTTTATCATTCAAAACATGCATGTCTTTTAACACAGGAAGTACTGAGAAAAAAAATGTGTTGAATCAACAAATTAATTAGTCCAATCAACAGGAAAAATGATTGATTCAATCAAATGCGTATTTATTAATTGTTGCAAAACATTTTATAGAAAATATATAGCCCTTGCCAAATAATTTAATATGAATAGTTTAGTGACCCCAAAACGAGATAAATAGAAAAAAAGGCAAATCTGCGCCAGTTCTCTGGTCTAATTTCTCTGTCCGACCGAGATTCGAACCCTCGACTCTACCTACCATCATACCTATCCTACCTAACTACCTAACACGTTACCTATTACGCTATCGACTACTACTATGCACTCGAAAAAAGTTAGGAGTTATGAAGATTCGAATATAAGAAAACATTTAAAAAACCAGTTTTTTAACTTTTAACAACTTATGTATACTATTAAAGTATACTATAGAAATGATAGTTCTTTACTTCAAGGAAATAAAAATTTTATAATTCCAAACAAATATTGTATTGGAATAAAATAATGTGTTATTTATTTTACTACAGCTTCTTTTCAAATAATCACAATCAATTTTATATCTAATCAATATTGAAAATACTACAGAAATATTTTTAGAAGTAAAATAATGATGAATTTATTGCAAAGAAATAATTTTGTTCGAAAAAAATAATTCCGTATTGAAGTCATTTTTTAGATCCAAATAATCTCATGTTTATGATGCCCTAAATAATTTTCTTTAAAAAAAATAATTTCGTATTGAAGTCGTTTTTTAGATTCAAGTAATCATCATTCTAGATTCAAATAATCTAATGTTTATGATGCGATCAATGTAATTAATCCAATGAATACAAATTTAATCAAATTTATCATGCATTTAATTGTTACTATTAAATAAGATTTTAATATAATGGAGTAATAGATTCGTGAAAATATTTTTTTAAATGAAGTGTGATTTCTTGGTTCAACAAATAAATAATCGATTTAATACTTTCATTTAATAAATAAATTCATGTTCTTAAATTCAGTATTTTTTTTCTCTCAGTGAAGCAATAGCATTACAAACAATAATCAATAACAATCAGCTTCCATTATTAGTTGCCAAAATAATTACTTATCGTCTCCATAATCCATTTGGAACTTCGGTCCACGAAAATAGGCATCGAGTGATCACGCGGGTATATTAATGGGGTAGCGAGTCAGAGACCATAACGGGGATGGTTGCACCCTCGCATTGGGTAGGTGAACTAATCAAGGCATTAATCCAGCCAACATGCGCGTACATATGTAAATTAATCTAATTCCTATTCCGGGCAGCCAGGACGTTGGCTTTTGGTGGAAAATGGGGGTTTGTGTGTGGCACCTTTGCCCGTTGACTCCATCCCTCCCAAAAGCCACCCCCTCGACACACTGCACGAATTTTACCCCCGAGCCCGGCTCTATGACACGAACGTGCACATCCTCGTGAGTGTGTGTGTGTGTGTGTGTGTGTCTTGTCGTAAAAATGTAAATCTTGCTTTGAATAATATTCTGCCCGGTTAGAAGGCAAACGTACGTCAGGGGGTGGTTCGGTGGATGCACAGCAGGTTCCTCTTCCTCCCTCTGCTTCTATACCTGGATATAGAACAAACACTATCTATTCATCTTGCTCTCTCTGTCTCTAACACACTTTCTGCACAGTTCTGGAGAGAAGAGAGCATCCACCATAGCCGCGCGTTATATTATGAGAAAGGGGTAGTTAGGTATGTATAAAGTGCCATCTCCCGGGGGTGCCTCAGCCACATTAAACACTATTCCACAATAGGGCCATACGCCTCTATGTATCTACTCGGCATTTGTATATGAGGCATTCCACGACATTTCCATCAAAATCTTGATGCCTTGATGATTCCGATTTTCCAATAAATTTTTTATTTAAAAAAACACATTGAAATACATATTCCCAAATTTTTTCAGAATTTTGTGGTCACGCGTTTTTTGTTTTTTTTTTTGAAAAAAAGGACCACTTTGTAAAAACTCAAACAATTCAGAATAATCTAATAAAATATAACAAAATTTTTGGGCTTTGTCCTAAAATACAGATTTTAATACTCTATGATCAAAATTCGGAAAATTACACAAAAAATGTTACTCATGGAATATTAAAATCTTCATTTTGGAACAAAGCCCAAAAATTTTGTTATATTTTATTAGATTATTCCAAATTTTTTCAGATTTTACAAAGGGGTCCTTTTTCAAAAAGAGAAATATATCCAAAGAACGCGTGACCAAAGAATTCTGAAAAAATTTGGGAAATTTTTGTTCAATGTGTTTTCTTATATAAAAAATTGAGGAAAATCGAAATCATCAGACAAGATTTTGTCGTGTCATTCCACGACAATCCGATCAAAATCTTGCCTTGATGATTTCGATTTTTCTTTAAATTTTTTAGATCAAAAAACACATTGAAACAAAATTTTCCAAATTATTTCAGAATTTTTTGGTCACGCGTTTTTTGATTATTTTTATTTAAAAGGGATCCTTTTGTAAAATCTGAAAAAAATTGAGAATAATCAAATAAAATAGCACAACATTTTTGGGCTTTTTTCGAAAATGTAGATCTTAATACGCTACGAGTAAAATTTTTTTTTTGCAATTTTTTGAATTTTACTCATAGAGTATTAACATTTCCATTTTGGAACAAAGGTTAAAAATTTTGTTATATTATATTAGATTATTCTGAATTTTTTCAGATTTTACAAATCGGTTCTTTTTTCAAAAAATAAAAAAAATAAAAAAAAATGCGTGAGCAAAAAATTCTGAAAAAATTTGGGAAAATATATTTCAAAGTCTTTTTTTGTATAAAAAATTTAGAGGAAAATCGTAATGATCAAGGCAAGATTTTGATCGAAATGGCGTGGAATGCCTCATATATATGTATAAGCTATAAAACTATACACGAGTCGGGGGATGAAAAAAAGAGGAAGGGTAGCTCCGCCGGTATTTCCACCCCACCGCGCACATCTCTCGTCTGTCTAGTGTATATGCATCCCCGACAATGCATGCATTATATATATATATATATATATATATATATATATATATCTATTCGCGAAAGCGAAGAAACGGGAACGAGCAAGAAGAGAAACAAAAAATCCGCCGCTGCACTTTTTTCTACCCCTTTCTTGCAAGCTTGTACATGTTTATATATATATGTATATATTGCACGCACTTTTTTCCCTTATTTATCATCTGCGCACTGTTCGTTCCTCGACGAACATATTGTTGTAAGTTCGTAGGATGCAGCACAGAGAGATGAATGATTTTTTATAATATCGAGAAAAAAGATAGAGCCAATAAAAAAATTCATTTCAGGAAGAGGGATTTATTTGATTCGCAGCCAGAAAAAGGATTTATTTGATTTTAATAAATTTAACCCATTCTTTCGAATATCAGCCTGATAAATAGTATAACTATAGCTGATATTTTGATAAAATTCTATTTATTTTCAATTCATTTCTCGAAAGATAAAGAAAACGTCCAGAATTTCTAATTTCAAAATTTCAGACCGTTTTTTTCATTTTTTTTTCTACAATTGTATTGAAATTGAAACAAGCACTTTCGAAAAAAAATATTGATAATATTTATTTATAAATTGTGTTATGAATTATTCAATATAATTTATAATTTATATTATTACATTTATTTATTGTAAAAAAAGTAAATGTCAAAGAACTTCCAGAATTTTAAAAAGCTCATCAAAAATCAATTTCACGCATGATTTATCTTCACTGGATGATTTGTGAAAAATGTTGATGCATTGTTATTTTTTTTTGTGAAAAAGTTAATAAAAGGCGAGGAATAAAATCGTGAATGCTTTGTCTCGGTAAAATCGTATAAAAGATGAATAAACACTATTGTAGTGGGAATTTTTTTTGTTCAATGCTCTGACGCCTGCATTTTCCAATATATATAATATATATCTATATCGTAGCGTTTTGCGATAAATAAATACATACGATACATCTGCGAGCAACGATACACGCAGGTTTATCCGCTACATCACTCGAACGATCGGGTACGTGTTGGACGTTCTTTCAATTTTCATGGCGATGCACGAGTCGGCGGAGTAGAAAAATAGCACACGTTTGCCTCGGCGTGATTGTATATCACGCGAAAAGTGTAATAAGAACTCGAGGGTTGCGGCTCCGAGCGCTTGTTTGAGATCCGATAACAGTGGAAAGAGGATTTATAACCCGCGAGCACCGCTCGTATTTTTTTTTTCCCATTCCTCAAAACACGTATCGGGGAGGGATGCTTCCAAAGGGGGATGTAGGAACTAAACGATAATCGCCGATAGAACGAGAGCAGTAACTATTAATACCGTGTAGAACAGTAAACGCGTTACACATGAAAACAGGGTATTAGTGGGGCAAAATGGTCACCTGAAGACTATAACTTCATCTAAAAACAGCGTTTTAAAAATAATTAGTAAAATAGACACCACCCTAAAAATTTCGATTTCGAAAATTCAAGTAAATCACACTGAGAGAAAAAATTACTAGAACCAATGAAATAAAGTTTTGAAGGCAAAAAATTATGTTTTGCATTATTTGCCAAAACATATTAGATTGGTTCCCTTATATATTTACTTGGTTCATTTTTTCAGTCAATTCCATTAATTTCTGTTTCAATAAACGAATTTACTTGAATCTAACAATACGTTATCAATTATATGTAATATGTTGTTTGAATCAAAAACATGTTTTATCATTCAAAACATGCACGTCTTTTAATACAGGAAGCACTGAGAAAAAAATTAATTAGTTCAATCAACAGGAAAAATGATTGATTCAATCAAATGCGTTTTTATTAATTGTTGCTAAACATTTTATAAAAAATATACAGCCCTTGCCAAATAATTTGATATGCATAGTTTAGTGACCCCAAAAAGAGATAAATAGAAAAAAAAGACAAATCTGCGCAAATTCTCCGATCTAATTTTTCTGTCCAACCGAGATTCGAACCCTCGACCCTACCTACCATCATACCTATCCTACCTAACTACCTAACACGCTACCTATTACGCTATCAACTCCTACCACGCACTTGAAAAAATTTAGGAGTTACGAAGATTCGAACATAAGAAAACATTTGAAAAACCAGTTTTTTAATTTTTAACAATTTATGTATCCTATTAAAGTATACTATAGAAATGATAGTTCTTTGCTTGGAGGAAATAAATATTTAATCATTCCAAACAAATATTATATTGGAATAAAATAATGTGTTCCTTTTTTTACTACAGCTTGTTTTAAAATAATCACAATCAAATTTATATCTATTAAATATTGAAAATACTACGGAAATATTTTTAGAAGTAAGATAATGATGAATTTATTGCAAAGAAATCATTTTGTTCGAAAAAAATAATTTGATATTGATGTCGTTTTTCAGATTCAAATAATCTCATGTTTATGATGCAATAAATCTAATTAATCCAATGAATACAAATTTAATCAAACCTATCATGCATTTAATTGTTACTATTAAATAAGATTCACGGATCTATTACTATTAAGTAATAGATCCATGAAAATATTTTTCAAAATGAAGAGTGATTTTCTTGGTTCAACAAATAAATGATCGAATTAATACTTTAATTTAATAAATAAATTCATGTTCTCAAATTCAATATTTTTTTCTCTCAGTGCAGGAAAAACGTTGAAAAACGATTTCCTTCGCTTTCAGGCTTTCCACGTCACCTCAAGATCCAAGAAATTTGGACCAAACTACGTAGTTTGGCAACTAAATTTTGGCAAAATTCAATATTAAGCGTAGTTGGGCTTTAAATTATCCAAATATTTTAATATTTGTTGCATTTAGCATGTTTATATTTTTAGTAGAAGTAGATCACAATATTACTATATTAGACTATTCAGAGGTATTTTTTCTTGACAAATTAAAAAAATATTTTCCAATTCCTGAAAGGTAATTTCCATGAAAATGTCAAATTATAACAATAACTCCCTCGTTTTCTAATTTTTTGAATTTTATTTCCATTCCATCATTTTAGTATCGTCCATTTTGCCTTCATGGTCCATTTTGCCCCCTCCCCATGTCCTATATAATAAATAATCGATACAGATGCATCGCATTGATCTCTCTCCGAATTTTGTTTTTTTTTCCCCGGGCTATTTTTCCGCTCCGACCTTTTAAATCGGCTTTAATCCCCATGTTGGAAAAATCGACTGTTGAAAAATGTTCTCTGTACAGGATTTCATTGCGCGAATAAATGCGTTCAATCGCCGCGAGTCACGCGGTTCGCAAATTCCCATCGAGTCAAAAAGCTCGCGCGATCCTTTAAACAATCCTATCACTATATCGCGTGACTCTCATCAGGAATTCCTTTCGGTGGTTTCTATAGATCGATCGGTTCGGCGGTCGCGGTTCGCTCTTTGATCGGGTCGCGAATTTACGGTCGATGGCTTACAATAATTGGAAGGTGAGTAAATAAGGGATAACGAGGGCGAATCGGCTGATGATGGCACCGCGTTTCTATCCAACGAACGTCAACCCTCCCGTTGTTTCTCGTTTCCACGTCGCACACGAGTCTGTTCGTCATCATTGAGGCTTTCAATTGTCACGGAAACTGCGACAATGACGCAAGAGTTTTGTGATTAAATTATCGACGAGATAAATATATGGGTACGTGCAAACTCAATTACGCGGTTTGGAGAACGGGGAAGACGATCAAGGCATGTTTCATCGAATTGATTCGTCGATCGTATCGCTGAAACAATGCGACTATTCTATTATTTAAGGAAAATGAGAGTTCGATCATTGCGAAAAATCGATTCCTTTGGATATTTTTTGAAATTACACGTATCCAGAAGTAGTTTGTTGAAATTTAGTTAAGCTAGATGTTGACCAAACTTTAACCGAGAGTTGTGATAATAATAATGTAAAAGTAATGCATTACCCATTACTTTAAACAATGTGCATTGGACAAGTTTTCCATTACAAATTACAAAAGTAATGTGTAATGGATGGCAACTCCATTACAAATAAAAAAGTAATTTGTAATGGATGCACGTCCCATTACAAATAAAAAAGTAATGTGAAATGGATGCATGTCCGATTACAAATAAAAAAAGTAATGTGTAATGGATGCATGTCTCATTAAAAATAAAAAAAGTAATGTGTAGTGGATGCATGTGCCATTACAAATAAAAAAGTAATTTGCAGTGGAGAATATTCCATTATAAATAGAAAAATTGCCGTGCTCGTAATAGAAACTTGCACATTGCTGTCTCATTATTTTATTTCGCTCACTAAAAGTTCACCCGCAATTATCACAATTAATCCATAAAGTAAAACAAAAAGAACATGCACATTATTTAGGGATTCAATAAAGCAACAAATTTTGTACCAGTAACTTGTAATTTTTATTAGATCGCTTATAATTATGGGTAACAGCGTGTAAAGCAAGTTCAATATAAAGTTGGATAATTTTTGGGGTTGAGTAAATTGTTGTACTTCATATTTAACGATGAACTGACTGTTTTTTTTTTGTTTCTATTTTTTAACTTTATCGATCATTTGTGATAATTGTGGATGAACCTTTAGTGAGCGAAATAAAATAATGAGACAGCAATGTGCAAGTTTCTAATACGAGCACGGCAATTTTTCTATTTGTAATGGATTATTCTCCATTGCAAATTACTTTTGTTTAAATTGTAATTTGTAATGGAACGTGCATACATATTACATACAATACATATTACTTTTTTATTTATAATGGAACACGCATCCATTAGACATTACTTTTTTTAAATTTGTAATGGCACATGCATCCATTACATATTACTTTTTTTTCAATGGCACACGTAATCATTACACATTACTTTTGTATTTTGTAATAGTACACTTATCCATTTCACATTATGCAGTGTAATGGGTGATAAATACAGTAATGCATTATTAAATCAATGTATTATTTACAACTCTGCTTTAACTACATGTCCCTCACATCTGACATTCGTTTTGGATCTAAAACTACTAAGCCAAAATTGTAATTTTTACTATTTTCGTAACGTTTGATTACGCGCCTATAGCAAAGACGCCGCGCCATCCTTACTCGCGTGTATGGCGTGAAGCGTTCGATTTCGCGCCTAGCAAAGACGCCGCGTCATGCTTACTCGCGTGTATGGCGTGTAGCGTTCGATCCTTCAAGACCTTCTCGCGCCTAGTGCAGATCAGTGATCGGCAAAAAAAATCTATATATTTTCATTATCCATTTTTTTCGAAAAATTAGAAATGTTTTGTCACTAATTACTAATTTTTTAGAAAAATTAGTAATATTTTTTGAGTAATTATTAATTTTTCGAAAAAATGATTGATAAAATCATCATCGTTAACGAAAAAATCAATATTGCCGATCACTGCAAGATGCACCATATTCTTATGCCGCCCATACACGCTACGGTCTACGGGAGAGTTTGACTGCTTAAAATTACAAAATTACATTATTGCTAAACTTTACTTAGAGGTAAAAAAAATTTTTTTTTACCAAAATTCAAAAATTAATATTTAAAAAAAACAAAGAACGTATTACTCAAATTTCCAGGATCTTTTAAGATCAGTACAAGGTATTATATAAAAAAAATAGAATCCAAAATTTAATGTCGATCGTTGATTTTCACGATTTTTGAAAATTCAAAATTCTCCTAACTCGTCATTTTTCAAAAATTATTTTCGGAATATTTTTTTTTTCGTGGCTCCGAGTATACTCTTTCAGACGAACTTAGAACGATTTTTTCGTAACTATAACAGTTCTCGAGATATTTAAAAAATAAACTTGAAAAATTGAAAAAAATTCTGAAATTTTGAATGACTTTCGAAAAAAAAAAAAATTTAATTTTTTTCCTGTGGTAGAACTTCGTTTTATGATAAAGGAAAACTTCTAACCAAATTTCACCGATATTGAAAGGGGTCGATTCCAACCATTGGTCGATTTGACATGGAATTACCCATATTTATATTTGTACTAGCAACCTCTGAGAAAATTTCTAAAAATAGCGACCCTGAAGCATCAAAAATCAATTTAACTCCATAAATCTTGCAAATAAATCGCGCAATTATCGGGGAATAATTATAATGGACTATAATGGAACGCCCAACGTTCCTCATCGATTCGTTGCTGCTTATTATAACGTATGCTCATTTGTGAGTGATTAGAGTTATCCAACAAATTTGTGCATTCACGCCCAACGATCGCAAAAGGGCAAGCGCATAACGGATATTATAATTACTTGGCAAACTTCGAGACCGCAGCTCCCTCGTTTCTCAAACTTAATGGACCATTCCGTCAGCCAACGCTCAATATGTTTAGCGTACATTCGAGGCTGCTTCTATGACCCTAAAACTGCAGAATCAACAAAAAGACGGTTGCCAGGACTTTCTGAATTCTCTCCTCCGATTCCGAAAATTTAATCACCGGAACTATGATCTCGTCTCACAGTCATTATCCTCAGAAATGGGATTCCATTGATTTCGGAATGGTCATTGAAGTCCATTGATCCATTGTGGATCGTTCAAGAGTCAGCGAATCAACGAAGCATTCCTTCCCAGAATCGGTCCTACAAACGTTTGTCTATACATATTCAATATCTGCAGCATCGGAACTGTTCGATGCCGAATATAGTTAATAATAGTTGATGGAGGAGGCGAAGCTTGAGAATGGTTTATATTCGTCCGGAACGTTTCATTATCCGTTGGGCTGTCACTAAACTAGAGTTGTGAAAATAGTAATGTAAAAGTAATGCATTACCCATTATTTTAAACAATGTGTATTGACCAAGTTTTCCATTACAAATTACAAAAGTAATGTGTAATGGATGGGTGTTCCGTTACAAATAAAAATAAAGTAATGTGTAATGTATACACGTTCCATTACAAATGAAAATAGTAATGTGTAATGGATGCATGTGTTATTACAAATGAAAATAGTAATGTGTAATGGATGCATGTGTTATTACAAATAAAAAAGTAATGTATAATGGATGCATGTCCCATTATAAATAAAAAAGTAATGTGTAATAGATGCATGTGCCATTACAAATAAAAAAAGTAATGTGTAATGTATGCATGTTCCACTACAAATAAAAAAGTAATGTGTAATGGATGCATGTCCCATTATAAATAAAAAAGTAATGTGTAATAGATGCATGTGCCATTACAAATAAAAAAAGTAATGTGTAATGTATGCATGTTCCACTACAAATAAAAAAGTAATGTGTAATGGATGCATGTTCCATTACAAATAAAAAATTAATGTGTAATGGGTGCATGTGCCATTAAAAATAAAAAAGTAATGTGGAATGAATGCGTGCTCCATTACAAATAAAAAAGTAATGTGTAATGTATGCATGTTCCATTAAAAATTACAATTAAAAAAAAAAGTAATTTGTACTAGGAAATATTCCATTCCTAATAAAAAAATTGCCGTGCTCGTATTAGGAACTTGCACACTGCTGTCTCATTATTTTATTTCATTCACTAAAAGTTCATCCTCAATTATCACAAATGATCCATAAAGTTTTAAAAAAAGAACATGCACATTATTTAGGGATTCAATGAAGCGATAAATTTTGTATCAGTAACTTGTAATTTTTATTAGATTGCTTACAATTATGGGTAACAGCGTGTAAAAGCCAGTTCAATATGAAGTTGGATAACTTTTGGAGTTGAGTACATTTTCGTACTTTATATTTAACGATGAACCGTCTTTTTCTCTTGTTTCTATTTCTTAACTTTATGGATCATTTGTGATAATTGTGGATGAACTTTTAGTGAGCGAAATAAAATAATGAGACAGCAATGTGCAAGTTTCTAATACGAACACGGCAATTTTTCTATTTGGAATGGATTATTCTCCATTGCAAATTACTTTTTTTTAAATTGTAATTTGTAATGGAACGTGCATGCATTACACATTACTTTTTTTATTTGTAATAGAACACGCATCCATTACACATTACTTTTGTTACTTGTAATCCGACATGCATTCATTACGCATTACTTTTGTTATTTGTAATGGGACATGCATCTATTACACATGACTTTCTTTTATTTGTAATGGAACATGCATACATTACACACTACTTTTTTTATTTGCAATGGAACACGTATCCATTACACATTACTTTTGTTATTTGTAATGGGACATGCATCCATTACACATTACTTTTTTATTTGTAATGGAACATACATACATTACACATTACTTTTGTTATTTGTAATGGGGCCTACATCCATTATACATTACTTTTGTATTTTGTAATGGTACACTTATCCATTTTACATTATGCAGTATTTACAACTCTGCACTGAACCAATTTGCCTCATTCATCAGTTCGACGGACCACAATGAGGACGATGATGATGATTTTGTTGTGGCAATTGATACATTAATAACAAAGGAGGGCCTTGATTTCTCCAGCCCAGCTCGAGTCCACTTCCCCTCCAACTTGGAGCCCATAAACCATTTTTGAAATGTAGATTTTGGAAAGTCAATTATTCATATCTTTCGAAAGAAATCTCAATCTCCAAACAAACGGGCTGCCGTATCTATATCGGCCTCGGCTTATTAGGGAGGTACACAGGGTATAAGAGTGAAATTAAAGCAGTAGCCCCACTAGAATTTGTTTTTTTTTCTCTTTCGTCAATTCATCACCCCGTGTAAACCCTTCGGGGCGGAAGTCGAGAGCGTGAGCTCGGGTCCCGGCGTCGTCTCAAGGAATCTAATTTATTGTAGTGAACCCCCTTGGCCTCGCCCTCAGCCTCCCTCTTCCTCTTACTCGCACCTCCTTCCTTCCTTCCTTCCTCTGTTGGCCAAGAAAAATAATTAAAACTCCGTCTGCCCAGATCTCAGCCCTGTCCGGTCGTATCTTACTGTTCTCTGCGTTCTCAGCTTTGGCTCAGCCCGCGACCTTTTTTTTCCACCCCTGCAGAATCTCCACCATTCTCGCCCCTGTTCGCGCCACCGCACATCCTCGAGTTGGCTAATCTCGCGAGTTAGCTAATGCGCCTCAGCACCTTCGCCATTTTTTCTGTTTTATGTTTCTCGCCCTTTTTCTTTTCTTTGCAATTTTTTTTTATTATCGTCTTCAGCGCTCTTAACGAAGCTGAGCGAGCTTTTTACCATAAATTCGCACCATCGATCACGCAGCTATTATTAAATAAACTGCTAGATGTCTGTGGATATATATGGGGCGTTCCATCTCAAATCGGACAGTTTGAAAAACTTTTTTTTTTATTTCCTCAAATTTTTTATATTTTTTAGTACCCATCAAAAGACCCTTGCTGGTAAATTTTTAGATTTTTTCGATTACCCGTTCGAAAGATATTAAAGTAACAAAAAAAACCGCTCTTTTTTCGCTATTTTGGTCATAACTTCTTTAATAATAGTCTAAATTAAGAGGTTATTTTTGAAATTTTTTGTTTTCTACGGCCTTTTCAGAAAAAAATACAACAAAAATATTCGACGTGTTTTTGAATGAATTTTTTGGGTTTTAAACTTTAAAACGCGTTTTTAAAAGTGAGTGTTTATTTTTATTTTATTTTTATTTTTTCGTTTTACACATCTATCTATTCAACAACTTTTAAGACTAGTCCGATCATGGGCCTTCCATAACTACTATTTTTTTTCAATTTTTGAAAACTAAAATTTTTTTTTTTATTTAAAAAGTTTCATAAGAAAGTGTCAAAATAAATTCTAAATAACGAAAAAAAATACTATATAGTAACGAAAATTGATATTCATAATAATTTATAGAAAAAAAAAAATTTATTTTCAAAAATCGAAAAAAAATAGTAGTTATGGAAGGCCCACGATCGGACTAGTCTCAAAAGTTGCTGAATAGATAGATATTTAAAACAAAAAATTTAAAAAAATCAAAATATACCCACCCTTTTAGAAACGCGATTTAAAGTTTAAAACTCAAAAAACACGTAGAATATTTTTTATTGTATTTTTTTTTCTGAAAAGGCCATAATGAAACAAATATTTTCAAAAAAAAACTTCCAATTTGGGCTATTATTAGAGAAGTTATGACAAAAATACCGAAAAAAGAGCGGTTTTTTGGTCTTTCGAACGAGTAATCAAAAAAATCTCAAAATTTACCAGCAAGGGTCTTTTGATGGGTACTAAAAAATATAAAAAATTTGAGGACGTAAAAAAAAAGTTTTTCAAACTGTCCGATTTGGGATGGAGTACCCCGTATATTTCATTATTGCACTATGGAGGATTGGGAGGAAGAATAATGACAGAGTGGGACGATGAAAAATTGCAAATTTTTCGCTCTTATGATATCATGAATAAAATCATGAGTTTGGTTGGGACTTTGAACTCTTTGACGGATGGTTTACGCGAGTTAAGGGGTTACGAAAGTTTGAAAATTTCAAAAGATCAATTTCATTTTTTTCTTCTGCTCGTATAATGTCTCCAGAATATTTTTCCAAAGATTCAATTCATTAGGAGCGAAAGTTTAGGAGAGAGAGAGAGCCTTTTTGGAAATTCCCCTCATCAGGTTTTTACTCTAAAAATTTTCCGAATTCCTCAATAAAATCGTTATTAAATATCGTCTAAATGCTGCTCTTTCCAATGCTTGAAATTTTGAGTAAAATAATTCATTCATCACTAAAAAATCGAAAAAATATGTTTTTCTGAAATTTAAACCCATGCAAGTCCTCAATTGGGATTAACATCACTTTTCCTGTTTTTTCGCGAAATTATTATAATTTTTACCAGATCGTTCATAGAGAATCATGTATTTTGGACCGTGCATTTCCTTCCGAAAACTCTTACATCTTGTTTCCCCGGTCAGTGTGAATAATTCAGCGTCAACGTGGACACGAGTTTGGCGACAATTTTCCCGGTCAGCGGAACGACAACTCCGTCCGTATATTTTACCATGCATCCACATAAAGTTAGATCCACGAATATCCACGTGTGTTTGTCGCTTGAATATGTAGCTTTTTCATATATGCCTTAATCCCCCCCCCCCCCCCCCTCTTTGCTGCTTTAATCCTCGAATACAATTTCTCTCTTTCATTTTGATCCTGATGACGGCGAAAGATGGGGACTCGGCGTCTCCTCGGTCCCCATTCATTTTTGTACCTCTCCGTCGAATGAATTATAACGCATGAGGATTATTTACTTTGTACGAGTTATCTACGAGCGTACAGAGTGGAGCTTTGCCTTTTTTTGCCTTCATCCTCCGAGAGGTCTTGATTGTTAGTTGGCTCTTATCGTGGGTGAGAAAAAGAGGGAGAGAGAAAGAAAGGCTTATTTAAAGGATTTCACAAAATCCCTCAAAAGTAGCGTAAACGGTGGACAGCATTGCCAATTGCGATTCCAGTATTTTCATAAATGTAATAGGTTCTTTCCGTACATAAATGATCCAGGTGGAGGAAGATAAGAGTCCTGAATGCCCTTATAAAGCTGCATTCACTCTCGCTCTTTCCCTCTCTTTGTTACTCTCTTTTCAACCACTTTTCCTCCCGAGATCCTCCTTTTTACATTTAACTCGCTGCCTTTCCGTCTCACTAACGTACACGACGACAGGGGCAAGCCACTTCCGGCAAATACCTCGGATTCGTGACAATCCTGGAAGAGCAAATAACGCCTGAGCGAGCGGAAATAGAATGAGAAAGTTCATATATGAGACATTCCACGTCAAGTCGTCCACCCCATTTTTTGAAATAACCAAAAATCGCATACAAATTTTTACAAAGTAGTTCCAACTATCAAGAAAATTCATGATTTTTTTCAGATTTTTATATTCCATTCCTTTCCATGCGTTTTTCATCCCAAGCGAATACACAAATTTCTCCGTGCATTAACAGGGTTGAGTATATCTATAGATATTTTCTAAAGCCCGCATTTTTGTTTAATTTTTGTACTTTTTCAATTTTTTAAACTTTTCCCATTTTTTTTTTTTTAAATATCTTTTTGGACATTTTAATAAACTTTATCAATGGACCCATGTACACCGATAGAGTCTATTCAAATTAAAGTGAAAGGCTACTCACGTCTCTCGATTGCAAAAAATAATTAATTTACCCTCTTTGAATAGAACGACGAGTCTATGGCCAATGAGTACTCTTTTAGTTCGATTTGGGCATGATTTTTGGGAATGAAGCAACGATACTGCTTTGTTCCTGGAATCTTCTTCGCAGTATCAAAACGAGATTATTTTATTATTTTTCCCTGTCTACGGTTAATAATTATAAAATATCAATATCTACACTATTTCGTTAAATCACTCTATAATGATAGATTGTATCAATAAATATGGATTTGAAATAATGGATTCTCCACCACGCCAATTTTTTCATAGTCTGTAAATATTTCGAGTAAAAAACTGTTTGAACTACAGACGAATCGAAGATGTCAATTCTGAGAAAAAAAAAGATCAAGACATTATTTGCTCCGAAAATGGCATATAAAGTTTCCGGAGGATTTTGTAAAAAAATTCAGTGAAAAGCACGTTGAAAATAATAAATTTTATGTTCCACGTTTTTTTTTTTGTACGATGAATAATTTTCGAGTTACAAAATGGGACAAACAAATTTTTTGTATTTTTTTCCGGCTAAAAAATGTAATTTAAAAATCTGAAAAGAAGCCCAAATTTTCTTGATAGTTAGAACTACTTTCTAAAAATTTGGATGCGATTTTTGGCGTTTTCAAAAAATGGGTTGGCTGACTTGACATGGAATGCCTCATATATATATATCTATAAAGACGGAGAGAGGAATTGTTGGATTACTTATTTTTTCCTTTTCGCACTATCACGTCCTCACAGTTTCATCTGAGGAGGAATACGGGGCAGAATGGTTTTTGCAAAAAGAAATTCCCATCTGTTGTCCCTCATTATTTTTTTTTCGTCATAAATCACCAGAATTATTTTTCAGGGAGGTAAATAGTTCCTCAGGTCGAAAGTTGCAAAAAATAATTATACGGAGCAAAGAACGGATGAAACTACTATTAAAGGACTATTAAACTACTACTACTACTACTATATAAAGGAGTATTCTGATCTAGGATTTTCAAAAAATCATTTTTTTTTTACATATTTTTAAAGTTTAGACCTTTATGAATATATCCTCGAAAGAAAATTTTCAAATTTCCATAATTTACAGACTTATAGTTATTTTACGATTAGTGACGCTACTCAAAACTACTTTTCTCAACACGACATGATATCTCAAGTTCTACTCAACCGATTCACTTCGAATTTTTTATCAATCTTCAATGTATGCCTCTCTATCGTCCCTACCACTTTTGTATCTATTTTTTTTGTTTACTATGGTAAAAAAATTAAAAACTATGAAAAAGAGGTCGAAAAACGCCTTTTCTGTTCAAATAGCCACCATTTTGAAATTTTTTTTCCGTTTTCTCCGAGTCAGGGGCTATAACGACATTCTTACTGATTAAGAATCTTAATTTAATTAGCAAAAAATTAAATTTCATATCGGATGACTAGAAATATTGCAATCGTGTCAGCTGGCACATCCCTTTTTTAGCCCTAACTTTACCAGCTTATAACTTATTTCACTTTCATTCTATTCTCAAAAATTTTTTTGTTCATTGCCAAAATATTGAAAAAACATGCTTTGAAAAAATGGTAAAAATATTTTTTTTTATCGAGCTCGACAAAACGCTGACCAGAATATCGCCTTAACCCCTGGTGATCCATTTTGCCCCGCATTCCCCTATATTGGCACTTCAAACTCTCCATCGGCGCAAAAGCTTTTATCCAATTTACAGCCTGGGGCCAATTGCCCTCATTATCGCGAAGATTGCACAGGAAGATCATTAACATCGGTTTTCCCATCGCGAACTTTATCCAAACATTAGAGATATCAAGTTTTTGCACGAGTGCAGGATTACGCGGTTGTTTCGTTCACAAAGAGCTTATATATATATATATGCGTGCAACAAAAATTTGAGCTTGATTATGCACAGCTAATCGAGTTTCTGGTGCTCAGAGATCGATCGGAGGTAACTCGATCTCATCTCACGTCTTAACTACGAGCTTCAAAAGAGCTTCGAGGTCTCGGCGCATAAACGGAATCTCTTGGAACACCGGCATTTTGGATGTAGAGTGTAATATGTAAGCGCGTGTAAGGGGAAAGTAGGAGTCTAAGCTCGACGTCGTAGGCAGCGGCAGCAGCCTTGACTATCGGCATTCACGAGCTTTGTGGGAGAGTTTTGAACGCTCGCTCTAAGCGTTACGGCGCTATGCAACCCTTCTCGTTCTCCGCCCTCCAACCGAAAGCTCATCGGCAACTTTGTAGCATGTTTAGCACAACGTGCGCTACCATCTCTTTCTCTCTCTCTCTCTTTCTCTCTACCTTCGCCAGACTCTCCGCGCATTACCATTTCCCGCTCTCCTTTGCAGTAATTGTTAATGAGTTTGCAAGTTAATTCTTACGACCCTCCGATGCAGAGACCCTTCTATAAAGCGATCAGAAAGAGGTATAAAGTTTCTTCACCCTCAGCAAAGCACAGACAGGAATATGTATGAGGCATTCCATGCCATTTCGAACGGTCAAAAAGCTGTCCACTCTCAAAAAAATTGTCATTTTGTCAAATTATTCAATTATATCAAAAAGAGTAGTGTAAATTTTTTCAAAATTTTTCGATCGCATTTTTGTGAGTTTTTCAAAATTTCAAAATGTTTCAAAACTGTTTCAGACATTAAAAAGATGCAGTTTTACATAAACTTGGAAAAAAATTTTTTTTTTCCACTTTTTGAATTTAAAAAATGACCATGTTCATAAAAAATATACGAAAATAATTTTTTTCGGTCGGTATGTCACTTTAGATTTATGTCAAATAATTCCAGAAAATACTCTAAAGTGTGTACAATAGACACGTAATTTTTTTTAGATGGCTCGATTAGTTGTTCCAAAGCTATGCTTTGTATTATTAATAATATATTTTTTTTGTTTTTGCTCCAATAAGCTCCAAAACATTAATATTATTATTGTAGATGTTCTTTTATCAAAAAAGTTGAGAGAAACAATTTGGGAGAGTATGATTTTCCATAATAATTGATTTTTCTAAAAAAAATAATGTTATTAATAAAACAAAGGATAGCTTTGGAACAACTAATCGAACCATCAATAAAAAAATACGTGTCTATTGTACATACTTCAGAGTATTTTCTGGAATTTTTTGACATAAATCGAAAGTGACATACCGATTGAAAAAAATTATTTTCGTATATTTTTGATGAAAATGGGAATTTTTTAAACTCTCAAAATAAAAAATAAAAAATTTCACAAAGTTTCTGTAAATCTGCAACTTTTTTGTCTGAAACATTCTTCTGTTTAATCGTATGCTTTCAAGATATAACGGTACTTACTAAGTACCGTTTGTTTTTTTAGAAAAATCAATTATTATGGAAAATCATACTTTCCAAAATTATTTCTCTCAAATTTGTAGATAAAAGAACATTCACAATAATAATATTAATGTTTCGGAACTTATCGGTGCAAAAACAAAAAAAAATATTATTAATAAAATAAAGCATAGCTTTGGAACAACTAACCGAGCCATCTAAAAAAAAATACGTGTGTATTGCACCCACTTCAGAGTATTTTTTGGAATTTTTTAGATAAATCGAAAGTGACATATCGACCGAAAAAAATTATTTTCGTATATTTTTAATGAAAATGGTCATTTTTTAAACTCGGAAAATTCAAAAAAAAATTTGTTCACAAAGTTCATGTGAAACTGCAACTTTTTTGTCTGAAAAATATTTCTATTCGTCGTATGCTTTTAAGATATAACGGTACTTAGAAAATTTTGAAATTTTGAAAAACTCCAAAACATGCGATCCAAAAATTTTGAAAAAAATTACTGTACTCTGTTTCATATAATTGAATAATTTGACAAAATGTAAATTTTTTTGAGAGTGGAGCACTTTTTGACCGTTCGAAATGGCATGGAATGCCTCATATAAATATACGAGATGAATTTTCGGGTCGTGAGGTTTGAAATTTTCGAAAAAATCCTCTTTTTTATCTTATGGTACAATTTGTCTACAATATTTTCTCAAAGTTTCAAGTCAATCGGAGTAAAAGTCCTAGAGAGGGAGGGAGAGCTTTCTCGAGCTTTTTTCTAAAAACACTTTTGAAGTCGCTGGACAGAGTTTTTCAAAAAATGCACCGATTGTTTTGAATATTCGCACGTTTTTACAAAATAGGATTGACCAGGGATTGAAAGCATGTGTTTTTTTTTTATTACAACTAATCACCAAATTTAAATTATACCAAAAATTGTACTTTTTGTATTCAACTCTGCTAAGAATTCAAGTTTCATTTTTTTCGAAATCCTTTCCTTAATCACGAGCTCTATGCTTGTCGACTATCAGATAAAATTTGGTTTTTCAATTTCAGATGAAGAGTTATTAATTTCCCAATTTAATTATTATTGATTAATAATTAATTAATTGCTTAATGTAATGTTTTAATCAAGTGTTGATTTCAGATAATCAGCTATCCTGACCACAGCGGGGACCTTTTTTTCAGGGTTGAATTTCCAAATTTTTAAATTTAAATTTTATAAAATCTCGTTTAAGGATGCTTCGCCCCGACACTGAGAAAAAAATGTTTGAAAGAACTAAATCGGAAGTCAAATACGTTCAAATAAATATTTTCTTTGGTATAACTAAATAATTAGTTGCTCGAATAATTCTGCGCTTCGGTTGACCAATATATTATTCAGGCAAAAAAATCTTGAATTGTACCAACTAAATATTCGTTTGAACGTATTTGACTTCCAATTTAGTTCATTCCGCCATTTTTTTGTCTCAGTGTACCAGCCAAAAATTTTATCCGATTGAAATTTCCGTATTACGTGATACAATAAAAATCTGAAAGAATTCAGAAACATTCGGCATGCAATGAACAACAATTATCAATAATTATATTGCCCAAAAGTTATTAATAAATTGTTCAAACAAATAATTGTTTATCATTTTTTCGGTAAGCTATTTTTTTTCTTAAACAAATCGAATGCGTTAATTTTTCTGAACACATATGAATTTTTTTAGAATTTTCCCTATATTTTGAAATTTTCAGAATTGCTGTATTTATGTATTTTTTGGCCTAGTGTCTTTGAAACTTTTCAAAGCTGACGATAAACCTGCGTGCAAAAACATATACAAAATTGGCAATTTTTTGTTTCTATTTCAGAATGTTCTTTATAATATTTCAAAATAGAGATAAAATTCTGAAAAAAATCATATGTCTTCAGAAAAATTAACGCATTAGATTCGATTTGAAAAAAAAGAACTTACCGAAAAATTGTTGAATAATTATTCGTTTAAACTATTCATTAATAACTTTTGGGCAATATTATTATTGATAATTGTTGTTTATGGCATGTCAAATGTTACTGAATTTTTTCAGATTTTAATTTGTATCACGAAGTATCAAATGCGATCGAATTAAATTAAATTAACAAAATTAATTTATAAAATAAATAAAAATCAATCAAAACAAAGACAAAGAAACAATAAATATATATCTCTTTTATACGTCTAAAATGTTGAATAAAATCATTAATTGATAACATAAAAAAAAAAAATAGAAAAAAATATTAAACCTTCAAACCTCAAACAACCCCTTAACGATCAATTCAAGGGATGAATTTTCTATGCCCCACAATCTCTCCATTTATAATTCATAAAAAAAAAGAGTTAGCTCATCAGATTATAGACTCTCTACAGAGTTTACAATTTTGCCTCCCCCAACTGCCGAAGTTATTTCAATAAGTGAATTCGATACACGGCAAAACCCTCATCCCCGCTTCATCCCTTCGGAGGGTGTACAGTTTCACCGTGTACTTTTGACTCTCGCGCGCTCAATCATAGAGCCTCGAGTGAGTAAACTCACACACACATCATCCCCTACACGTATCGTATACGTACATACATCCACCCCCAGGGTCAATATTTGTTTGGGGATGTTTTCATTCTTTATTGCGCCCTCAAGGTGTTTATGTGACGAGCGGCCACGGTCACCTCTTTATTGCATCGTGTGTCATCAAGCTCACGAGGGGGTCGCGTCCCCCCGTTTATTTCTCTCCCAATCTGCTCGGCGTCACAGACCAACCCCCCTCCCCCTTAACCTCATCCCCCGACGAATGGACGTCGGCCATCAGGAAGCTGGAGGACAGAAGCACGTATCGGATCCTTCTTCCGTATTTGTCAGGGTTTTCATATCCGTCCCTTTCACGTATGTACACCCCGTTATTTCATTTAACCCTCGCTGAATCTCCACGATGAAGTTCCATGATGCATGTTGAACCGGGGGGGGGGGGGGGGGGGGGGGCATTTGCTCGGCCTGAAAATCGTCCGGCACGAAATAGCGAAAATTTCCCGCAAAAACGAGTCCTGATGCAATCAAACGCGGATAAAGTACCGTCGTTTTCATCCGGCTTTTTTTTCAACCCTCTCTCAAGCTTTGGAGTATTTCAACGAAGCTCTTTGTCCGCTCGAAGCTTTTACTTCTGGATTTAATTAAAACACTCGTTTGCCCTCTCGTGGCCGTGATTTGTACCAGTTTTGCCGCTCTCTTCTTCAACCCCGTTTTTTCCCCATTCGCCATTTCGATACTCTGTCGATGGAGCAAGTTGGGGGTGAAGTTCGTAACGCGACGTCAGACGCAAGGCGAATTCGCCAACTTGGGGATGTTTGGACAGCAGAGAGAGAGAGGGAGAGGGATGAAACCCCAACGGCATGAGCATCGGGACACGCCCCTTTCTCTAATCACCCCATCGATGATTAGAAGGGTCCCCCTGTGTATAGTTAAACCGCAAGACGCTAAGCTGCTTGCGGAGACTTGGGAAATTGGAAATGCATGTGGCGTATGGCGTATTATAGGGGATGATGGCGGGAGAACCACAAGATTCTTTGGATCCTCGTTTACATCCCTCCATTGTACGGGGATGGCAAAGTAACCTCATGCCGGAAAAAGAAGACGTCGACTGTAAGAATTTCCAACCTAATTGCAAATTTCCAACCCTGGTATTTTGGTCTACAGCATTTTGAGCGTTTTGTCAAGCTCGACAAAAGAAGACCAACAAATTTTTTTACCATTCTTTTTTTTACAATATACAATACTGACGAAAAGTTTCTGGACAAAACTTCAAAAAAGGTCTGGACCGTTTTTGTATGCCATTTCGCCGGAAGTCAACGTGGACTAGTTTAATAATCGGCATTTGAAAGGGGAAGAATTCGGCTTCATTTCCTGATTTTTAAATGATTTTTACAAATTGTTTTTAGATTTGGACTCTATTTTGAAAACAGATGTTTTTCGTCTTTTTTCCCCCTCTCTTCAGGTGCACCCATCTTCTAGAGGAATTTTTTTTGAAATATTTTTACGATCGGATTCATAAAAGGGAAAGTTTGAGCTTCAATACCCTTTATTTTTAAACTCCGAGCGATTTTTTTTCCAAAGTTATTCCGTTTTTGGTGAAAAAAGAGGAAATTTGAAAAACCCCGTATAACACGAAAACAAAGAGGATTCATGAAAAACTTTAAGGAAGTAAAAAGTTGCGTCTTTTTTTTCTGAGTTCAGGGGAATTTTTTCAGATTTTTTTTTTCAAAATTTTGTTTTCCCATGTTGAAGCTGAAAAAAAAAATCGGGAAAAAAATTTGAAAAAAAATTCCAATGTGTTGAAAATGGTAAAATAAAGTATTTTCCCATCTTGAAATTCTATCAATAATCCCATAGTTCTCGAGTTATAATAATTGAATGATCTGAGCTCCGACCCAGAAAATGAGAAAAGAAAAATTTGAGAAAAAAATCTGAAACAATTCCTCCGCACTCAACAAAAGCAGACGCAATTTATTGCTATCTCAAAGTTTTTCATGAGTTTTTCTCATTTTTCGAATGTCTTATTTTGTTTTAAAACAGCTGTTTTCAAAATAGAGTCCAAATATAAAAACAAATTGTAAAAATAATTAAAAAATCAGGAAATGAAGTTGAATTCTTCCCCATTGAAATGCCTCTTGTTGAATATGTCGTTTACATTGACTTTCGGTGAAATGGCATAAAAAAACGTTCCAGACCTTTTTCGAAATTTTGTTTTTCGCCGGTAGTGTAAGCTTTAAAAATATGCAAGAAAAAATGGATTTTTTCAAAATTCAAGACCAGAATACCGCCTTAATTCCCAATTCCCAACCTGATCTCTAATTTCTAATCAGCACACGAATAATAAGCTCTCCCATTCGCTAATTTCCAGAATTTGCGCTACAAAATAATACCGAGGCTAATTAGACGACCCGCATAATGGCATAAATTATATTTTTCGCAAGTAGCGTTAAAAGAATTGCGCCAATCGATATTCAAGTTCCACCTATATAACGGACCGCGTTTGTTTATTATTTTTCTGCTCTCTCACGCGCGGCTTGGTCCAAATTCTCGCTATTCACAGCTTATCCGACGATTCATCAAACAATTATATATATTTTACTCCATTATTCCCCTGTCTCTCGGTCGCTTTTTTTATGCGAATTTAAAAATGGCTCGTCCATCAGCTGCCCGCCTGCATTCCGTGTTTTACGGGCGAGAGATTGAATTCAGCGAGTGCACGCCAGAAAACAATGTGCCCTCTCACCCTCTAACCTTCCTTTTTTTTTGCATTTTTGCCACCCAAGTCCATTGTCAATAGTCGAATAGTTTGCTACCGTCGTGTTCCACTCAGTTTTAATTAATTATTGCCGTTTCATCGCGTTATTTCCCAACAAAGCTTCCCGGTGATTAAAGCCTATGGCTATAGCTTTAGTTACAGCTCTGGCTATAGCTCTAGCTCTAGCTGTAGCTTTAGCTATAGCTCTAGCTCTAGCTATAGCTCTAGCTATAGCTCTAGCTATAGCTCTAGCTATAGCTCTAGCTATAGCTCTAGCTATAGCTCTAGCTATAGCTCTAGCTATAGCTATAGCTCTAGCTATAGCTCTAGCAATAGCTCTAGCTCTAGCTATAGCTCTAGCTATAGCTCTAGCTATAGCTCTAGCTATAGCTCTAGCTCTAGCTATAGCTCTAGCTATAGCTCTAGCTATAGCTCTAGCTATAGCTCTAGCTATAGCTCTAGCTATAGCTCTAGCTATAGCTCTCTCCTTTTTTTCGTCCCTTTCAATGCACATCAGCCTCGCAATATAAAAGTGCAGCTCTTGGGCATATCTACCAATCTATCGAATTGATTTTCCGTTTTATTCGCAATTGTGAAGCTCCAAAGCGCGGTTGTGTAGCCCTCTTAACGAGCCATTTTTATATTCAGCAGCCGCTTTTCAATGACGATCAGCAGATTCTTCTCTCTTTTTTTTCTCTCTGCCACTGACATTAACATCGCACTGCATAAAACATGAATGCATCGTCCGACGAACATTGTACAATCTGGCAGAAAAAAAATTGTTTTATCGCATTTGAAAAAGCTCGGCCTGGCAGAAAAATGAAAATAGCAACAACGATGCCGGAACAAAAAAGCAGAAGCTACTCGGCGTTAATGCTATTGTACGATATCGCAGTGGATTTACGGTTTAAATGAGAATAAAGTGAAACAAGATATCACGGTGAGAGTCGGGGACGAAAAAAAAGCACGGCTTTTCCTCTTTTTGCAATAAATAACTGATGGACAAAAGGAGGATGAACGACGAGAGCATTCCGGTCTAGTGGTTCATCAATTTTAATACAACGCCTCGTCAAGCTTTTCATCGACTCGTGGAAAGCTCGACAGGTACGAGAACAAAGCTCCTGTGATCGTGTTATCGCGAAATAAAAAGCACGAAAAAAGCTTGTCCATAATTTCTTGCTTGAGCACTGATTTCGTGGATTCGTGTCACGACGGAATTGACGCCCTCTTCCGGAGCGAATCGATGAGGGAAAATGTGTGCGATAAGATTACACAACCTTGACCCTCGTCGCAAGCTCCGACCCGGGGAAATGTACTTTCGAGGGATGGGAAGAAACATCCCTCACGAAAATTCGCGAGTTTGTCGCTCTTGTGCGGAGGGTTGAACGACTCAGGAGCGAGGATTTTCGAGCTTTTTTTTTTAAAGCTCATCGTGTGTACGTGGCTTACCTGAAGATAGAAAGCTTACCGGAAGTCGGAAAAAAATAATAAAATTCTCGGGACATCGAATTCGGGGTTGGTTCATCCCTTTTCCGTCTCGATAACGCTTTCATAATCGTTTTGATCGCTATGATCGAGCTTTTTGTTCAATGACATTAATACGGATCTCCATTACCGCGATTACCTCATTCAGGGCAATTGTTTCTCGTTCCTCGTGCGCGATTTAACGTTTTCGCGGTTTTGGTTTTTTTGGTTTTTTTCGCTTTCGTACGAATCAATATTTTTTTCTCTTTATCATTGACCTGGAGAAAAAAAAACGTGAAGGGACACTCGAGAGATTCACGAGAGCTGCATACTTCCATCATAAAGCAAATCTATCGAGGATCATCGTGAAAAATAAAAAATCTTTCAGCGCGGTATTTCGCGATTGGAAATGTTTTCCAATTCATCATTCGCTTTTAACCCGACTGCTTCGTTCTCTTTCAGCTTCTCTCGATCTTCTTGATGGTGATTTTCGCTGGATTTTCCGACGAACCTTCGCATAGAATATTTTCCACTGCATTTATATGGGGCGTTCCACGCCAAATCGACCACCTTTGAACCCGACTCCTTTCGATTTGGCCGAAACTTTTTTATCTTTTTCTACCCTTTCAAATACATTTTTCAGAATTTTTTCAATTTTTTTCACCCAACCGATAAAAAGTTATGAATTTTTCAGAAAAATTGGCTTTTTATTTTTCAAATATCTACAACTTTTTGAAAAATCGACTTATCGGGATGATTGTTTTTTGAAAATTTTGGTTTTTCAATATACTTTTCAGAAAAAAAATAGAAAAAAATTATTTAGACGATCTTCAACGTTTTTTTTCGATTTTTCAAAAAAAAAACAAAAATTTGTCGATGATTGTCATTTTTTATTTTTGTTTTCTTTTTTCTTTTGATAGAAACTTTGACAAAAATAAAAAATGACAATCATCGACAAATTTTTGTTTTTTTTTTTTGAAAAATCGAAAAAAACCGTTGAAGATCGTCTAAATAATTTTTTTCTATTTTTTTCTGAAAAGTACATTTAAAAACAAAAATTTTCAAAAAAAAGGATCGTCCCGATAAGTCAATTTTTCAAAAGTTATAGATATTTGAAAAATAAAAAGCCAATTTTTCTGAAAAATTCATAACTTTTTATCGGTTGGGTGAAAAAATTCTGAAAAATGTTTTTGAAAGGGTAGAAAAAGATAAAAAAGTTTCAGCCAAATCGAAAGGAGTCGGGTTCAAAGGTCATCGATTTGGCGTGGAATGCCCCATATATATCTCATCGTGTTGAAGCTTTATGAAATTTTTTGCGCTCCTCTCGCTTGTTTTTTATTTTCCCTCTGGCGCACTCTGCATTTCTTATGATTTTACGAGCGCGTGAAAGCTTTCGCGAGTGCTCATCGCCAAATGAGTCTGTTCGTCGACGCAGGAGCTTCAAAACGAATAACATTTAAACGCGGAATCCGAATGAGCGAGAAGGTGCTTTTGAAAAGGAAAATATAGATTTCCCGACTGTGAATCTCGACAATAAATATCGTATTAATTAGGGATGTTCGATTCTTTGGAAAGAATCGATTCTCTAATCGATTCTGAATCGAATCAAGAAAATCGATTTTCATGAAAAATCGAATCCAAATAATCGATTTCGTAAGAATCGATTTTTCAAAATTGTAAAAAAAAAATTAATTACCCACTGGCGGAATCGCAGCCGATTCTTCCTTCCTTAATTGCTCGTTAAAGCTTATGTAAGTGTTTATTAAGTTTTTGCTATGGAAAATGATTGAAATGGATTAATTTATTTTTAATACAAAATGATGAACACAAAATAACAAATATAAAGCAGTTTCCATTCTGGCTAAACATAGTTTGACTCTTTTACACATTTGCACTTTTTAATACACTATTTTTAAAAACATTATGAAAATATTTATCAAAACAGACTCTTTTTCTATTACATAATTTTATATCGTTTTTCGATATTTTGTATATTTTTACAGTCCATTCTTTTTTTCGTTGGATCATGCTTTCAATATTTTACCTTTTAATTTTTTTTAACTCTTTTTCTCGCATTTTCACATTTTCACATGGTTTTTTTTCTTTTAACCTTGACGTTGATGTTTCATTGATTTTTGACAATCTTTATTTAATTGCCAATCTTTAATAGATAATGAATTTGGTAAAAAATCGTTTTTTTTTTGCTTTTAAGGTCAAGAATCGATTCACCTAAACATCGAAAAGGAAAGAATCGATTCAAAAGATCGACTTTTGGAGCAAAAGAATCGATCTTTTAAGAAATCGAATTGGGATCGAACATCCCTAGTATTAATCGATATTTGCATTAGGTCCCGATTTTTGTGTGCGATCATTGTTTCCCCGATAGACATAAAAATTTAGGGGATCGAATCTTCTTCGTCGTTATTAATTTCACAGAGAGATTTATGAGCTTTCGAAGCTTTTGAAGGTTATGTGTCCACGTCAAACGTGCGATTGACATTTACGATCGGTAGGCGCGCTCTCAATTGGCATGCATCAATGTAATCTCTGCGTATTTGTCTCTCATCGGTAGGGAAATTATTGCCGAACCGTGGATTTATCGGGCCAAGGCGGCGAAGAGAAAATCGATGCAGACGGGGCGCGTATATTTGTTCCGGAACCGTCCAATTTCCGGCGAAGATGGTGCGTCGGACGCGGAAGTCCTTCAGCGACGCGATACGAATTAGTCGCCATCTTTATTTCCTCTTTGATCTTGGGACATTTTCCAGGTCAATCGAATTCTAGAGAGTATAATTTTTTTTAAGGGAGTATTATGGTCTAGAATTTTGAAAATCATTTTTTTTGCATATTCTTAAAGTTTAGACCTTTAAGAATATATCTTCAAAAGGAAATTTTCAAATTCTAATAATTTATTGAGCTATAGCTATTTTAGTGATGCAGCAACTACGCCAGTCACGTCGGAGCGTAACTTTAAGGAGATATTCTGGTCTAGTATTTTGAAAAAATCATTTTTTTCTATATTCTTAAAGTTTACACTTTTAAGAATATATCCTCGAAAGAAAATTTTTTCATTCAAATAACTTACGGAGTTATAGCTATTTTAGTGACGCAGCTATTAAAAACTATGAAAAAAAGAGTTGAAAAACGCCTTTTGTTGTTCAGACAGCTGCCATTTTGCGAATTTTTTTTCCATTTTCTCTGAGGTAGAGGTTGTAACGACATTCTTACTAATTACTTCCTAATTACTAATTACTAGTTACGCTAGATTTGATAAATGTAGTCGTTTTTTGCGAAAAATTGAATATTTTTGCGAAAAAAAATCGTAGAAAACTTTTTAAAAAACAAAATTGAAGCTAATACCCCCCGCCACAAGTTTTTCATGCGAAAAACAGGCTAAAAAAATTTCGTCGGTCGTGCGCGAAGTTTACAAAGCCAAAAAAAAGCTAAAAACGACCATGGTTCAAAGGGCGTAACGGGTTGAAAAAAAATCGCAAAATTTTTTTGGAAAAAGCGAAATGAAGCTGCATATATCCCCTTTAAAACGCCGTTTGGCGAATCAAAATATCCTCGTTATTAAAAGAGCAGTGAAACTTTTTGTGCGGTGTAGAATCGGGGCAAGTGTTTCCAAAGTGTTTCTTTTAGACCAGTATTTAACTCTGTACTGTGGGAATTTTTCTGTGTATTGCAAAAGAGCGAGCAGATTTTTTGTCATAAAAAACCAAAGAATATATAATTCAAGGCTGCTATTATGCAGCTATATAGAATAGAACGATGGGTGAAGTTTCTAACAACTTGTAGACCGTCTAATTTTCGTACTGTTTGGTAATATATCTATATATATGTATATACATGTATATACATTAGGGTGGATCAAATAAAATGACTTTTTTTCTTCGATTCAATGAAAAATGTATTGTTTGGCATCTCAAAATAGCTCTCTGCAAGTATTAGCCCTTCATATTCAAATTAAGAGGATTTTTTTTTTAACTTTGTAATTTTATTAGACTTTCACCGTTGAGGTTAGGAGAGTTCTACAAAAAAGCTCTCTTGTATTTAATCGATAAAACTAACCGTTCAAAAAATAATCGGTGATAATAATCACTAATTATCACTGATTATTTTTTAATAAAAATGTGCGATGAGGGACCTCTTAATTTAAATATGAAGGGCACGGAAAAAACGACTTAGTCGGTTCAACCAAACAGCTTAGTGCTCTGAGCGCCAGAAGGGAAATTAGTTGGATCAACTACATAGTTGGTTGGGTCAACTAACCAAACCAATGTTTTAGTTAGCACAACTAATCTACTTAGTCGTGGCAACTAATAAATAAGGTTGGTTAGTTGACCCAATCAACTATCTAGTTGATCCAACTAATTTCTCTTCTGGCGCTCAGAGCACTAAGCTGGTGGGTTGAAGCAACTAAATCGTTTTTTCCGTGGGCTAATACTTGCAGAGGATTTTTTTTGAGATGCCAAACAATACATTTTTCATTATATCGAGGAAAAAAAAATATTAGTCATTTTATTTGACCCACCCTAATATACATTTCGTATCTGGTACTGTATACCGTATACTGTACTGTATATACAATGGATGAACGGGAAGCTTAATCCCCTGCCGTTGCCGCACACTGTGACTGTATAGATATAGCTACAGCATCGCTCGTCCTGCGATCGTGTTTGACAGCTAAATAGTAAATTCTCCACGCAACGCGCCGTATTGAAATGACAGGTGACTGGGAGGTTCATCCCTGAACCTCTCGGCATCACGGCCAATGGAGATTATCCCGTATGGATCCTCATTGCCAATAACCATCAGCCGAGGGTTTAAGTAGCGTCGAATTCAGATCCGACGAATCAACGTCACACTGCATTCGATATTTTCCCCAAATTCTTCATGAATTAGTTGCAATGCATTTCATTGTTCTCCTTTTCAAATTTTCGTCCAGCCATATTTAAGGGGTTACATTGGTTTGAAATTTAAAAAAAAAATTCATTCTTTAATTTTTTTATCTAATAGTAGAATAGTAGAATAGTAGAATGAGGCTAGAATATTTTCTCAAAGTCTCAAGACAAACGGAGTAAAAGTTCAGGAGAGAGAGAGAAGCTTTTGGAAATTCGGGCTTTTCCTTCGTTAAATCACGAGCTATATTCATCTGCTAATACAGAAATGTAGTTTTTAAATTTGAAATAAACAGCTATTAATTTCTTAATTTAATAATTAATAATGTCTCTATTAATTTCTCAATTGAATTTTTTAATTTAGAGTTAATTTTACACAATAAGTTATCTTGATCACCACGAGGACATTTTTTTTTAGAGGTCTCGGAAAACCACGTTCAACCAGCTGAATTTTCCAAATTTTTCAATGAAAATTTTATAAAACATTCTTCAACTATTTCTCTTTCATATGCTCAAAATTTTGAATAAAATAATTTATTTATTGTACGAAAAGAGAGAGAAAATATGCTTTTTGTAATGTCCAAATTCCATGTAACTCCTCAATATCCGCGATTTTCCCATCATTTTCTTTTGCCAGGCAGCAAAATTTCGATTGGAAATTCGTATCTCGCGTAAGTAAAGTCACAAATTGCTCTCGTTAAAAGCCCATTGAGAAATATTTTACAACTTAAATTGGATACATTAATCGACGAGAGTGTATTTCAAGAAAAATAAGAAAAAAAAGAAGATTTTCCAACTTCTCGTGACTTTTCATGCGCGAATCTTTATAATTCGTAGCGCAAGTTAAACGTGAGTACATCGAGCGCGTTCGACCTTTCACAAAGTTTACGTATACTCATCAAAAACCGAGCTCGAGAGGAAAGAACGAGCGTTTCACCTCGTGGACTCGCTGAGAAACTTGGAAATCGAAACTTCACCGCTACTTCGAATACATGTTTAACGACGTATTTGACTTTTCCATTGACTTTACTTCAAGTGTACATCAATTCCATCACCGCGAACTTTTCATGACATTTTTCCATCGATCTAATCGATGAAAACGATATTTTCAGATGAAAAGCATTGAGTTTGCACTATGCGAAGTGTCCTACACGAAAAAAAAACGACTTAGCTGTGGCAGCAAAAAAATTAGTTGATAAATGGCAGACAAACTAATTTTTTAGTTCCGCCAACCACGAATGAAATGGTTGTATCAACCATTTTGTCCGTGGTTTAATATCATTTTTTTTCATTATATCTACACAATATTTTTAAACATTTCAATCTTTGAATGTCGCTATCAGGGTTGCAAGTAATGCATTACTTTTTGTAATGCATTACTCATTACAATGTAGTGTGTAATGGAAAAAATTTCCATTACTCATTGCAATGTAGTGTAATGGAAAAAATTTGCATTACCCATTACAATGTAGTGTGTAATGAAAAAAAATCCATTACCCATTACAATTTGATTACCCATTACAACTTAATGTGTAATGGAAATTTTGGAAATTTTTCATTATATCGTAGTAGTTTTTTGGCCTGGGTTAAAATGAGCCAAAACTAGTAATTAAGTGGTCGCGTGATCATTTACAATGGCGAGAAAAGTGTCATGCTTACGATTAGTGCCCCACACTTTTATTCTTATTCTTTCCTATTCTTTATGATTGACACTTTTATAATTTTCTTTTATAATTGGCACAGCGCCGGATTGCATATAGATGCTTTTTAGAATTTAAGGTACCTAAGTCATTAAAATATAATGCAAAATTGCAATAATTTATTCATCTATATTTTTCCATTCCCAAAATTGCAATCAAAGTTTTGTTTATTACACATTACATTGCAATGGGTCATGGAAAATTTTTCTATTACACACTACATTGTAATGGGTCATGAAATTTTCTTCCATTACACACTACATTAAAATGAGTAATGAACATTTTTTCCATTACACGCTACATTGTAATGGGTGAAGAAAATGTTTTCCATTACACACTACATTATAATGGGTAATGAAATTTTTTTCCATTACACACTACATTATAATGGGTAATAGAAATCTTTTCCATTACACATTCTAAAAGTAATGAATAATGCATTAATTTTACATTACAAATTTCGGAACCCTGGTCGCTATGAAGTATACAATTTTATAAAGCTTCGTCTTTTCTTCAAGAGAAGGTGAATTAAAAAAGACCCTTTTTGTATGGGAATCCATTTTGGACCATCTTGCGTTTTGCCGCAAAGTATTAAATATCCTTACTAAAAATAAGGATATCAAACATAGACGAACTTGGAAAGGTTATGAGCGTCGACGGAAAGGTTCGTTTGTGCGAAAGGAAGTCACCTAGCGGATTTTTCGGGTACTGACACATCCGCAGATATGATCATATAATTGGTTACAGTGCCTATAAAATTCGTTGTCCATTCCTTACCCTCTTGAATACTATTTTATTAGTTGCGTCAACTAACTATAAATAGTAGATGGAACTAATGCTAGGTGGTTATTGTAACGAAGCAGATGGTTACGGTAACCGAAATACACCCAACTAATAATCAGTCGTCCCAACCAACAATTTTTTCCGTGTAGCTGCGTTATCTCTTTACGAGGTCCATTTTGATCCACACCAACCCTTACATCCAAGATGCGTCCTGCATCCAAATCCTGAGTCAAGTCTGAAGGTTCCGATAGCGCCAATCGTGTCCGACATCGCACTTCTCTCCCCACGACGAGAATTTCCATATATCCTTTTACCACTCTGGTTTTTGTTATTCCAAACGCACGCATCTAAAGCCCACCCCTTGTTGTCGCATGCATATTATATCAGCGTCAACAATATTTCTCTCGCGAGAAGGAAAGCCCTCTTTCACCCCGTTGCTCCACAAAACTAGTGCTCCAAAGTGCTTGGAACAACGTGCTAATATTTCGAAAAAAAAATTATTCTCCCCACCAAAAAACAACCCTCCTTCTAGGGACAATTTTTCTATTTTTCTTCACCCTCGTGTTTCTCGTTCGAAAAATAGACGAAAAAAAAGAGCCACGTCTAGGGGATATTTATGTCGCGGTGTGTTTCCCCAAAAAAGTGGAGTCTAGCGGGGCGTGTCGGTGAGCCGGAAAAAAAAGGAAAACGAAGAAACACAGGGTTGAAATAAAAGTAAAAAGGGGAAGATATTTGTGGAACGTTGAGCGCACACATGCCCGAATATACACACAAACGGGGTGACCCTCAACCCTCAATGTTCTCCATACCTTTGGAGCTATATTCTCTGCCGATGGGAATTGAGAGGAGGAGGGAAGTTTACCGGTGATAAAATAACGTTGAGACAACACACACACACACAAATGGAGACACACAAACACAGAGGGGCCTGCGTCCAAATAACGACGGCCTTTGCAGGAGCAGGCCAACAGATGCGACAAACGCCCGTTCTTTACGAATCGGTCCATTGACACTCGGCCCCATCAATTACGACGCGGACTCGAACGAGTGCGAGAGAGTCCCGAATTTCGTCGTCTGTACGATCCTCCAGAATCGCACCCTGGTCCGCATTGCGCGAAACGGCTCTTTTCTCTTTAGTCGCCACTCTGCACACCCTCGCATTCATACATATGGGGCATTCCACGTCAAATCACGGAGTCATCGGCCTGACCTCCTCGGATTTTGATGTCCCTTGAATTGTGGGTTTCCTTTGGCTCAAAATATGACCTCGGGCAACCCCTGAAAAATGTAATTAAAATTTAAAAAAATTTGAGGTCATATTTTGGGCCAAACGGAAACCCACGATTCATTGGACATCAAAATCCAAGGGGGTCAGGCCGATGACCTCGTGATTTGACCTGGAATGCCCCATATATAATATATATAATATACATGTATATTGTAAACCGTATGGATTTTGCTCCCTTTTGCCACTCGCAAGCTCACTTCAACCTTCTGCGCTCTTGCAGCGTGCATAAAGTTTCAGCCCGGCCACAGTGAAACCCTTACGGAAGTAAAATCCACCGCGTTTTGTCCTATTTTTGCATTTTTTACCGCACGGGGGCGTTTCGCGTACCTCGCTGAGTGGCACACTCGGTTTTTCAACGATCATCGATTTTTCGCTCCACGCTCGTCTTGTAAGTCAAACATCCACGTCTGTATAAGGTAAATGTCCCAATTATTGAACAGCTAAGGATCTGGGGATTGAATTCGGTGAGAAAAAAATATAAAATCAAGAAAAAAACCATCGCTTTCATGTTCAAATGATACTTTGATATTTTTACTTTCGAAAAATCACCCTTCAAATTATTTTTCAATGATTTCAAATGAAAAAAAAGAATAACAATGTGAAGCATGCAAATGTCCCAATTATTGAACACTGGAAGTACCTATGTCTCTAATATTGAACAGGCATGTCCCAGTTATCGAACAGTCTCGAGAATTCTTTTTCCGTTCTGAAAATATTATTTTGGGTACAATATTAAGAAATAAAAGCAAAATCAAACACTTAAATAATCTTTTATTAATCATGTAAAAATACAAAAATATATATTTAGACCCTTTTGACAGGTTTTTTGTTCATTCGCATTTGGTTTATTTTTGCTTTTCAACTCGAACTTTATTTTATTTTTATTTTCAGCTTCCTCGTTTTTATGTTTTGTTTTTGTTTGATTCTGTCGCAGCTTTCTTGTTTTTCGACTGAAATATCGGACAGCAAAAAATATTGAACATTACATTCGTATTTTTAGGTTATATTTAAGTTATATCTCTTTTTACTTTTCTTTTTATGTTTATTGCACGAAAATACAAATAAAAAATATATTTGACGATCTTAGAGTTATTATTAAAAGAATAAAGGTAAGTTTATTCAGGAACTTACAGTTTTTGTTCGATAGCTACATTTCGATAGCTAAAAGTTCCATATATGTAATGAAATTTTTATAAATATGTAAATGCATGCAGGTGAATAAGGAATAATAAAGATACAAGATAGTGTTCAATAATTGGGATATTTACCTTAAATACAGTTTGCAAGGCTTGGACGAAAAATCTCTCTCTCTCTCTTTCTCCCTTTCTTTCCTTATACGCATATAAACGAGTCTTGATGCCATCTCAGGACTTTTCCTTTTTTATTCGTACTCTTTGAGACGTTACACTGAGATCAAATTCAAGGTCTGGTGGATCCATTCCATTTTTTTGATCCGATGAGATCAATGATACAGATAATCGCCTCCTTTTGAAAAAAAAATAATCCTCGATGCGCCGGATCAGCTCGAAATAATTTCTGTCACGGTTTATCAGTGAGAGTTCTTTAAATTTCAATAAACGGGATATATTTTTCCGGATTTCCCGACCAATTTTTGAATGGAGTTTTAATGCAACGACAATGGTTCGTATTTTAATAAAATTCTTCTTTCAGAGAAGTTTTCAAAGTGAAAGATCGTTAAAGTGTATTTTGGGGAGTTTATTGAGTGGTTTCGTCGGTTCGAAAATTTAAAAGAATCCATTTTTTTTTATCTGATAGTACGAAATGTCTAAAATATTTTCCCAAAGTTTCAAGACAATTGGAGTTAAAGTCTGATAAAGTGAGCTTCGAAGAAACTATTCTCACCAATGTCATTGAAAGTTCGTACACTTTTTCAAAATAATGCAATGATAAATGCTTTTTTATATGCTTAAAATTTTAAATAAAATAATTTGTTTATTTTCAAGTGTCCAAGCAAAACTTAAATCTCAGTAAGAACAAATTGAAAAAACTTATTTTTAAAATTATGAAACAAACTCCGAACGTTTGATTAAAGTAGAGAAGAAAAATTTGGCAAAAATTTTGAATTTTTTAGGCACATAAACGGGCTGTCTTAATTATGACAGATATTTTCAACCGAGGGGAAAAAAGGCCTTGAACTCTTGTATAAATTGTCGCTGCAAAATTAACAACAACATTACGTGCAATATCCTGATCCATGATTTTCCTCAATTTAATGTATGAAAATATTGTCGATATTGTTGAATGACAGCGCCAATTATCGTCTCTCAACTTCGCTCATGTGTTAAAAAAACCCTCGGGCAACTTTTCCGGCCTCCGCGGTCGTGTCGCTCTCGTTCGATTTTTCGCAATTGACGAAAATTGCGGGAAATTATAATTGCATGGAAAATCGATGGACGAGAGTTGTATTCCACGGGGAAACGGATGGAAAAGTTGCCGTGGATAAATGCACGAACGATCGGACAATCACCGAAGGGAAATTCCCACGAGCGATGGCGGGGATTTCGCGACGGGTCAAGTACCGCTGTTTTAGCTTTGGTTTTGGGTTGCCGTGTATATTAGGGTGATTCGTTTCAGGGCAACTTTTTTTTTCTGACCCATCGTGCCCGAAAACCTTTAGTTGGTACCCAAAAATGAAGTTTCGTGAAAGGGGGGTGTTATCAAAAAATATTTAGAGGTAGCGAATCAAAATTGAAGGTTTCCCATTTGATTAACATTGGAAAAAAAAAAATTCTCATTATTAGTGTTGCCATTTCGCGAATTTTGATATCGCGATATTTTCCAAGTGGGTTCTCATAGGAAATATGATACTCTACAGTAAAGTTCATTGAGCCATGTCCGTAAATTCAACCGTTTCAGCGGTATCATTATTTCAAGTGAATATTGTATGAAAATATCTATTCAAACGGCTGCAGTTCCTAAGCTATTGGATATATCGAAAAAATTCAAATGAGAACTTTGTAGAGAAAGTAATTTGCTACAAAAAAGTCTTATAAGCAGAGCCCGTAAATTCAACTCTTTCTCAGGAATAGGTGCACTGAGAAAAAATTACTAGAACCAATGAAATAAAGTTTTGAAGGCAAAAAATCATTTTTTTCATTATTTGCCAAAACATATTAGATTGGTTCCCTTATATATTTACTTGGTTAATTCTTTTCAGTCAATTCCACAAATTTCCGTTTCAATACACGAATTTACTTGAATCTAACAATATGTTATCAATTATATGTAATATGTTGTTTGAATCAAGAACACAGTTTACCAGTTTTTTTAAATTTTAACAACTTATGTATACTATTAAAGTATACTATAGAAATGATAGTTCTTTGCTTGAAGGAAATAAAAATTTCATCATTCCAAACAACTATTCTATTGGAATAAAATAATGTGTTATTTATTTTACTACAGCTTCTTTTCAAATAATCACAATCAATTTTATATCTAATAAATATTGAAAATACTACAGAAATATTTTTAGAAGGGAAATAATGATGAGTTTATTGCAAGAAAATAATTTATTCAAAAAAAATAATTTTGTATTGAATTCGTTTTTTAGATTCAAATATTCTCATGTTTATGATGCGATCAATGTAATTAATCCAATGAATACAAATTTAATCAAATCTATCAGGCATTTAATTGTTACTATTAACCGAGAGTTTAATATAATGGAGTAATAGATTCGTGAAAATATTTTTTTAAATGAAGAGTGATTTTCTTGGTTCAACAAATTAATAATCGAATTAATACTTTTATTTAATAAATAAATTCATGTTCTCAAATTCAGTAATTTTTTCTCTCAGTGTGTATGAAGTAAAATAAATAGATATTTTTTTGTTTTATTCAATCAAACGAACTCCATTTTCGAGATAGCATGTACAAAATCATCAGAAAAACCATTCAACAAATGTTACAAAGAATTCCCTATGCAAATAAATCAATAAAACAATAACAAAAAATCTATTTTACTTCATCCAACTATAGATGATAAAGAGTTAAATTTACGGGCTCGGCGTATAAGACTTTTTTGTAGCAAATTACTTTCTCTACAAAGTTTTCATTTGAATTTTTTCAATATATCTAATAGCTTAGACGTTACAGCCGT
Organism: Alloplasta piceator; assembly: GCA_946863875.1. Taxonomy (NCBI): domain Eukaryota; kingdom Metazoa; phylum Arthropoda; class Insecta; order Hymenoptera; family Ichneumonidae; genus Alloplasta; species Alloplasta piceator. The sequence goes on along the minus strand of OX333076.1, from coordinate 42,129,562 downwards.
TTAAGTAGATATTTTCATATGATATTAACTTGAAACAATGTTACCGCTGAAACGGTTGAATTTACGGACATGGCTCAATGAACTTTATTGTAGAGTATCATATTTCCTATGAGAACCCACTTGGAAAATATCGCGATATCAAAATTCGCGGAATGGTAACACTAATAATGAGAAATTTTTTTTTGCAATGTTAATGAAATGGGAAACCTTCAATTTTGATTCGCGACCTCTAAATATTTTTTGACAACACCCCCCATTCATGAAACTTCGTTTTTGGGCACCAACTAAAGATTTTCGGGCACGATGGGTCAAAAAAAAAAGTTGGCCTGAATCGAATCACCCTAGTGTATATTAAGCGCAAAGCACATTCGTGTGTGCCTTTGTTTCGAGAGAACAACTTTGTTGCGTCGAATATGCGGTTTTCGCTGCATGAGCGACGGAATAATTATTTTATCGTGATTAACGAAGTGACAATCAAAGTTGGAGGAAGGAAAAAAATGTCATTAAAACGGATGAAGTTTGCTCGATCCACGATTGGCGCGGGGTGGCGATTTTTGGTCGTGACAAAGAAACGAAAGCTTCGAGACCTTATTTTATTTCCTTCAATCCAGATTAACTCGGCTAACGAGAATCAGATACCAGAATTTCCATGACCACTGCGAACAAAAAAAAAGTCCTGATTCAATGAGCCTCGTATCCTCCAATGTGTCCTACATATATATATATATGAGTATATTCACACAGAGGCCATCTATACGTGTGCCAATCGAATGAGGGTTAATTCCCAATGGGTCGAATCTCGATTTGTTCGATCCAGCGGTTATCTCCAATGGTCTGGCAAGTGGCGAAATTGGGGGAGCTTTTGCGTCCGCGTTTTCGCACCGCAGTAATCGAAGCGAATGGCACAAAGTTGTGAATAGCAGGGATTTTTTTTTGTTTAATCCACACACCCCGTCATATTGAGTCTCTTTGCGTGGAGGGTTGACAATTTCATTTGCAAAACGATTGAATATCGACAGAACGATGTGGTTCTTTCTTTGTGGATTATATGATTGAAGCGGCGTGATTTATCGAGGACATTACATTGGCGTAAAAGCTGTAAGCAATGCATTATTGTATCCATTACCCATTACACTGCATAATGTGAAATGGATAAGTGCACCATTACAAAACACAAAATTGATGTGTAATGAATGCGTATTCCATTACAAATAAAAATAGTAATGTGTAATGGATGCATGTACCATTACAAAATACAAAATTAATGCGTAATTAATGCATGTGCTATTACAAATAAAAATAGTAATGTATCATGGATGCATGGGCCATTACAAATAAAAAAGTGTAATGAATGACTCCATTACATTTGAAAAAAATAATAATTTGTAGTGGAGAATATTCCATTACAAATAGCGAAATTGCTGTGCTCGAATTAGAAACTTGCACATTGCTGTTTCATTATTTTATTTCGCTCGAAACAAATTCAGATGGAAGAAAAGCAAGTGGGGTCTTAGTGTAATATTGTTTGAGCACGTCACAAGTATTTGGAATCAATCTACGACAATTTGCAGCTGAGACTATTTTGCTCAAAGGTAAGTCTATTAATTTTTCAATAAAATTAATTTGTGTACATCCACTTTTTGTTAACTTTACTATCATAGTTGTACATGTATGTATATTAAGTTAAGATACACTGACGCCTATAAGCTTTTCTTGAATTGTAATTTTTACAACAATGGAGTAAAAATTCATAGACTTACCTTTGAGCAAAATAGTACCTGCTCCTAATTGCGGTAGAAACACACTAATTTGTAATGGAATATTCTCCACTACAAATTACTTTTTTTCAATTGTAATTTGTAATGGAGCACTCATTCATTACACGTTATTTTATTTGTAATGGCACATGCATCCATTACACATTACTTTTATTATTTCTAATGGAACATGCATTACACATTCCTTTTTTATTTGTAATAGAACACGCATCCATTACACATTACTATTTTCATTTGTAATGGAACATTCATCCATTACACGTTACTCTTGTAATTTGTTATGGAAAACTTATCCAACACACATTGTTTAAAGTAATGTGTAATGCATTACTTTTACATTGCTATTTTCACAAATCTGATTGGCGTAGATATAAGATCCGATAAAATCGCAGTATTCAGGAGAATTTCGTCCTAAGCGTATAATTTGCGATAGCCTGGGCTAAAATTTCGGTATCGAGGGATGCGCAAAGAGTTAAAGCCCTCGGGGGCACATTTGTCCGCTGCCCTGGCCGATCGATTCGAAAGGACGACAAAATAGCCCACGATGGTCCTATAATCGCTAAGCAAAAGCTGACGTTTTCCTTTTTCTCCCTATTCTTGGGTTTTCTCGGTCTCAACGCGACGAGACACCTGTGCAAAGGGCGCAAAAAAAATGCTCATTCGTCAGCGAAGAATCGTGGTTTCCTTGACGCGAAAACATGCCCCGTGCGATTGGCAGAGGGTGTAATCGGTAAAAACGACGCGACAGATTGCGCGACGTTGAGTGAAATACGCGAAGTTTGTGTAACCGGCGAGAGGGAGCGAGCCAATATCGTGGCAATAATTTAAGATGAGACGCCGGAGAGATTGAATCGATGGAGAAAAGAGTGGTTTTTGGCAGCCGAGGCGCGACGAGCAAAGTGGAAACCAGCTGGGTTATAGCATCGATATCAAATACGCTCGATAACAAGTGCCACTGGCTTTCGCATATACGAGACAGGATCTATAGAGAGATAAAGAGAGAGAGAGAGAGAGAGGGAGAGAGGGAGGGAGAGAGAGGGCTCTTGTACGGATATTTTATATATTTTACCTTCGGGCGCGAAACGACCATCCGATATACATGTCCTGGGGTGAGCTTAAATGTATAAAGTACGTCGGGAATCTGCGATAAAATATACGGGGTAATAAATAGCGTCCGCAGATCTAGCTCGCGATCGGTAAATATATCTCGGAAAGGACATTACGTAGACTCGTTCTATCTCTCCAAGAAGCATAAGGCACGAAATAACGAGTGAATTAGCATTGAAAGCATTCTTCAATTATACTTTGGTTTTTTTTTCTGGAGCAAACAATAGTTTTTGAGAGACAATTTTACATTTGTTTTCCATGTGCAGAAAAGTATCCAGCATTGTTTTAACGCTGAGCAGCAGATAATTCCACTTACAATATTTTTTATTAGCATATTCAGGCTCATTTGCATTCGTGCGTTTCTCATTTTCAACTACGTAAAATTTTGCAAACACATTTTTTCAGAAAAGTTTGTCTCATGAGCGTTGAGAGTGTCTCATCAGTCTCAACGAGTCTCGTTTTCCAATCGCACTTGTTACTTTCATTTCAGGAGCAAATAAACGTTTTGTAGAGAAAATTTTCCATTAATTTTCCATGTAAAGAACGATTTCCGGCAGTGTGTCAACGTTGAGCATTGAGAGAAACTCAACAAAGCATGGTTGTAGACGCCGATGTAGAATTAAATCATGATAATTCCACTCAGCATATTTTTCATTAGCATATTCAGGCTTATTTGTATTCGTACGTTCCTCACTTCCAATTACATAAAATTTTGCAAACACATTCCATTAAAAAAGTTTGTCTCATGAGCGTTGAGAGTGTCTCATCAGTCTCAACGAGTTTAATTTTTCAATCGTATTCATTACTTTTGTTTCAGGAGTAAATAAACGTTTTGTAGTGAAGGTTTCCCATTAATTTTCCATGCAAAGAACAATTTCCGGGAAAGTTTCAACGTTGAGCAATGAGAAAAATTCAACAAACGGCGCGGTAGCACTTTAACGCGCACCGCTGTAGAATGAAATCATGATAATTCCAATTACCATATTTTTTATTAGCATATTCACGCTTATTTACATTCGTACGTTTCCCACCTTCAGTCACATAAAATTTTACTAATAAATCCCGATACAAAAGAATGTCTCATGAGCATTGAGACTGTCTCATCAGTCTCACGAGTCTCATTCTCCGCTCCCTCTTATTATTTTCGTACCTCAGGCTCGCACTAAATTCCAGTGACTATTTCTATCTATTTTCCATGTAAAAAAAATGATTACAATTACATAAAATTCAGCGAATATATTCTGTTGAAATAAAAGAGCGTCTCTCACGAGCTTTGTCTCACGAGTCTCGAAAGTTCCAAAGAAGGCGTTTTCGTCCGACGAAAGGTAATGTCGTACTACTGGTAGCACTTTTACAGTGGATAACGTTACATTTATTGAACTAATAAATCCCGTTAAACAGAAAGTCTCATGAGCGTTGAGACTGTCTCATCAGTCTCACGAGTCTCATTCTCCGCTCCCTCTTATTATTTTCGTACCTCAGACTCACACTAAATTCCAGTGACTATTTCTATCTATTTTCCATGTAAAAAAAAATGATTACAATTACATAAAATTCAGCGAATATATTCTGTTGAAATAAAAGAGCGTCTCTCACGAGCTTTGTCTCACGAGTCTCGAAAGTTCCAAAGAAGGCGTTTTCGTCCGACGAAAGGTAATGTCGTACTACTGGTAGCACTTTTACAGTGGATAACGTTACATTTATTGAACTAATAAATCCCGTTAAAACAGAAAGTCTCATGAGCGTTGAGACTGTCTCATCAGTCTCACGAGTCTCATTCTCCGCTCCCTCTTATTATTTTCGTACCTCAGGCTCACACTAAATTCCAGTGACTATTTCTATCTATTTTCCATGTAAAAAAAATGATTACAATTACATAAAATTCAGCGAATATATTCTGTTGAAATAAAAGAGCGTCTCTCACGAGCTTTGTCTCACGAGTCTCGAAAGTTCCAAAGAAGGCGTTTTCGTCCGACGAAAGGTAATGCCGTACTACTGGTAGCACTTTTACAGTGGATAACGTTACATTTATTGAACTAATAAATCCCGTTAAACAGAAAGTCTCATGAGCGTTGAGACTGTCTCATCAGTCTCACGAGTCTCATTCTCCGCTCCCTCTTATTATTTTCGTACCTCAGGCTCACACTAAATTCCAGTGACTATTTCTATCTATTTTCCATGTAAAAAAAATGATTACAATTACATAAAATTCAGCGAATATATTCTGTTGAAATAAAAGAGCGTCTCTCACGAGCTTTGTCTCACGAGTCTCGAGAGTTCCAAAGAAGGCGTTTTCGTCCGACGAAAGGTAATGTCGTACTACTGGTAGCACTTTTACAGTGGATAACGTTACATTTATTGAACTAATAAATCCCGTTAAAACAGAAAGTCTCATGAGCGTTGAGACTGTCTCATCAGTCTCACGAGTTTCATTCTCCGCTCCCTCTTATTATTTTCGTACCTCAGGCTCACACTAAATTCCAGTGACTATTTCTATCTATTTTCCATGCAAAAAAAATGATCACAATTACATAAAATTCAGCGAATATATTCTGTTGAAATGAAAGAGCGTCTCTCACGAGCTTTGTCTCACGAGTCTCGAGAGTTCCAAAGAAGGCGTTTTCGTCCGACGAAAGGTAATGTCGTACTACTGGTAGCACTTTTACAGTGGATAACGTTACATTTATTGAACTAATAAATCCCGTTAAAACAGAAAGTCTCATGAGCGTTGAGACTGTCTCATCAGTCTCACGAGTCTCATTCTCCGCTCCCTCTTATTATTTTTGTACCTCAGGCTCACACTAAATTCCAGTGACTATTTCTATCTATTTTCCATGTAAAAAAAATGATTACAATTACATAAAATTCAGCGAATATATTCTGTTGAAATGAAAGAGCGTCTCTCACGAGCTTTGTCTCACGAGTCTCGAGAGTTCCAAAGAAGGCGTTTTCGTCCGACGAAAGGTAATGTCGTACTACTGTTAGCACTTTTACGGTGGATTACGTTACACGAGCGGGATAAATACCTCGGACTCGGGTGTCTCGCGGCCTTACTTTACGACCCGTTGAGCCTATCTGGATGTTACCAAGATTCGTACATGAGTTGGGAAAAACACGGCGGGAAGAATTGAATATGATTATGATGAGTCCTGAACCTAGAGCTGTGGAACAAACAAAAGTTTACACATAATAGTGCCCTAGAGCAGAACTGGCATAATGGGTGTGTCGTTACAAAAAAGTAGAGAGAGAGACAGAGAGAGAGAGAGAGAGAGAGAGAGAGAGAGAGAGAGAGAGAGAGAGCAACGTGAAAGTGTGCAAAGATACTAGAAGTTTTGGACCAGGACCGTGCCTGGAAGCTTTTATCCGTATGCGGTTCTTTTTCACATGCTGACACTAATGCAAGGGCGTTCACACACACGCAGCATACACGATTGTATGAAAAGGGTAACGCGCGAGAGCTTGGCTAAATGGGCCTCGTAATTTATGAGGTGGTTGCTGGTTGTGTTTCTGGGCTGCTCTACGCTCTCTCTCTCTCTCTCTCTCTCTCTCTCTCTCTCTCTCTCTCTCTCTCTCTCTCTCTCTCTCTCTCTCTCTCTCTCTCTCTCTCTCTCTCTCTCTCTTCTCTCTCTCTCTCCCTCCCTCTCTCTCTCTCTCTCTCTCTCCTTATTTCGCGGAGCTGGTTTGCACGCAGTGTTCACGATCTGCATTGTTTTCCAAACCACTAGCCCGCTCTCTTGGCGCACTGTAATGCACTCTGGTAACGTGTGTAATGTATGTATTTATGTACGCGTTGTCAGCCTCTCGTTGTCACCGCAGACCATGCTGTACCTATACATTGTACACACTAGTCGAGCCAGGAATGAGTAAAGAGACGAAAATAGAAAGGGCGAGAGAGGGCAAGAGGAAGAGAATTCATGTTGGGGGTGGATTTTGCGTCTATGGCGAATTCTGCTGCAGGATCATTTTTTGTTTGTTTTTTTTAGTTTTTCAACGGTTTCGTTGACTATACGTTGAATAACCTCAAAAAATGGGTATGTGAGGCACATTGCATTGATAAACAAACATATAAATTTTTAGGGGATGGGGCACACGGAAGCTCATAGGATCGGGATCCTTTTTTTTGATTACAATTAATTTTGCAAGTTTCACATTTAGAAATTATTAGTATGAATTTGGACCAAACTATTTTGTATAGTTCTGCAAAAAAATTCAATTTTTTTTACTTGTTATCTACCAACAGATAAAATTGGGTTTGGGTTTCAGATAAAGCTCTCATGAGTTATATCCTGACCACCAGGATTTTTTTGAGAGGTCTCTGAAAATCAGGTCGAATTTTGTAGAATATTATTCAAATGATGCTCTTTTGTATGATTAAAATTTTGAATAAAATAATTTATTAGAAAACAGAGGAAAATATTTTTTTCTTTTCAATCTTCGAAGTCTTCTTAAGTCTTCTTCAGCTTTAGAGAAATAGTACTAATTAGTGCAAGTCATACATCACTCCTTGAACCGTGAAGAGAACAAAAAGAAGCCCACACCCCCCCCCCCCCACCCCCAAAGGGCGACGTTCTATCAAAGACTCGGAGTGTAATTTATGGTCAAGTGAAGCGGCAGCAATGATCCAAAATGAGAATTCCAAAATTCCCCTTCTCTACTTCAAAGGTTGATGAGGAACCGATTGTGCATTGTTCTACACTGTCGTCCAAAAGTTTGGAAACACTCGCCCAGATTCCGCTTCGCACGAAAAGTTTCACTGCTCTTTTAAACATGAAGATATTTAAATCGAACAAGCGGCGCTTTAAAGGGGACATATTCAACTTCAGCTTACTTTTTCAACAAAAAAAAATTCGATTTTTTTAAACCCGGTACGTTCTTTGAAACATGGTCGTTTTTTGGCTTTTTTCGCGTTGACATTTTGACGCATGGCCCATGAAATTTTTTAAAAACTGTTTTTCACACGAAAAACTTTTCGGGGGGAGTATAAGCTGCAATTTCGTTTTTTTTAAGTTTCGTACGATTTTTTTTCGCAAAAATATTTAATTTTTTGCAAAAAAACGACCATATTTATAAAATGCAGCGTAACTCTAAGACTACTGGTTTTTTTTTTTAATAACTAAAGAGGTAAAAAGTTGCATATAATTATTCTGGATTCAGTGCAATTTTTTCAGAATTTTTTTTCAATTATTTTTTTTCGAAAATTTTTCCTGCCAACGAGATATGTACGAAAAAAAAATGATGAAAAAAATTCTGAAAAAATTTCAATGAATCCAGAATAATTGTATGCACCTTTTTATCCTCTTAGTGATTTCATAAATATCCAGTAATTTTAGAGTTAAGCTACATTTTATAAATATGGTCGTTTTTTGCAAAAGTCTGAATATTTTTGCGAAAAAAAATCGTACGAAACTTTCTAAAAGACGAAATTGGAGCTTATACTCCCCGCCACAAGTTTTTCATGTGAAAAACAGTTTTTAAAAAATATCATGGGTCGTCCGCCAAAATTTCAACGCCAAACAAAATCCAAAAAACGAGCATGTTTCAACGGACGTACCGGGTTCAAAAAGAATTGAAAAAAATTTTTGGAAAAAGGAAAATAAAGCTGAATATGTCCCCTTTGAAACGCCGCTTGTTAAATTGAAATATTTTCATTTTGAAAAGAGCAGTGAAACTTTTTGTGCGGCGGGGAATCGGAGTGTTTCCAAACTTTTGGATGGGAGTGTATATACAAGGGAGTTCATCGTTTACCATCTATTATCATTGATTCGCGTGAACGATCGAGATAGGACGTAAATTTACTCGCAGAATGCATGTGTGTGTGTGTGTGAAAGGTGGATAATTGTACAGAAGCTCGAGGAAATCGTGACGCGTCGCACAGAGAAACCTTTTTGCGAATGGCATCAAGAAAGACGAGAAGCTCGACGCGTGTCCTTTGTGAGAATTTTTTAATGAAAAAGGGCAGGTCCTGGCAGGGTCCTTGCTCTCGATTATACACCTGTATTATGTGCACAGACAGAGAGAAAGGTGACTGAGGAAAATTCGTTCTCTCGTCCTCTGCCAAGTGGGATAAAGTGACGGAAATATCAGTCCAGGGACGCGTATAGGGCCTGTACAAATACGACGCTACGTGACAGCGTTGATATATCGTTGAATTTTTATGCCGTTACGTGTTATATTGCCGCATCATGGAAGATACATATCGGTATCTGCCAAAGTTGAGAGCGAGGAGGCGGATTCATGTTTGTGCCGGGGTATGTGTGTATAATATATGTATTTGCGAGGCAAAAGCCATATCGATGGAGGACCTGGATACAGAAATGTGTACATATGGGGCATTCCATGTCAAATCGACCACTTTTGAACCCGACCCCTTTCGATTTGGTTGAAAATTTTTGTTCCTTTTCTACTCAATTAAAGACATTTTCCAGGAAATTTTCAATTTTTTTTACCAAACCCTAAAAAAATTATGAATTTTTCAAAAAAAAGGCTTTTGTTTTTTCAAATAGCTATAATTTCTTCAAAAATTGACTAATCGGGACGGTTTTTTTTTCAAAAATTTTGTCTTTAGATGTACTTTCCGAAAAAAAATACAAACAAATTTTAAGATATTAAAATCTATGAAATTTTTCAATTTTTCGAGAAAAATCATCGTTTTCTCGGAGACGCCATTTTTTCTTTTTTCTTTTTTCAACTCAAAAAATACTTCGATCAATTCCAGAAAAAATTCCGCCCTAAAGGGAGTGGGCCGAATTTTCCTTCTATTTTTTTGTTATTGATTAGAAAAAAAAATATTTCCAGCTGGGCTTATTTCACAAAACAACACTCTGGAATTTTTTTGAGGATTTATAAATGACCTCGGAGTTTGAAAAATTGAGAAGAAAATAAAATCGAAAGTGGTAATCCTCGAAATTTTTTTTTTTTTTTTTATGGAATGAACAAATAAAAGACACCTATAAATACTTTTTTTGTATTTTTCTCAAAAACTCCATCCAAAATATAAAAAAATGAAAAAAATTGTCCCTTGGGCCCATTTTTGACTAAGCCACAGGTTTTTGAAAAAGACATTCATTGCATATCATCTTGAATCCAATATTTTTCAATTTTAGCTCGTCTTAGCTTTCTATATTTCTTTTTTGATTGAAAAAAAATACAAAAAAAGTATTTATAGGTGTCTTTCAGTTTTTGTTTCACTTTAAAAAAAAAAAAATTTCGAGGATTACCACTTTCGATTTTATTTTCTTCTCAATTCTTCAAACTCTGAGGTCCTTTATAAATCCTCAAAAAAGTCCAGAGTGTTGTTTTGTGAAATAAGCCCAACTGGGAAATTTTTTTTTTCTAATCGATAAAAAAAAGAAGGAAAATTCGGCCCACTCCAGTTAGGGCGACATTCTTTCTGGAATTGATCAAAGCATTTTTTGAGTTAAAAAAAGAAAAAATCAAAAATGGCATCTCCGAGGAAACGATGATTTTTCTCGAAAAAGTGAAAAATTGTATGGATTGTAATATCTTAAAATTTGTTTGTATTTTTATTCGGAAAATACATCTAAAGACAAAAGTTTTGAAAAAAAAACGTCCCGATTAGTCAATTTTTGAAGAAGTTATAGCTATTTGAAAAAACAAAAGATCTTTGTTTGAAAAATTCATAAATTTTTTAGAATTGGGTAAAAAAATTTGAAAATTTCCTGAAAAATGTCTTTAATTGAGTAGAAAAGGAACAAAAATTTTCAACCAAATCGAAAGGGGTCGGGTTCAAAAGTGGTCGATTTGACATGGAATGACCTATATATATATTATATCGAAGAGAAAGAGAAAGAGAGAGAGAGAGATAAATGTGGCAGTATCAGGAATCGATATAGACGGCGAGAAACGCGCGCGCGAAGGCGCATGATTTATTCGGGAAATGAGTTTTCCCCGACAGCGAACCTCCGCTCTCAATACAGAGCTGCCCCTTTGCATGACTCATCCGCCGATTTTTCCGCTTCTCCGGGGCATCGATGTGATTTTTCTCAAGAATCCGTGCGAGAGCTTGTAAAATGTTTATCATCGCGAAAAAATCGCGATTGCGCACTTTCGCTTAGAAAACTGAGATTGACTCGCGGGAGGCGTCGTGACGCTTCATCGTCGGGAATAAGAGAAGCCAAGTTGGTGTTGGTGCCGGGAGAACTTTACGTTGAACGTTAAAACGAAGGATAATGAGACGAGAGACGAGAGAGAGAGGCAAAAAATCTCTGGGGGCGAGCCGAGAAAGCTCGAAAATCCCCCACGGAGTTTGAAAACATTTGCATTTTTCCGCTCTCTCTCTCTCTCTTTATACCCGCATCTGCTTAATATTTTCCACTCGTTGAATATCCAACAAGTGCTGAGAGATTCACTCGCCTTCGGTTACTTCCACAAGAGCCATCTCGAGCAAAATGCATCGCGATATTCCTCGAAGAAATTTAAAAACGACAATTATCGAGGTTTCTCATCGCATGCGAACTTCGTGAGACTCGATGAGACTTGATGAGACTTGGGAATTTCACTGCGTTGAGACAAATTATCAAGTCTCGTCATTTGAAAGGACTATCGCCGAGATTTCTAATCGCATGCGAACTTCATGAGAATCGATGAGACTTGGAAATTTCGCTGCGTTGAGAAAAATTATGGTCCTTTGGATAAATTTATAAATAAATTTATCCAAAGTCTCATCAAGTCTAATCGAGTCTCATGAAGTTGAGATTAGAAATCTCGGTGGTCGTCGTTTTAAATGATGATACTTGATAATTTGTCTCAACGCAGCGAAATTTCCAAGTCTCATCAAGTCTCATAAATAAATTATATCAATGAATTTATCCAAACGCGATAATTTGTCTCAACGCAGCGAAATTTCCAAGTCTCATCGAGTCTCATGAAGTTCGCATGCGATTAGAAATCTCGGTGATTGTCCTTTTAAATGATGAGACTTGATGAGACTTGGAAATTTGTCTCAACGCAGCTAAATTTTATTTATAAATTTATCCAAACGCGATAATTTGTTTCAACGCAGCGAAATTTCCAAGCTCATCAAGTCTCATCAAGTCTCATGAAGTTCGCATGCGATTATAAATCTCGGTGGTCGTCGTATTAAATGATGAGACTTGATAATTTGTCTCAACGCAGCAAAATTTCCAAGTCTCAAATAAATTTATCCAATAAATTTATCCAAACGCGATCATTTCTCTCAACGCAGCGAAATTTTCAAGTCTCATCAAGTCTAATCGAGTCTCATGAAGTTCGCATGCGATTAGAAATCTCGGTGGTCGTCGTTTTAAATGATGAGACTTGATGATTTGTCTCAACACAGCGAAATTTTTAAGTCTCATCAAGTCTCATAAATAAATTTATCCAATAAATTCATCCAAACGCGATAATTTGTCTCAACGCAGCTAAATTTTATTTATAAATTATCCAATAAATTTATCCAAACGCGATAATTTGTCTCAACGCAGCGAAATTTCCAAGTCTCATCAATTCTCATGAAGTTCGCATGCGATTAGAAATCTCGATTGTCCTTTTAAATTTCTCTTTTCTGATAAAATAAAAATTAATCTTATTTCCGACCGAGTCTCGACGTTGATTCTGTCTCACGCTGTCAATCAAGCTCACGCATAAAAGAATTTTCCGGCAGTCTCATGCAATTTCTCGTCGCGAATGACCGAACACAGACGGATTATCTACGAAAAGATGAGAATTTAGATACCGTTGAGAAATGTATCGGTGTGTCTCATTCTCGCGAGGGGAAATGTCTCTCGTTGGTCTGACCACGAAAGAAACGAGGAAGGAAAGGAGAGTAATATCCGATGATGGTTAAGGTCGGGATGCAAAACTACCGTCTTTATTCCGTCTGGAGCTTTTCTCACGAGAGACGGGAATAAAAAGAACGATGAGACTGATAAGATCGCTCTTTTCTTTTTTCCTTATACATATATACATATATATAAATTGTTCTCTTGCCGTAGACGAGGCCGTTATCCACCTTGAACGAAGAAACAACGGAGACTATATCTATAACTGACGAGCTGGAGGGAAGAGAAAGAATGCTCCATCGGGGGAGGCTCTGATGGCGTCGAATCGAAAATGTTTTTTTAGCCTCATTCCTCCGCTATAAAATATAGCATACATATATATATATATATATATATATATGTATATATATGTATATATAGGTAATCCGCGAAGAATAATACCTGACGCCAATGGGAAATGAGGAGAACAAGTTCGCTCGGTCGTTCGAGAGGTATATTAGAGAGTCCTGGAACTCTCGTGTTCAGGTCGTGAAATCTCTCGACCCCATCTCTCGCTCTCAATCTCTCAATCTTTCTCTCCGACCCTCTCATTCCCTCCTCTAGAGGTTATAAGGTAAAACTGCACCAAGATATCTATACGTTTGTCATTAAAGTCGAGGTATTCGGTAGCTCGCGGGATGGAATAAAGGATAATGGAATAATGGTGCCTAATTACCGGGAGAACGGTAAATCAATGCTCGAATCGTACGCACCTCCACCATCGCGTCTGCCTCCCGGCTCCGGGCGCCCTTTTCGTCAAGATATCTCTCTTTTCATCCCCCGTTTCTCCATGTATATTCACGTGTGTGTGTGTGTGTGTATGTGTGTGTGTGTGTGTCTAGGTCTCTGTATACGGGAAGCAGTCTCGTTTTACCTTTCTTCAACCTCCATCTCCAGAAGCCCCATTATATGGCTCCAGTCGATGACATTTTCCAGCACACGAGACTATTCACCTCGCGCGCAATTTTCGTAATTCGCGCACCGACAGAAAGAGAAAGAGGAAAAGAGGAGGGTGACAATGGCATGAACGTTGCTGGGTCTCACGGAGACGTACTCGCGGGTAGATTCGATGTCATTACGTCAACGACCGGGTGTTATCGTAACATTTATCTACTGGATATATATGTAAGTCCACGTAGAGGTCGTGCAATATCAGACTTGGGCTTACGAGGGCTTGAGCTATCGTTTCGGCAGTTGAAAAAAGGTACTGCGACATTCCTCCGACATAATTCTCCGTAGCTCGTCGCTTTTTTGGAGGCGGTTTTCCTACTCTTTGTAATCTTCGTCCTCGATGTTCTTACATCAACAAGAACTTTTGATGCGTTTGGATGAGGTGTAAGTAGGAGCGTGTTTACCCTTCATAATCCGGCGGGCAGCTCGAAAATCATGCGCCGCGAGCTCGGACGTGGTTAAAGAGTTCTTTGATCGACGTGTAATATTCGGTCGCGTGGGAATCGCGCGACATTCGAGAGACTTTGGGAATTAAGTCTCGAGGCAGGGTTTTAGGGCTGGAAAATGGTTGGTCAGTCGTTTACCGCAAGTGTGACCCTATATTTTAGGGACAGGGGAGAGGGAGGAAAATTTTCCAACTCAGGACGTATTTATAGCCGAAACATTTCCTCCTCCAGTACTGACCCCTTTAAAGATACGACCTTGAAGGGCCGTATTTTTGTCTTTGGTCAGTTGTTTACCACGAGTGTGACCCTATATTTTAGGGACAGGGGAGAGGGAGGAAAGATTTCCAACTCAGGACTTATTTAGAGCCGAAACATTTTCCCCTCCGGTACTGGCCCCTTTAAAGATACGACCTTGAAGGGCCGTATTTTTGTCTTTGGTCAGTTGTTTACCGCAAGTGTGACCCTATATTTTAGGGACAGGTGAGAGGGAGGAAAAATTTCCAACTCAGGACGTATTTAGAGCCGAAACATTTTCTCCTCCAGTACTGACCTCTTTAAAGATACGACCTTGAAGGGCCGTATTTTTGTCTTTGGTCAGTTGTTTACCACGAGTGTGACCCTATATTTTAGAGACAGGGGAGAGGGAGGAAAAATTTCCAACTCAGGACGTATTTAGAGCCGAAACATTTTCTCCTCCAGTACTGACCCCTTTAAAGATACGACCTTGAAGGGCCGTATTTTTGTCTTTGCTCCTAAGAAGAGACACACAGATGCTAATTCTAAGTATTCTAAACATTTTAGAAACAAAATTGGATAGCTCATATATCGATTTGAGTAATAAGAACAAAAAACGATTTTTTCGGACCTTCCAAAGCAGGAGACTGCTTTGAGGAAATAGAGCGTGGAAGAAGGTCCCGATCGATGGGATGAGGACGCTGAGGGTGCGCGAGTCAATGCAGAGGGATGCAGCGGTTAATGTCCACACATATCTGTGTGTGTGTGTGTGTGTGTGTATGTGTGTTTGGGCATGTTCGAGTATATCGACAGAAACTCGATTAGTCGACGGGCTTCGTTGTGCGAAATAACAATTATCTCATGAACCACTTATCGAGAATATCGATCGGCACCCCGTGGAATAGCGTCGAGGGCGGCTAATAAACTCGGTGAACGTGCCGTTCGGTCCTAACCGGCGGTACCGATTGCCGCAGAGCAAAACGCATTGCGAATGCAGCGATTGCAATGTTTGCCGATGAAGTTCCGTACATCGAGTACTCGTGTAATCAGGTCGAGGAGGAAATATCAAAAGAAGAATCCATAAAGTTTAGAATTCATCGTATCGATCGAATCCTCATTGAACGACTCTCTTGTCTCAAGAAATTCTCGTTCCGAAGTTGCTCGACGATTCCTCGAATTTCCAAAAGAGCATTTTCAATAATATATTAATTAATTAATTATTATCGATTAACTATTAAGTTCATTAATAATTAAATTTATGTTCTCGGATATACAAACCAAGATAATGTGAGTGGCCAAATAAAATTGGAGATAATGAGGTTTAAATTGATTGGATTGCTTCAGAACATTTTTCAAAGTATTTTTTTCCGTGCTGCTTCGTGAATAATTTTTTGGGGATTGAAACTTCGTGAGATTTGAAACCAGTGGTAAATTTTCTATCGAAATATAGTTTTTGGAGGATTTCAAAAACTGAATTCTTTTTTGACCCATTACGAGCAAGTGAAATTTCAAGTGCCCATAACTTTACTTCGGTTTGACCGATTCGAAAATTTCTTTTTCTTATTTAGAGGCTGTTATTGAATTCAGAGAATGGCGTTTGGTTCATTTCGATAATTAAATTTTTGTAGAAATGAGAGCACTTTGAAAATCGCCGACAAAAATGGGTAGGGCCTTCAAAAAATTGCAGAAATCGATGGTCCAACTTTAAAAATCTGCCAAAAATAAAATTGTAGTCAAAACGCGAACAATTTTATTTTTTAATTAATTTTTTTTTAACCTTAAATCGATGTATTTTATCCCCCTGAACACGAAACTACCAATAGTTTTCCCAAAAACTCAATATTTTTACGAATTTTCATCAAAAACATTTTTTCTCTATTTTGGCCCCATTAAAAAAAACCTCAAAATAGCGCAATTTCAAGTGCTCATCACTTTACTTCGGCTTGACCGATTTAAAAATTTCTTTTTCGAACTTGAAAGCTCTCGCCAACAACAACTTAAAAAATGGCGTTTCATTCATTCCAATAGCTTAATTTTTGTAGAAATGAGAGCAGTTTAAAAATCGCCGAAAGAAATTTCTTCAAAAATTTGGAAAAATCGATGGTCGAACTTTAAAAATCTGCCAAAAATCGAAAAATGATCGAAATTGGATGAACCAAACGGGGTTTTGTAGCTTCAACAATCACGAAGAGAATGAGCAGAAGTTACACGAGAAATTCCATGTAGAAAAAAAATTACAGCCATTCTAGTGAACAGACAGAATATCAGCCAAATTTTTTTTTCCAATTTTATTCATTGAGGACCTCTTATCCATGTATTCTGTCCACCAAAACCCAAATACACCATTGATTATTTAGAAAGATCAATCAATTTTCGACAAAAAAACCCTTTTTTTGTGGTTTTTGATCCTCTGCATTGCACTTGAGTCCACCGAATCTCTACGAGACGAGAATCTCGGCTCAGAAGAGCTCAAAGATTTTTTAACTTCCGGTGGGCATCAGCTTGTTATATCAGCTTTGTAATTTCGAGGCAACGTTAAACCTAATTTGTATAATATTGTAGAACGATGTATTCATCGACCTGAGTATACAACCTCCGACGCTATTCTCCAGCTCGGTGCAGCTTCATTGTTAATCATAAACACGTTTTGATAAACACTTTAGCACACACAAACACACAGACAGGGTCGTTTAACAAACGGAGGGAGGATTGGATGTGGGTGGCGTAAAACCCGCGCGGTTACAAACTCCCTCTCGCCGCTCAAATTCCTCCCTCTCATATTTTCCCTCCCTCTTACACGGTCCCGCGGCTTTCGATTTTGCTTCTCCAACAACGCCACACACACTGTTCGCCGATTAATTTAATCCACTTATCGTTATAGCGGACGGGCGAATGTATATTTTACGAATTCACGGCATTATTACGAGAAGCCCGAATTGTTGTTGAAGCGCGAGAGATTTAACTTTTATTCGTACAATTTCGGTGTTGCAATTGAATTCGCGAATGATAGTAAAAGCGAGCGTTTCGGATTTGGTTATATCGATGACACTTGAAAGGCAATAACATTTGTACATCCCATCCGTAAATATTGATCACATCTTGTATTTAAAAAAAATGGGATGCTTGTTTCTCTTTGCAATAAATGAGTGATTTTGATGCGAAAATATTGATGAATTTCAAAGATTTTATCCTCATAAGAATATACATATTTTCAAGGTAAATCAATTTTTGTATGGAAAGTATACAAGAAATATATAATGCATAGTTTTTTTTTAAAAGAAACTTAGAAATGACGCTACGTGAAAAATTAATTTTTTGGGGTATTAAGTGAGAATTAATGAGGTCTATTTTCGTTAAAATTGGCAGAAAATGCTCTTCCCTATATTTTTCGCCCAAAATAAAATTTAAATAAATTAAAGTTTTCATGAATTTAAATATATTTTAATAAATTCACATCAAATTAAATTTATATGAATGAATAAATATAAATTCATTTATAGATAAATAAATTCGAATAAATTCTGATGTATTTTGAGTGTGAGCCTAATAAATAGCGGTCAATCGAGAGAAATTATTAATTTAAAATAAATGTAGCGATTGAAAATCATCCCTGAATATATCGATGAATCGAGAAGAATATATCGATAAAATGTGGGATATCAATTCTCGCGTACAAAATAGCATACATTTATTACAACAAAGAGAGAAAAAGAGAGACAACGATGTACAGAGGCATTTCGAATATTTCCCGCGGGAATTATCCAATGGATATTAAATTCCATTTTTTTTTCCTCGCAGGTATTCACCGCTCAAACGCGCACGGCAAAAAAAAAACAAGAGCAAAAGCGCAAAGCCAGAGATATTCGAGCGAATGAGGGCAGAAAAAAACCAAAAAATTTGCTCAAAAAGTAGAAAAAGCCGAAACGAGTGGCCAAACGAGTGAATATTTCAGCGTATAATAAAGTTTCAGCATAACGTTACATTTCGATCTTTTGATTGGCAAATTTATGGATACGTCGTTACACACGTATTCTCCGATCAAAGTCCTTCGCATCTCAAAGTCCCCATTCGCGTATTCAATTGGAACATGGAAAATGAAGAGAACGCCACAATTCTGGAAAATAATGCGGTGGAAATTCAAATTGGAAAAAAATGGGTCTAAGAGAGTGCGGAGAGAATTCAGGAAAAAAAGGAATAAAACAGAATAACCAGGAAGTCGTCGCCTCGGCGGTAAATGGGAGATGTCGGACGATATAGTTGGAAATATATGGGGTATTCCCGCTGAAAATTTCATGTCCGAACCCGGACCCTCTTGAATAATTATGAAAAAAAATTTCCGAAAAGTATTCTGAAAATGAAAAGACACGTATTTTTCTATTAAGGCCGACAATTGATATTTTTCGTCGTACGATTTTAGTAAAAAATCCGAATTTTTCACAAACTCTCTACTCTAAACACGAGTAACTTGATAATTCGAGATCCTATCGAAAAACGCTTCACACAAAACTTGTTCGTTATAAACCGAGTAAAACAATTGATATTTGAAAAAAAATGGTGGGCACACGGAAGTTCGTTTTTACTTCATAAAACACAAAAAAACGTTTTTTCAGCAAGTACGCCACCTCGAATAATAAAATAAAAAAATTGTAAAAATTCTATAGGGAATCACGAAATTTTTAAGACCAGAATGAGAATGGCAAGATCAAAATCCGCAAAGCTAAAGCCAATCGATGTTTCGTCTTGACCTTATTTTCGAGCCAGATCATGCAGAACTATTATGTACACTAATATCGAAATATTATGTACACTAATACATTTGAATATTTATTTAATTATACACCCGTATATTTAATGTATTATGTACACTAAACTCGAAATATTATGTACACTAATACATTTGAATATTTATTTAATTATACACACGTATATTCTTTCATACTTGTATGAAATAATATAGTATATATAATTAGATAAATATTCAAATGTATTTCTGTATACAATTTTTCGAGAATATATAGTTCTGTATGACGTGGCTCGAAAATAAGGTCAAGACGAAACTTCGATTGGCTGTAGCTTTGCGGATTTTGATCTTGCCATTCTCATTCTGGTCTTAAAAATTTCGTGATTTCCCATAAAAATTTTACAATTTTTTTATTTTATAATTCGAGGCGGCGTACTTGCTGAAAAAACGTTTTTTTGTGTTTTATGAAGTGAAAACAAACTTTCGTGTGCCCACAATTTTTTTTTTAAATATCAATTGTTTTACTCGTTCTATAACGAATAAGTTTTGTCTGAAGCGTTTTTCGATATGATCTCGAATTATCAAGATACTCCGTGTTTAGAGTAGAGAGTTAGTGAAAAATTGGGATTTTTTACTAAAATCGTACGACGAAAAATATCAATTCTCGGCCTTATCAAAAAAAATAAGTGTCTTTTCTTTTTCAGAATACTTTTCGGAAATTTCTCTTCATAATTATTCAAGAGGATCCGGGTTCGAACGTGAAAATTTCAGCGGGAATACCCCATATATACGAAGGAAAAATACAAGCCGGGAAAGAAGAGAATGGGAAAAAAAGGAACGAATAAAACTTTTGGAGCAGTGTTTTGATATGTCTGTTGCTCTTGGGAGTGTCGGATCGTGGGACTGTGCACAAAGCACGAGTATAATACACAGCCACTATATGCCATTCCGTTTTGCTACAGTAGCTCTCTCTTTCTGGTCTATGCTAGAGCAGCGGTCTGGAGCCTCGAGCCGCACATAGACGCGCGTCAAATCCCAGGGGGCGATCGAGAAATAGCGCTGGGAGTCGAACGCGTTGGCTGGAGAGTGAGGAAAACTCGAGGCAAGCACACGGTTTGGATAGACAACTTTTTGCAACGCGCGGCGTCGAAAAGCTTTGTATCTCTCGTTTCCCTCTCCAGATATATATATATATATTTATCTATATCCATATAGAAATATATCGTTGCATACGTATCGTAGCACACATAGAAACGTACGTCGAGCTTTTCCCGTAGCGTTACGCATCGATGAATCGTTGAATCGATTCGCACTGAGGCGACTATCGCGCGCGAGCTTTTCCAAACGTCTATTGTTGATGCCTTGTGTCTCGCCATCATGATACCGCGGTATTCCCGTTGCCTTTCACGAAATATTCATTCTCGCCATTCTCATATCCCCTTTCCCCGCGTCCTCGTTGTTGAATTTTTCCGACAAACGAAAATTCTCCTCTCTGTACATTCAATGCGCGAAAAATTGTCGGTTTTCCGCTTGGATAATTTCGATCGTACGGTCGGCCAAGCAGCGGTGATCCGATGACGATATATATCTATGATATATGTATTATATATATATTTATATATTTATAGATTGCAGACATGCCGTCGTCTTTGTCATTCAGCTGCCAAGTGGAGCTGTATCGTGCTTTAGCAGAAAGTTGCAGGACAGGAAGGGAGTGAGGGAGTGGAGACAGCAACGACCCGATACCTGCACAAGCCATATGTCCTGGATGGAAGGTTGTACCGATGTATGAATCTCCTCCATTAACACGCTGGCATCGGTTTCCTCGTGGTTTACCATCGTCCCAATTGAGAACCAACGACCCCTGACACTGTCCATCAACGGCCAGGAGCCAAACTTCCATATGGATGTATTCAGAGGAACGAGAGGATAGCATAAGCCGATATATTTGTTAAGGGATTAGGCCACTCTAGGATTTCCAAAAAATCATTTGTTTGGTAATTAAAAAAGTAGCTTAGTATGTATAAAATTATATTCTAAAAGGTTATGTGCGTGAACAATCCCTAAATACTCGATTTTCGTAGTATTCCAGTGCAACCCCTTTTCATCCGCAGCGGCCTTTCTACAAACTAAAAACGCGTTTATCTCAAAACTACATTTTTCAAGCTGGCCACACTCATAACTCAAACAAATTTCAACCGATTCCTTTGAAATTTTAGCTGTACATTTGTCATTACGTTCTCCAAGGCAGTACGTAGGATTTTTTTTCGATATATTGCATAGTTCCTTTTTTTATAAATAATTTACCGACGATTTTCTCATAGAATTTCATACTTTTTGATTTAGAACCGCGCCATCTTCACAAAAAACAACATATCAAAAAAATCCTACGTGTTCGGAAAAATGCTGCACAGTCGCCATTTTGACATATATCACCGTTAAAAAATAATTTTGTATTGTCAATTAGATGCATAATAAAACAACTTTTTTGTAAATCCGATTATTTTTATGGTTTGGCTGAAAAAAAATCATGAAATATGCCCTTTTTTCGATCTTTAGAGTGGCCTAACCCCTTAAGGGAGTATTCTGGTCTAGACTTTTGAAAAAATTAATTTTTTTTTTCATAGTCTTAAAGTTTAGGCCTTTAAGAATATATCCTTGAAAAGAAATTTTTTTAATTCCAATAATTTACGGAGTTATAGCTATTTTAGTGACGCAGTAACTATACTAATCCCGTCAACTTAACTTATTTATTTTACTCAATAGGGCTGACGTAATATTTCAAGTTCTACTCAACCGATTTACTTCAAATATTTTACCAATCTTTAATATATAAATATCTATGGCCTCTACCACTTTTGTATGGAAATTATTATTTTTTTAATAACTATGAAAAAGAATTGAAAAATGCCTTTTTTTGTTCAGGCAGCCGCCATTTTGCGAAATTTTTCCGTTTTCTCCAAGATGGGGGCTATAACGACATTCTTACTAATTAAGAATCTTTTTTTAAATTTTGTATCGCACAACTAGAAAGGTTGTGTCAGTCAGCACACCCCTTTTTTTAGCCCCAACTTATTTAATTTTCATTTTTTTTCGAAATTTTTTTGTTTAATGCCAAAATATTAATAAATATGTTGTAAAAAAAAGAATTGTAAAAATATTTTTAGTTTTTTTCATCAAGCTCGACCAAAGGCTCAAAATGTATGGACTTAAAGTTCTGAAATTTATTCTTTTACAGAACAATTTCGAGATTTTGTTAATACTTTGGAAATAATCTTTGAAATATCTTCGAATTTTCTAAATTGCTATTTGACAAATACTTGGAAGCTCTTCTAATATTTCTGTAAATTTCTTCCGATTTTTCGTTTGTCTGAACGTTTGAAACTTCAAGTACATACAAAACTGTCCTTTTAAAAAAATAAGTTATTCGATTTTCAGTTCATTTGAACGTTCGTTACTTCAACTACATCAAAATGTGTCTCTAGACCAGAAAACCGCCTTAATTTCTTTTTCCTCGCATCACTCCGAGTTCAATTTTAGTCTTGCTTTGAAAACAGATGTTTTATTTTTGAATTCATTCCCTTCAAGCATGAATCATTAAAACGTAAATGTTTTATGGGACCTCCATAAACGACTCGGATCCAAAATGTGCTGGAAAAGGGACGAGCAACACTGGAGAAGATGAAACGAAAAAAAAAAAATATTGTCTGCAACGATGCAAAAAACTTCAACGCCATAAATTCGCGTGTACAATAATGAATTAACATTAAAACACATTTACTTCGCGCATAATCTTCCCCGAAGAATCCTCTTGTGGAAGAGAATATTCTCAGTTTTTCTTTGATGCAGGAAAGAGAGGAAAAAGCAAATTACTCGCGGTTAATTGGACTCGTCGACCCACAGTCGCGTTTCTTATGGGCTCGCTTTAAAAGAACGATGTGGAAAATCCCACAAGAGATTCTGCCGCGAATTATCAAGTTTTTCTCTTTTTTCAACGATAAAAGAAAACGCACGGGTCCGAACATTGGAGCGCCAGTGGCGTTTGTGCGCACATGGATATTTCCATGAAAACCAACGTCAACGGCAGCAGAAACGCGGTTGTAGAAACGTTGGACTCGGTTTATATACACGGGATAATAATTTCTCGCGTATGCTCAACGAGCGTCGAGGGGGCCTCCTTGCACAACGTGAAACAGTGTCCTGACTTGCTCCATGGGCAATTTTTCTTGCTCCTCTCTTGGTCGAGAAACGCGAGAAAACCGGCTTTATTTCCGCTCTCGTTGGGTTGATCGCCCCGGGCTCTTTTACATGCTCAAAGTGTAACGCTGTCCCTCCAACACGTTTGGACTGTCTCGTCGCTTGCCTTGATAAGTTTAACGCGGACGCGCAATGAGATTCAAAATTCTGATGCTGATTTCACTCGATACAAGCAGAAGGATGCATAAACGCCCGTATCAATGCATCAAGGACGAAGATCTTGCCTGAACGGAAAATAACGAGAGACGCACGGTAAATTAGTGTTATGGTCCTCGCATCGGTGTATCATTTTCAGATCTTCCCAGCTTTGGTTCACGTTGACGATGCTTCAACCGGCGTTTCTTACGCTGACATTATAATATCCATGTTATTAATATGTTCAACAACTCAGCGCGAATTCTCTATCTGCGCGAACGTTGCAATTTCACACACTGACTCGTGTATCTTTAGGATGTGAATAAAAATTTGTGGAAGCGTCCATAATCGCGAGGATAATTGGCTTGACATTGCATCCCACCGACAGATAAAATAGAGTGGAAAGTATTCAGGAATGGAAGGAACTCTGTGGTCAATTCGAGAGTTTTGATATGCTCAGGCTGTAGGAAAAAAGATGGCGGGCTGCAGAAGATTTTTGGACTATAATGGTCACCAGTTGATTTCTGTTTGCTCTCCCCCGTATACAAATATTTGTATGGGGCATTCCATGCCAGTCCTACCGTCAAATTTCGGACTCCGATTTAAGGGGGGAAAAGGGTCACAAAAATCGATTTTTTTCTGATACTACAACTTGTAAGAAATATTGTCAGAAAATTTGAAGTCTTTAGGAGCAATACTTTTCGAGTTATGGACAATTGAGTCTCCGGTCTCCGTAAAATTGAGTTTATAAAAAAGTTATTGAGGCGCAACCATATAGCCAAGATTATCAAATAAATAAAAAGGCGTGTGTCGGTCATGCTGCAGGCGAGTTGCTTTATGGAGCTGGAATCGACGATTCTATGTAAGTCAAAAAAAAAATGATCCATTTTATTCATGTATCAAACTTTAATCGCGTTTTTCTCAAAATTTTTTTTTTAGCCGGTAGTCAAAATTTCTCGAAAACGTTTGGACCGATTTCGCCTAAGCTTTAGGCACTTTTTTTACATACTAGATACTCGATTCTAAACGAAGGATTTTTTTTTAATTTCAACTTATTTTTTAATTAAACGAAAAGCTATTTTTGGCAAAAATCAGAGTTTTTTTATCGCACCCTTACCAAAAATTCAAAAATGAATATTTTGTTAATTCCTTCGTTCAAATCCAAGATAAACTTATGTACTAAAGAAATCTTTTTGGTTTTTTAATTTCAGATCAAACAATCATGAGTTATCCTGACTACCGCATGGAAACTTTTTTTTGAGGTACTCGGTTCTCACCACTACCACTGGCTTATTTTTCAATATTTTGTAATGAAAATTTGGCAAAATATTCTTTGAATAATGCTTAATGATGTAAACATTTAAAAAATATATTAATAAATAAGGTACTCTGCGAAAAAATCACAAAAATATGCTTTTTTTTTGTATCTCAGACCCTTTTTCAGTTTTCCCCCCTTAAATGATACTTGGCTATCTTTTTATACTTATTGTAAAAGATATCCCTGATTTTTTTCAAATTTTTTTGTCCAGCCAATCACGAGATACGAATTTATTAAATTCTGCTGATTTTTTTTTTCAAATAGCCATAACTTGGTGAAAATTACTCCGATTTGAAAGTTTTTTCTCAAATTGTGTGTTTTTAAATAAGTTTTCCGAAAATGTCATGTAAAAAATTATTCATAACTAATTCGATTTTTTTTTCATTTTAACGCTAAAACGCGATTTTTTTTATTGTTCGTGTCCTTCGGTTTTTTTCAAAAAATTGTCAAAAATATTAGTTCCTAAAACACAAATTTTCAGCCCTGTCTGGTAATGGGAAAACGATGGGTACTATTTTTTCTCGAATTTTCAAAATGATCGGGTTTTTTTCCACTATCAACACTATACGTGTTATGTATTACGTGTATTACGTGTTATATATGAGTAAAAAAGCAGGTATTTACAGTAACAATTATCCTGTAAATACCGGCTATTTGAAGAAAAAAAATCAGCAAAATTTTCAAAAATTCGTATCTCGTGATTGGCTGGACAAAAAAATTTTCAAAAAATCAGGGATACCTTTTGCAATAATTATAAAAAGAAAGCCAAATGTCATTTAAGTTGGAGATGCAATATTCGACGGTAGGATGAATTGGCATGGAATGCCCCATATATAAGGAGATGTGGGGCAATTGGACAACCTCCAAAATTATCGAAAAACATTGAAAACCAAAAATCTAGAAGGGTATTAATGAGGGTAAATATTCGAAAATGGACTCCCCACGCCGAATCAGAGCTTGACAATGAGATTATCTAAATCTGACTTAGCCCAACATACTTCAATGGTATTTTGGTAATCTACTCTTACTAAAATCTCTTCAATAATTCTAGGATCAACGCAAAATGATTTGAAGCAATTTTCCTATGGTGCCCATTTTGCCCCACATTCCTCCCCACACACACAAATCCATGAAACAAAGGCCGTGAGTTGCAAGGCGTGACTGGAGGATCTTCAATATGGCCCAAAACTATACAAAAGTTAGGAATCGTGACGTTACGCGGTTATTGTTCGACCGTAGCCCAAGATGGAAACTTGGCAGAAGAGTAGATAAACCGCAGGTAGTGTGCATGTACAAAGAAGAAGAAAGACGAACGACCCTGGGAATAGGGAGGAGAGACACAGTCGGAAGAGCGGGCATATCAGAGAGGGATATCGAGTGGACGTGCCAAAAACCGGTGGTATGAGAAACGTTCGCTTGTTCCGTTATATTCACGTGTGTCGCCGCCTCCACCAACGCCGCCTTCGCCACCGCCACCGCGTGTGGTTTTTGGCAACGAGTTGGCAAGGAACATGCAATATAGGGATATGGAACATGGAAGGAAGGAGAGAGAGAGAGAGAGGGATGCCGATGTCACTGGAGAACAGTTACAGATCGTTCTATCGCGAGGAAACACTTTGCTTCTCCGCTGTGAATGCTCTTCCCTCAACGACCCTCTTTCTCACCCTCCATTGCAAATGTCCGCACTGCCCCCTCGCGCTCACTCTTGGTCTTACACTCAAGGATCCTCCTGATGATATGTCCTGTGGGACGGCGTTCCCCGCGTTGTATACGGCCTCTCGTGAAGCCGCTGGTTCGTACAACGGTGAGATAACGGCGAAGGAAGCGAGCAGAGTTTCTCGGTCTTTCAACAGTCGTCCGGACATGCTTTCATATATAACCGCGACCTATAACACCGCCGACATGATGTCGGCGGCTGACAGCAGCGAGAAACTCACACCCGGGACATATCCGCACCTTATACCTAACCAAGCTCTTCGTTCTGTTCAGCATCTTCCAGGTTTTACCTTCTTCTAGCGCCAAATGCTGTAAATATTGCGATAAATGTGGGGAGGAACCACAGGGGTCTTTTCCAAAGATTTGGAAAAATCGAGAGTCTTCTATTCCCCATCTTTCTGAGGTATGGAGATGGGAAATGAATTTGCATCTAGACTTTTGACATCAAAAGGTGGATAGCTGTGATTTCGCTAAAGTCGTTCTATGATAAACGATGTAGAGCGAGGTTTAACCTCCATTTAGGGTTTTCTCAATTGGACAACCCTTATTTAGGGTTTAAGCAGCCTTTTGCACTTCTTCAATCCTACATTGTCTCGAAAGTATTGCAGAATAAGATATTATGAGATGAACACCGGAAATTAGTGTTGATAAATGGTTAAAAATGATTAAAAAAATTATTTAAAAATTGTTCAAAACTTTTTCAAGACGTTCTAAGTATAGAACGATCGTTCTTCATCATACAGAACTCTAGGGCTTGCTGGAATCAGTTAATTTCAACAATTTAAAAAAAGTATCTCCTCAGGAAAGTCAGTAGATCATTTTGTTTGTTTTACTTTTAGATTATTTTTGATCTGCTGGAAATTGATCTGCCAATTTCACATTCGTCTGTTAATATAGATGCTACTATTGAGAACATTGAAATGTTATGAAGAAAAAAGAGGGAAACGTCTGAGAATCGATTGAGAATGAGATTGAGGCCAATTCTTCATCTGATTGAAATTGAAATTGCCCGTAAAATGGAAAAGTTCTTCTCAACCCAAAAAATGTCAGAGAGGGTTTTAAGAGTATATGAGGTATTCCCGCTCAACGGCACCGCCTTCTAGGCCGACCTCTTTCGCTTTTCTTGAAACTCGAGTATGTTTTAGTGTTTCTTGAAAGTATATTGTACACCAATTTTCAGATCTCTAACTATAATACTCTTTGGAATACACCAAAAGTTATATTTCAATCTTTTTGCGTATTCAGCGCTTCGGAGCTTTGGCACGGCGCGAAATAAAATCGAAAAAATTCTTTGATTCCGAAAAAAGCGAATTCATTTAAATTTCGGCCAAAAACCGAAAAAATTGATTTACAAAAAAAGCGCATAATTTAATTCAGTGGGACAATTTTTTTTATGTTTTGTATATATCTGAGAAGTCACGATATAAATTTCAAGTTGGAACTCACATCCGTTTACTAATGCCAAGTCTTTTAGTAGGATAAAAATTCTTAAATATCGTGTTTTTCGTATTCAACAATTCCCTGATGTATTATACAGCGTTTTTTTTCAACGAATTCCGAATTAAGTGAATTTATAAAATTAATTCAATTAAATTTATTAAATCAAATTTATTAAACTTTGAATTTAATAAATTTATAAAATTCGAAATTCGTTAAAAAAACTATACAATATATCAGAGAACTGTTAAATACGAAAAACACAATATTTAAGAATTTTTATCCTACTAAAAGACTCGGCATTAGTAAACGGATGCGAGTTCCAACTTGAAATTTATATCGTGACTTCTCAGATATATACAAAACATTTAAAAAATTGTCCCGCTGAATTAAATTATGCTCTTTTTTAGTAAATCGATTTTTTCGGTTTTTGGCCGAAATTTAAATAAATTCGTTTTTTTCCGAAATTGCTGATATTTTTTTCGAAAAGCTCAGGAAATTTCCGATCGAAAGCTATTGTTAAAGAATTTTTTCGATTTTATTTCGCGCCGTGCTAAAGCTCCGAAGCGCTGAATACGCAAAAAGTTTGAAATATAACTTTTGGTGTATTCCAAAGAGTATTATAGTTAGAGATCTGAAAATTGATGTACAATATACTTTCAGGCAACACTAAAACATACTCGAGTTTCAAGAAAATCGAAAGAGGTCGACCTGAAAGGGGGTCCCGTTGAGCGGGAATACCTCACATATTTCTAAATGGAGTCTTTTTGTCTCTTTTTTTCTGTCGAACCAGCTCTGGAGAGCAGCTCTGGAGAACAGTCTCAATCGAAGAGCACGTCGTACGGTTTCAATTATTTTGACTTTTTGGCGACGTTGGCCTGTCCCCCGAAAAACCGTAAGAAAATGATGATTCCCATTATCACCGAGGCGCCGATTCTCACAAAACGACTACCTCGCATCACAAGACGAACCGTATTATCCGCATAAACCTGAGCAGAACGTTAATGATGGTTCTGGTCGTTCGAGGCTCGTGTATGCACGACACTGACGGGATGTCGCGCGTGTACAATTACGACATGAAGTAAAGTGCCCCGTAATTTCAAGGTCTCGCCAAGTGCGCGACAATTATCACGGAGAATAATATAACACGGAACACGCAGACTGTGTTCCCGTAATCATGGAGAAATTGCTCTGAACGAGCGGGTCTTAAAATTAACGCTCAACAAGACGAGACACACCTCGGATTCGCTGAGGGCGAAATTAACTTTGCAATTACACAATTACGCACCAATAAAAAAAAAAAAACAAACAAAGTTCCCTCAATGAAAATATATTTTCCGCCGCGGGTCATTCGCAGCGGTGTAATCGAGTTAAAGAATATGTTCCTCGAGGATGGTGAAAATTTTGTTGGGAAATTTCATTCACGGAAGAGAGGTCGAAGAATGTACGATTGAAAGACGGACCGCGAGGAAAAGCGGGAGAGAGAGAGAGATGGAATAACGTTAAAGAGAATGAGAAAGGAGTCAGCGGCGTCGAAGTAGAGCGAGGTAGAGACGAGGTAGCGCAAACAAGTTTCTCCTGGTTGGGGGGAGACGCCCCCATCGCATAAAAATCTACCCTATGCGGCACCGTCAGGGCAGCAGTGTTTTTTATCACACATTCCCGAAACTTTTGACGTTTGCCACCATTCCCGTGCTTCCCCCTTTCGCGCCCTTTTTTCCCTCGCTTCCGTTCCCTGACCCTCAAAACCCCCAACCCCAACCCCCTTAGGTTTGTTATATCGGCAACATAACTGTTTTACACGCGGCGAATGGCTCACACCAATGGGCGACGCCACATGCAAACCTCTGCATTTTTGCACCAGTTTGTTATTATACAACCGATTTATCGTCAAAACCCGTCCGTTCAGATGGGGAAAAAAACGGAGGAAACACCATTTCGAGGACGGTAAAAAAAAGTTGTAAACAAGTTTGTTACACTGTTATTGAAAAAAAAACAAAAAAAACAATGCGATTGTTAAAACATACGCCCGTCCTCGATTTATTTATCTGCTTAAAAAGGATAAAAGGTTCTTGATCATCTGGATCTGGTGTCGATATGGAGGGAATTTTTTTAAAAAAAGCAGGGAAGCCCCAAAACGTGAGAACGCATAATTTTGCGTCGATCTCTTCTTTTTGTAAAAAAAAACAAAAAAATATCGCTTCGCTCTCACGTACGCATCAACCATGAGTGTGTACACTCTCGTCCAAAAGTTTGGAAACACTCGCTCCGATTCCCCGCCGCACAAAAAGTTTCACTACTTGATTTTTATTTATGCCCTTTGAAACATGGTCGATTTTTGGCTTTTTTCGCATTGTAACCTTGGCGCACGACCTATGAAATTTTTTTTGACTGTTTTTCCCATGAAAAACTTGTGGCGGGAAGTATTAGCTTAAATTTGATTTTTTTTTTAAGTTTCGTATGATTTTTTTTCGCAAAAAAATACAATTTTTCGGAAAAAACAACCATATTTATAAAATGTAGCGTAACTCTGAAACTACTAGGTTTTCGTGAAATCACTAAGATGATAAAAAGTTGTATACAATCATTTTGGATTCAAAGAAATTTTTTCAGAATTTTTTTCTCAAAATTTTTTTTTTTGAAAATTTTCCCTGCCAAAGAGATATTTTTTTATCTCAAACAGTTGAGTCTCCTACCTCATCTACACGGTTTTTTCATCGAAAAACCTTATCTACACGACTATTTCATCGAAAAACCCGTGTAGATAAGGTAAAGAGACCCGATTGTTCGAGATAAAGTATCTCTTCGACAGGAAAAATTTTCGAATAAAAAATTTTGAAAAAAAATTATAATAAAATTTAATAGAATCCAGAATAATTATATGCAACTTTTTACCTTCTTAGTGATTTTACGGAAATCAAGTAGTTTTAGAGTTACGCTAAATTTTATAAATAAGGACGTTTTTTTGGGAAAAATTGAATATTTTTGCGAAAAAAATCGTACGAAACTTTTTGAAAAACGAAAATGAAGTTAATACTCCCCGCCACAAGTTTTCCATGCGAAAAGTAGTTTTAAAAAAATGTCATGGGTCGTGCGCTAAAATTTCAATGTAAAAAAAAAGTCGAAAAATTACGATGTTTTCAAAGGGTTGTAAAAAATCGAAAATTTTGTTTGGAAAAAGTGAAATGAAGCTGAATATGTCCCCTTTGAAGCGCCGCTCGT
Organism: Alloplasta piceator; assembly: GCA_946863875.1. NCBI lineage: Eukaryota > Metazoa > Arthropoda > Insecta > Hymenoptera > Ichneumonidae > Alloplasta > Alloplasta piceator. The sequence goes on along the minus strand of OX333076.1, from coordinate 42,098,420 downwards.
TGAATTGAGATACCTTCATTTTTAAACGAACAGTGAAACTTTTTGTGCGCCGCGAAATTGAGGCAAGTGTTTCCAAACTTTTGGACGACAGTGTACGTAAAAAAAGAGGGTTAAAAAAACAGCCTGATCCGAGAGATCGCTTATCACATACCGCTTTCGATCCGCACTAACACGTACGTATGCAAAATTTGTGAGCCTGTATTCTCCCTCAAAGCGGTGTTTATAAAATTTCGGTCGGTGTCCTGCGTGGGCCTTTTTTTCTTCCCTCGCAGCGCACCGTCATCCACCCTCCTCGTTTCGACGGATAAATATGTTTGCGATAAGATCGGTTCCGTCGGTTTCTCGCTCGTGGACGCGATCCTGCGATATCCTCCGAAAATATATACGTCCGTGTCCTTTATTCCCCGCTGATTCAAAGCAAGGGAATGCCCATAGCAAAATAAGGTATCGGGGGGCAAAATGGCCACCTCTATAATGGTACCTCGCTCTCGCCTCTTTCTCGTGCAGAAAATGCAGAAATGGCGCGATAATGACGATGTAAGAATGTTTATCCGCGTTAGAATATCGCGTAGATCCAACCAGGGTTGCAAATAATGCATTACTTTTATTAATGCATTTACATTTTCAATAACCATTAACACTTATTGATTAATGGAAATAATTTCCATTAACCATTAACATTTAATGGTTAATGGAATTGATTTCCATTAACCAATTACATTAACATTTAACGGCTAATGGAAATTATTTACATTAACAATGTAAATGGTTAATGGAAATCAATTCCATTAACCATTAAATGTTAATGGTTAATGGAAGTTCATTCCATTAACCATTAAATGTGAATGGTTAATGGTTAATAGAAATTATTTCCATTAAACATAAAATGTTAATGGTTAATGAAAATAATTCCCATTGACCATTAACATTTAATAGTTAATGGTTAATGACAATAATTTCCATTAACCATTACAATTTAATGGTTAACGGGAATAATTTCCATTAATCATTAACATTTAATAGTTAATGGTTAATGGAAATTATTTTCATTAGCCATTAAAAAAGTAATGATTAATGCATTACTTTTTCATTAAAAATTTCGCAACCCTGGATCCAACTGAATTCGATTTTTCCTCTCACGAGTTCAATCCATTTGAATAACCGAGCAGGGAATGATTTTTCCACGCAAGCATGTCCTGCAATCGAGGATCACTCGCACAGAAAGGTACACGGACATCGCTGTGATTGTCCAGTGCGATGGAAAGGGCAGAGTGGAATAAAGTTGGTCGAGGGGAAAAAAAAGGAATCCTCAAGAAGAACCAACGGATGAATGGATGCATTGTTACTGCACGTCGGAGAAAAGACCGCAGAAAGTGGATGCGAGGGACGAAGAGCTCGAAGATTTCGAGAGATTGGGCTCCGAGTGCATCGTCATCTCAAAGATCGAAGGAAAGAGAGCAAACGATTCTCCCGAGTCCCTTTTCTTATTCTCAAGAACGCGAATAGATATGAATGATTTTATCGACGAAAAAATAACCGAGATAAATAAAATTGAAAAAATGACGGAACATTCAAGGAAAAATTAGACATAAAATTAACGAATCAGGTTGAAGTAAAATTTTCTGATCCAAGATATTTCTTATGGAAACCAAAAAACCATTAAAAAGAAAAAAATGATTAAGACCAAGAATTAAATACTATGATGATCCTTAATACTGGGCAAAAGTATCCTAGAATCAATATCAACGGCCTATTTGGGATAAGTGACCCTTTAAGTGGACCTGCGAGCCCCACTCTGCCCTACAAAGTCCTTTTTGGGGTGGCTGAACTAGCATTGAATGTCCCATATATAAATTCACGTACACGTACAATCTGCGTCCCTCTTGGACCGCTTTTCGTGGCGTGTTTCGTGAACTCTCGATTCAGATGGTCTCTGTCTGTCGCGGGCGCGCGTCCTTTCTCCTTCCGCCGCAAAATGCGAGGTCCGAAAAAACCGGACCGCCACGCGGAGGCTCTCCGCTAATGAAAGCCCGCTCCGGTCCGAGTCTTATCCCGGTTGTGACCGGTTCGTGTGTACCGCAGAACAGGTGAATTGTTATACATTATTATGATTGAATCCCGTGGCATTTCTTGCCTCGGGATCCCAATTAAGACACCCATTGATTGGAGTGAACTCAGCTGCTTCGCAATCTTCCGACTCCCGCGCAGTCAACGCTAAAAAGCGGGCAAGAGCGCGAGACGCTCAAAAAAGGGAGTTTTTTTGTTGCCAGGCGATTTCCGCTCATCGCGTTGCATAGTAAAACGAGCCGAGATATATATACAGATATATAAAGCATTTACTGATGTACAGAGTATATAATATACTCTATATTAGATATACACTGCTGTTCAAAAGTTTGGAAACACTCGCCCAGGTTTCATGACGCACAAAAAATTTTACTGCTCTTTCAAAAATGAAGATATTTCAATTCGACAAGCGGCGTTTCAAAAGGGACATATTTAGCTTCATTTTGCTTTTTACAAAAACTTTTTTCGATTTTTTTTGAACCCGGTACATCCTTTGAAAAATGGTCATTAGACTGTTTAAAAAAAATGCCTATTTTTTTTTTCAAAGAACACTGATAAATCGTCAGAGTATCCCTGAATATGAGCTCTGAATATTAATATTTAGAGGTAGCGCTTTTCAATTTTCTTTTTAAATTTAAATTGAAAAGCGCCACCTCTAAATATTAATATTAAGGGCTCATATTTAAACAGGGATCTTTGTTCAGGGATACTCTGACGATTTATCAATGTTCTTTGAAAAAAAAATAGTAATTTTTTTTTTAAACAGTCTAATGGTCATTTATTTTCGTCGGCTTTTTTTTTACGTTGAAAATTTGACGCACGGCCCAGGAAATTTTTTTAAACTGTTTTTCGCATGAAAAACTTGTGGGGGGGAGGATAAGCTGCAATTTTGTTTTCTAAAAAGTTTCGTCCGATTTTTATTCGCAAAAATGTTCAATTTTTTCGCCAAAAACGACCATATTTATAAAATACAGCGTAACTCTAAAACTACTGGGTTTTCGAGAAATTACTAAGAGGGTAAAAAGTTGCATATAATTGTTTTGAATTCACTGAAATTTTTTTAGAATTTTTCTTCAAGATTTTTTGTTCGAAATTTTTTCCTGACATTTTCAAAAAAAAAAAAATTTTGAAAAAAAATCCTGAAAAAATTTCATTGAATCCAGAATAACTGTATTCAACTTTTTATCCTCCTAGTGATTTTATGAGAACCCAGTAGTTTTTAAGTTACGCTACGTTTGATAAATATGGTCGTTTTTTGCAAAAAATTGATTATTTTTGGGAAAAAAAATCATACGAAACTTTTAAAAAAACAAAAATGCAGCTTATACTCCCCCACACAGGTTTTTCACGCGAAAAATAGTTGAAAAAAATTTTCATGCATCGTGCACCAAAATTTCAGCGTAAAAAAAAAGCTGAAAATCGATAATGTTCCAAAGGGCGTGCCGGGTTCAAAAAAAAATCAAAAAAATTTTTTGGAAAAAGCGAAATGAAGCTGAATATGTCTCCTTTGAAACGCCGCTTGTTGAATTGAAATATCTTCATTTTCGAAAGCACAGCGAAACTTTTTGTGCAGCGCGGAATGGAAACGAGTGTTTCCAAACTTTTGAACAGCAGTGTATATACTGAGGAATCTCGAGTAAACTCACCACGCCCGGTTTTTCTCTCGTGGCTTCTGAACGAGCAGAGGGCGGATAAAATATCAGGTGAGAAGGGAAGGGAATGCAGGTAACAAAAACGTGCTGTATCGCGTTTTTCACGTAGAGCAATATAATTTATCGCTCTTTGACGTTTATCCGACATTCTGAAACTGGCCATAGTTTGACTTTTTTTTTTATTATCTCCTTCCGTCAGTCCTCGTTTCATAGTCTCTTTATCCAATCAAGTTTCGAGCGGGAAAGTTGAATTTTTTTTTCCATTCGCTCGTTCGTTGATCATCTAATTACCGCAAGTAATATCATACGAGTGCGGAATCGAATTCATCACCGGGTTCTCTAACGTTTCTGTGTATATGTCTGTGTGTACCGATGCAAATAACAGGCGAATTATTTGCACGTGGAAGCTCAAAGTGTCAGCAAAAGCCGTATTAAAAGTTAAATAACGTGATTTCCGACCTTTTCACAAAGTGCCCCGGGAGCAAATACATTTATATATACACATTGGAAAACTTTTATTCCCGTGCAGCGACCAAAACTACGAATGCGTGTGTTCATGGAAATTATTGAAGGAGTTTGGAAGCAGTTGAAACCGCTGCGGGTGTCGCAATGACCCGGTCCACTTCCTAATTTCTCTCCATTCCCCCTAACCTTATACTCCGTATTTCTGTAGGTTTGTACACAAAACCGTATAACATTACGAGCAGTCTATATATTTTTGTATGTATAGAAAAAGGAGGGGGCAAAATGGACACCATTCTAAAAAATTTATTTTTCAAAAATTCCAGTAAAAGGGAGGAGAAACATTGAACAAATTATTTAGATAGTTTTTAGGCATTTCACAGCATCTTAAGATCCAAGATACTTGGACCAAGCTACTTGGCGAACTTCCGCAATTTTATTTTTTTGGAAAAAATCAATTTTAATCGTAATTGCGTTATGTAATTTTTTTTTTACCATTAAAGAGGTGGCCATTTTGCCCCACGGTACCTTATTTTACTTTGCCCCTCGGATTATCAAAGTATTTTAGTCAAAGTGGGTTCCTATAATACTATTGGTAGGGGTGTTTTTTTTTCTACTGCGATAAAAATGACGATGAAAAAAATTTCCAACTCTCGGTAGAAAATAGTCATGAAGATGTCGAAATCTGAATCTCATTTTGTGTGGGTAAGTCTATTTAGGTATATTTATGCCAATTTTAATGATAATTCCGTTATTTTCTGGTTTTTTAAATATTTATTTTTTTACATAATTTTTGGTGGTGTCCATTTTGCCCCCAAACGCCCCTTCCTGCTAATACCATGAGAGTAACAATCTTTTTTAATTATTCTAACTTTTAATAGATAATTATCATGAAAATGTCAAAATCTAGAAATGATAATCTCCTAATTTTCGAATTTTTTGAATTTTAATATTTTTCCATAATTTTTAAGGTGTCCATTTTTCCCCCCAGCGCCTCTTTCTGCTAAAACGATGAGAGTAACAATCTTTTCTTAATTATTTTAAATCTTGATAGGTAATTGTCATGAAAATGTCCAAATCTAGAAATGATAATCCCCTAATTTTCTATTTTATTGAATTTTAATATTTTTCCATAATTTTTTGTGGTGTCCATTTTGCCCCCACCACCCCTTTATGCTAATACGATCAGAGTGACAATCTTTTTTTAATTATTCTAACTTTTAATAGATAATTGTCATGAAAATTTCAAAATCTAGAAATGATAATCTCCTAATTTTCTAATTTATTGAATTTTAATATTTTTCCATAACTCTCCATAGTGTCTATTTTGCCTTCACCGCCTCTTTCTGCTAATACAATGAGTGTGATAATCTTTTTTCAATTAGTCCAACTCTTAAAAGGTAATTGTCATGAAAATGTCAAAATCTAGAAATGATAATCCCCTAATTTCCTAATTTTTTGAATTTTAATATTTTTCCATAATTCTCGATGGTGTCCATTTCCCCCCCCCCCCTCCCCCCACAGCCTCTTTCTGCTAATACAATGAGAGTGACAATATTTTTTTTAATTTTTCTAACTCTTGATAGGTAATTTTCATGGAAATTTCAAAATCTAGAAATGATAATCCCCTAATTTTCTAATTTTTTAAATTTTAATATTTTTCCATAATTTTTAAGGTGTCCATTTTTCCCCTCACCGCCTCTTTCACCATCAACTTTAGTTTGATAAACTAATCTTCGACTATACACGGGAGATAATCATTTTCATCGGACGCGAAGCGGTTGACAGGGTTGATACCGTGAGGATAGGTTAAAGCATCCCAGGGGAAAAGTGGGCGCGTTTAGTCCCTTGGCCGTGCGTATGAATGCCATAAACGATTAAGTGGTCTGGTTTAGCACCGCGAGAAAAATACGAATGCAGAGCTCGACGATAAAATTTGCCGGTGAAAAAACTTCGCGTATATTGTTGAACGAGGGGCTTATAAAAAAAATAGGAAAACAACGGACAATGAGTTTATGCATTTTTTATCATGTATTTTGGCAAAAAGAGAGGAGAGAGAGCGAGAGGGAGTTGCGAGGAGGGAAATCCTGCGAATCAAGCAGCCGCGGAGTGGATATGAGGCATTCCAGGCCATTTCGAATGGTCAAAAAATTGTCCACTCTCAAAAAAATTGACATTTTGTCAAATTATTGAATGATATGAAAAAGAGTAGTGTAAATGTTTTCAAAATTTTTTGATCATATTTTTGTGAGTTTTTCAAAATTTCAAAATGTTCCAAGTACCGTTATATCTTGAAAGCATACGATTGAACAGAAAAATGTTTCAGACAAAAAAGTTGCAGTTTTACATAAACTTAGTAAAAAAATTTAATTTTAATTTTTTGAATTAAACAAATGACAATTTTCATCAAAAATATACGAAATTAATTTTTTTCGGTCGGTATGTCATTTTCGATTTATGTCAAAAAATTCCAGAAAATACTCTGAAGTGTTTACAACGGACACGTATTTTTTTTAGATGGCTCGATTAGTTGTTCCAAAGCTATGCTTTGTTTTATTAACAACATTTTTTTTTGTTTTTGCTCCAATAAGCTCCAAAACATTAATATTATTATTGTAGATGTTCTTTTATCAAAAAATTTGAGAGAAACAATTTGGGAGAGTATGATTTTCCATAATAATTGATTTTTCTAAAAAAAATAATGCTATTAATAAAACAAAGCATAGCTTTGGAACAACTAAATCGAAAGTGACATACCGATGGAAAAAATTTATTTTCGTATATTTTCGATGAAAATGGGAATTTTTTAAACTCTCAAAATAAAAAATAAAAAATTTCACAACGTTTCTGTAAACCTGCAACTTTTTTATCTGTACCGTATAAGTACCGTATGTTTTTTTAGAAAAATCAATTATTATGGAAAATCATTCTCTCCAAAATTATTTCTCTCAAATTTGTAGATAAAAGAACGTCTACAATAATAATATTAATGTTTCGGAGCTTATTGGAGCAAAAATAAAAAAAATATTATTAATAAAATAAAGCATATCTTTGGAACAACTAATCGAGCCATCTAAAAAAAAAATACGCGTGTATTGCACACACTTCAGAGTATTTTCTGGAATTTTTTGAGATAAATCGAAAGTGACAAAACGACGGAAAAAAATTATTTTCGTATATTTTTGATGAAACTGGTCATTTTTTAAACTCGAAAAATTAAAAAAAAAATATTTGTTCACAAAGTTCATGCGAAACTGCAACTTTTTTGTCTGAAATTTTTTTCTGTTCAATCGTATGCTTTCAAGATATAACGGTACTTAGAAAATTTTGAAATTTTGAAAAACTCCAAAACATGCGATCCAAAAATTTTGAAAAAATTTACAGTACTCTTCTTCATATGATTGAACAATTTGACAAAATGTCAATTTTTTTGAGAGTGGAGCACTTTTTGACCGTTCGAAATGGCATGGAATGCCTCATATATCTTCCAATGGAATGAGTGATAAACTTTTATCTCATCGTCGCGATATACGACCCTCGAAACTCTTATTCTCGCTCGCCCTTTCCGCTGCCCTTCCTCCTCGTCCCGAATGACTTTCGCGCTGATCTCTTTCATCCCCCGTTGCATTTCCACCGTTGAATGCGCGTCTCTCTCCGAGGCGCGCACTTTCCGTGCAATGCACAAAAAAAAGCGAAGAAAAAAAAATAGAAACGGAAGTGCAGTTCACGGGCGAGGCGCTTTTTCAAGATATATCCGAGCCAAACGACAGCTTCGCGCTTTTATGACACTATTTCCCGGATAAAAATGTGTATGTCTGCATCATAGCAGTGACGAACCAACTTTTTGCCCCCCCCCTCTTTCTCTCCCTCAACTCCAAACAGAAACCCTGAACAACATCAGCAACTGCAGTAATAGACCTACGATCTACAGACTCGCTGGAGAAATAGATTGCAATTTTTTTTCCTTTTTTTTTCATTGAATGTATTCGGCGAAAAGCGCGAAACTTTTACTTTTTCCCCATTTTCGTAAACAACGCTTCGCATTCAAGTTTTTACGAGGAACCTTCGAGCGTGGCCTGCGTCGATATTTCGTTGGCATTGCCCATTCATGCTTCAAATAACGTGGAAAAAGGTATACAAATAATTTGTCGAATTTATTTTACCGCCTCTGCAGAAATAGTCAACTCTTTTCCTCGCGATATTCCGCTCCGTTATTCGACTTTGATGGCTGAAGATTCTTTTTTTTTTTTCATATAGCGTTGAAGCGGTATTCTGGTCTAGAGATGTACATTTTGAGCATTTTTTCGAGCTCGATAAAAAAAACATTTTTACTATTTTTTTACAACATATTTATTAATATTTTGACAATAAACATAAAAATTTCGGGAAAAAAATGAAAATTAAATAAGCTGCGTCACTAAAATAGCTATAACATTGTAAATTATTGGAATTTAAAAATTTTCTTTCAAGGGTATATTCCTAAAGGTCAAAACTTTAAGAATATGCAAAAAAAAATGATTTCTTCAAAATTCTATATCAGAATATCCCTTTAAAGTTACGCTCTGACGTCACGTTCGAAGTTGCTGCGTCACTAATATAGCTACAACTCCGTCAATTATTGGAATTAAAAAATGTTCTTCCAAGGATATATTCTCAAAGGTCAAAACTTTAAGAATATGCAAAAAAAATTGGTTTCTTCAAAACTCTAGACCAGAATACCTCCTTAAAGTTACGCTCTGACGTCACGGTCGAAGTTGCTGCGTCACTAATATAGCTACAACTCCGTAAATTATTGGAATTAAAACGTTTTCTTTCAAGGATATATTCCTAAAGGTCAAAACGTTGATAATATGCAAAAAAAAATTGATTTCTTCAAAATTCTAGACCAGAATACCCCCTTAAAGTTACACTCTGACGTCACGGTCGAAGTTGCTGCGTCATTAAAATAGCTAAAACTCCGTAAATTATTGGAATTAAAAAATGTTCTTTCAAGGATATATTCCTAAAGGTCAAAACTTTGAGGATATGCAAAAAAAATTGGTTTCTTCAAAACTCTAGACCAGAATACCTTCTTAAAGTTACGCTCTGACGTCACGTTCGAAGTTGCTGCGTCACTAATATAGCTACAACTCCGTCAATTATTGGAATTAAAAAATGTTCTTCCAAGGATATATTCTCAAAGGTCAAAACTTTAAGAATATGCAAAAAAAATTGGTTTCTTCAAAACTCTAGACCAGAATACCTCCTTAAAGTTACGCTCTGACGTCACGGTCGAAGTTGCTGCGTCACTAATATAGCTACAACTCCGTAAATTATTGGAATTAAAACGTTTTCTTTCAAGGATATATTCCTAAAGGTCAAAACGTTGATAATATGCAAAAAAAAATTGATTTCTTCAAAATTCTAGACCAGAATACCCCCTTAAAGTTACACTCTGACGTCACGGTCGAAGTTGCTGCGTCATTAAAATAGCTAAAACTCCGTAAATTATTGGAATTAAAAAATGTTCTTTCAAGGATATATTCCTAAAGGTCAAAACTTTGAGGATATGCACAAAAAAATTGATTTCTTCAAAATTCTAGACTAGAATACCCCCTTAAAGTTACGCTCCGACGTGACGGTCGAAGTTGCTACGTCACTAAAATAGCTGTAACTTTGTAAACTATTGAAATACAAAAATCTAAGCTTTGAGAATAGGCAAATTCTTAAAGATCCAAACTTTGAGAATAGGCAAAAAATGATTTTTTCAAAATTCTAGACCAGAGTACCCCTTAATTCTTGTATTTCACCGGAAGTGACGTTAATTTCGACGCTCATCAGCTCGCGAATATCATCGAGATAAGAGAAATGATACCACGAAATAGAAATTTTTGCTTAACGAGGTAGTCATCCCCGGCGTGGAATACATCGGCGTCGTTCGCGGGCACGTTCATTTTCGCAGTTTAGCAGTGGCACTTATTTATGTACGGCACAAATTGAGGATACACGTGTACGGGGGTTGTATATCCCTCCCCCATTGAGTGTGGCCCGTCGAGTGTGCAATTACATGAAAATTCGGCCAAAAGTGGAAACTCCGTTCACCGGGGGCGGTTCGTTTCTGCATGAACGTGGATTTCACCCCCCGCCCCCCCACCCCACCCCGCCCCCCGTGAGCGCAAAGTGAGAGGAGAAACGTGAAAAGTGAGAGAGACGGAAGTGAACAATGGAAGACAAGTACCAACATCTAAATTGACTGGGTGCAAAGCGTGGGTGAGGCAAAGATGAGCGAGAGGCTGGAGACCACGAGAAAGGTAATAGCTGGGTCCTGTATTCAGAGAATGAGGAGCAGAAGAGAGATAACCGAGAATGAAATGGTGTGAAGAGAGAAGGATGGATGAAAATGGGGAACGTATGGCAAAATCTGAGACAAAGGAGACAAATATATGTATACATCAGGTATTGGGGGGGGGGGGGGGGGGGGGGCAAAATGGTCACCATAATATGGCAGAAAAGTGCAACGAATTTAAATTTCATAAACAAAATAATTTTTTTTTAGAAATTACTTCATGAATTAACTTTCGGGATGCAAATTCCCTTTCAATAGAAAACTTAATTTGCTTGTGGTATACTTTGTTTTGCTTTGATATTTGGATTAGTCGTGAATTTTAGTAAAAGGGGATCACCATAATATTATAATATTAATATTAATAATAATAATAACAATAATAATAATAATTTCATTAGAGTATATTGGAGTGATTTTGTTTGTAATTAAACAATTAAATTTTGTTTTATTTATTTTATTAAATTAGCATAATATAATGCTAATATTATTAGAGTATGTTAGAGTGGTTTTATTTTTAATTTAAAAAATCCTCAACTCTTGATAATGAATTATCCATGAACTTGTCAAAATCTAGATCTGATTTTGCGTGGGTGAATCCATCTAAGTACAATTTCGTCAATTACAGCGACAATCCCCTCATTTATCAAATACACTCAGTCAACAAATTAAAGGAACAGCAAAATTTTCGAGATTTTTCAGCGATATTCCAAAGGCTGTAGCTTTGTTAATTTTGGTCGTAACTTTTTTTCGAAAAAAGCATTTTGAAGCTTGAATCTTCTACTTTTAGAATCTTAAGTCAAAAATTTTTTGTGAGCATCACCCTCGACGCTGTCGAAAGAAATATCACGGTAAAAATGTTCTCGAAATTTTTGCTCTTTTCAAAACAGTCGATGGGCTCCAAAAAGTTAAAAAAATTAGCTTTTTTTCTTGTTTTAGAAAATCTACCACAACTTTGCAGATATTGCGAAGAATACCAATGTTTTAAGGTCCCTTTTTAGCTCAATGCATACCTAAAAACCATGCCAATTTTCGAAACAATCGGTCGAACCGTTTTTTGTGACCGAGTCATCATACTTTTAGAAAAATTGAAGGAACACGTTTATTGATCCTTAATGACCAATTAATTAATGGTGTTAAAAATGAATTAGAAAGTTTTTCTTTTTTTTTATAATTATGAAAAATTTTAATTTTTAAAAATAATTTTTGGTGGTGTCTATTTTGCATCCAGTGCCCATTTTGCCCTCCCCCATTTCCTACATATAATATATTATATGTATAAAGCCTGGACCAAGTCGAGGCCAACCAACAGCTCGAATTCGACAATGCGGCAACAACGACGAAAGTAAAGCTTGGGTTCAGTTAATCGCGCTTAATTGCGCGCAATTACTCGAAATGGGAAAATAACGCGTCACCTTTTCTCCCTCTCGTCTCCCTCTCTCTCTCTCTCTCTCTCTCTCTCTCTCTCTCTCTCTCTCCCGCTGCGGTCTCTGCGTTCTTTTATGTATTTACATGCAGTTACAGCCCTCATCGTGCACAGTTTTAGTGCACTGCTAAACTGCGACATTGCAACAGGCAACTCCGTCATCCTTTTCATAATTTTACTCTCTCTCTCTCCTCGATGTATCTTTTTTTTTCAAATTCCACCACGTTTATGCCGTTGCTCGGCGTCGAGAAGCGACGAGTGCGCGAGGGCTGACAGAATCCAGAGCAATTATAAAAGCCTGCGCCGTTGGGCCCGGTAACAGGAGAGGCTCTAAAAAAACGTAGTTAAATACGGAAAGATTCCCACGAGCGAAAAATATTCTCGCGGATGTCATCATTATCATCGTCATCATCATAATGACGAGAAAGTCCTCATTTTACTCATTTAAATTTGTAGGTTAAGGGAACCAGAGGGAAATAACGGGGTTAGGAGAGACTGGGATTTCGTGGCGGAACGATGAGTTTGAGCATTGAAACATTTCAATTACGACGATGTAATCGCATTCGATATAGTGTTGAATCACGAGCAGATGAATTTTCCATGAATTCAAATGAAGGGTGCATCGATGTAACACAAGTAGTTTTGGTGTAACACGTTGGAGCTTTTGGAGAAGGGTCGCAAAAGGCGACGAAGAAGCGGGAATAAAAGCTCCTGTCGGCAAAGGTTTCTCGGTCCAAGAGAGCGCCGCTCCCAAGCTTTGGCTCGAATGCCACAACGAAATAATCCAGTTCTCACACGACAAATCCCGCACCCCTGAATTCTCCACCTTGGCGCCTTCGCCTTGAATAACCGTAATTACCCGTGTCGGTAATTAAGGAGCACGTACACCCTCCTCGGCATCGCTCTGTACGTGACCGCGCTTCTCCACCCGACGAATTTCGCGGCAGACGGTGGATTCCGGGGGCAAACCGTGGAGGAGTTCATCTGAATATACTCGCGAGTGCGCCAGCAGCAAGAAGAAATATATATAGATAATAAGCGCGTCTCTCGCCGTTGCTCAAAAGATCTTTTGACGTGAAAGGAGATCGCGGAGACTCTGACGTATAATTTCAAAAGAATTCGCATCGGATAATTATAAATGCATTTTTCCAACCCTCCAGTGAAGATACAATTAATCCCATCCGTGGAAAGATCCCTGAAAGCAATTTCTCAATCCTCCGAATCATTCTCCTTTCCCCTGTCAATAGGATCGATTCTGTTGAGAGTCTTTTTCTTTCTTATTTTATAGATAATTATAAATGCATTTTTTCAACCCTCCAGTGAAGATACAATTAATCCCATCTGTGGAAAGATCCCTGAAAGCAATTTCTCAATCCTCCGAATCATTCCCCTGTCAATAGGATCGATTCTGTTGAGAGTTTTTTTCGTTCTCATTTTATAGATAATTATAAATGCATTTTTTCAACCCTCTTGCGAATATACAATTAATCCCATCCGTGGAAAGACCCCTGAAAGCAATTTCTCAATCCTCCGAATCATTCTTCTTTCCCCTGTCAATAGGATCGATTCTGTTGAGAGTTGTTCGTTTTTATTTTATAGATCATCATAAATGCATTTTTACAACCCTCCAGTGAAGATACAATTAATCCCATCCATGGAAAGATCCCTGAAAGCAATTTCTCAATCCTCCGAATCATTCTCCTTTCCCCTGTCAATAGGATCGATTCTGTTGAGGGTTCTTTTCGTTTTTATTTTATAGATAATTATAAATACATTTTTCCAACCTCTAGTGAAGATGCAATTAATCCCATCCGTGGACAAATTCCTGAAAGAAATTTTCAACCCCTTTGAATCATGCTCCTTTCCCCTGTTAATAGGATCGATTCTATCAAGACGTGTCTTTGTGGAGAGTTTTTACGTTTTTATTTTGTAGACAATTATGAAAGCATTTTTCTAACCCCCTGCGAAGATACAATAAGTCCCATCCGTGGAAAGTCCCCTGAAATAAATTTCCAACCCCTCTGAATCAATCGTTTTTCTCCCGTAAATAGGATCGATTCTGTTGAGTTTTTTTCGTTTTTATTTTATAGATAATTATAAATCTATTTTTCCAACCCTCTTGCGAATATACAATTAATTCCATCTGTGGAAAGACCCCTGGAGGAAATTTCAAGCCCCACTGGATCATTCTCCTTTTCCCTGTCAATAGGATCGATTCTGTTGAGAGTTTTTTTCGTTTTTATTTTATAGATAATTATAAATGCAGTTTTCCAATCCCTAGTGAAGATGCAATTAATACCATCCGTGGAAAGCCCCCTGAAAGAAATTTCTCAACCCTCTGAATCATTCCTCTTTCCTCTGACAATAAGATCGATTCTGTTGGGAGTTGTCTTTGTTGAGAGTTTTTTTCGTTTTTATTTTATAGACAGTTATGAATGCATTTTTCCAACCCCCAGTGAAGATACACTTAATCCCATCCATGGAAAAATCCCTGAAATAAATTCCTCACCCCTCTGAATCATTCTTCTTTCCCCTGTAAATAGGATCGATTCTGTTGGGAGTTGTCTTTTTTTTAAGTTTTCATCGTTTTTTACACATTCTCGCAATGTTTTTCACGCCAGGCTACTCGGAATAGTTGTTAGCTATTTTTTGGAGAAGAATGGCGGATGCGGAAATTCAGAATGGCGAGGATAAATCAGTTTCAGAAGCTCCAAAATTCGTACTAGATTGTTTAAACAATGAAAAGAATCTATTGTCAGATTTCGGGAGTTTAGTACGAAACAACGGATTCCTGGTAACGTTGTTCGGGACGCGCTGATGTTTGAGCTCACGCGTGTCGAAACGCGGTTAACAAGACAATTAATCTGTGCACTTGTGTGCGAATATACAGGTCTCTGTGTATGTATGTGTGTGGGTGTGTATTTGTGTCTGCGCCAGAAAATCGAAATCACTGGAGCACAAGAGTGACGCTGAATTTTTTCTCTGACGCTGAAGATGAAAGGGAATTTTTTGTTACCGAGTTTCGCATTGTTTGTGTATTCGTTTATTATATCCCAACTGCTAAAATGAAGGTTAAAACTCGGGCATGAGTCAATGAATCGGCAGAAAAGTTCAACCGCTTTGACTCGTACAGATGCAGAATTTTCATCCTGAATTCTCTCAAAATTCGAAAATAGGAAAATTTATTAAGCCAATAAATTTTGGCGAAAATAAACAAGAGTATTTGTCCTACATTTTAAAAAATTCTCAGACCTCTGAAACAAAAAAAAATTCATAAAAAGAGTTGAGAAATTTCTTCATAAGTCTTGTCTATATTTTCTTGTATATCATAAATCCACCCCTAATTCTATCCGAATATTTGATACCAGCATTTGGACCAGAGTATTATCATTTTTTAGAAAAATTTCTAAAATCTTAAAAAAATGAAATATCTTTCAGCTGGGAATTTTTGTGGACACGGTTCTAAAATAAACTGCACGGAAAAAGTGATCAGTGAGAACTGCTGAGATTCCCATTAATTTTTACAGTTTTCCCCATCAACAGCGCCTCCTGGAAGAGCAAACAGTGAAATTTGCATATTTCTTTAATACAATATACAGATGTCACATATGACATAGTACATGCCCATCGGACGTTTTTTTACGGTGTGGAACAATAAAATGTACACTACGTGAAACGTTATATTTCTGTTGTATCCGGTGAACTTTTTACACATTTTACATTGTAAAAATTATCCAGGGCCCGTGAAAACATTACAGTGTACATTGTAAACATTGAAAAGAACGTAGTATATTTTGCGGTACGTTTTTTTATCTTTCACTGAAAATACTGCAATTGCTAAAATAAATTATAGTGTAGTGAAACATTTCGATATTTGAATAAATTCCAATTTATTCAAATATTGCAATGAACCGTTATTTATCCTCGCTCAGGCTCATAACTACGAGGGCTTGTACTTGACTAATTAATCGTGAGATCAATTAATGAAGCGAATTTATAACCTCGCACCCATAAAGAGCACTAGCGTCACCGAAATGCAATGGTGATCTGTTAAGAAAATGTAGTCTTCAGTCCATAGGACTGCTCGACCGTAGAACGCGGGTGATGTTCCAACAATTGTATGTCAATTGAGGACGCCGATGTTGGTAATACATCGGACCTTATAGGTGCTCGGTGGCTCTCTCGCTAGCGCGAGAGGGCGCGCCGTCCGACGCCATCTAGCGGATCTCGGGCGAAATGCAGAGATCGTGGTCCACCGCAGGTCGTCCCGTTAGAGTGCCACACTGTAAAAATTGAAATTGACGTTGCATATTTTGCGGCGCACATTTGATTTTTCACTGGGAACACTGCAATTTCTAATTATGTGCTTTGAACATTCTACGGATACCATTGTAAATTTTACAGTTCAAACACAGTGAATTTCGTCCTTTCCGCTTGTTATTTCTACTTTGTCATTTTTTTGCGGTGAACATTGCATTTTTTACAGTGTAAATCAGCATTTATAATGGTTTGAAAAGTAGAAACTACATTAAATCCATTAATTTATAATGGATTCCCAGTAAAACGCCTGAATTACAGTTCCGAACCGTATATTCTGCATTGAATTCAGTATTTTTTTAAAATATTACACATGAATTGTCACTGATTATTTTTTTCCGTGTGGTAAATTCAGCGAATCTGGAATGTCCAACGAGGTTAACAACTCTTGCAGGGTTGGGTTGAGTATAATTGTGCATCTTTTGATCATGAAAACAAGATTCCCAAGATATATATGTTGGATCATCTAGCTTCATAAATTGAGTTTGATGCTGATGCACTCGTGAAGTTACAGATGAAAACGCTGTCAATGTAAGTCCCGAGAGACGTTGACTGTTTTACCCCGGTTCGGATATAAAAGGGTCGGGAAGTCACGAAGAGGAGGGAAAGAAAGAGGGATGGGAGGGATGAGAGAAAACGAGGGAGAAATTGCGATGACGATCGTAATAATACTCATTTTCTTTCCACGTTGTGCACATCAGAAATCTGTAGAGATGGATGTGACGTAGAAAGACATCTTTACCCATCAGTGGATCCGTATTGATGTTTGCGCAATCAATTGTCTCTTCGTCTATCGAATATATATCTGTATATGGGGAATTCCACGTCAAATCACGCGGTGATCGGCTTGACCCCCTCGGATTTCGATGTCCAATGAATCGTGGGTTTCGTTTGGCTCAAAATATGACCTCAAATTTTTAGAAATTTTTATTTGACTTTTGAGCGGTTGCCCGGGCTAAAAAATCATTAAATTGAGGGAAAACATAAAGAGGGGTCTTTTTCAAATGAATGAATTTCTTTTCACAGAAACTAGGGCCCAAAATAGATATTTTCGTCATAGTTCGATAATGGGCCAAAAATAAGAATTTTTTTTTCAATTTTTTTTATAATTTCTTATTTTGATTGTTTCTTGTAGTGAGAATAACAACAATAAAAATATTTTTCTAGTGAAACTTGATTTTTTTTTCTCGGTTTAAGAGTAAAACGACAACATTTTTCGAAAATTTATTAGCCTCGACGACCTGAAATAAAACGCATGATTCAAACACAATGAAAAAATTAAAATTAAAACAAATAGTAATTATTTTTGGCCCATTATCAAACTATGACGAAAATATCTTTTTTGGGTCCTAGTTTCTGTGAAAAAAATTTCATTCATTTGAAAAAGGCCCATCTTTACGTTTTCCATCAATTCAATGATTTTGTAGCGTGGGCAACCCTTAATAAATGACATAAAATTTTTAAAAAATTTGAGGACATATTGTGGGCCGAACAAAATCCACAATTCGTTGGACATCCAAATCCGAGGGGCTGATGACCGCGTGATTTAACGTGGAATGCCCCATATACATCCAGTCGAACGTGTGTATTCGGTGCAAAGCTAATACACATTATTTCTCATCGAAATTTTCGAGATGTGTACACGCCACACAGAACAAAAAGACAAATGCGATTTTGATGAGAAAAATGATATCCGATCAATCGAACCTGTCAGTAATTGAATCGCAAGAAACTACACAATAACAATCACAGAAATTGACAAAATAAATGGAAATCTTAATTGACCACTTAAAATATAATCTAAATTTCATGAACAAAAATAAACATCTACATAATATCAAAGTCCAAAAATATTCTATCAATAATAATAATAATAATAATAATAATAATAATAATAATAATAATAATAATAATAATAATAAATTAATTAGTATTATTGTGGAAAATAACCAATTGCAAGATAAAGATTTTTATTTAAATCTAGCTTTATTTAATTCCGGTTAGAATCTAGTTTAAGGTAGAATATTCTAAGAGCATCCAAAAAGATTTTGCCTTGAGAAAAATATGTTTTTCCCTCCAGGTAATCCCGTATCTTTTCACTATTCAAAAGTATCGATTGATAAATAATTTCTAATGGATATTATTATCGAATTATTTTTGTACTCAGATATTTTTGTAACGGAATATCTTTGCAAATGGATAATCGTGTATCGGGTCAATTTAGTCCTTGATTCCTTTGAAGCTCATATTTTTGACTTGACTCGATAACCGAGAATTTCGTAACGATATAATTCGTTGATTTCCTACGTCATGAGAATAAAAAATATGTATATTTCGTGAACGTATAAAAGATGACATACATTCAAGATGTACTACTTTTCAAGTGGATAACTTCCGAGATAGATCAGACATCGGATGTACGTGACTGCCGGCAAAGTCTCCCTCACTGTGCAGGTATATAATATAAATACCCATATATATTTATATATAAATGTATATTTCATCCCCGTCTCCTTCCTCCGTTTTTCTTACGCTCTCTCAAGTCAAATACCGCGCTGGAGGACCAGGCACATACGTATATATACATTAGGCCGTTTCAAAAAAAAAAAATTTTTTGTTTCTTCGCCCAACAGGCTCAAAAGTTTCATTTAGGTATAAGAAAAGCTCTGTGAAAATATGAGCTCTTAATATTAATATTAACATCGTCCTCATCGCACTTTTCGATTTTCCATAAGAATAACATGGGAAAAATTATTATTACGTCTTCTGATTTTTATAACTAGCAAATGATCCATCATACGGGAAATCTAGAGACATATCTTTGTACAGAATTGAACGTTCTACCAAAAAGGTTCCGAGTAACTTTTTGATAAGTTCACTCGTTCAAAAATTATTCAATGTTTAAGTTCAATTTTTCGTAAATTTTGCTGGTTTTTGGATATTACACCAGAACTCGTTAGTTTTATCGACAAAATGTGGATGAAATGTGATGTTAAACATAAATTAAACTTTCGACAAATGTTTACCAATAGTTCTCACGATAATAATTAAAAAAAATAGAACGCTTTAAAAAAATTGTGCAGCAGAAGTTTGCTTAAAAATTTATTTTTCTATTAAGAAATTCATTGCAGTATATCAGTAAATTTTTATTCGTTTTTATTTTTAAATTAAAAAGACAAAAAAAAGTAAATTTTGAAGCGAATTTCTGCTGCACAATTTTCTTAAAGCGTTCCATTTTTTTTATTATTCCAGTGAGAACTATTGATTAACCTTCGTCGAAAGTTTAATTTATGTTTAATGTGAAGTTCCATCCACATTTTGTCGATGAAACTAACTAGTTCCGGTGTAATATCCAAAAATCAGCAAAGCTTACGAAAAATTGAAATTAACCATTGAATAACTTTTGAACGAGTGGACTTATCAAAAAGTTACTCAGAACCTTTTTTGTAGAGCGTTCAATTCTGTACAAAGATATGTCTCTAAATTTGTCATATGATGGATCATTTGTTAGTTCTAAAAATCAGAAGACGTAAAAATAATTTTTCCCATATTATTCTTATGGAAAATCGAAAAGTGCGATGAGGACGATGTTAATATTAATATTTAGAGCTTATGTTTTCACAGACCTTTTCTTATACCTAAATGAAACTTTTGAGCCTGTTTGGGAGAAGAAAAAAAAAATTTTTTTTTTTTGAAACGGCCTAATATCTATAGCATGACTGTATAACGTTGAGAATCACGGAAATTCCCGCGGGAGAGAGAGAGAGAGAGAGAGAGAGAGAGAGAGAGAGAGAGAGAGAGAGAGAGAGAGAGAGAGAGAGAGAGCGAGAGAGAGAGAGAGAGAGAGAGCTTTCGTACGTGCGCATGAAGGCATCAACGAACGCGTTATACGAAACTTGGTCGGAATGGGGGTGCCCCGTTTCTGTTGCGGTTCAATTTGCATGAGGCGTATCTCTTCGGAGTGTATGATATGTCAGACATTGGGAAAACCATAGAGAGAGCGGGCTGGAGAGTGGAAACTAAAAATGTAGCCGTTCAAGAGATACGACAGTATAAATCATAGATACACATGGCTGACTCTATCAATTATCGTACGTCACGGTTCTAGCAAAAAAAAAGTATGATTGAGCTACGCATCATTGAAGCCAATTGCACCAGAATGACAGAATTTTTGTTTTCCAGTCGAAATCAGTAATTCGATATCGGGGAGGCAAAACGATTGAGGATGATAGGCATAGTGATAAATCGATGTTTCTAGTCAATGACATTATCAATTCTCTCTTTTTCCTAAATGATAAGGGAAAGTAAGATAAGGGTCATCTAAGAAGCGAAGTCGGGATTTTTTCGAAATATTTTTGGAGTAAATTATTGGAATGTATAATTATAACATTAATAATTGTAGACTAAACATCTAGTATATATATTAATATAATTAATATTTTTAATGACATTAATATAGTTGCTGTTTGTTGGCAAAGAAATCCTGATAACGCTGCAGAATACATTTTCGTTTCTTTTCTGATGACGTTTCGATCCTGATTATGATCTTTAATTTATTTACTCTGAATTCGTATTAATGCGTTGATTTATCATTTTTCCTTCTGTGTCTAGGATTATTCTAACCGACAATTTCATTGATTTATAAGTATTGTCAACCATTGCACCCCTTTTTTTACCCCCAACTTTACCAGCTTATAACTTATTTCATTCTTGTTTCTCGACAATTTTTTTGTCTATTATTAAAATATTAATAACAAATATGTTGTAAAAAAAAGAATGGTAAATATATATATTTTTTTATATCGAGCAGATCCAGACGAGAATACCGCCTTAAGGATGTTGAGTCCCTATGAAACTTTTAAATATTAATTGTTCAATAAATAGCTTCTTAATCGTCGTGAAATTTTTACACGACCTCCTGAATACTTCATGTAAAAACATACCAAATTTTCAGAATTCTATCATCATTACTTCAACCTCCTTAAGGGTTAAAATGAAAAATTATGAGAAAATTCTGAAAATTTGGTATGTTTTTGTATGAAGTATTTAAGAAGGTTGTGTAAAATTTTCACGACGATTAGGAAGCTCGTTATTAAAATATTAACATTTTGTTAAGAACAATTTTTTAAACGAATAAAAAAAATATTTATCAATAAACTTCATTTCGTTTCCGTTGCTTTCAATATATTGTAGATATTAAAAAATTGAGAGGTCAAAAAAAAAACTTATCGCAAAGTTATATCAGTTTCCATGAGACTACATTCAATTTAATTTGATTTGTTAATGTTAATTATTCGATAACGAGCTTCCTAATCGTCGTAAAATTTTTACACGACCTCTTAAATACTTCATCCAAAAACATACTAAATTTTCAGAATTTTCTCATCATTTGCGATTTGGGACTCATCATCCTTAATCAAGTCCAGCTGCAATCACTGATCGATGGCATCGCCAATGTCGCCCGTATCTCACTTGCATCGAGCCCAGCGGCGAATTCTCAACCCAATCCACAATAATTACATCGAACAGTAAATATTAGTGTCAGTTGATACAGTAAAAACTCTCCAACTTGACTGGGACTTCAATCCTAGGATTTCATGACCTAGAGGACGAAAATTGTACTCTTGTGATTCCCTTCTCGGTGACGAGGCGCCGCGTTACAAACAGCAACTGTTGACCCCGTTCATTATCTCACGGAGGTGCCGCGGTCATTGTCACGGTCGTGATAAAAGCGTCACGTTAGAGACGTTTGTCTGTTCCACTAACCTCTACACTGTATGACGTGCGTAGTGCACTATCGTATGATATCGGACTGGAAATATAGTGGAATACATACGCACATACATGTGCATATGGGGCATTCCTCGTCAAATCACGGGGTCATCGGCCTGACCCCATCGGATTTTGATGTCCAATTAATCGTGGCTTTCGTTTGGCCCAAAATGTGACCTCAAATTTTTAGGAAATTTTATTTCATTTTTTAGGGGTTGCCCGAGCTAAAGAATTATTAAATTGAGGGAAGAGGCCCCTCTTTATGATTTGACGCGGAACGCCCCATATACATGCGATAATGGAGACACGTACCAGTATACAGATTATACGGTATGGTGCGCAGATCTATCTAGGGGAGGGGGTTGGTCCCCGGGACAGCGTGCGACGGACTAGTACTAATTTAATTAAGGATACCAGCTCTACGTCTCTGATTCTGAATGTGTGGTATTGCCTCCCCTGTGCTTCCAGCCACAGTCTGCAGCCTCATGTGTGGGTGTGTGTGTGTTTGCGATTGAGGAGAGGACGACCAGATAGTGCGATAGAAGGAAGGGAAGCGAGTTAGAAACTATACAAGCCTCTCCCTGCCAACTAGGAGAGACAACTATCTGCCCTATCTATATAGGAAATTAGTTGCATGTATATGGGGCGCTCCATCCCAAATCGGACAGTTTGAAAAACTTTTTTTTTCCTCAATTTTTTTATATTTTTTAGTGCCCATCAAAAGATCCTTCCTGTTAAATTTTGAGATTTTTTTTATTACCTGTTCAAAAGATATTAAATTAACAAAAAAACCGCACTTTTTTTGGTATTTTGGTCATAACTTCTTTGATAATGGTCCAAATTAAAAGTTTTTTTTCAACATTTTTGTTTTTTTATGGCCTTTTCAGAAAAAAATACAACACAAATATTCGACGCGTTTTTGAATGAGTTTTTTGAGTTTTAAACTTTAAATCGCGTTTTTAAAGTGAGATTTTTTTTTTTAATTTTTTGTTTTAAACATCTATCTATTGAACAATTTTTAAGACTAGTCCGATCGTGGGATTTCAATAACTACTATTTTTTCGATTTAAAAAAAATCTTTTTGAAGTAATTTTGACACTTTTTCATTGTTAACAGATTTTCAAAATTCATAATTAATCGATGAGCAAATAACAACAGTTCAAGAATTGTACGAGTGGGAATTGAACCTACATAGTCTACCGAATATTGCTGTCAAATTTTCACCTGAGAAATATTATTTAGATGCAAAAGAAAGATTTTATGTGTGATACAATACTGCAAAATCAATCACAGGGGGACACAAAAATTTCATTCAATTATTCCAATGAGCAACGGAAACGTATTGGCAAAGGAATATTCTAATTCAGGAAATAATCGTATATGTAAGGTTTTCAAAAAAATACGTGAATAAACAAAAACTGATGTTATTATTGTTCATAAACAGACTGAACGATTAATTATTAATTGTAAGAACCTGTTATCAATAATAAAATGTCAAAATAAATTCTAAATTTTGAAAAAAATACTATACAGTCACAAAAATTGGTATTCATAATAATTTATAAAAAAAATAAAATTTAATTGTCAAAAAAAAAAAATTGTAATTATGGAAATCCTACGATCCGACTAGTCTTAAAAATTGTTGAATAGATAGATGTTTAAAGCAAAAAATTAAAAAAAAATCAAAAATGACACACATTTAAAAACGCGATGTGAAGTTTAAAACTCAAAAAACTCATTCAAAAACTCGACGAATAGTTTTGTTGTATTTTTTTCCGAAAAGGCCATACAAAAGAAGAATTTTGAAAAAAAACCTTTTCATTTGGATCATTATCAAAGAAGTTATGACCCAAATACCAAAAAAAGCGCGGTTTTTTTGTTGTTAATTTAATATCTTTTGAACGGGTAATCAAAAAAATCTCAAAATATAACAAGCAGGGTCTTTCGATAGGTACTAAATAAAAAAAAATGAGGAAATAAAAAAGTTTTTCAAACTGTCCGATGTGGGATGGAACGCCCCATATATAAGTGCAAGTGCCCGATAGAAGCAGCAAATGTTACGTACCCTCCGTAAATTTGGCTCCCACTCGTGCCTGACTCTCTTTCCTCCTTCTCTGCTCTCTGCTCTCGACCTTTTCCCATCCTAAGATATGTCCGCGAATGAGTACGTACGAAAATAATTCATCGCGTCACTGTATCTCCTCCATCTCTCATTCGGCGTTGCCTCGATCCGACGGATAACGTTAAACGTGGCTAATTGTCATAATTGAGAGAAACTCGAGGGTAGGCTTGGGCCCGACCCCGAATAAGCGAAATTAAGATAAAGCAGAAACGGGCGAGGAGGGAAAAGGGGACGTGACAAGTTTCGTACAACGTCGAGAAAGAGGAGAGATCGTTCTTCGAGAGAAGGCGTTAATGCGATTGCAATTAATTCGCAACGTCGGTGATGATAAAACTCGTTCGTGGAACGAAAGATGAAAAATTGCTGCTCGTTCTCTCATTTTCCTCTTTTGTTACTCACGACTCAATGATAAAGATTATGGTAAAGTAACGAGTATAATTATTGAGGAAATATTCTGGTCTAGAATTTCGAAAAAATTATTTTCTTTTTGTATATTCTCAAAGTTTGGAACTTTAAGAAAATAATTTTTGAATTCCAATAATTGTACCAAAAATGGTTCTGTTTTGCCAAAAAATTAAATGGCATTTTTTTTCAATTTCTCGCCGACTGAATTTTCCAAATTTTCCAATGGAAATCTTAAGATTTTGAATAAAATGATTTATTATATATTAAAAAAAGCAAATAGAGGCTTTTTTTAACCTTCAACACCTTCAAAATCGGAATCTCACGAAAATAAATTGAAAAAACTTATTTCCATTGCATTGAACTGATGCAAACATCTTCAACGACATATTTTTAATTAAACAAACTCTCGAAGTTATGTTGAAAAGAAGAATTTGAATAAAATAATTCATTTACTATAAACAAAAAATAGAGAAAGCCTTTATTGAACTGTCGAAACCCATGTAAACTCTTAAGGGGGTTTTCTGGTATAGAATTTTAAAAAATATTTTTTTTTTTGTATATTCTTAAAGTGTAAGAATTTATCCTCGAAAGGAAATTTTTAATTTCCAATAATTTAAGGAGTTACAGCTATTTTAGTGACGCTTTTTTCTCAAAATTACTCTTTTCAACACGGCTGACATGATATCTCAAGTTCTACTTGACCGATTTACGTCAAATTTTTTGCCAAACTTCAATAACTCGTTTTTAACGCCCCTGCCACTCTTGGATCAAAATTATTTTTGTTTACTATTATAAACAAATTAAAAACTATGAAAGAAGAGCCGAAAAACGTTTTTTTTTGTTCAGACAACACACTCCTTTTTTTAGCCGCAACTTTAACTTATAACTCATTTAATTTTAATTTTTTTCTTGAAAATTTTTGTGTACATTATCAAAATATTACTAGATATATTATAGAAAACGAATGGTTAAAATATTTTTTGTTTTTGTTATCGAGCTCGACAAAACGCTTAAGGGGGTGTTCTTGTGTAGAATTTTGAAAAAATCGATTTTTTTTGCATATTTTCAAAGTTTGATGTCTCAAGAATGTGCCCTCCAAAGGAAATTTAGAAATTCCACATATTAACGGAGTTATAGCGGTAATTAGTGAGGTGGAAATAACCGACGTTTTTTTCCCACCCCCACTTCATCAGCCGGTATCTGTCAAAATATTGGATTTTTTTTTCGCCATTTTTTTTGTAGAATATTGAAGAATGAATAAATTCGTGGTGAAAAAATGAATGCAAAAACATGTTTAGTTTTTTTTCATAGCATGTTGAAAAATCCCTATTGAAAATGATTTTTTTTTTCAAACAGCCGCCATTTTGTAAATTTTTTTTTGCCTAAGGTAGGGGCTATTATCACATTCTTCCTGATGAAGTACATATATATATATATATTTTTTCAGATGCATAGAACGCCCGCAATCATGCGAAGAGGCCGGTTTTTTCCCACCCTCACTTCATAAGCCGATATCTGTGAAGATATTGGATTTTTTTTTCGCCAATTTTTTTGTCGAATGTTGAAGAATCAATAAATATGTGGTGCAAAAATAAATGCAAAAACATGTTTAGTTTTTTTTTCATAGCATGTTGAAAAATCCTTAAATTTTGGGTTTCTACACAAGAACACCCCCTTAAAATTGTTATCTCCAGACCAGAATACCGCCTTAAATTCATTTTCAAAATAACTCAAGCTTAGTTTCGGTATTCGCCATGCATAGTCCTCAATGAAGGCCCCAAGATACATTCCAACGATTTTCCACATCGAAAATTGTTGAGAATTGAGAATTTGATTGAGAAAATGAATTATCTCCGTTTCATCTGAACGACGCAATTTTCAGGATCATCATTGGAAACGCGATTATCGCCGTTACACGAATTACACGTGTCGGACCGATTCCTCGTTTGGAATAATACACGAGTAGCTCTCGAGAATGCAATTGTCGCGAATTATAAACGTTGCACGCGAGAAACAGACCCGCGGGAAACATCGTGGGGCTGAAACTGACTTGGGTTTCCATCCCGACTAATTTATCGACTTTTCGGAGTTCATTATCGAGCTTTCTGTCTTAATTACGATGTGTGTATCGCATATATACGTATATATATATATATATATATATATATATATATATATATATATCCCTGTGTCGCATTCACCGTTCCGTCGCTTTACCTTTGGTCGGTTAATCAAACCCGAGCATAGGCAAATGTCGCTCTCGAACGTTCTCTAATTATTTATATATATGTACATATGTATCCGGCATGATATTACGACAATATTTTCTCAACTATGTAATACGCAGCAGGACGAACATACACGTACATACAATTTCCGTCTTCTCGCTTTACCGTGAGGCTTGTTTCAGCTTTCGAAAGATCGCCCTGGGGTATGTATTTACGTTGGAACGCTCGGTGTGTGCACCCTGAACGACGAGGGATGATTTGCCGCCGCTTGGACAATCTATCTATACGTATATCTAACCGGCGACAATGTGTAGGTTTAGATGTACAATCCCGCTCAAAAGTTTGGAAACACCAGTCAATATATTTCTTACCGCACTAAAAGTTGCATAACTCCGCCAAAAACAAAGATATTTGAATTTAAAAAAAAGCTTTTTGACGAGAAGGAATTCATCTTTATTTTGGTTTCAAAAATATTTGTTATGATTTTTTTTCAATCCGGTATGCATTTTTGAAAGTGACCGTTTTTTGGCCTTTTTCGACCATCGCGAATTGGGCGCGCATCTTAAGGACATTTTTTTTCGGCTTTTTTTATCTACGGCACATTAAAGAAAGTTAGCAGACCCTTCATTTTTGTTTCATGAAAATTTTCGTACGATTTTTTCTTGCAAAGTTATTTTACTTTTGGCTAAGAAAAGATAAATTTTGAAAGATGCAATGTAACTCAAAAACTATAGAGTCTAAGAGAAAATGTCAATTGTGAAAAAAGTAGCGTAGGTATACACGGAATCGCCTGGAATTATTTCCGAATTTTCCTGTGACATTTTTTTTTTTTTACTATTTTTGGTCGAAACAGCTGATTTTGACGTCTCAGCGAAAAATTGTATCTGATTGACATTTCCGTACTTGGTGATACAATAAAAATCTGAAAAAATTCAGACACATTTGGCATGTTATAAGCAACAATTATCAATAATTATTATTGATGATTGTTCATCAATAATAATATTACCAATAAAAAATTGTTTAAACAATCGTTGAAACAATTTATTGATAACTTTTGGGAAATATTGTTATTGATAACTGTTGTTTATAGCATGCTAAATATTGCTGAATTTTTTCAGATTTTTATTGTATCACAAAGTACGGAAATTTTAATCAGATCCAATTCTTCGCTTGGACGTGAAAATCAGCTGTTTCGCGCGAAAATAGTGAAAAAAAAAATTCATAGGAAAATTCTGAAATAATTCCAGGCGATTCCGTGTATACCTACGCAACTTTTTTTACACTTTTTTTTTCTTCAGGATAACGTTCTGGCACAATTATGAAAATAATTTTTTTTTGTGTGTTTTACTATCCCATATAATGTCTCCAAATTTCCAATTGATCGGAGAGGTACTTCATATTTAAAACAATAAAAAAAAATTAATATAAAAAATAGGTTTTTATTTTTTTTTAATATGAAGTACCTCTTCGATCAATTTGAAAGTTGGAGACATTAAATGGGATAGTAAAACACAAAAAAAAAAAAATTATTTTCATAATTGTGCCAGAACGTTATCCTGGAGAAAAAAATAATAATTTCGAAAAAATGAACTGTTTTTATAAGTTATTATGAAGATTATGGGCTGTTATTTTTTTCTAAAAATAGCCTTTATATACCTTTGTAACGTGTCCAAATTTCATTCAAATCGGTCCAGCAGTTTGTAAAAAAAAATTGTTTTTCGATGAAAATCAACTTAGATCGTCTTGCGGCACGTGTTATTTTCAATTTAAAAAAAAAAAAAATTACCTCGCGTTTTTTCATCAAACGGAAGCTTTTTAGGGGGCGTCGCAAAAAATTCAATTTTTAACGACCAGTCTAGTGCGCCCAATTCGCGATGGTCGAAAGAAGGCCAAAAAACAGTCACGTTCAAAAGTGCATACTGGGTCGAAAAAAAAGAATAAAAAATATTTTTTAAAAAAAGGGAAACAAAGTTGAATACTTTTCCGTAAGAAAACTTTTTTTTAAATTCGATTATCTTTTTTTTTTGACGGATTTATGCAACTTCCAGTGCGACAAGAAATATCGACAGGTGTATCCAAACTTTTGAGCGGGGTTGTATGTACAGATGTATAGAGATCTCTTTGCTCGTCGCAGTAGAATAATCCTTGGCGGCGCTATACGTCGGTACATACGAGACGTCGCATCTCTTGTCTATTGCTATTACGACATCCACACTGTTTGTCGAGGCCTGCAGGAGATCCCAACTAAATAATTACAAAGCTTGCGAGAGAGCTGCCGGAGAAACGGGTTTGGATTGCTTCTGACAGGAGATAGAGAGAGAGACAGAGAGAGAGAGAGAGAGAGAGAGAGAGAGAGAGAGAGAGAGAGAAAGAGAGAGAGAGAGAGAGAGAGAGAGAGAGAGAGAGCCAGAAAGGACCCAAAACGCGCTTACTGCAGGAAATGCGTGGGTTGTTATACAAATACAGAGAATGTAATGCATATATAATGATAGTTCGTAACAGGGCATTGTGATTCAACGGGCGAAAATCTAATACCTTCAGTTACAAATTTCCAGTAAAATTAATGCTCCGCTAGATGCGACTGTATTAATTGAGACTCCTCGAGCAGAGAGTCCGGAATCTGGAATTGATGAAATTGATGAAACCTAACGACAATTGCGCTGGAATTCCTCGTAGACCGTGAAATAGAATCATGCTCATTTGGGGAGGGTAATTAATAAAACGACAAATAAATAAAAATGTGCAGAAGCAAATTTGAGTTTGATTGAGTTCCCTCGCTTTCATAGCGATGGATATTATATTTGAGGGGAGGAACGAAGAAGTCGATGGCAGGATATTGGCGCCATGCTGATGGTTATAATAAAAATGAGAAAGCAATTATAAATATTGGGGATGTTGGGAAATTGATTGCCGTCAGGGGGAGAAAGAAGGAAATAGAGTGGAGAGAGAAGAAGTGAGGGCAAAAAATGGAGATCCTGTTTTTCAGGATATCCATGGAAATTTGCTTTGAAATTGATATTTGTAATCCAAGACAGGTTTATTAAGCTGTAAAGTCCGGAAAGTTTGAGAACAAATGACGATTCTATAAACCTGAATTTCGAGTTTCAAAAGTGTCAAAAATTCGAAATTACCAGTGAATACAATTTCTCTTATCTACCACCAAAAGTTTGTTCTGCTTCCTCATAAAGGAAACTTTGTTTTCGTGAAAATGGTTTTTTTTCGAGATTTTTATGCCAATGTGTTCAAAATGTCCCAAAACATCGAGAAATCATATTTAGAAAATGCAGTTCTCATTGATCATTTTTTTCCGTGCATCAAAAGCTTCAGCATAATAATTTAATGAATTTGATCGATTCCTGGAATTTCAAAACTATTTTCATCGTGTTTCATTCGATTGCGTCGTTTTAATTCTCTTTGCAGCGTAAATTATTTCCTGGAAAGTGTCCGATTCAAAGGGGATGGTTGTGTATGTGCGAGGGTACGTTGGGGATGGGGACCCAGCGAATGGGGTGAAGTGCTGAGTAAGTAGTGAAGAAGCAGTACGGGTCAGCCACTTTCCATGAAACAGCACGGGGCAGGATGTGTCTATGCAGCGCGACGGGGGCGAGAGGAAGGGGGGTTGGTCGTCGAGGCGCGACTAAAGGAGTGTGAGACGAGGATGGGGACCACTTAAAAGCGCTCGCGAACAAAGACAAAACAAAGTACCCCTGGAATCCCGAGGGCTTGGAAACTTTTTGGTTCATAAACGGGAATACGCGCCTGGAAATAGAGCGTGCGACGTGGAAAAGGACGACCGAGAGAGAGAGAGAGAGAGAGAGAGAGAGAGAAACAAGGGATGAAAAAGAGGAAAAGAGGAAGAAAAACCGACACTTCGAGTCATCGTAATTTTGATAACGAACGAAGTAACGGCTGTTATATATCCCAAAGAGATATTACGAGTGGTCGTAAAGTAAAAAATGGCGGAGTTAAAAATTTATGAACGCCGAAGAGAATCCATCTTGCGCAAGGGTGTCTTTGAAGGAAGGGTTTGAGAAACAATGAAATTTCCATTCAATTTTTCTTTAGATCGTGCTGATTATCAATTTTAAACGAGGATAAGATTTTTCGCTCTGTCGTGAAGACCAAATTGAAATTGGCGAGTCAAGTTGCTTGAGACGAGGTTGAAAACACACGCAAAATGCCTCGGGCACAAGTTTGAGAAACCGAGGGAAGAATCAAATAGCTTCATCTCTTTTCCTTTCTTTTGCCTTCTTTCGCCTCATACGACGCGAACTCTGGGCTCTGGACTATCGAATAAAACGAGATTAGAAATATCCGTCGAAAGTATTGGGTACATCCAGAATCTATATATGAGATTGGGTGGAATTTGCGGTGATAGGAGGGACTCTCGATATCTTCACGTACGGGATATGCTATATCGATGGAGAAAAGAGGGAAGAAAAGGGAGAGAGAGGATGAGAGAATGTGCGAACAAAGCCAGTCGAGGGAAAGCTCGGGAAGCGCGTTTTTTGAGAGATTCCCAGATTCCTGCAAGCTGTGCAGCATACCTGCTCGTCTCTCTCACTCTCTATATATATATAAACCGAGCTTTTTTCGTAGAAACAAAAGAAGGATTCAAAGGTTCGACGAGTGTGCGAAAGTCTTCTGACTCGGAAAAGTCGAAAACGCAGGACAACTACCAGACTTTCCGTCGTCGAGTTCGGATAAAAGGTGCTCGAATGTTCAAAAGTTGTGACAAAGGACTACAAGATTCCTGCTCGTGTTCAAAGGACAAAATAGCCCATCAACAACTTCTCTCATTCCGATATATAATATGTATAGAATATATGTGAATAGAGGCATTTACCCATTCAGGGATCAACAATTTAATTTTCTCGAATTATTGACAATTCCAACGACTTCTGAGTACTTGTAAAAATGTCTCTTAAAAAAGGGTGTATTTTTCTAAAATAATCAAAATGGTCCAAGTTAAAAAAAAAATCATTTTTGGTTTAAAACTGAAAAAAACGTATGAAAAATAATTTCGATATTTTTATTTGTATTTTTTTTATAAAAAAGCAACTCAAGTCGAAAAATAATAATCTCTCATCTTATTTTTATATCTCCGTTTTTTTTAAAGTTATGGGGGTAAAAAAAATTGTTTGAAATTTTGAAAAATTTATTGTGGTTAGAAGGGTTGAGACAAAAATCTGAAAAAAAATTTGAAAGACTGCTTTCAGTACGTACAAAAGTATAGAATATGTTCAATAAAATAAAAAATGGTCAGTGTTACGGATTGGTTGGTTTCGTATGGAATGTCCCATATATATATATGGGGATTTTTCCAGCAATTTTTGATGATTATAGAGTACCTCTGTGAAGCACTTAGGATTTTTTCAGATTTTTTGAGCGATTTGACTTAATGATAATTTTATAAACAAATAATGGACTGTTAACCCGAATTTGAAAATCTGAAAAAATCACAAAAAATCCGTTTTTTATATGAAAAATTTCAAGCATTAAGCCAAAGTGGACAGGGGTTTTCTTCTGTTTACAAGAAGCTTTTTTAAGAACTTTTTTTTTTTTTTTAATAGGAGAAACCTGAATATAGACCTGATCGTGTGAACATGATCGACGAAAAATATAAACACAATAGTCTCCCGGTCTCAACCCAACTAATGCTTCCATTAGACTGTAAAAATGTCTCTTAAAAAGTGGTGAATTTAAAAAAAAATCAAAATGCTCCCAGTTAAAAAAAATATTTTGCGTTTAAAACTGAAAAAAATATATGAAAAATGATTTCGATATTTTTTTTTATTTTTTTTTACAAAACAACAACTCAAGACGAAAAAAAAGATCCTCAATCTTACTTTGATATCTCCGTTTTTTGAAGAAGTTATGAGCATTTGAAAAAAAATTGTCTGAAATTTTGGAAAAATTTATTGTGGTTCGGAGGGTTGCGACAAAAATCTAAAAAAAATTTAGGAGATTGCTTCAGTACGTACAAAAAAATAGAAAATTTTATGGAATGCCCCATATATATAAATACATACGGAATACAAGGGGCGTAACAACCCTGTCAGCTCTTATACAGATATACAGAGCTGCATTTACGAAAGACGCAAGCAGGAAACGGGATAACACACGCCTGTGCGATTGCCGAGGGTTGCGGGAGCGATTCTCGAACGGCGATTTTCTCCTATCGGTCGAGGGTGACCGCACACATACCCACACAAATGCAGTCTTATACACAAACAGGAGTCTCGTTGCTCTTTTGCCGTACGATCTGGCCGAGCGTTCAACCTCTCACGACTCGCACTATTCGTAATACGTAGACCTCCGTCGAGGAGGATGAGGAAGAGGGTTAAAGTGACCAGGACACAGCCAAGAGGGCGCAGAGTGCATTCGAGCGAGGGGTGGATCGTTCGGCGAGAAGCAAAGGAAAAGGATGCAGAAAAATCGTGAAGCGAGGATGTAGAGAGTGGAGAGCGCGTGGATATAACATTGAGGAGGGAAAAGAGAGTGCAAGAAAGTGGAAACGGCATAGAAAGGGATGAGGGGGTTGGGGGGGTGCAAAACGCGAATGAAAAGAGGGGAGAGGAGAGGAGAGGAGAGGAGGAGGAGAGGAGGTGGAGAAGGAGAGGAATAGGAGAGGAGGAGAAGAGGAGGAGTGGAGGAGGAGGAGAGGAGGAGGAGAGGAGGAGGAGTGGAGGAG
Source organism: Alloplasta piceator (assembly GCA_946863875.1). Lineage (NCBI taxonomy): Eukaryota > Metazoa > Arthropoda > Insecta > Hymenoptera > Ichneumonidae > Alloplasta > Alloplasta piceator. Next base: position 42,064,950 of record OX333076.1, on the reverse strand, counting down.
GAGAGGAGGAGGAGAGGAGGAGAGGAGGAGAGGAGGAGAGGAGGAGGAGAGGAGGAGGAGAGGAGGAGGAGAGGAGGAGGAGAGGAGGAGGAGAGGAGGAGGAGAGGAGGAGGAGGAGAGGAAGAGAGGAGGAGGAGAGAGAGGAGGAGAGGAGGAGGAGAGAGAGCTTTCGCCATGGTTGGATAACGGTGGTCAGTGTGAGAGGGCATAAAATCGCACTCGCTGTGTGTACTCGCGGGTCCGAACCATTGTCGGAGGCCAATACTCCGGATACTGGATGAAATATTTCTCTCTGGCCGAAGTACCGAGATACTTTATGGGTTTCGTGTGCACATAGGAGAGAAAAGAGAGCAAGGGAGAGAGGGAGAGGAAGGAAGAAGAGAAGAAAAGAGTTCAACTCTCCTTTGCTCCTCGACGCCTGGCATTGGACCTTTGCGCTTTTTTTTTTTTTCATTGCCTCCTTTTTCCTTTTACCACCGCGCACGTCGTTCCACTCCTGCTGCTGCTGCTGCTGTCGACATTACGAAGGGAGAATACGAAGGGAGGTGAAGAGAGGATGAAGAAAAAAGGAGTGGAAAAAAAGGACTTTGTACAATCGAGGTGTCTCTCTTTGCGCGGGATCGCGACTGTGCCTCGGGGTATTAACACGCCTGTCTCAACGACGATTTAATTCCTTGGACGATAAATTTGCTCGACCGCGTGTCAAGACCGTTACTCATCTCTCTCTCTCTCTCTCTCTCTCTCTCTCTCTCTCTCTCTCTCTCTCTCTCTCTCTCTCTCTCTCTCTCTCTCTCTCTCTCTCTCTCTCTCTCTCTCTCTCTCTCTCTCTCTCTCTCTCTCTCTCTCTCTCTCTCTCTCTCTCTCTCTCTCTCTCTCTCTCCCTCTCCCTCTTTCTCTGGGAGTCTCTCCTGATTCATTGGTATATACCAGAATGCAAATATTTCGCCTCTATACATTTTACAATGCAATAAATTAGTAGCGATTAAGTCGCTGACAAGATTACGCTGAAGAATATTCATTCGATTCGATTATTCGTGAATTGCGAGCTGACAATTTCCGGACTCAATTTGAGTTGGAAATTCCCTGGATGAAACTACCGCCATCGGGAGCAATTATTTTATCTAGTTTGAATGAATTTATTTTTAATATATAAAAATGGATTCTATCAACGTGATAGGCCATTTATCGGATCGATATTCGAATGACATTGCAAAAATTCATTTGGATGAAATAAATCCTTTTTTTGAAGGCGTTCTTCCATCCAACGATAAATTTGTCTTTGCCCAGGGAATTCATGCGGGAAACAAGCTGCGGGACGGAACAAACCGCATGACTCGCTTTATACGTCGCGTCTACTGTTTCCTCTTCGTATGACTCTCGGGATTCACTTTATAATAGCGTTCTCGGTCGGATGCGCGAAAACGCGAGAACGCGAAACGCGCCTCTGGTGTTTGAAGGTTCGTTTATCAGCTGTAGAGATTAAATTAAATCTCCACACATTCGTATACAATATTTTATTAAATTTTTTAACGTCCCTCTGGTGCACGGATCAGGCAAAGTCGATTTTCGAATGGAGAGGCCTTATGAGAGGCAAGAAATGACTTTATTTCAATCGGTGCGTAAAGTGCCTACTTTACGTACTCGTGCAATAAAATTTTGTATGACGCTCGAACGAAACACTTTTATTGTATTGTAGTTTTATCGTACTCGTATTATAATGTACTATTATTTCACTCCGTGCGTAAAGCGTCCACTTTTCGTACTCGTGCAATCAAATTTCGTACCAAACTCGTGCAAGAAACTTTTTCTCAACTCGTATGATTGCAACACTCGCCTTTGGCTCATGCTGCAAACTCACACTCGTCAGAAAAAGTTTCATCGCACTCGTATCGTAATGTACTATTTTTTTTCTAGTTGTCTTTATCAACACTCAATTTTTTAACTCCTACCCTTATGCTCGATTTTTGGCGATTTAAAAATTTTTTGTAGCTCAGCCAAAATTCAAGATGTCGGGATGATCCTTGAAAAGTTGCGTCGGTATTCATTGAGTTCAGAGGAATTTTTTCAGATTTTTTTATCCAACATTTTTTTTTCCGACCGAAAATAGAAGAAAAAAAATTTGGGAAAAAAATGTGAAAAAAATTCCAATTTGTTGAAAATGGTAGAATAAAGTATTTTCCCCTCTAGAAATTTTATCAATAATTCCATAGTTCTCGAGTTACGGTAATTGAATGATCTGAGCTTCGACCCAGAAAATAAGAAAAAAAACTTTGAAAAAAAATCTGAAAAAATTCGTCTGAATTCAACGAAAACAGACGCAACTTTTTACTATCTTAACGTTTTTCATGAATCCTTTTTGTTTTCGTGTTATACGGGATTTTTCAAATTTCCTCTTTTTTTTACAAAAAAACAGAATAACTCTAGAAAAAAAATCGCTCAAAGTTTAAAAAAAAGGAAATTGAAGCTCAAACTTTCCCCTTTACGAATCCAATCGTAAAAATGTATTTAAAAAAATTCTTCTAGAAGATGGGTGCACCCGAAGAGAGGGGGGGAAAAAGGCGAAAAAAAGTTGTTTTCAAAATATCTAAAAACAAATAGTAAAAATAAAAAAAAAAAAAAAAACAGGAAATGAAGCCGAATTCTTCCCCTTCAAAATGCCGTTTGTTAAATGAGTTTACGTTGACTTCCAGGCAAAATGGCACAAAAAAACGTTTCTTGACCTTTTTTGAAATTTCGTCCGGAAACTTTTCGCCGGTAATGTATTTATGACGAAAAATAAAATATTCGTTTAAATTTTGTTGCAATCTTCATGATCTGCCCTTACAGTGGAAGTATTCAAGAGTGTTGAGAAATATTATCAGATTTTTTCATCGCAAATTACGTGTTTTATGCCCTGGGTCTCCAGCGACCCACGATAACATGAAGGTCGTTTTGAGTCCTACTTGTGATGAAAAAAGGAAGAATTACAATTTATAAGGTGACTTGTCGTATCAGCGTTTAGAGATCGACGAAAATTGCCACTTTGAGACTTAAGTATGAAGGGTTGCAGGCTGCAGTCTCCACGTGTATAAATATATATCTATAGACGTATATATCCGTGCACGTGTGCTATACCTCGATGTTGATGCTTTTGCTCAGCCACTGCTCGTTGTTGGCGCTTCGTCGAAGGATTTACGTGACTCCCCGAGGGTGCTTGGCTGCTTTTTGCTCCGCAGGACCACTCTCTTTCCGTGTATCGATGGCCCAAGCCAAAGAAGGGCGTATCGAGCCACGAATAGCTACGATTATGTGGCTCTCTGGCATCATTCTATCGATATAATACGCCACTACCCTCCAACTTGTATCCCTTCGGCGCGTTTGTATTCCCGTTCACTTTTCGCACCACCTCTCTTTTCCTCATCCCTTACCTCGGGTACTCTCTGATCCCTTGCATCGCCTTATTTCACCGTCTCTCGGCCAAAGTCGTCGTCGTCGTTGCGTTTTCACGTTTCTTTTTTTCCTGCCTCTTCTTTCAACATGACTACGACGGAAAGTGGATGGAATCGAGATATAAAACCGTTCAGGAAAATCCACGCGATGTCTTCACTGTGCGACTGTTGGAGCACACTTTTTCCTCTCTCTAACAACGTCGTCATATAACGAGTACATCTACGTGCACATTTTGCAACTAGCTTATAAATCCATTAGGCTTACTTAAAACAGAACGTTGCTATTTTTTAAAAACTTAAAAAAAAATGAAATTCCAGTTTCTGCTGTAATGAACGCCGTGAAAGAAGGGCTGTGTACCATTCTTTTTACAGGTAATCCAGTAGATTTGTCCAATTCGTATTTTGGACAATCGTTGTCCAAAGTTTGGTCAGGAGAAACAATTATATTCTATTTCAGAGCAGGGCAGTACTTGAAAGTACTCGGTACTTTCAGGTATACTTGACGTACAGTACTTGCAAGAACAAAGTACTTCAAAAGTACTTCAAGTATTGTACGTAAATTTTTAAAGTACTTCATGTACTTGAAGTACTGTACTTGAAAATTTCAAGTACTTTTCTGTACTTGAAGTACTTTTTTCAAGTACAAGTATCAAGTACTTTTGAATGCTGATGGTTGCATGTGCAAAGCCTTTGAATATGGGTCATTTCATGTCCAATCGACCAATACTTGGAATCGACCTCTTTCAATTTCGATGAAATTTGGTCAGAAGTTTTCTTTTATCATAAAACAAAGTTCTAACAAAGGAAAAAAATTAAATTTTTTTTTCGAAAATTCAAAATTTCACCATTTTTTCAAGTTTATTTTTTAAATATTTCGAAAACTATTGTAATTACGAAAAAATCGTTCTGGGTTCGTCTTAAAGAGTACACTTGGGGCTACGAAAAAAAATATTCCGAAACAAATTTTTGAAAAATGATGAATTTGGAGAATTTTTCAAAATCGTGAAATTTTCAGAAATGCGTTTTTTTTTGTTTCAAAAATATGAATTCTCGAATTTTGGTAAAACTTTTTGTTTACATCTAAGTTAAGTGAAGTTGATCAATCATGTCATTTTGACTGTTGAAAATTACTAAATTACACGATTCCTCAACTTAAAAAAATTCATATTTTTGAAAAAAAACACCTTTCTGAACATTTCAGCATCTTTTCAAATCAGTACTAGGATTATATTTGAAAAATTGAACAAAAAATTCGATGTTAATTGTGGATTTTCACGATTTTAAAAAATTTAAAATTCTCCAAATTCATTTTTTTTCAACATTTTTTGTCGAAATATTTTTTTTTTCGTAGCCCCAAGTATACTCTTCAAGACGAAACAAACAATTTGTCATAACTATCATAGTTTTCAAGATATTTAGAAAAAATTTTGAAAAATGGTTAAATGTTGAATTTTGCATAACTTTTGAAAAAATAAAATTGATTTTTTTTCTTGGTAGAACTTGGTTTTATGATAAAACAAAACTTCTGACTAAATTTCATCAAAATTGAATGTGGTCGATTCCAACTCTTCGTCGATTTGACATGGAATGACCCAAGTACCAGAATTTACGAGACGTACCCGAAAACTAGAAAAGTACTTGATACTGGTACTTGATTTTTTCAAGTACTTGATACTTGAAGTACTTGCAAGTACTTTGCCCAACTCTGTTCTATTTAATAAACCGATTCCAACGAACACACCCCTTTTTCTCACCCCCAACTTTACCAGCTTATACCTTATTAAATTTTCATTTTTTTTCTTGAATTTTTTTTATTTATTGTCAAAAAGTTAATAAATATGTTGTTAAAAGAGTAGACAAAATAGATTTTTTTTAATCGAGCTCGACAAAACCCTCCAAATGGATGTCTTCTAAGGCAGAATATCGCCTTAAGCCAGTCGAAGCTCTGGTCAGAATGGAAGGTACATCCAAGCTTAAATAATACAGAGCACATGCCTGCAACATATATATATGTATATATATATAAATTGTTTAGTGTCTACATAATGGCGAGAGGGTGAGAAAGTGCGGCGAGAATTAACGGAGCTCGACGACTCGTTATCGTCGTAACACTCTGAACTCTCATGAGGACGTACCCCACAAACCTCACGGAGGAAATAATACCTGTGGCTTGTTTTTCTGCGTGGGTAATAAAAAATGTAAATAAATTCACACATTCATACATCTGCATATAGATATATAAGGGGCATTCCACGTCAAATCATGCGATCATCGGCCTGACCCCCTCGGATTTTGATGTCCAATGAATCGTGGCGTTTGTTTGGTCCAAAATATGACATTCAATTTTTAGAATTTTTTTTTCGTTTTTAGGCGTTACCCAGGCTCATCATTAAATTGAGGGAAAATGTAAAGAGAGGCCTTTTTCAAATTAATTAAATTTATTTCACAGAAACTAGGGCCCAAAACATATATTTTCATCATAGTTCGACAATGGGCCAAAAATTATTACTATTGTTTTTAAATTAACCGTTTTATTTCAGGTCCTCGAGGCTAACAAATTTTCGAAAAATGTTGTCGATTCACTTTTACACAAACAAAAATCAAGTTTCACTAGAAAAATATTTTTGTTGTTGTCATTCTCACTACAAAAAACAATCAAAATAAGAAATTATAAAAAAAAAAAAATTAAAATACAAAAAAAAATAGTGATTATTTTTGGCCCATTATCGAACTATAACAAAAATATGTTTTGGGCCCTAGTTTCTGTGAAAAAATTTCATTAATTTAAAAAAGGCCCCTCTTCATGTTTCCCTCAATTTAATGATTTGTTAGCTCGGGCAACCCCTAAGAAATGAACTGAAGATTTCTAAAAATTTGAGGTCACATTCTGCGCCAAACGAAACCCACAATTCATTGGACATCAAAATCCAAAGAGGTCAGGCCGATGACCGCGTGATTTGACGTGGAATGCCCCATATATAGTTATAAATCTAGCCGTCGCACGACAATCTCCGGGAGTGGTTATAGTCACTCAAAAGTTTGAATTCTACAGTAGCTAACGTCCCGGAGCCGCCTAATGCTACCAAAAGGTTGCAAGTCCCAAAGTAGCTGTAATCCCCCCCCCCCCCCAAGAAGTAGCCAAAGTCTCGGAGACGCTCCGTTCCGGGATAAGCCAGAGTGAGGCGCTTACTTTTTTCTCGTTGGAACGGAAGAATGGCACTCTATAAATATAATGCATCTTGCGAGCAGCGTAAAAGCAAATTACGCTCTTGGCTCTCTTATACTAGCTCTTGATATTTTAGCTATTCGTTCTGGTACGAGATACAGCGGTTCTTCTACCAAAAGGCAGGTCCAAACGACTATGTACCATTATATATATATAGAGGTGTACTATGACTATCATTGTGGCTAATGGAATAACATTGTTTCATCGAGGTCGGGATGAATTCGTGTAGCAGCGATATACATATAAACCCTTCGGTAGACTGCCATTGTGCGATATATCGCACACGTTTGGCCATTTATGTGTGTGTGTCTATGTGTGTTCATACCCACGATATATCGAGTTTATGTACCCTCAACCTTACGGTGAACGCGACAAGAGCATCACGTGTAATATCTATGCTATAATGGTTACTATATACGTATGTATACGAGTCATACGTTCTACAGGATGTGCCGAGGACAAGAACACGTTACCTGTATTACCATTGACCTGCTTTTCCAGACGATATACATCTGATACGGAAATTCAGTGGTAGAGACCGTCCGATATTCTAACGCACGAACGATGTCAAACTTTGCACGGAAAAAGCGAGTTGGTTGTAGCAACTGACTGGTTTGGAAGATATGCTCTTATTAGTTGGTTGGGGCAACCATTTTTCCTTCAGCAAAAGTTGCAATACTAACGTTACAGAATTGACAAATATTCTCAACGGCTCTGATATTCTGAAAATGATTCGCTATTCCTCCACATCCCGAGCAGAAATTTGATCCGGCTAGCCTAATAACGGATAAGGACCTGATCGGGCATCGGTAAGGATAGCCTGATCAGGATAGCCTGATCACGCACAGATCCCAGCCGGATCATATTTTGGTATGACATCGATTGCCAGGCTAGCCTTACATTATCCATGTCAGGGACAGATCAGGTGGTGCTAAGGACTGGCAAAAAAAAACCCGAGCGGAAATTTGATCCGGCTAGCTTATAATAAAGTATAAGGACCTGATCAGGCATCCGTAAGGATAGCCTGATCAGGATAGCCTGATCACGCACAGATCCCAGACGGATCATATTTCGGTATGATGTAGGTCAGGCTAGCCTTAAATTATCCATGTCAGGGACAGATCAGGTGGTGCTAAGGACCGGCAAAAAAAACTTCGGTCCGAATAATATGGCTAGCCTGATATTTCCCTGATCCGGGACGGAGCACGGGTGTTAGTTCCGAGACTCGCCCAAAGATGTCGCAGTACGGCGGACGCTCGCTCCCATACGGACGATGTGAAGCCACATTCCAGCCTGTCCGGTAATAGAGTTATTCTCCTGACATGTATCCTGATATGTAGTCTCATCAGAACCTGATATGTAGCCTGATCGGGGCCGGATGTTGTTGTAAGGTCAGCCTGAGGTGGTCCGGGTCCCAGCCGGAATCAAATTTCCGCTCAGGATTCAGTGATAAGACACCACTTCGTGTATCGAAAGCAACTGCCTCGTATCTCTCATCCCCAGACACGCTAATCGCAGTCTCCATTACTGATAAGCGAATTCGCTATCTCGACTTAAAGCTAGCGAGGGACTGATACACTTATCAGAAGGGGGTAATTCCGCGAGGGCTGGGATTTGTCAAGAACCACGAGTTTCGATGATACACGACAACGTTTATCATCCGTATAATTGTGGGCGAACGGGGGTGAGAGCTTGGGCCTTCACCCTGTGCTACCCCGGAAAGCTCTCGGCAGAGACATTTCAAAGTCCCTGTGTGAATAGCAACCAAAGCCCCGCTGGGCTTTGCATATTACGCGCAATAAGCACCTGGGGAAGCTTAGGTCATCTGGCTTTGTGCATTGTGTTAATGTTTTATCAGCAAGAGTAAATGTCAGGAGGAACCAGTGCGAGAATCAACCGCTACTTCTGTCCATTCGTACGATTAATATAGAAATATCGTAAAGAATCTTCGATAAAAAAAATAAAATTTAAGATGATTCGAAGGTAGTAAACCCTCGCAGAAATTCTTCAAAGGGTTATTTATGGGTTTGAGATTTAAAAAAATCTACTTTTTAAATTTTTTTATCTGATAAGATAATGTGTCTAGAATATTTTACCAAAGTTTCACGTCAATCGAAATAAAAGTCTAGAAGGAAAATTCTCTTCATTGAACTAGACCGCTTTTTTTTTGTTCTGAAAACACTGTTTTTGAAGACTAGTGATGGAACGAAGGTTTTCTTTCGGTCACAACTAATTTTGCAAGGCAAAACTTAGCGTAAATGATACGAAAAATTGTACTGTTTTGCCAAAAAATCAAATTACATTTCTTTTCCACCGGCTGAATTTTCCAAATTTTCCAATGGAAATCTTAAAATTTTTAATGAAATGATTTATTTATTATATATCGAATAAAGCAAATAGAGTAGTATGCTTTTTTTAACCTTCAACACTTTCAAAACCTGAATCTCACTGAAAAACAATTGAAAGGACTTATTTCCATTGTATTGAAACGATGCAAACACAAACATCATATTTTAAATTAAACAAACTCTCGAAATTTTGTTAAAAAGAAGAATTTGAAGAAAAAAATTTATTTATTATAAATAAAAAATAGAGAAAGCCTTTTTTAATCTTCGAAATCAATGTAAACCCTTAAGGGGGTATTCTGGTCTAGAATTAAAAAAATCAATTTTTTTTTGCATATTCTTAAAGTTTAGACGTTTAATAATATATCCTCATTCATAAACGTTTTTCTCAAAAGTACTTTTCTCAACACGGTTGAAATGATATCTCAAAAGTTCTACTCATCCGATTTACTTCAAATTTTTTATCAATCTTCAATCTATAACTCTCTATCGCCTCTGCCACTTTTGCATCAAAATTATTTTTTTTACTATTGTAAAAAAATTAAAAACTATGCAAAAAAACTCAAAAAACGCCTTTTTCTGTTCAGACAGCTGCCATTTTGCGAATTTTTTCCCCCCCTTTTTCTGAGGTAGGGGCTATAACGACGTTCTTACTAATTAAGTTTTTTTTTCAAATTTTGTATCGGAAAATTAGAAAAGCTGCAATCGTATCGGCCAGCACACCTCTTTTTTTGGCCCTAACTTGACCAGCTTATAACTTATTAAATATTTTTTTCTCGAAAGTGTTTTTGTTTATTGTCCAAATAATAATAAATAAGTTTTGTAAAAAAAAAGAATGGTAAAAATATTTGTTTTTTTATCGAACTCGAGAACGGAAAGAGCCCTAGACCAGAATATCGCTTTCAAGCCCTTTTTTCCGTCTCTCATTTTTCTCTGAGCATCAAAACAGGGAATCGACTTTACATGAACGTAGGTATAGATGTTACCTCGCGTCATTCTCAATATATTACCGATGGAGCCTATGATGGAAAATCGTGATTACATTAGCATGTTCCCGGGGGAAAATAAATATTAAGATATCGGCAGGTGGAATATGGAACGAGCTAATTAGGACGCGTCTAAAGGGTCCCATTCGATATCGCGCGTAGCGATGTAGCTGGGAGTGGAAAAGTTTAACGCTTTGTTCCACCGGCTGCTCTCCACCCGGTGCTCGCTCTGCTCCCTCTTTCGCAAATTCTTCTTTTTTACTCTCTCTCCCTCTTCCTCTCTCTCTCTCTCTCTCTCTCCCTCTCGCTCTCTCTCCCTCCCTTCCTTCCTCCCTCTCTCTCTCTCTCTTTCTCTCTCTCGCGCTCTCTCTCTCTCTCTCTCTCTCTCTCTCTCTCTCTCTCTCTCTCCCTCTCGCTCTCTCTCTCTCTCTCTCTCTCTCTTTCTTTCTCCCTTTCTGCTCTCGATTATCAACGTCGGACGCGCGATTCGCGAACGAGAAGAGACGAGGAGACGAATACGAGGGTGGGGAACAACGGTGAAGAATTTACAACCGTGAAAAGTTTGCGTGACACTCTGTTTTCTTCTCGTCGTCGCGGCTAAGTCCCAAGATTCTGGGTGGCATCGCGTATATATACATAATGATGAAGAATAATTCGATAAGTGGCGAGAAACTGTCAATAATTTGCATAATTGAGGAAAGATCGAAGCGTTTTTTTCCGTTGACTTTGACGTATCTGCGTGTCTCTGAGTCTTTGTGCGTGTTTATTTCATTTCAATTGCATGGAAATTATATTATTTCCGTGTAACGCTCTCGCGACTTTTATAATAATAAATAATTATATATATGAATCTATTGATGCATAATTTATGTTGGTAAAAAACTAATTCGTGAGAAATAACGAAAAAGTAACCTTGAAAAATGTTTTTGATGAAAATTCATGAAAATTTTGATTTTTTGAAAAAAACTATTGGTATATTCGTGTTCAGGGGGAAAAAAAGTACATCGATATAAAGTTTCGAAAAAATAAATAAATAAAAAATGTTTCCGCATTTTGACAAAAATTAGATTCGTTCACTAAAATGACTGTAATTTTTTTTCTAAATAAGATATCGACTCCAATTTGTGCTCATTCTCTTTAATTGTGATTGTTGAAGCTTAAAAACCTTGCTTGGTTCATTCGTTTCCGATCATTTTTCGATTTTTGGCAAATTTTTAAAGTTCGACCATTGATTTTGGCAAATTTTTGAAGGCAAAAATTCCCTTTCTGTTTTTTTCGGCGATTTTTAAACTGCTCCCATTTCCACACAAAATGAGATATTGGAATGAACCAAACGGCATTCTCTAAGATAAGATATTTTAAAAAATAAAAATGAAAAAAGTTTAAAAAATTTAAAAAAAAGTACAAAAAATAAACAAAAATGCGGACTTTAGAAAATATCTATAGTCTTAACCCTGTTAATGCACAGAGAAATTTGTGTATTCATTTGGGTTGAAAAACGCATGGGAAGGAATGGATTCTCCACTGAGCCAATTTTTTTGTAGTCTGTAAATATATCAAAAAACTGTTAAAACTACAGACAAATCGAAGATGTCGATTACTGAGAAAAAAAATATCAAAACATTATTTGCTCCGAAAATGGTATATAGAGCTTTCGGAGGAGTTTGTAAAAAAAGCCAGTGAAAAGTACGTTGAAAATCCTAAGTTTCATGCTGTACTTTTTTTTTCGTACGATGAATAATTTTCGAGTTACGAAATGGAACGAGAAAATGTTTTGTATTTTTTTTCGGCTAAAATATCTAATATAAAAATCTGAAAAAAATCACGAATTATCTTGACAGTTAGAACTACTTCACAAAAATTTGTATGCGATTTTTGGTGATTTCAAAAAATGGGCTGGCCGACTTGACGTGGAATGCCTCATATGTGAATCTACATAATGCTAGAAAATGTTCTCTCTCCGTTTTCGTTTGCACGAGGATCCACGATAAACGTCCGTCTGTTTCACCTCCGTTTACACCGTCGCTTCAAAAAATATGCCATTCATATATCATGGCGAAGGGAGGAGGGGAAGTGCTAAACGTGATAATTAAGCGTGGATGGACGCGGGCGTTGAGCTCTTTCTCTCGCTGGTAGATTGCAAAAGAGTGCACTGCATACAAAAGACTAGTGGCGAGAGAGAAAGAGAGACGACTAGAGATATATGTAATATAGTTGCGGTTACGCCTGATAAACGAGTCGCCGAAGCTTCCGCAAATAGACATGCTTTTTTCCACTCTCCGAGATACTTTGTATCTCTGACATCTGACCCCTGTCACCGAAACAAAAGCGCATTTTGAAAATAACAATAAAGCAACATTCACATAATTATTCATCATTAATCCCCAGACGATAATCCGGAAATTTTTCCGATACCTGTTTTGTCACAATATTTAATCGATTGTTTATTGATAATGCACTTGTCTTTATGCACCGTTAAATATCGCGAAATTCCGTCAGCGCGAAACGAACAATCGAAAAATAAATCAATCATGAAATACGTGTGTGATAAATGCGATTAAGACAATTGCGCTCCCCGCGCGATCATCCGAAAATTTCCGCTCTTGGATGGCAATTATAAATTCGCGCTTTCGACCGAATCCTCGAAAAATGACGCTGGTCAATTTATCATCGAATGGGAAATCCCGAGCGACAGAATCGACGATTCGGATTTCACGGGTAAAGAAATTCACCTCCGAAAATCTGCGTCGCTAAATGTCCACCGTCATCCATTAATTTTCTATCGATAAATTCAAAGTTTATATTGCACATTGTTGCAAGACAAATCGTGGTTAATGTCGGTAAATTTAGGATTTTAAATGGGTTAGAAAATTTTTATACATCCATTTTTTTCATCTAATAATTAAATGTTTCTAGAATATTTTCCCTTCATTCCCTTTAATAAGCATATTGTAAAAACACTATTTATAATTAATTGCAACTAATTTTAGAAGGCTGTAAGTAGCCACAAATTGTACCAAAAATTGAACTGTTTTGAAGACAGCCTTGCAAAAAATTCAAATTTCAATTTTTCTAAAAATCCTTCATTTAAACACCAGCTGTACACTGAGAGAAAAAATTATTGAATTTGAGAACATGAATTTACTTATTAAATGAAAGTATTCATTCGATTATTTATTTGTTGAACCAAGAAAATCACTCTTCATTTAAAAAAATATTTTCACGAATCTATTACTCCATTTTATTAAACTCTTATTTAATAGTAACAATTAAATGCATGATAGACTAAAAGACGAATTGAATACAAAATTATTTTTTTCGAAAAAATTATTTTCTTGCAATAAAGTCATTATTATTTTACTTCAAAAAATATTTTTATTCAAATAGATTTGATTGAATTTGTATTCATGACATTAATTACATTTATCGCATCATAAACATTAGATTAATTGAATCTAAAATGATGATTATTTGAATCTAAAAAACGACTTCAATACGAAATTATTTTTTTTGAAGAAAATTATTTATGGCATCATAAACATGAGATTATTTGGATCTAAAAAATGACTTCAATACGAAATTATTTTTTTCGAACAAAATTATTTCTTTGCAATAAATTCATCATTATTTTACTTCTAAAAATATTTCTCTAGTATTTTCAATATTTATTAGATATAAAATTAATTGTGATTATTTGAAAAGAAGCTATAGTAAAATGAATAACACATTATTTTATTCCAATAGAATATTTGTTTGGAATGATGACATTTTTATTTCCTTCAAGCAAAGAACTATCATTTCTATAGTATACTTTAATAGTATACATAAGTTGTTAAAAATTAAAAAACTGGTTTTTTAAATGTTTTCTTATATTCGAATCTTCATGACTCCTAACTTTTTTCAAGTGCATAGTAGTAGTCGATAGCGTAATAGGTAGCATGTTAGGTAGTTAGGTAGGATAGGTATGATGGTAGGTAGGGTCGAGGGTTCGAATCTCGGTTGGACAGAGAAATTAGATCGGAGAATTGGCGCAGGTTTGTCTCTTTTTCTATTTATCTCTTTTTGGGGTCTCTAAACCATGCATATTAAATTATTTGGCAAGGGCTATATATTTTTCATAAAATGTTTAGCAACAATTAATAAACACGCATTTGATTGAATCAATCATTTTTCCTGTTGATTGGACTAATTAATTTGTTGATTCAACAAATTTTTTTTCTCAGTGCTTCCTGTATTAAAAGACGTGCATGTTTTGAATGATAAAATATGTTCTTGATCCAAACAACATATTACATATAATTGATAACATATTGTTAGATTCAAGTAAATTCGTTTATTGAAACAGAAATTTATGGAATTGACTGAAAAAAATGAACCAAGTAAATATATAAGGGAACAAATCTAATATGTTTTGGCGAATAATGAAAAAAATGATTTTTTGCCTTCAAAACTTTATTTCATTGGTTCTGGTAATTTTTTCTCTCAGTACAGTGATGTATTATATTTAATATTTTTTAATTTTAAATTCGCTCTAAATAAATTCCTTTAGACTGCATAAATCACTTCTGCATTCCCTCCGACGCATCCTTGGAGATTCTGGGGCATTGAAGGATATTCCTCACATAGATAGACCGATGGAAATGAAGGTCTTCGATCAAGTGTCAATTTGCGATAAGCATAATGCTCAGACATCGCTTTAATCGACAGGAATTAGATAAGTTGGTGGGGTGATTGGATAGAGTGATTGGAAGATTAAGGGAGAACGAGATAGAAAGGATTCGTGGGCAACTGTCTGTCTTTGTGCGGGGGAGGAGGTCTCATTCTAGCGCATTCTAGTTCAAGGGAATGAACAGAGAGGATATTTCGGAAGCGATAGGAGAGATTCCACGCCAGAAATAGACCTTTAAATCTCTCTGGCATTGACAAGGTGGCGACACCGCGAAAAGCAGATAAAAGGACAGAGTTCCGAGGGCACGACCGCGACGAACGGCGTCTCACGCGGGGGCGTTTCGAGCATCCCTTATTCTTCTTCATCCCACTTTCCCTCTGTTCCTCTTAACCGCTCTCTCCACTTGAACCCCGATGCTCTACTGCACTTGAGGGAATACCCAGAGGAAGAGGGAAAGGTTGGGAGTAAGAAGTATAGAAAGAGACAAAGAGGGAGAAGAGGGAAGAAAGCGGAAGAATGAGGGAAGAAGGGAGGTTTTCGCGGCGGCGGGAGCCAAAGAAAGGGATGAAGAGGAATCTTCGCGTGTGCGCGGGAGGAAGAAAGATAGAATCTCGATGAAAGATAAGTGATCCCATCTTTTCTCAATACCTTCCAACGGGTTTCTCATACCAACCCCATTTCTACCCCCTCTCGTATAACCACGCGGGCGCGCTTTCACCGCGCTTCGCCACCCTTTTCTATTCCTTAATACAGATTCTTTGTAACCCCTCTCGTTCCCTCCCTCTCCCCCGTCCACTTCTTCAAGCCTGGTTTTCTTTCTTATTCTCTCATTTTGGAGCTTCCCAAGGGAAAGATAGAACGGGACAGCGAGGAAAAAGATATTCCAACGATTGTTGGCCACTGAGGAATCTCATGCCGAATCGAGGACGTAAAACCAATCCCGAAGGTCCGCAAGGGCGTATATACGCGTATATACGCGTGGGAGAATCGTGGGAAATCGATATACTTGTAATGAAGGAAATACAGGAGAGAGGGCAAATATATGTTCAATTATATTCGATCATGTGAGAACTGATCGAGAGGCGTTTGTCTTGGCGGGGGATCTTGTTTTTTTTTTTTCGTAGTATAGGGCTTTATTATTAGTGTCGAATGTTGATACTAGCGGGATTTTGATGATCGGCCTTCGATTGAATCTTTTAAGAATCGTACGCCGATTTTTTTCGGCGATTTTCAAAGTTCTCCCATTTCTACAAAAATTAAGGTATCGGGATTAACCAAACGGCATTCTCTAAGTTTCATCAAGATGTTTGTATACAAAAAAATGTATAAATCGGTCAAGCCAAAGTTATGTTATGAGCACTTGAAATTTCGCTATTTTCAGATTTTTGAAAATGAGGCCAAAATTAGGCGTAAAGGTTTTTGATGAAAATTTGTGAAAATTTTAATTTTTTTAAAAAACTATTGGTTGATTCGTGTTTGGGAGGGAAATACACATCGATATAGGATTTTAAAGAAAATTAATTAAATTTTTTTTTTTCCATAGTTTGACCGAAATTGGATCTGTTCGCTAAAATGACTGTAATTTATTCTCTAGATTAAATTTTGATTTTTTTTATAGCTCAGTCTCTTTGTAATCGTTAAAACTTCAAAATGCCGCTTATTTCATGCGATTCCGATCATTTTTCAATTTTTGGCAGATTTTTAAAGTTCGACCATCGATTTTCAAAAAAATTTCAAGGCATACCCCTTTTCGTTTTTTTGAGCGATTTTCAAACTCCTCCCATTTCTACAAAAAAAAATTCATCGGAATGAATTAAACGGCATTATCCAAGTGCAGTCACAACGTTTACGTACGAAACAGAAATTTCCAAATCGGTCAAACCGAAGTTGAGTTATGGGCAGTTGAAATTTCGCCATTTTGAGGTTTCTGAAAATGGGGAAAAAATTGAGCAAAGGTATTTTTGATGAAAATTCATTGAAATTTTGATTTTTTGAGAAAACTATTGGTAAATTCGTGTTCAGGGGGACAAAATACATCAATCTAAGGTTTAAGAAAAATTAATAAAAAAAAAAAAAATCCGCATTTTGGCCAAAATTTTATCAGTTCACTAATGTGATTGTAATTTTTTTTTAGATAAGATTTAGGCTGGAACTTGAGCTCATTCTCTTCGCAATCGTTCAAGCTTCAAAACCTCGCTTGGTTCATCTGATTCCAATGACTTTTCGATTTTTGACAGATTTTCAAAGTTCGATCATCGATTAACACGAATTTTTTTCAGCGATTTTCAAACTGCTCTCATTTCTACACAAATTAAGTTCAAATCGGTTAAAGTTCGAATCGGTCAAATCGAAATAAAGTTTAGGCCACTTCAAATTTCGCTATTTCGAGGTTTCTGAACTCAACCAAAAATGAGATAAAAAATTGTTTTTTAAATAACTATTTAGAATAAAATTTCGATGCAAAATTTCAAATCACGCAGTGTTTTTGTAAAAAAAAAATTTACTCGCGAGAGAACATGGAAAAAGTACTCTAAAAAGTATTTTCATTGAAAACTCATAAAAATTTCGGGTTCCATAATAACAAAAAATTGTACGGTAAAAAGGAGAACATCCACTTCACCAAACCATCAGAATTGTATCAAACGAACTCCACTGCAAAAGCAAAAAAAAAAAATCCTAAAAATTCAGCCTCGAACTTAACCAGCTGTTCGACGTTAATTTCTCTTCGCGTTGCTGTAATCAAGTCTATCCTCCAAAAGAGGCTATCTTTTTCAAAAAAGTGTCCGAGCTACATCAAGCAGACTCTTTTCCCCACATAAAAAAAATCCATTACCAAGCGCACAACGAGCTCAGTTGTCATTTATCACCAGGGCCAAAAAGGCCAAAGGGTCGTTGCAGCGTTTCAGACTCCATCATAATTATTTATGCCATTTGGCGACTGACAACTGCGATAATTATCAATTATAATCAAAATGCGGGAAGCGGCCCCATAGCTCGAGGACAGATGTATCATACGTAATACGTTCCCGAAGCATGATGCTGCAACCGCAGAACGTATTAGATTATTATGCAATGGGTACAACGTATCGAGTAGCCGGGGGCGATGAGCTGGAATTGATGGGCGAGTCGCAAAGGGCCATTTATGCAGGGAACAAGCATGGGGGTGGGGCCTATGGATCAATTTCGATAATCCTCGGTGGCGTAATCCACAATTCGAATCAAGCGATCAAGTCCCTCCGACTTGGAGAACTTGGCTAATAACCCACCCTCAGCTGGGAGTTCTCCCCCAGAGCGAGGGAAGGTTTCACTGGGAAAGCTCGCTGGAGCTTGACTCGCGTCTCAGAAGTAGCTCCCTCTTACGTCGTCACTGTTTCTGAGAGGTTACGCAGTGACAGAGTTTTGCGGACATATAGAGTCGGGGATCGTTGATGCGATACAAGTCGTCGCAGCAGGAGCAGAAGCAGACCCAGCGGAATGCGACAGTAAACTTGTGCAAGTCTGCAAATGCGTGTGCACTTGCTGAAGGGAAGGGAGCTTTTGCGCGCGGTTTAAGGCATCGCTCGAACAAACCCGCTGGAAGCGGATCAAAAGGGAGGAAGAAAGGCGACTGGAACAGAAGGAAAAGCGAGAGGAGGTCATGGGAGAGGTCCGGGAGGGCTTCAGAGAAGTATTGCTCGTCGTGAAATAGCCGGTTCGTTACCCTCTCGCCTGGCGATGAAAACGGAGAAAAGTTTAATTTTCAATTTACATACAGCTTGGAGCTAAAGGAAGTCTCGTCTATATATAAATATATATAGTTCGAAAGATATAGCCTCTGCCTCATTCTTCCTCTTTGCTCTCCTTTTTCTCGTCAAACGTCTGTTTCCATAAAATAGACGTCAACGAAGAAAGCGCCGAGCGGGAAACGCACTTTGTGCACGCAAAAGCCATGTAAATCGGGTTATCAATTAAGAAGTATAGTTCTTGCTGCTTCGTTCTATCCGCCGAAAGACACACAGCGACTGAGACAGATGGATGGAGAAACCTTGGATGGATGAGTTTGCGCGTTCGTCATTTCTCTCTATTTCCAGACGCGAAATCCGACGGAAAGTTGACGCCGAAGAGAACGCGATTCGAAAACCCGAGGATGTTCCCATTCAACGTTTCCTTCACCGCATCGTACAACGTTTGTGGGATACATGTCGAGCGTTCACGGCAGAGCTCAGAAAGATGAGACGAAAACTTCGTCTGCATACACTCTCGTTCAAAAGTTTGGAAACACTCGTCCCGATTCCGCACCGCATGAAACGTTTCACTGCTCTTTTAAAAAGATGAACACGGAAAAAAAAGATCAGTGAGAACTGATGAGATTCTCATTAATTTTTACAGTTTTCCCCATCATCAGCCCCTTCTGGAAGGGCAAACAGTGAAATTTGCAGTCCATAGGACTGCTCGACGAAAGAACACGGGTGATGTTCCAACAATTGTATGTCAATTGAGGACGCCGATGTTCGTGATACATCGGACCTTATAGGTGCTCGGTGGCTCTCTCGCTGGCGAGAGAGGGCGCGCCGTCCGACGCCATCTGGCGGATCTCGGGCAAAATGCAGAGATCGTGACACGCCACAGGTCATCCCGTCACAGTGTCACACTGTAAAAATTGAAATTGACGTTGCATATTTTGCGGCGCGCATGTGATTTTTCACTGGGAACACTGCAATTTCTAATTATGTGCTTTGAACATTCTACAGAGACCATTGTAAATTTTACAGTTCAAACACAGGGGATTTCGTCGTTTCTGCTTGTTATTTGCACTTTGTCATTTTTTTGCGGTGAACATTGCATTTTTTACAGTGTAAATCAGTATTTATAATGGTTTGAAAAGGAGAAACTACATTAAATCCATTAATTTATAATGGATTCCCAGTAAAACGCCTGAATTACAGTTCCAAACCGTATATACTGCATTGAATTCAGTAATTTTTTTAATATTACACATGAATTGTCACTGATCATTTTTTTCTGTGAAGATATTTCAATTCAACAAGCGGCGTTTCAAAGAAGACATATTCAGCTCAAAAAAAAAAATCCCAAAAGTAAAAAAAGACTTCAGCGTTTAGGCTGCATTGATGTTTACTTCCTAATTTAACGGAAATTAATTCTGTTCTAAATGCGCCGGAAAGGGGTCCGCAATGCTTAAGATAAGCAATAAAAATTCCTTTCAACGATGCAAACTCAAAAATCATGAGTTCAAAGATATAAAAAAACTTGGCCAGTGATCATCGTCCTTTCAGACGACTTCAATCTACATCGTTTATAAGGATTTCCATATGGACATCCATATGGAAAATGGCGTCGAGATTTTCAGATGAGAAAGAAAATGGCGATTCCCCGAGGACTTTGTTGTTTCTCATTCTGGGTATAATTTCATAAAATAATAAACAGAGAGACGAACAGGGATAATCACTCATTTTATATGTGTCCCACGTATGTGCATTATCCGTGGGCCCAAAGGGGATGGAGCAAAGGGATGATGGGGGCGAGAATATGCGATTGTAATGGTGGTCGTTTTGGGAGTTTGCGGACTAGTTTCATCGGACGTGCGCACACCAAAACAGGAACAAAAGCAGAGAGAGATCCTCTCTATCTGGCGCGTTGCTGGCTCGAAGAAAACACGGATCGGTCGCGTGTTGTACAAATGGCGTAGAACCGAGAGAGGCTCCACGGTTGTACCGAGAGAGGGAACAAGGTTTATACGATGTTCAATGTACATACTAAACCGTACAATGTACAACATAAACTGGTGGATTGCGCGACAAGCCACCCCCCCCCCCTTCAGCAACGAAAGATCATCACGATGCACGACGTAATAATTGGTGTGTGTTTCCGCTTCCTTCCTCAATGCTCGCCCATTTGTGCAATACAAATGTGCAAAATGTACTTCGGCATCGCACATTTTTGCGGAGCATAGACTAGTCCATTAATTTTGCATGAGCTTTGATCCTGAGTAATCACAGCAACGAGGCTGAATATTAGACTATTTCCAAAGTTCAGACATTTGTTTCCCATGTTATTAAAATGAAAAAAGAAAATTGAACAGCGCAACCTCTAAATATTAATATTAAGGGCTCATTTTCGGAGAAGGTCTTTGTTTAGGGATACTCTGAGGATTTATCAATGTTCTTTGAAAAAAATAGGCATTTTTTTTTTAAACAGTCTACTGAATATGTCCTTATTCAAAAAATTCCTGTCCCAAATGGAGACAGGAATCATTATCGTTCTATTGGTTATTTGATTCGTCGATTTAAGGGGCAAAAAACCCCAATTATCGAAGAACTTTGCCATACAAGATGCCACAGAGTTTTAAGGGGTCGTTTTAATTATTTGGGCAATTCCGACTGAAGGGTTGGTGAGAGAGGAAAAAGATCCAAATTTTACGACGTCGTTTTCGTTATATCGAGTCAAGATTCCATATCCGCATAATACGCGGGTGGCGGTGTGTTACGTGGAAAAAAAAGCACGTTGAATCCCCACGCGAATTTATCGATCGATTGTTCGTAATAAAATACATGTTCCCCGAGTATTCGATAACATTCTCCTGGGACCCTTCGGAGTGATCGTAGGTTTTCATCTCGAGTAATCTAATACGTTGTCGCGAGTGAAAGGTGCACGTGAGTTGGTATATTAAAATAAAGCGGCCGGTAGGAAAAAAATAGATCGAAAGTGCTCGTTGACGGCGGTAAAATCCTAGAAAAAAATCATGAGCCAAGTTTTCAAAGAGTCGATCCAAACGTGCGTTGCCCGTAGTAAAAAACTCCATTCGTCACCATTGAAAAATCGCCATTCATTCCCCATTGCCAAAATAACCAATGGAGATGAATGCCAAATTGCCCAAGGACATTTTCGCCATTGAATTCCCCATTTGAAATCGAATAGGGATTTCCCTATGAGGATTGACTTCCCCATTTCCAACGGAATAGGGATTGTCCCATGGGCATCAGTCGGCAAGAACTCCTTGCATGGATTTTTTGGACACCGACTTCTGCTAATATTCCGTGCTCACACTCGTCTAGATAAGCATACTCTTCGCATAATCCGTATGGGAGTTTAGGGGGTTGTCGTCCTGCGACATCTCGCGCCAAGTCTCGGAACTAACGCGACGCGGTTTCCAATGGACATCTTTGGGTAATGCTGATCATTCAGTTCATCCACATTTACTTCCCAATGGACATCATTGGGTAAAGCTGATCATTTCGTTCATCAGCGTTTGCCTTCCATTGGACACCATTGGGCAATGCTGATCGCTCGGTCCATCAGCATTTGCTTTCAAATGGGCATCATTGAGTAATGGTGATCATTCGGTTCATCCGCATTTGCTGTCCAATGGATGTCATTGCGTAATGGTGACTTTTCAATGGATATTCATTTACTGATCAATGGTCGTCCCTATACGCCATTGAAAAATGCGGAAATCTCAATGGGTCCCCATTCATTGTCCAATGGAGTCGTATGAGGACCATTGGTTGCCATTGGCGATTCAATGGAGTTTTTTACTACGGGTTGAGACGACTTGGGTCGTTCTAAAATAATATTAAAAAATTCAAAACGACGTTTTTCAAATTTTCCGCAGTTCTAACTCAAATAAAAATGATCCGATCGACTTAAATCGTGTTTTAACCCATTCAAGATTTGCTTCTCCATATACAATGATCCTCTATTTTTTCAATTGCATGAAAAATATCAATTTGTCATGAAAAAAACCCCCAATTTTGTTGTCGAACCTCGTGAGGCGGCGCATAAGTAATTAAGAATTGAATATTTTCATACAAAAAAATTACTGGATATGGGGCATTCCATGCCAACTCGCCCTACCGTCAAATTTTGCAACTCCGATTTAGATGATATTTGGCTATCTTTCTATACTTATTGCAAAAGGTATCCCTGATTTTTTTCAAATTTTTTTGTCGAGCCAACCATGAGATACGAATTTTTGAAAATTTTGCTAATTTTTTTTTCAAATAACCATAACTTGGTGAAAATTGCTCCGATTTTAAAGTTTTTTTTTTCAAATTGCGCGTTTTTAAATGACCTTTTCGAAAATTTTATGTAAAAAATTATTCATGACTAATTCGAGTGATTTTTTTTTTCATTTTGAAGCTAAAACACGATCTTTTAAATTGTTTGGGGCCTTCGATTTTTTTCAAAAAATTTCCAAAAATATTAGTTCCTAAGACACGAATTTTAAGCCCGGTCCGGTAATGGGAAAACGTTAGGTACTATTTCTTCTCGAACTTTCAAAATCATGAATTTTTTTCCCCACTATCAACACTGTATGAGGCATTTCACGCCGAATCGACCACTTTAGAACCCGACCTGTTTGGATTTGGCTGAAACTTTTTTATCTTTTTCTAACCTACCAAAAACATTTTTCAGAATTTTTTCAAATTTTTTTACACAACCGACAAAAAGTTATAAATTTTTCAAATAAATTGGCTTTTTCTTTTTTAAATAGCTATAACTTTTTCAAAATTTGACTTATTGGATCGTTTTTTTTTCAAAATTTTTCGTTTTTCAATGTACTTTTTGAAAGAAAATAGAAAAAAATTATAGAAACCCATCTTTCATAAAACGAAAAACGTAGGGCGCATGGAATACATTCGTGCTATCAATGAGAGAACTTATCAATTCACATTATTTGCGGTGCAATACCAATTGACAGATGAATGCATTATTAATGACCAACTATTAATGCATTAATTATCTGTCGCATGTGCCCCACGTTTTTCGTTTTAAATCTCACATTTATTTTAATAGCTATTAAAAATGTGCAATGACAAATTTTCAGGACAATCTGTAAGTGGTTAGAAACGTGTATGTTGTTTAATTCTGCATGAAGCCAAGGCAAATTATTTTATACTTCTTAGTCCGTTTTAAAAACGTGGTATTTAAAAAAAAAATTATTTGTTTAATCGATTTTCTGATTTTTAGAATTGAGTGACATTTTTTTAAAATACTTTGATGTTTTTTCCAAGGGTCGCTTGCGTTGGGTCGCTGTCTCGTTTAGCATAAGAAACTTTACTCAATAAAGACTGTAAGAGACTTAAGATTCGATAACGATTTCCTTCCAGGAATTGAAGAATTGATATGTTTGCATCTGTCAGCGAGATGTGGGTTATCAAGAAAATATAGCAAAAACAAAAACCCAAACCGTTGCTATGGTAACCGTTCCTGTACCAGTTTTTATTGAGAAAATGATTGAATTATTTAAAAAAAATTATAATCACAATTACGATTTTTTAAAACATTTTCTTGCGTTGTCATCCAATTCTGAGCTACGTTCAAAATTTCAAGTCTCCAGCTCATCAGGAAGTTAGTTTAAAATCAAGTACAAAATTCCACCCTGCACAAGAAAGCGACCTAATAAAAAAGTGGTAATAAAAAAACTTTCATCCCGCTATACAACGAGTTAACTCACCGGTCTGTTTCGCGCGTGTCTATAAGCGTCACTTCATCACTCTACTTACTCGATAAAGCGCCCCCCCCCGTGATACGTCAATACGTCCCAGGAGTCGATCTCTGACGAGACTCCGCTCTCTCCCTCTCTACTCTGCCTCGATTCCCGACAAAATCCTCTCAGCTCCAAGCTTGCATCGAAGACTAATGCGATCTGACAGGTTCTCGTATCGATTCGATCGTTACAGACCCATAGAGCCATGTACATTGAGACGCCGATGGAATTCATACACATCCCTCTCGTGATAGGCGCGTCTACCGCGTTATTTCCCATCAGCGAAGTATCTCGTGAAAATTATTACATCCACAGGAGGATTCAATGGTTCTCGAACGATCGAGCAATGAAATAAATCTTGGTAATGAAAAAACAACGCATTGGATATAATGAAATCTCTCTACTTGTCAAGATTATCGACTCCTTCGGAGGATCAATCTTGAAATAAATCATTCTCCCTCTCAACTGTCGGACCGATTTTTTCGAACCATTAGATTGCTACATCCGAATGTCACAACAGATCGTATACTTTTTGTATAAAACATGATAAGTCGACGAAAAAGGGGTTGCGATACCGCGGATCGCATCCCCAATGGTCGAGGGCGCACCTCTCTCCACTTGAAATGCAGGAAAGAACGCGCGTCCAAGGGGCGCCCATGAAAAAGGGATTCAGAGGACGTGATAAAAACAAGGGTGAGTTAACAAGGGTTTCATCCAGAACCTAGCCCCGTCCTCGGCGTCACCTTTATTCCACTTCGCGTGTTACGCGTGGTTCATTCCATTTTCTCGTGGCGTGTTCAGCCCGGCTAACTCGACGTATCTCCCACCGTCAAAGCCCCGGTTGTCGCGTCACACATACACACACACACACACACACACACACACACACACACACAACTAGCTGTAAGAATGAAAAAGAGAACGGGGGGCGTGGAATGAAAGTTGGGAAAGGCCACTGGAAAGCCAATTTCCCATGGGATGTGCTCGAAGATCCTGAGTGCAGAGGAAACATCGCACAACGGAAAAACATTACACCGAGGGTGTCAACAACATCGCCAGTGAAGTCAACTCGTGAATTCCGTATGGAAAAGCACTGCAACGGCGCATGAAGACATATTATGAGAAATCAGTACGCAGCTTCCAAATTAGCATCGCTAATGGTCAGGTCCGAACTGTCGGTAAGTGACCGGCCGAGTAAACAAGTTGGGGATTTGCAATCTGATAGGCTTGTAAACCGGGTTGCAAGTAATGCATTGCCACTTTCATTACCCATTACAATGTAGTGTGTCATGAAAAAAATCCATTACCCATTACAATGTAGTGTGTAATGGAAAAAAAATTCATAACCCATTACAATGTAGTGTGTAATCGACAAAATTTTGCTTGTTCATAACAACTTAATAATGTAAACCTAATGTAAAATGTAATGGAAATTTTGGACATTTTTTATTATATCGTAGTAGTTTTTTGGCCTGGGATAAAATGAGCCAAAACTAGTAATTAGGTGGTCGCGTGATCACAGACGTTTAGTGCCCCACACTTTTATTCTAATTCTTTCCTATTCTTTATGATTGACACTTTTATAATTTTTTTTTATAATAAAACTTTTTTGATATATAACACGTCACTGTCACGATGATGAACGCTCCTAAATTCAAGAGGCTCACAGAAAATCAGTTTGAGCAAAGGATATTGGCCAAAGCAAACGCTGAAAAGAAGTATATTTAGAAGTGCAGTTCAACGTTCAACTTTTTGTATGCATATAGATGCCTTTTAGAATTTAAGGTAGCTAATTCATTAAAATATAATTCAAAATTGCAATAATTTATTCATCTATATTTTTCCATTTCCAAAATTGCAATCAAAGTTTTGTCCTTTACACATTACATTACAATGGGTAATGGAATTTTTTTCTATTACACACTACATTGTAATGGGTCATAAGTTTTTCTTCCATTACACACTACATTATAACGAGTAATGAACATTTTTTCCATTACACACTACATTGTAATGGGTAATGAAAATTTTTTCCATTACACACTACATTGTAATGGGGGGGGGTCAAGTGTTAAAGAGATTTTGTGGTAGAAATATTGTTTGAGTGAGTTATCATTTTGTGGAAATTTATTCTGGTAAGTTTGGTTAATTGGTAGTGATATTACGGTAGTGTTTTATTGTGGTAGAGGCGTATTCCTGGTGAAGAAATAAATGGTACAGCTGAAAATGTGCCCAGTTTATCTACAAACATATTTTTTTTCATCGCACACTCCAATGACTTTGGGCAAGGCCCAACACTGGATGCGGCAATTGATACATTGACCAAGTTACCTCGCCAAATTTCGCGTATTTATAATTGACGGGACAGAAGCCAGAATTCCGCTGAAAACTTACGTCCCCCGAAGATACCCGCGACTCTATAGATTTGGTGGACGTGTGCAGCCGATGAAAAACCACATGCAATGTAGCTGAATAATGTAAAAAAGGCGGAAACAATACAGAGCAAAAAGTGGCTCATTGGCACGAGCTCAATGAATACATTTTTTTTCTCGTTGATTGTTATTCACGCTCTGCTCTAGGGATAGTTGGGAATTTTTTTTGTCTTCAAGCGAGCATGAAAATACGGTGTTGGCGTGCTCATACTTCCGATTGCATTGAATATAAACGAGCTGGAATCGTTATAAACATTTGTCTCTGAATATAAATATACAAATATTCAGGATGCAACTGCAATAATGAGCGGCTAACGAGACTCTGGAAATGAAAAATATAGTCCAGAAAGCGAAATATATGTTTTTTAGTTGAGCATCTTGATTTGCATTTGGCAAGACATTTGCTGAAGACACTTTTGAAATTAAAAGAAGAGACCAAACATTTCCCTAGAAAAACAGGGCAATGATGGGTTTTATTCCTCGTTCGTGTCAAAAAGTCTTTTTTTCTAACCCTCGTGTCAAAAAGTCTTGTTTTCCAACCCTCGTGTCAAAAAGCCTTGTTTTCTAACCCTCGTGTCAAAAAGTCTCGTTTTCTAACTCTCATCCTCTATTCATTGCACTCCCTGCAATGAATAGCGGTAGGGATTGAAGGATGTTGTAGCCCTGATCAACTTTAGCGTATGTTATTGTAAAGTTCGATCCTTAAATCCCCAAAGTTTGCACCGGCAAAGCTCACTATTTCTGCCTCGTTCTCGTCCTTCTCACTTCTTCCGCTCCTATTACTCTCCGAGTTGTACATGAATGGAGTTTTCAATGAAAGTTTAAAGGCACTCGCGCGCGGACCAGTCCGATTTACCGACCAAAAGGACCAGGAACTGGAGGAGGAGGCGGAGGTTGGGCCGTATTCCCGTTGAAAAGTATGTTCATTAAAGGCTTCTCCTGCGGGGGACCGCAGAAGAAAAACGACCAAGACCCGCGCGCTTTCGCAACGATTAGAATGCTTCCTTTTCCCAGAGGTCGGGTCTGCGGTAAACCACCGGCGAGACTGCCCAGCCACGGCGTTCAGCAACCGCGTCGGACATTAATTGCCAACGTACACACATTTATAATCCCAATCATGCGTCTTTCGCGCAATTAATTCAACTACACAAAATCCGATCCCGGGAATCCATTTGGGGCTTGATTATTGTTTTTAATTGGGACTGGGGGGGGGGGGGGGACAATAGGTGTCTCAATAAAGAGAGGCCAGCTGTATTCGAGATAAATAATGGCTTGCTGGAAGAGAAATCCCAAAAAATGTACACTCTTCATTGCTGATTGGATAATTATCAGAGTGAACGAGAACGAATCGTGCCTGTAATTGGATGAAATCGTTTATAGGTGCAAGTGCTCGTGAGTGAGATCGTACGATAGCGAATACAGTGAAAATGGGAAAGTTTGATATCTTACAACTTTTGGGGAAGCAGCGGGGAAGTAGCTTTTCAATGGACGCTGCCTCTCGGTGTAATATACATAGGTATATATTTATGGGTCGGTGGAAAATGTGCGAGAGAAAACGGAGCGAAATATATAGACGCAACGAGACGGAAACGACATACCTTTTCATCTCGTCCCACCCCCCCCCCCCCCACGTCTCTTCCCTGGGCATTTTCTTTCACATACAAGACGCTTCTCGTCGTCCAAACTCTCACAAGCCCCTTTCCTCCGCCCTCCCCTGAACCCGCGCAGGAATTAGCTTCATTCCAAAAGGTTCACACTCGATTTACTTCGTTATGGGTTGCTACCCGTTCCTGTTTTCACTCGGCTAGCTGAGCCCGCGCGCACACGACGTTCCAGCTCGCACAAAGTTTGCTTTTTGCCCCCTTCCGCGTTATATTTTTTTTTCTTCTTTCTCTTTACTTTCCGTCGCCAGCAAACAAGCGAGTTTCAGCGCGAACAACTTTGAACGCGTGTCGCGCGACATGCTATGACTCTGTCGCGGTGAACAATGGTAAAAGCCATTTGTCGAAGGCTGAAAAAGGAGCCGAATGAATGAATTTCTCGTTTGAGGCCTGTTTCTTTTTTTTTGAGCTTCCAGCTTGATCCAACAGGATTCCAATCATAATCCTCGTCTCTGGATTATAATGTCGTTGCAGAGAAGGTTTGACATTTTTTTTCTCAAAAAAGGTTGGAAGTAGACCAAGAAATATCGAAGAGAAGGACTTTCTTGACACAAAGGATGTGTGCTCAGCAAAGCTTCGTTTTTATGTCAACATCGGATTGTAAGCTTGTAATTAACTTTTTCGAACAATTTTTTTTTTTTTAATAGGAGGAACCTGAATTGAGTGGGCAGTTATCCAACATTTTTGTATGAATATTGAAGGTGCTTAAAAAAATGTTTAGATAAGGGCCCATTCAATTCAGATTTCTCTTTCTATTTTTTTTATTATTATTTTTTTTTTTTAATTTTTCGAAAAAGCTTGTTACAAACAGAAGGAAACCCTTGCCCACGTTAGCTCAACGCTTGAAATTTTTCATAAAAAAAAGTAATTTTTGCGATTTTTTTCAGATTTTTAAATTTGAGTTACGAATAATTTGTTTATAAAATTATAGTCAAGCCAAATTGCTCCAAAAAAATCTGAAAAAAATCCTGAGTGCTTTTCAGAGGTACCGGAAAACCATAAAAAATCGTGGACAAAATCGGAGAGGTGAAGAGTCTGACCCAGGTCGAACTAGTGTGGAATAATTCATATACTTTTCGCACTTTTCGGCGTGTTTTGTAATGACTGAAATCCGAGTTTCAATCGTTTCAATTTATAATAGAACTTATCAATCATATTTGACTAGGCGGGACGATTATCTTAAAATGTCTAAAAGCATCTTGGTCAGATTTGAACAAGTCTCGAAAAACGTTGAGCAGTTGATATTTCGAAGACCCATAATTTCGGCCCCCATAATTAATTAATTAGTTAGGCGATTCTCCAATCATAGAACAAATAAACTAATGACAGAATTCGGAGATCCCATTCCATCGACTTTTTATCACAGGGTAGAGGAATTTTTTCAGATTTTTTTTCTAATTTTTTTTTCCGATCAAAAATAGGAGAAAAAAAAATTGGAAAAAAAATCTTAAAAAATTCTTCTGAACTGAACGAAAACAGACGCAACTTTTTGCTATCTTGAAATTTTCAATGAATCCTCTTTGTTTTCTTGTAATACGGGATTTTTGAAATTTCCTCTTTTTTCACAAAAACCAGAATAACTTTGGAAAAAAAATTGCTCAAAGTTTATTAAAAACGGAAATTGAAGCCCAAACTTTCCCCTTTATGAATCCAATCGTAAAAATATATGAAAAAAAATTCCTCCAGAAGATGGGTACACCCGAAGAGAGGGGGAAAAATTGCGAAAAACAGTTGTTTTCAAAATAGAGTCCAAATCTAAAAACATTAAAAATAATTTTTAAAACAGGAAATGAAGCCGAATTCTTCCCCTTTAACAAACGGCATTTTAAAGGCGAAGAATTCAGCTTCATTTCCTGTTTTTTAAAATTATTTTCACAATTGGTTTTCAGATTTGGACTCTATTTTGAAAACAACTGTTCCAGACCTTTTTTTGAAGTTTTGTCCGGAAACTTTTCGTCGGTAGTGCATATTTGACTTAATATCGAGGTTACCAATGCCGGCATCGTATTTACGATGGTGGAATCGCGTTGTTGCACAGAAATCGTATTACCGAGCGGCTAAACCGCTAATTAGTAAAATGTGGGGGGGGGGGGGCGATGTAAAGAGGAAGGGTCGAAACGAGCGATGATAGCGCGTGGGACCGAAAATTTTGGCAAACTAATGACTCGATGTACGCTTTCGATAAGGGAAAAGCAGCCTTGCTGCGGCAGCAGCAGCAGCAGCATCAGCCTCGTTAATTGTTATCTTCATTAATCTTGGGCCATTCAACAATTTCCTCCTGCTTCCGCCCTCGACCATAATTACTTCGTTCCAATCCATCATGGACGAAGATACGATAATGTAACAAGATAATCGCCTCGAGTGTTTTTCACCGAGAGCCAATGTCGAAAATCTCCTGAACCGCGCCGAATATCCGTGAAAAAGGTACAAAGGGACGTTCTAATCCAGATTCTCAACAGCCCCGTAGTAAAAAACTCCATTCGTCGCCATTGAAAAATCCCCATTCATTCCCCATTGCCAAAATAATCAACGGAGATGAATGCTAAATTGCCTAAGGGGATTTTCGCCATTGAATTCCCCATTTCAAATCGAATGAGGATTTTCCAATGAGGATTGACTTCCCCATTTGAAACGGAATGGGGATTATCCTATGGGGATTCAATGAAGAAAATCCCCATAGGCAATTCGGCATTCATCTCCATTGGTTTTTGTAGGCAATGGAGATTCTTTTATATAGTAAAAAACTCCATTCGTCACCATTGAAAAATCGCCATTCATTCCCCATTGCCAAAATAACCAATGGAGATGAATGCCCAATTGCCCAAGAACATTTTCGCCATTGAATTCCCCATTTGAAATCGAATAGGGATTTTCCAATGAGGATTGACTTCCCCATTTCAAACGGAATAGAGATTATCCCATGGGCATCAGTCGGCAAGAACTCCTTGCATGGATTTTCTGGACACCGACTTCTGCTAATATTCCGTGCTCACACTCGTCTAGATAAGCATACTCTTCGCATAATCCGTATGGGAGTTCAGCGGGTTGCCGTCCTGCGACATCTCGCGCCGTCTCGGAACTAACGCGACGCGGTTTCCAATGGACATTTTTGGGTAATGCTGATCATTCAGTGCATCCGCATTTACTTCCCAATGGACATCATTGGGTAAAGCTGATCATTTCGTTCATCAGCATTTGCCTTCCAACGGACGCCATTGGGCAATGCTGATGGCTCGGTCCATCAGCATGTGCTTTCCAATGGGCATCATTGAGTAATGGTGATCATTCGGTTCATCCGCATTTGCTGTCCAATGGACGTCATTGGGCAATGGTGACTTTTCAATGGATATCCATTCACTGATCAATGGTCGTTCCTATACGCCATTGAAAAAATGCGAAAATCTCAATGGGTCCCCATTCATTGTCCAATGGAGTCGTATGAGGACCATTGGTTGCCATTGGCGATTCAATGGAGTTTTTTACTACGGGGCGCGAGACAGAGGATTCTTTGTTTGCTCGTTTGAACAAGTAATATCATCTGGACAGAGGAAATTGATGTATGGACCTCTGGCATAAAAAAAAAAGAGGAATATCTCTCGTAAATTCATCGAGCGATCGTTTTTTGGCATTGCGCACACCACTTTCAGTCCCATCCAGCCGTTTGTTCGGGCGCATTGTTCGATTCCGCGTATCCAGCCTCCGATTCGAGAACATCTATCACACAAACGCGCCGGAGAGAGGACCAGAGAGTTTCCCTTCCATTTCCATCTCGTTCCCTCAACCCCTTCTTCGTCCAGACCATCATCAGCAGCAGTCAGATATATATGGGGTATTCCCGCTGAAATTTTCACGTCCGAACCCGGACCCTCTTGAATAATTATGAAAAAAAAAAAAATCCGAAAAGTATTCTGAAAAAGAAAAGACACGTCTTTTTTGTCAAGGCCGAGAATTGACATTTTTCGTCGTACGATTTTAGTAAAAATTCCAAAATTTTCACCAACTCTCTACTCTAAACACGTAGTATCTTGATAATTCGAGATTCTATCGAAAAACGCTTCGGACAAAACTTCTTCGTTATTGAACGAGTAAAACAATTGATATTAAAAACAAAAATTGTGAGCACACGAAAGTTTGTTTTGATTTCATAAAACATAAGAAAACGTTTTTTCAGCAAGTACGCCACCTCGAATTATAAAATAAAAAAATTATAAAAATTTTATAGGAAATCACGAAATTTTTAAGACCAGAATGAGAATGGCAAGATCAAAATCCGCAAAGCTACAACTAATCGAAGTTTCGTCTTGACCTTATTTTCGAGCCAGATCATGCAGAACTATATATTCTCGAAAAATTATATACAGAAATGCATTTGAAGATTTATTTAATTATACGTATATTATTTCATACAAGTATGAAAGAATATACGTATGTATAATTAAATATTACGTATATTACGTATATTATTTCATACTGGTATGAAATAATATACGTATGTATAATTAAATAAATATTCAAATGTATTTCTGTGTATAATTTTTCGAGAACATATAGTTCCGCATGATCTGGCTCAAAAATAAGGTCAAGACGAAAATTCGATTGGCTGTAGCTTTGCGAATTTTGATCTTGCCATTCTCATTCTGGTCTTAAAAAATTCGTGATTTCCTATAGAATTTTTACAATTTTTTTTATTTTATAATTCGAGATGGCGTACTTGCTGAAAAAACGTTTTTTTGTGTTTTATGAAGTAAAAACAAACTTTCGTGTGCCCATAATTTTTTTAAAAAATATCAATTGTTTTACTCGTTTTATAATGAACAAGTTTTGTCTGAAGCGTTTTTCGATAGGATCTCGAATTATCAAGATGTGTAGAGTAGATAGTAAAAAATTCGGATTTTTTACTAAAATCGTACAAAAAATATCAATGGTCGGCCTTAACAAAAAAATACGTGTCTTTTCTTTTTCAGAATACTTTTTGGAAAACATTTTTCATAATTATTCAAGAGGGTTCGGGTTTGGACGTGAAAATTTCAGAGGGAATACCCCATATATAACTAAACACAGCATCGATGCATACGCGCCTGTCTCTTCTCTCTCTCTCTCTCTCTCTCTCTCTCTCTCTCTCTCTCCCTCTCTCTCTCTCTCTCTGGTTTACTACAAGAATCGCCGGGGCTCGAATTTCCGATTTCCCCCGATTTCCAAATGTTTTCCTCCCTATCCGCGAATATGAAATGCTCCCGGCATTCGGGTATTTACGCTCGCGCTGTATTTCATTCAGGATCATGCTATCGAACAGATCAAACCTTCTCTTTCTCTCTCTCTCTCTCTCTCTCTCTCTCTCTCTCTCTCTCTCTCTCTCTCTCTGTGGATGGTAAAAACAAAACAAAGTGTGCCGATACCCCTTAATATGCGCTCCGCACGCTTTTATACTTTATCCCGCGCAAATCCACCGAATTGCAGCGGAAAAGTCTTTTGTACTTGCGAAAAAAAAATTTGGGAAATCGAATACTTCGGAACGCTTTTTTGCTCTTGAGGGCGTTGAAAAGTTCTCTAGTTCTCTCCGGCTCTCTTCTCCTTTTTCCTGCCCTCGTTAGGATGGATTTCGTCGCTATTATTTAAGAAGTATTCTGGTCTAGAATTTTTTTTAAATCAATTTTTTCTGCATATTCGTAAAGTGTAGACGTTTAAGAATATATCCTCGAAAGGAAATTGTTAAATTCCAAAAATTTATGGAGTTATAGCTATTTTAGTGATGCAGCAACTATACGCCCGTCACATCAGAGCGTAACTTTAAGGGGGTATTCTGGTCTAGAATTTTGGAAAAATCATTTTTTTTTTGCATATTGTTAAAGTTTAGAGCTTTAAGAATATCCTCGAAAGGAAATTTTGTCATCCCTATAATTTACATATAGTTATAGCTATTTTAGTGACGCAGCAACTACGCCCGTCACGTCGGAGCGTAACTTTAAGGGGGTATTCTGGTCTACAATTTTGGAAAAATCATTTTTTTTTTGCATAAACTTAAAATTTAGAGCTTCAAGAATATCCTCGAAAGGAAATTTTTTCATTCCAATAATTTACGGAGTTATAGCTATGATCAAAATATTAAAAATGTTGTAAACAAAAAAAATTGTAAAAACATTTTTTGTTTTTTTTTTTATCGAGCTCGAGAAAATGCTCAAAATGTATGTCTCTAGACCAGAATACAGCCTCAAGCCTGAAGGTAGCGACGTGCGATTGATCTTTTGTTCCTTCGTTAAAGGGGCGCGTCAGAAACTTGAAGCACGGTTACTCTCAAACTATTAATCGAAGGTTTCATTGTGATTGTGCTGTTATATCAACGTATAAATTCACACATCGATGGATATACAAGGTATATATACGAGTGGATATATACCGAAGGGCATTGGAAGCGCCTCCAGGACCACAAACAGCCGCACCGCGAACCCACACACGTCCTGGGGGAAATTTCCGTCAAAGTTTATCAGTCGAGGATCCCGTCGAGTAAATACCCAACAGTCTCGCTTCCCGCAGACCTTTGCTACAGCGTATCAGACGCGCCAAAAGTCACTGACATTTCAATTTTCTTCACGCAGGGCTTGTGTATATATATATATAAATATATATGGGGCATTTCATACCAAGTCGATCTGAGTGTGACCCTCGACCTCGCTGATTTCCTTTATGATTTTTTATATGATTCTTCCAACTCAAAATAGCAATCAGAATTTTTTTCAGATTTTTAAAGCCAAATTTGAGTACGTTATGATGTTTGGCATTTTTTTTGAAAACCTCGAGGGCCGTAATTTGAAAATCTGAAAAAATTCTCAAAAATCCGGTGTCAAAAATGAAAATTTTTGACCCAAAATTCATGATCTCCAGGCTTTCGCTTCCACCTCGATTTTAGGTTTTTAAGAAGAAAACGCAAAAAAAAATAGATGCAGAAATTAATCAACTATTTTTGGAAATTGTTTGTTAACGATAAAATTATTCAGGCCACTTTTCACGGTAGATCAATTTCTGCACCTATTTTTTTTTTTACGTTTTCTCCATAAAAACCTGAAATCGAGGTGGAAGGGAAATCCTGGACATCATGAATTTTGGGTCAAAATTTTTTATTTTTGACACCGGATTTTTGAGAATTTTTTCAGATTTTTAAATTATGGGGCTCGAGGTTTTCGAAAAAAATGTTCAAAAAAATCATAACCCACTCAAATTTGGTTTTAAAAATCTGAAAAAATCCTAAATGCTATTTTGAGTTGGAAGAATCATATAAAAAATCGTAAACGAAATCAGCGAGGTCGAGGGTCACACTCAGGTCGACTTGGTATGGAATGCCCCATATATAAATGTGTATGTATAAGCTCCCGCATGTCTATCTGCCAAGTATTACGTTTTTCTTTCGTCCTTTGCTCAAACTGGTATTATTATAGACGTGACGGAAAATAAGAAACCTATGAGGACAAAGACAGTCGGAGAAAGAAAATGGGAGACGGACGGACAGATTCGTTGTGGTTTTGTTCCTCGTTTCATATCGAGAGACGACGACAGAAATAATCCACGTGGAAGGGACGTTAAAGAAGACGTATCCTATAATAAAGTCCTTGCGCTATTCAAATACTCCGTCGCGTCACTCAGAAAACAGTTTATTTGTAGTAAAGAAGCATATGGGGCATACCATGCCAAGTCGACCCACTTTTGACCCCTTTCGATTTGGCGGAAATTTTATTTTCCTTTTCTACCCCATTGAAAACATTTTTCAGGAAATTTTCAAATTTTTTTACCCAACCCAAAATAGAAGGCTTTTTTTTAAAAGAGCTATGACGGATTTAAAAATTGACTAGTTGGGACGATTTTGTTTCAAAATTTTTGTTTTTGAATGTACTGTACTGTACTGAAAATACAAAAAATTTTAAGATATTTAAATCTATGAAATTTTCTACTTTTACGAGAAAAATCATCTTTTTCTCGAAGTTCGCCATTTTTTTGTTCACTCAAAAAATACTTTGATCAATTCCGGAAAAAATTCCGCCCAATATGAAGTGGGCCGATATTTCCTTCTATATTTTGTATCGATTGAAAAAAAAAATTCTCAGTTGGGCTTATTTCACAAACCACCACTCTGGAAATTTCAAATTTTTGAGGATTTATAAAGGACTTCGGAGTTTGCAAAATTGAGAAGAAAAAAAAATTGGCAATGGTAATCGTCGAAATTTTTTTAAATTTTTTTTTTAAAAAGTGAAAAAAAAAATAAAGGAAAAGTTGACCCACTCCGTGTGGGGCGGAATTTTTTACGGAATTGATCAAAGTTTTTTTTTATTGAAAAAAAAATTAAAAATGGCGAACTTCGAGAAAATGATGATTTTTCTCGAAAAAGTGAAACATGTCATAGATTTTAATATTTAAAAAAAATGTATTTTTTTTTCCAATTAGTCATTTTTTGAAGGAGTCATAGCCATTTAATAAAAATGCCTTTTCTTTTGGGTTGGATAAAAAAATTTGATAATTTCCTGAAAATGTTTTTAATGGGATAGAAAAAAAAAAAAATTGCAGCCAAATCGAAAGGGGTCGGTTCAAAAGTGGTCGATTTGACATGGAATGACCGATATTTATTTGGCACTTTTACTTAAATATTCCTTAACTGTTACAAAATTTGTTAGTCGTTAAGAAATATTTTACTTGTGACAAAATAACGTATTAAATATTTATTTAATTAAAAATATTAATTTATCTTAATTTAATTTAAAATATTAATTTTATTTATTAACCGTTAACAAATAATTGATTTCGCCATATCCAACTTTACATCTGTTAACAGTTAACAAATCCTTCTACATTGTTTTCTCAGTGCACCCTCCTTTGAAACGATGAAAAAAGAGGGCATTATCAACCCTTTTACTTTTTTTGCGTTTCGTTTGTTTTTCCTTTTTTGTTCGACACAGCGGTGAATGCCGAGAAAATTGTGGAATCATCGATCTAGAAAACGGTGCGAGAATTTTTTCCAATGCCGATTATTACAGTTCGAAGAACGAATTGGAGGGTGATTGGAGCTTGGAAGGAAGGCGGTTCCGCGCGGTCGCTGCATATAATCAAAGATAAATTGCAGGTGGATTATTATCGGATCGATTGTGCAGAATAGCTCAGCGTGGCCCAAAATAAAATAGTATTTTTTAATAATTTTTATTTTAATAATTAATAACATTTCAAATAATTTATTTAATATTAATTATTAAATTAATTTTTAATAATCAATAATAATTAATTTGATAAATTCAATCACTTTAATCATTAAAAAATAAACGAATAATAATTGAATAAATAAAATAAGAAATTACGTATTTTATTTATTCAATCATTATTTCTTTCTTTATGATTTAAATTATTAAATTAAGTATTATTGATTATTCAAAATTAATTTCGTAATTAAAATAAATATTTGAAACATTATTAATGGCTATCCACCATTTTTTTTTACAGGTAATAACAATGGATTTTTCTACTCGTCATTTGATTGATGCATGGAAAATCTCTTCAGTTTGGATAGAAAAAAAATTAATTTATGGAATGAACCAAAGAATAAATGGTCTCATGTGAGAGTCTCCGCGCCTTTTTTCAGACTGTCTCGCGGAACAATTTAGGATGGTTTCAATCCAATCAATCGTCACAGCGAGAAGTTGGAGAATTCCTAGCAAAGAACAATCGAAGAGTACAGAGAGGAAGATAAAAAGCGACACTGCAATCAGCTCATCGTGGAGCAAAGACACCCCGAATTCATTCCCGGGGTCGACGTCAACGAATTATCGTTTAAGCGGGCAGGTTCATACAGAGACGATGTAATTCAACACCCCTGGCCACGGGTTTCCACGTCCGTCGCTTCGCCTCTCGAAATCCAACTCGGTAAACTTCGGTGGTCTAATTGAATTACTCATTACTCACGGGTCAAGTGCTTATGCAAACGGGGTTTTCGCTGAGTGCGCTTTGTAAAGCCGCTGTATAGATATAGGAAAACGACTGACAAACTCTTGGCGGTCAAGGGTGTAAAAACCATGATTGGCCAGACAGAGACTGTGAGATAAAAAATTCGCGCCCTTTTAAGCCCTTCGATAACGGACATTAAGGCGGTATTCTGGTCTAGAGACATACAGACATCTTGTGGAATTTGTAATGTAAAAGTAATGCATTATTCATAACTTTTAGAATGTGTAATGGAAAGAATTTCCATTACCTATTACAATGTAGTGTGTAGTGGAAAAATTTTAATTACTCATTACAATGTAGTGTGTAATGGAAAAAATGTACAGTACCCATTACAATGTAGTGTGTAATGAAGAACATTTTCATTACCCATTACAATGTAGTGTGTAATGAAAAACATTTTCATTACCCATTACACTATAGTGTATAATTGAAAAAATTTGCATTACCCATTAAAATGTAATGTATAATGGGAAAAATTTTCATTGGCCATTACAATGTGGTATGTAATGGAAAAAATTTACATTACCCATTACAATGTAGTGTGTAATGAAAAAAAATCCATTACCCATTACAATGTAGTGTGTAATGGAAAAAAATTACATTACCTATTAAAATGTAATGTGTAATGGAAAAAATTTTAATTGCCCATTACAATGTAGTGTGTAATGGAAAAAAAATTCATTACCCATTACAATGTAGTGTGTGATGGAAAAAAATTGCATTACCCATTAAAATGTAGTGTGTAATGGAAAAAATGTACATTACCCATTACAATGTAGTGTGTTATGAAAAAAAATCCATTACCCATTACAATGTAGTGTGTAATGAAAAACATTTTCATTACCCATTACAATGTAGTGTGTAATGAAAAAAAATTTCATTACCCATTACAATGCAGTGTGTAATGAAAAACATTTTCATTACCCATTACAATGTAGTGTGTAATGGAAAAAATTTCATTGCCTATAACAATATAGATGCTTTTTAGAATTTAAGGTACCTAAGTCATTAAAATGTAATGTAAAGTTGCAATAATTTATTCATTTAGATTTTTCCATTCCCAAAATTGCAATCAAAGTTTTGTTCATTATACATTACATTGCAATGGGTAATGAAATTTTGTTCCATTCCACACTACATTGTAATGGGTAATACATTTTTTTTCCATTACACACTACAATATAATGGGTAATGAAATTTTTTTTCCATTATACACTACATTGTAATGGGTAATGAAATTTTTTTCCATTACACACTACATTGTAATGGGTTATGAAAAAGGTGATGCATTACAAGAAGTAATGCATTACTTTTTCCAGGGTTGCATTACTTGCAATCCTGGAGACATACATACGTCACTAAAATAGTTACAACTCCCTAAATTATGGGAATCCAAAAATTTCCTTCCAAGGATAAATTCTTAAAAGTCTAGACTTTGAGAATATGCAATAAAAAATTGATTTTCTCAAAATTCTAGACCAGAATACCTCCTTAAAGGATATTAATGTATTCATCGGTGTTAAGTGCATAGTGGTTGTTTTTATCCCATTGGAATAAAAAAAAGAGCAACACTTTGCAGAGTGATCAGGAGCGAGTAATAAGAGAATGCACGTCAAATTGAGAGCAGAATATTTGAAACGAGACGAGGAAGATGTTGCATTTAAATTTCACCGACTGTTTGCACTGTCGAGAGTCGGGCGAAACGATACGATTGAGAAATAAATTTCTTTCAATGTCAATGTTTGGAATGACGCAGAGGATGTTTGTATGTATAGAAAAGGTGTGCACAAATCATCGGAAAAGGCGAGTAAACGCGGGATTGTTGAATCCATTGGGATACAGATCCTCATCACCCTCTTCATCTTCGAAGATTTTCTCAACAACTTGAGTTGCTCCAGTTTGCATCGTAATACCTTTTCCCACGACGACTCGACGCTTCATCTATGCACGTACATCCATCGGGACTTTTGATATATATATATATATATATATATTTCGGAGAATGTGGGGCAAAATGGTCACCTCGGAGCAAAACGGACACCCTCCAGAATAATTAAATAACATTGAAAATTCAAAATATAAAAAATGAAGGATTTATTATTATTATGGGGGTGAGTATTCAAAAATAGACTCTTCAGGCTAAATCAGATTTAAATAAATGCCCAAAGAAAAACCGGCACCTCATATAATATAATATACAATAAAATGTAATATAATACAATATAATAATATAATTGTGGGTCATTCCATGTCAAATCGACAAAAAGTTCGAATCGACCCCTTTCAATTTCAATGAAATTTCATCAAAAGTTTTCGTTTTCAATAAAACGAAGTTCTACTAAAGGAAAAAAATTGAAAAATGATGAATTTGGAGAAATTTGAATTTTCAGTAATCGTGAAAATCCAAGTTTCGTAATAAACTTTTGGTTCAAATTTTTTTATATATCCTTGAACTGATCTTAAAAGATTCTGAAATTTTCAGAAAGGTTTTTTTTTGCTTTTTCAAAAATATGAATTTTTGAATTTTTAAAAATCGTGTAAATCCACCATCAACATTAAATTTTTGGTTAAATTTTTTTTAATATAATGCCTTATACTGATCTCAAAAGATCCTGAAATTTTTAGGATGGTGTTTTTTGTTTCAAAAATATAAATTTTGGAATTATGGTAAAATTTTTTTATTTTTTCACTAAAGTACTGTTACTTTTACTTTTTTTACTGCTCAAAATTAAAAAACTGCATGACTGCTCAACTTTACTTGGCTGAGAAATAAAAAAAAAAAAATTTTTTTACTTCTTTTTTTACCTCTTTACTTAAAATTCAAAAATTTATATTTTTGAAACAAAAAAACATCATCTGGAAAATTTTAAAAAATTTAACCAAAAATTGAATGTCGATCGTGGATTCACATAATTTTAAAAAATTCAAAATTCATATTTTTGAAAAAACAAAAACACCTCTCTGAAAATTTCAGGGTTTCTTAAGATCGGTACAAGGTATTATATTAAAAAAATTAAACCAAAAATTTAATACGAAACTTGGATTTTCACAATTTTTGAAAATTCAAAATACTCAAAATTCATAATTTTTCAATTTTTTTTTCGGAATATTTTTTGTTTCCTAGCCCCAAGTATACTCTTTAAGACAAGTTCAGAACGATCTTTCGTAACTATAATAGTTTTCAAGATATTTAAAGAATAAACTTGGAAGATTTGAAAAGTTGTGAAATTTTGAATTTTGCATGACTTTCAAAGACAAATTTTTAAATTTTTTTCCTCTGGTGGAACTTCGTTTTATTGAAAACGAAAACTTGTGACCAAATTTCATCGAAATTGAAAGGGGTCGATTTCAACTCTTGGTCGATTTGACACGGAATGACCCTTGTATAATATAAAGGGAATGGTAAAAGACCAAAAACTAAGGAAATCGTTTTTCGACATTTTTCCTCGTTTCCTTAATTTTAAAAAAGGACAAGAATTTTCCGGATCGTTCCCATTTTGCCCCTGACAATTTCTTTGTTCCAACATTCAGTAAAATCAGCAAAACATTATTTTTAGATAAGAAGCAACGACTTTACACTCTGCGGAGCGTCCTAACTGCCCAATCTTCTTCTGGTGTCCATTTTGCCCCACATTTCCCTATATACAAGCAGACATAGAGACTTCTCGCAGTTATATATGCATGGAGATAGTTTCGGGTCTTTGATTCGGTTTGCGTGAATCGTCGTGAGATCACTGCGGATTTCTCGCTGTGTTTCGTCTACCTATCGTGGCTTACACAACCGCACGAGAATGGGAATATCGCGGTGGCGCATTATATATATATTTATGCAGGAACGATGCAATCGCCCGGGTCACTCGGACGTGAACGTGTGTTAGGCGACGAAGACGGTGTTTTGTCGCGTCGTCGTCGTCATACTTGTCGTCCAACTGATATGCCTTCTGGGGATTCAAAGCAAACACGGGTCACCAATGGGACACAAAGGGTGTTCCATTTCACTGAAGACTCAATCGACATTTAACGCGGTAAATCGAAAAACCCCGAGAAGAGCATAAAAAGTCAATATAAACAAAAAATCAAACGGTCTTCCTGCTTTCTTCATTATAAATGAACATTTCCAAGGTCAAATAAAGGTCAACTTTTCATTCTCAATAAAAACATTTTTCACCGTTTTATAACAAAAAAAGAGTACAAGATTTCACCGAAATGTTTTGTGATCCGATCAACAGTAACAACAACAGAAACAATTGACCTCTATATCACCTTGAAAGTGTCCACTCAATGAAAAAAGCAAGTAAGCCATTTGATTCGTCTTTTTAAAGGTTATAAGTTATTTCGGTTTCTCAAGTTAAATGGGACACTCTATAGACATTATTGGAGACATGGAATGAACATCTTTAAGGTCACATGAAGGTCGACTTTTCAATTTAAATAAAAATAATCATTTTTCATAGCCCCACCGTTTCGCACCAAAAAAGTACATTTCCCCAAAATGTTTTGTGATTTGATCAACATGGGTTTCCGTAACAACAGAAACCATTGACCTCTATATCACCTTGAAAGTGTCCGTTCAATGAAAAAAAGCAAGTAAGCCATTTGATACGTCATTCTGAAGGTATTTCCGAGTTATTTGGGTTTCTCAAGTTAATTCGGATACTCCGTAGACATTATTGGAGATATAGAATAAACATCTTCAAGGTCGCATGAAGGTCAATTTTGATCCTAAATAGAAATAGACAATTTTCATAGTCCTACCGTTTTGCACCAAAAAAAGTAAATTTCCCCAAAATGTTTTGTGATTTGATCAACATAGGTTTCAGTAACAACAGAAACCATTGACCTCTACATCACCTTGAAAGTGTCCGCTCAATGAAAAAAGCAAGTAAGCCATTTGATTCGCCATTCTAAAGGTTATTTCCGAGTGATTTCGGTTTCTCAAGTTAAATCGGACACCCTGTAGACATAATATATCTATATATATGCTAAATTCCCAACACTTGGGAAATCCTCTGTCCTTCGGCGACTCATACACAATCAGGCTCTCCCGATTGTAGCTGTAATCTCGACAATGGTGTGCGAGAGGATATATATATATATATATATATATATATATATATATATATATATATATATATATATATATAAATGTATCTACAGAATGGGAGGGAAAGAATGGAAGATTTCCTCCCCCATCCAGGTTTCCCTCGTTGGCGCGAGTCAAGAGAGAAAACTGGATGAAAGCTCGCTGGGCGGACAAGGGATTGTTGTCTATTGCAACAACCAGTGGAAGAGAGTCCTGCGGAAGTTCCCATGCTAGCGAAGATCTACTCTGTATCATCCGTTCGCCGGGAGCGGACCGCCATAATCCTGGCGACCCTTCATCCCCCCACCCCCCAAACCTCGCTCCCTCCGAGACTTCATTCCCTCTACTTTCTTTGTGCTATGGAAACACTTTGAATCGACTGGGGCAAACTACCCAAATATACATACATATATATATATATATGTATATATTGATAGGACAAGGAAAAAGTCGAGCTTCTGGAACGCGTGAAGAATACATCCGACTTAAGGCGTCACCCCTGCACAAAAAGGGTAGCTCATTAACGTTGCCTATCAAAAGGTGGAGCTACGTATTATCACGATCAAATCCGTCCATTGTTTTCAACGACCCGTTGATGCGGGGCATTAATTTCCTGAGTTTGGATGCGATATGAAGGCTTCGACAGGAGCTTCGCAAATTCGCGCAGACTTTCAGTCAAGATCAAATTCCATCCCGGATAAAATTGTTGCCGCTGGAACTTCGTTTGCCGATCTCTCGCTCTGGTTTCATCGAATACGTTGATTCGTCGAAATGTCGCTTCTGAAACTGTTGGCGCAAACAGATGATACTCAAGGGAGGGAGGGGGGGGGACTGTTTTTCACACCCTGACGATTGAGAATGCAGAGTGAACGAAAAAAGTGTGATACCAGAGCGCGGTAGCGAATTCTGTCGAGATTTTGATACACCCCCTCATGGATGGGCTTGTCATGTGCCAGTTTATGCGCGTATATATTTGGGGCGTTCCATCCCAAATCGCACAGTTTGGAAAACTTTTTTCTGTTGATTTCCTAATTTTTTAAATATTTTTTAGTAGCCATCAAAAGACCCTTCCTGTTAAATTTTGAGATTTTTTTTATTACCCGTTCACAAGATATTAAATTTAAAAAATACTGCTCTTTTTCGATTTTTCTGTCGTAACTTCTTTGATAGAAGTCCAAATTAAGTGTTTTTTTTTTTCGAAATTTTTGTTTCTTTGTGGCTTTTTCAGAAAAATAAGGTAATTGTCCCAATTATTGAACAGCTAAGGATCTGGGGATCGAATTCGGTGAGAAAAAAATATAAAATCAAGAAAAAAACCATCGCTTTCATGTTCAAATGATACTTTGATATTTTTACTTTCAAAAAATCACCCTTTAAATTATTTTTAAATGTTTTCAAATGAAAAAAAAGAATAACAATGTGAAGCATGCAAATATCCCAATTATTGAACACTGGAAGTGCCTATGTCCCTAATATTGAACAGGCATGTCCCAGTTTATCGAATACTCTCGAGAATTCTTTTTCCGTTCTGAAAATATTATTTTGGGTATAATATTAAGAAATAAAAGCAAAATCAAACACTTGAATAATCTTCTATTAATC
The DNA here is from genome assembly GCA_946863875.1 of Alloplasta piceator. Classification (NCBI taxonomy): domain Eukaryota; kingdom Metazoa; phylum Arthropoda; class Insecta; order Hymenoptera; family Ichneumonidae; genus Alloplasta; species Alloplasta piceator. The sequence goes on along the minus strand of OX333076.1, from coordinate 42,020,056 downwards.
ATGTAAAAATTCAAAAATATATATTTAGTGTCTTTTGACAGGTTTTTTGTTCATTCGCATTTGGTTTATTTTTGCTTTTCAACTCGAACTTTATTTTATTTTTATTTTCAGCTTCCTCGTTTTTATGTTCCGTTTTTGTTTGATTTTGTCGCAGCTTTCTTGTTTTTCGACTTAAATATCGGAGAGCAAAAAATATTGAACATTACATTCGTATTTTTAGGTTATATTCTCTTTTTTACTTTTCCTTTTATGTTTATTGCACGAAAATACAAATAAAAAATATATTTGACGATCTTAGAGTTATTATTAAAAGAATAAAGGTGAGTTTATTCAGGAACTCACAGTTTTTGTTTGAATAAATCCGATTCACACGATCTGTCACACGTTAACTGTCTCGATGTTCTGATGCGTTTAATGACGCCATCTTGGAGAATTCGAGTGTTCAATAATTGGGACACACTGCATTTTCTATGGCCCAATGATCGAACACCGTATTTTTTAACAAACAATTAATTTTCAAAAAAAATTCAAATTGTTATTTGTAAGAAATTTTCCGAGGAACCAGGAACGCCTTTACTTTTTGAGATGCGACAGTTTTTGAATTTTTTGTGCCCTTTCGCGTGAAGCGGCGCGTCTTAGCAAAAACGATAAGCAGTTACCACGAGACGTCAAATCCGGTCACCGTTGCTGATTAAATAATTTTTTTCTCTATTAATTAAAGCTTTTTTTGCACAAGTAAGGTAACATTTCGATAGCTAAAAGTTCCATATATGTAATGAAATTTTTGTAAATAAGTAAATGCATGCAGACGAATGAGAAGTAACAAAAATACAAGATAGTGTTCAATAATTGGGACCTCTTCAATAATTGGGACATTTACCTTACTAAAAAATATAAAAAATGTGAGGAAATAAAATAAAAAGTTTTTCCAACTGTCCAATTTAGGATGGAACGCCCCATTTATATATGCGTGTGCAGATAATGTATAGATGATATCGAGTGGTGATGCTGTGGTGCAAAGCTCGCGCGCCCCCGCCGTTATCGAGGCCAATCGCTTCCGGATCGTTTTCTATACCGCGACGACAAGTTCGCTTCGCACCCCACTGAACCCCTGTAACGTGTGTATCAACCCCCATATATATATATGAAATACACACACACACACATATATATATATATATATATATATATATATATATATATATATATATATATATATATATGTTTCATATATATATATATGGGGGTTATATATACACACACACACACACACACATATATATATATATATATATATATATATATATATATATATATAGGGTGTTCGACGTGTATATATTGCATCCCGGCGTCAACTCTCCGCGAATATCGCTACAAGAGAATTTATCGGCACGGTTTTACGAATGACTGGTGAACAAACGGGCGTAAATGAAAAGATTGAAGGGTTAAATTTACGCCTGTTGGTGGGAAGTTGTAATACCACGTGAATGTACTCGTCTGTGCATGGGAGCTTTTGCATCGGTTCGGTAGTTCCCCGACATTTGAATCGGACGCGTCGAGCGTTTACATACGTAAACTTTGACGCTCCTCTTCACCGAGATCGGCGGGTCTCTCACGAATTCCGAATAAATAGAGTACACAGAGAGGATCGAGTTCACAGGCGTATCGAAAATAAGGAATACTGCCAACGTCGGAGAAGAGAGCTTCTCGTGAAAAATAAAAAAATAAAAAATTCTCCGGGGATCCTTAAGGACTTTGTACCGAATCGTGGGTGTATATTTTCACCTCGTATATTAAGGATGTTCGAAGGTGTATTTATAGATAATTTATTTATAGATAATGTATTTATAGATATCTATAGATACTCGCCCTGATTCCACACCGCGCAAAAAGTTTCACTGCTCTTTTGAAAATGAAGATATTTTGATTTGCCAAGCGGCGTTTTAAAGGAGACATATTCAGCTTCATGTCACTTTTTCCAAAATATTTTTGCGATTTTTTTTTAACCCTGTACGCCTTTTGAAAGATGGTCGTTTTTTCGGCTTTTCTTTTGGCATTGTAATTTTGGCGCACGACCCGTGGAATTTTTTTTTTACAGTTTTTCCCATGAAAAGCTTGTAGCGGGGAGTATTAGCTTCGATTTCATTTTTTTTAAAGTTTCGTACGATTTTTTTTCGCAAAAATATTTAACTTTTCGCAAAAAACGACCATATTTTTTGAATGTAGCGTAACTCTAAAACTACATACTGAGTTTTCGTGAAATAAATAAAAGGGTAAAAAGTTGCGTACAATCTTTTTGGATGTAATTAAATTTTTTCAGAATTTTTTTTGAAAATTTTTTTTTTCGAAAATTTTTCCAGTCAACGAGATATTTTTTTATCCCAAACAATCGAGTCTCTTACCTCATCTACACGAGTTTTTCGATGAAAAAGCCACGCAGATGAGGTTTTTCGATGAAAAAGCCGTGTAGATGAGATAAGAGACCCGATTGTTGAAGATAAAAAAATATCTCGTTTACAGGAAAATGGAAAAAAAAAAATTTTTTTTGAAAAAAATGTTTAAAAAATTTCTTTGAATCCGGAATGATTATATGCAACTTTTTACAACCTTAGTGATTTCACGAAAACCCAGTAGTTTTAGAGTTGTGTTACATTTCATAAATATGGTCGATTTTTGCAAAAAAATGAATATTTTTGCGAAAAAAAATCGTACGAAACTTTTTAAAAGACGAAATTGAAGCTAATGCTCCTCGCCACAAGTTTTTTATGGGAAAAATAGTCGAAAAAAATGGTCATAGGTTGTCCGCCAAAATTACAATGCCAAAAAATAACCCAAAGACGACCATGTTTCAAAGGGCGTACAGAGTTAAAAAAAAATCGCAAAATTTTTTTGGAAAAAGCGAAATGATGCTGAATATATCCCCTTCAAAACGCCGCTTGGCGAATCAAAATATCTTCATTTTTGAAAGAGGAATGAACATTTTTGTGCGGCGTGGAATCGGGGCGAGTGTTTCCAAACTTTTGGCTGACAGTGTATTTGTCGATGGTTTTCCAATTAAAGGGTGGAATGTTTTATGGGAAATATATTATGTTTGTTTCATGAAAGTGGAATTTGGCGTTTTTAAGGAAAAAGTTGAATTTTATATTTAAATTTTTATTATCTTATTATCTTATTTTTTAAACGAATTAATTTTTTTTAAATTATTTCCTTCGATTCATTTTAATATAATTATTTATTTGATTGTGATGATTTTTAGACAAATCTCAATGAAAAAGTAGAATATTATATTTTACATTTTTATTATATTATCTTATTATTAATTTTTGTACCATTTATTTTCATTAATTTTCATATAATAAATTATCTCATTGGGATCATTCATCAATTAATTCATCTGTCAATTTTTTTCAAACAAAAATTATTGATTGCTCCTTAAATTTATAAAACAAGTTATTATGAAAATGATAGTTTATATAACTATATGTTATAGTGGATTGGATTAACCATGTTTTTTGCCAATCTACATCTTTCATTTTCAACTTCTGGTATGTCTGTAATTGAGTCTCACTCTTGTTGCGAAGTTCATCCGTCTTTCATCTATTATACAATCCAGAGAGGAAAACTCGAATTTCGAGAGAGCACGAGAGAGAGAGAGAGAGAGAGAGAGAGAGAGAGAGAGAGAGAGAGAGAGAGAGAGAGAGAGAGAGAGAGAGAGAGAGAGAGAGAGAGAGAGCGTGAAAGAGGGAGAAAGAGGGAAAAGTGTGAAACCAAATATAGAGGAAAATTCACGCTTGCTCACGTTTTTATATGCAAAAACGCGCATCTCATCTATCCGTCCGATTATTATTCACGAGCGGATATTGAATTATTCACACGTATCTCTGTTGCGGCATCAAAACGAGAGACACGCGACGACAAAATCGCGGCAGGGGGATGAACGGGGGTTGGATTTTCTCGTACAGTCGCGTCGACGCCGCGTTGTACAGCGAGAATCGAGCAGCAAATTATTCAGATGAGATCGCCGTTCGTTCTTTTGCGGTGTGTAAATACACGAGTACAGATGAGGCATTCCGCGTCAAGTCGGCCATGCCATTTTTGAAATCACCAAAAATCGCAAACAAATTTTTGTAAAGTAGGTCTAACTGTCAAGAAAATTCGCGATTTTTTTCAAATTTTTATATTACATATTTTAGCTGAAAAAAAATAAAAAAAAATTTTTTGTTCCATTTCGTAACTCGAAAATTATTCATCGTACGAAAAAAAAAGTACAACATAAAATTTAGGATTTTCAACGTACTTTTCACTGAAATTTTTCACGAACTCCTCCAAAAGCTCTAAATGCCATTTTCGGAACAAATAATGTTTTGATATTTTTTTTTTCAGAATTGACATCTTCGATTTGTCTGTAGTTTTAACAGTTTTTTACTTGATATATTTACAGACTATACAAAAATTGGCTCAGCGGAGAATCCATTCCTTCCCATGTGTTTTTCATCCCAAACGAATAGACAAATTTCTCTGTGCATTAACAGGGTTGAGACTATAGATATTTTCTAAAGCCCGCATTTTTGTTTATTTTTTGTACTTTTTCAATTTTTTAGAACTTTTTTCATTTTTATTTTTGTTAATATCTTTTAGTACATTTTAATAAACTTTATCAATGGACCCATGGACACCGATGAAGTCTATTCAAATTTGAGTCAAAGGCTACTCACGTCTCTCGATTGCAAAAAAGAATTAATTTACCCTCTTCGGATACACCGACGTTTCTATGGCCAATGAGTACTTTTTTTTCGATTTGGGCATGATTTTTGGGAATGAAGCAATGATACTGCTTTGTTCCTGAAATCGTCTTCGCAGTATAAAAACGAGATTATTTTATTATTTTTCCCTGTCTACGATTAATAATGATAAAATATCAATATCTACACTATTTCGTTAAATCACTCTATAATGATAGATTGTATCAATAAAAATGCATTTGAAATAATGGATTCTCCACTACCCCAATTTTTTTATATAGTCTGTAAATATATCAAGTAAAAAACTGTTGAAACTACCGACAAATCGAAGATGTCAATTCTGAGAAAAAAAAATATCAAAACATTATTTGCTCCGAAAATGGCATATAGAGCTTTCGGAGGAGTTTGTAAAAAATTTCAGTGAAAAGCACGTTGAAAATCCTAAATTTTATTTTCTACTTTTTTTTTCGTACGATGAATAATTTTCGAGTTACAAAATGGGACAAACAACTTTTTTGTATTTTTTACCGGCTAAAAAATTTAATTTAAAAATCTGGAAAAAATCACAAATTTTCTTGATAGTTAGAACTGCTTACTGAAAATTTGTATGCGATTTTTGGCCATTTCAAAAAATGGGGTGGCTGACTTGACGTGGAATGCCTCATATATTTATATATCTATATAAATATATATATATGTCGCGTGTGTCTATTACGCTTACGCCACTCGGACGTGTCCTGAGAATGAGAAAAAGCAAAGAGCGAGGAGGAACCCTTGAGCGATATTAATCTATGAGTCTCTCTGAATAATAATAAAAAATATCTGCGTATGTCACCTGGAGAATTGAAATTTTCTCAAGGATCAAACTCGCCGTACAGAAAGGAAATCGTGAGAGTTTTCTTCGCTTGAAATGAAATTTTTAATAAATTTTTATCCAAAACAATTTTTCAGATTTTTTTCGTTTTTGACTTTCCTATGAATCATTATTTATTCGAAAATCAACAAAAAATGTCCTGTTAAATGTAATTCTGGAACGTTGAAGAGAAATAAAGAAATAAGATCCATTTTTGGCTCGTTTTACGGAAAACTAGAAATACCAATATTTTTAGAGCTTGTAATTCTATGCTTCACCTTTTTAAACCTCAAAAATTTTATCAATATTTTCATTAAATACCTGCATTTGGATTTGGGGACATACCACTTTTGAAAATGTGTGAAAATTCACGATTTTTAGATTCTTCTGCAAAGTTAGCAAAGATAAGTTTCCAAAATGAATTTAGATTTGACCAGAATTAGTTGCTTTTTAAATTTTGGGGTCCAATTTAATACGGTTCAAAGGCACTTAAAAAGCACCTTATTCTGGTACAACTTAAATTCATTTTGGAGACTGTGCTAACTTTGCAGAGGGAATTTTCAGGTTAGTTTAAGCTTTTCCAGCGCAATTATTCCTTCAAGTCCTCGATTTAAAAAAAAAACCCTAAAAAAAAATTGTACGGATTTTTTACTTCGCAAACTTCGTGTTTGGAACAATGTATTCACTCAAAGAGAAAAATTACTCAAAATCTGCGTTGTTCTGAATGGCAGACTTTTTTGAGAATAAAATGACAATCGCGTAAAATCATTAGAAAAAGTTGTTTTCTTTTTGTCGCGAAAAATCTCCCAGATTCTCTCACTCAGCGTTATTGACGCGCTTTATATCGCATGTTTCACTTTGCAAATGCGAACACACATTGCTATCGATTTTTTTTACATCTCTTTGGTATTTACATACTCTATATATGGGTCATTCCACACCGATTCGACCTGGGTCTGATCCCCTTCACATCTCCGATTTTGTCCGCAATTTTTTATGGTTTCAAGGTACCTCTGAAGAGCATTCAGGATTTTTTTCAGATTTTTTTGGAGCAATTTGACTCAACTACAATTTTACAAATAAATTATTTTTAGTCCAAATTTTAAAAACCTGAAAAAAATCCCAAAAATTCCGTTTCTTATATGAAAAATTTCAAACGTTGTGCCAAAGTGGGCATGGGTTTCCTTCTGTTTATAATAAGCTTTAAAAAAAAAATTGTTAAACAGAAGGAGAAACCTGAATCGATCGAACCGTTACCCAAACATTTTTGTATGAATTGAAGGTGTTAATTCAGGTTTCTCTTTCTATTTTAAAAATATTTCTTTTTTCGAAAAGGCTTGTTACAAACAGAAGGAAACCCCCGTTCATTTTGGTTCAACGCTTGAAATTTTGCATATAAAAAACGGGATTTTTGTGATCTTTTTCAGATGTTTAAATTTGCCCTAAAAATAATTTGTTTTTAAAATTTTAGTAGTCAAATCGCCCCAAAAAAATGTGAAAAAAATCCTGAGTGCACTTCAGAGGTACCTGAAAACCCTAAAAAATTGCGGACGAAATCGGAGAAGTGATGGGTCAGAGCCAGGTCGAATCGGCGTGGAATGCCCCATATACATGTGTGTACAAAAGAGTGCCAATCAAACTCCCATGCGACTCGTACTTTATATCGCTTTCGGGATAACGTTCACGGGCTCTCGCGAAATACTCGAGTATCGACATCGACATTGCATTTATGACGCTATTGCACATATACACACACGTATATATAGATACAAATATATATACGCGCAATAACGGATGGAACGCAGGAGAGCCTCGCGTTTGTTCCCCGTTTCTGTATGATTGATTCAAACTTTTTCCCACGCGAATCCGCGCATCGAGTCTCTGCAGTCAAAAAAGGATAGCGGAAACATAAAAAAGGGCATAAAAATAAATCGAAAAATCATCACGTTCGGACATGATGCAGGTAATAAAAGAGGAAAAAGAAAGAGTCGATCAAGCTTGTTGTCCCCAGAGACTCGTGCAAATCGATATAAAGCATGAATCTGAACATTTCTTGGAGCTTGCCAATGAAAGTTATACCGGAAGAGACTCGAATCAATTCGCCTTCGTCCAAAGCAGAAAATAGCCAGTTTGCCAAGTTTTTACAATAAAAAATGCGTGATATGCTTAAAATGCAAATTAAAAAGCTTGATCGATGAAAGGCAACCATTTTTTTTTCTTAAGGCAGTATTCCACTCTAAAAGTTTGGAAAAATCGTTTTTTTTAAATATTTAATTGAAGGGGTTTGGATCTTTGGAAATCTGTTGTCAAAAAGAAATTTTGTAATTTCCACTATTTCGAAGCTTCGATAAATTTATTTCTACCGTGTGAGCCTGATAAAAATAAAAACCATTTCTTTTATTATCTTAAAAACTTGGAAAAACGAATAAAAATGAACTTTTTCAAGACAGTTGACATTTTATAAAATTCAGCAAATTTTAGAAAATATTTTTTTTTGTTGATTCGATGATGATATTATTTTAACTCAATAAAAAATTGTTAATTTTTGTCTTATGAGAAAGCATTCCATTCATAACGACCAGCGCAACTCTTTCCATTTCAAACAAGTTTCTTTGAAGAAGGTTAAAAAAAATGAATGATAGAAATATTTTTTTGATTTTTTGATAATTAATCCAGAAAAAATACAGCTTTAAGAGTTTTCAGTAATGCATAGAAAAACAAATGATCGGATTCAAATAAATTTAGACGATTTATTTAAATATGGGCCCAGTAAATGGCTCATATTTGCGTCTGTTTTTGTTGAGTCCGGAGGAAATTTTTCTGATTTTTTCTCCAAAATTTTGTTTTCTCATGTTGAGGCCGAAAAAAAATCAGGGAAAAAAATTTGAAAAAAAAATTCCAATGTATCGAAAATGGTAAAATAAAGTATTTCCCCCTGTTGAAATTTTATCAATAATCCCATAGTTATCGAGTTATGGTAATTGATTGATCTGAGCTCCGACCCAGAAAAACAGCAAAAAAAAATTTGGGAAAAAAAAATCTGAAAAAATGCCTCTGCGCTCAACAAAAATACACGCAACTTTTTGCTTTCCTCAAGTTTTTCATGAATCCCCTTTGTTTTCATGTTATACGGGATTTTTCAAATTTCCTCTTTTTTCACAAAAAACAGAATAACTTTGGAAAAAAAAATCGCTTAAAGTTAAAAAAAAAAGGAAATTGAAGCTCAAATTTTCCTCTTTACGAATCCAATCGTAAAAATGTATTTTAAAAAATTCCTCTAGAAAATGGGTGCACCTGAAGAGAGGGGGAAAAAGGCGAAAAACAGCTGTTTTCAAAATAGAGTCCAAATCTAAAAACAAATTGTAAAAATAATTAAAAAATCAGAAAATGAAGCCGAATTCTTCCCCTTTAAAATGCCGCTTGTTAAATTAGTCAACGTTGACTTCCGGCGAAATGGCATTAAAAAACGTTCCAGACGTACATATAAGTTTTATTATTTATATTTTATTTTCACATTTATTATATTTTTTATTTTCATATTTTCAGATTTATTCAATTGACTATTCATTTTATTCATTACTAATATATTATTATTATTATTATTATTATTATTATTATTATAATACTCCCATGATTTTTTTTTAAATCATCGATGGCACGACTTTAGTTCCATATAAGCGATAAATTGACTGTATATGTGGGTAAATAGTAATATCGAGAGTCCAAAAGGATGGGAGTCTGTTTGAGGGGTGCGTTTGTGGTTTTCTGGACTGGCAACTGACAGAGAGAGAAGGAGAGAAAGAGAAAGAGAGTCCAGTGGATTGCCATCACTCGCACAGAAAGCGAAATAAAAATAGTGGCGAGTGGGTAGTTTTTGTTTTTATTCCGAGTTTTTCTTTCGTATATCCTGTCCCGCAATTCGCACACATGCCCACCCTTTCATACAAGCTTGTTTCACTCCGGTCTCTGCCTTTTTTGTCCTTTCTGCCTCGCGGCCCCGAGGTTTTTCCTCGGGGGGGGGGGGGGGGGGGTGAAAAAATGTCTCGCAATCCCATAAAACGAGCTCGTGGACGAGTACGTTACATCGGGTACGTACAAAAAAAAAAAAAAAGCAGGAGCATATGAGGCCCCGGTGGTTATCCTGATGGAGGTAAAACATTTTCGGCAAAGGACAGGACGAGCGAAGCCAGGGCGCAGCATCGCATCAGCAACAATGTGGAAGAGTTGCGCCGGGATAAGGGATGAGGATGGCAGAAGAGGGAGTGAAAAGAGAGTTGAGAGAGAGAGAGAGAGAGAGAGAGAGAGAGAGAAGAGAAGGAGAGAAAATGCCAAGGGTTGATATGAGAATGAAAGAGCTTTTGGGACGGCACTGGCAGACACTTTTACTAATATATACGACGCCACTCTCCTTTTCTCGTTCTCCTGGTTCTTCTCACTTTTCTGGCCGAGTATTTCAAAGGTGTCTTATGTTTCCCCATCAAGCTTCGTGCTTTCGTACGCCCTTCTTTATCCTCACAGATGTTGAAGTCGCAGTGAAAATAGAAAAGGATGAAGAAGGGTAGAAAAAAGATAGGAAAAAATGGCAAAAAAGCGAGTTTTGCCAAAAGAGTACTCGGCCGAATGTTTATGATGGAAGAGAGAGAGAGAGAGAGGAAAATATGATAAGGAGAGAGAATCCAGCGTCTCTCGCGCTAAAGGATATGAGAATCGCGACGGAAAGGGGATGAAGGGAGGTACTTCCGTGCAAGCGAAATAATAAAAACCGCGAAACCTCCGGCAATGTTCTCTCTGGCTAACCAGAAACGAGGGTATATATGGGGCATTCCATCCCAAATCGGACAGTTTGAAAAACTTTTTTTTTTTATGTCCTCAAATTTTTTATATTGCTTCCTCATAGCTTTGTTTTCGTGAAACATTTTTTTTTTTGCGATTTTTATGCCAATATGTTCAAAATGTCCTAAAACATCGAGAAATCATGTTTCGAAAAAATTTCCGGATGGATGTGTGTGTGTGTGTGTGTGTGTGTGTGTGTGTGTGTGTGTGTGTGTGTGTGTGTGTATGTGTGTCCTGAGTTTCAGATGAAATAATTAATAACTCGAAAACGCTTCGAGATATCAAGCTAAAATTTGCCACACTTGTCAAGCACGAATTGCTCTTCATTATGAAAAAAATTTGTTTTAATTATAACGGGTGTTCAGATTTTATCGACTTTTTTCGTTTTTGCAAGAATGGCGTAAACGCTCTAACCTCTGCAATTTTCAAAATATTGCACTCAAACTTTGTACAGAATAAGTATAGCTATTAAGGTTGTTTAATATTGAATTTGGCGAAAATCCATAGAGGGATTAAAGTTTTATGAAATTTTTAATTTTTTGAAAAATAGCCTAAGCGCTCTAACTTGTGCAATTTTTAAGATATTGTACTGAAACTTTGCACAGAGCTAATATAGCCATCGAGGATGTTCGTTATTAAATTTGGCAAAAATCGATCGAATGATTAAATTTTTATCAAATTTTCAATTTTTATAAAAGAAGCGTAAACGCTTTTTTTAGATATTGCAATTAAATTTTGTGAAGAGCCACTATAGCTATTAATGTTATTTGCTATCAAATTTGAAGAAAATCGATCAAATTTGCACATTGATTACTAATATTTTTCAATAGTTTACAAAACTTCCTTTATGAGGAAGCCAAATTTGATCGCTACTGTGTTTTAAAGGAACTATGGATAAAGATGAGGAAGCAATGTGCAAATTCCAATTTGCAGGGTTTTAACTTGATATTTTTTAGTACCCATCAAAAGACTCTTGCTGGTAAATTTTGAGATTTTTTTAATTACTCGTTCAAAAGTCCAAAAAACGCTCTTTTTCGGTATTTTCGTCATAACATATTTAATAATAGTCCAAATTAAAAGTTTATTTTGAAAATTTGCAGAAAAAAAATACAACAAAAATATCAGACGTTTTTAAATGAGTTTTTGAGTTTTTAACATTAAATCGCGTTTTAAAAAAAAAGTGTATATTTTTTTTTAAATTTTATTTTTTGTTTTAAACATCTATCTATTCAACAACTTTTTAGACTTTTGAAATAATTTTTTTTATTTGAACTTTTGAAAATAATTTTTTTTTCTGTAAATTATTATGAATACCAATTTTCGTTACTGTGCAGAATTTTTTTTTCATTGTTTAGAATTTATTTTGAGACTTTTTAATAAAACTTTTCAAATAAAAAAAATTTAGTTTTCAGAAATAAAAAAAAATAATAGTTATGAAAGGCCCACGATCGAAATAGTCTTAAAAGTTGTTGAGCAGATAGATCTTTAAAACAAAAACAAAAATCAAAATATATACTCACATTTAAGAACGCGATTTAAAGTTTAAAACTCAAAAAACTCATTCAAAAACACTTCGAATGTTTTTGTTGTATTTTTTTCTGAAAAGGCCATAAAAAACAAAAAAATTCAAAAAATAAACTTTCAACTTGGACCATTATTAAAGAAATTATGACCAAAATACCGAAAAAGCGGTTTTTTTGTTAGTTTAATATGTTTGAACGGGTAATCAAAAAAATCTCAAAATTTACCAGCAAGGGTCTTTTGACGGGTACTAAACAATATAAAAAATTTGAGGAAAAAAAAAGTTTTTCTAACTGTTCAAGTTGGGATGGAACGCCCCATATATACGTATATATATATATTAAATATAGTGCTAAAGTTAGGCGTCTTGTGCGCGGCTGCGTCATCGCGCCAGGACCAGAGAGAGCTTTTCTCCAAAGCGAGGAAGAAGCTCAGGATGACGCGCATTACGTAGCATTATCTGGTCCGCGCGAAAGGAGAAGCAGAGAATGAGAGAATTTTTACATTCGCCATTCGTCGTAAGATTATCCGACGTGTCTACGAGTGGAAATTCGCGGGTCTGCGAGAATTTCGCACGAATAGAGAGGGTAAATTATTTAAAGAGCCAAGGGGGATGAAGGACATCGAGAATAGGAAGCTCCAGCATCGTCATCTCTTCGTTCAAGACCACCCTTTTTCACTCTCTGTCCGTCGGTCCGTCTGTCTTTGTCTACTGAGCTTTTATTCAAACTTTTCCATTTGGCCAAGTCCAGCAACTCTCGCTCGTCGTCTCGTCCCTCATTTTCCGGCTCGCATTATTTTTCTCATTTATGCATAATAAGTTTCATTCTTAATATTCTTGTTATTATTTATTAATTTAAATTTTTTTATTTATTATATTTATTATTTATTTTATTCATAATTTTTTTTTTTTTTTTCACATGATGTTGAAATTTGTATCGTTGTAATACAATGAAAATTTTTTTTTTCCCAATTCCTTCCTAAGAAATTTTTAAAGTAAAACATATTTTGGGATGATTATCAAGGACTTAAGGATGTTGAGTCCCTATGAAATCTTTTAATGTTAATTGTTAAATAAATAGCTTCTTAATCGTCGTGAAATTTTTACACGACCTCTTAAATAATTCATCCGAAAACATACCAATTTTTTAGAATTTTCTTATCATTTGCGATTTGAAATGCAACATCCTTAAAATTCTAAAGGAACGAGCAAAGCGTAAATATCAATAAAAATACATTTTTCCAATTTATTTTCAACTTATTATCCAATTTAATTTAACAATAAACTTGTTTCAATTTATTGTTTCTGATATTTAATACGCTTTGCTTGTTCCTTTAGCATTTCATGTCCTCAATGAACACCCCAAAATACAATTTAATTTGAAAATTTTTTACTCTAAAAATTTCTTGCTAAGAATGAATTTCATTAAAAAGTAAACTATTTTCGTTGCATTTAAATTATGCAAAATTCCGTATCAGAGAATGCGTATAAATTAAGCAAACAGAATGGGCACATTCTGCGGAAAATCAAAATTATAAATTAAAATTAAATTATATGTCGAAGATAAAAATAAGCCTGTATTGAATCATCGTTCAATTGAAAATTTAATTTGTGGAAAAGGAATCTCCAAGATTATTAAAATCGGAAGCATCAAAATGATTAACATACTAGTTTACTTTAGAAAGCCAAAAAAGCAAATTTTCAAGATTTTTTTTTCTCGGCTCCTTTATCAGATATGACTATAAAACTATTATCACAACATCGTTTCATCCTTCGAAAGTACAAAACAAATTTTTTAATTTTATTTCGCTTTATTTTTTTTTTTCAATTACAACTTATTTTTTAATTAAACAAAAAGAGTAATTTTTGGAAAAAATCAGAGTTTTTTTATTGCACCTTTACCAAAAATTCAAAAATGAATATTTTATTAATTCCTTCGTTCAAATCCAAGATACACTTATGTACCAAAGAAATCTTTTTGGTTTTTTAATTTCAGTATGAGGCAATTATGAGTTATGAATTTTTTAAAATATTAATAAATAAGGTACTCAAAAAAAATCACAAAAATATGCTTTTTTTATCTCAGACCCTTTTCCCCCATTCAAGATTTTTTTCGTTTAGAAAGAAAAACCGGCCAAACTGTTCATCAATCCCTCCGGAAACGTTGATCCTCCACTTTCCACCCCCCATTGTGTATCAATATAATTTATCGCGAAGGGTGCAACGGGTGGGTCCGATGATATTTACGAATGAAAATTCGTTGGTGAAAAACACACGAGTGAAATACGGCGCGATGGTTATTGTCATAACATGACGAGGGTGCGGCGCGCGTATCATAAAATAAATATATACGGGGGTGGCGCGTTGACACTTTTCGTTACGATGATAAAAGAGTATTTTCTCATTTTCCTTTGCGGGACACGCGAGATCCGTCCATTTCTCTTATTTTTTTTGTCTCGCGATCGCGCATACGAGCACTCATCTCTGATTTCGCGGGAGCTCTTCTCCGAGACAAAACCGAAAACCTCGAGCGAGAACGTCGAAGATTTTCGTGGGATTGCGCGTTGGCGTCGAATGTCGGAAATATGCGGAGAGTATTTTTCATTCGTGACAAAAAACGCCCTTGAACTGGGAGGGGAGGAGGATATTTTTTGTATCGTCGAATATGAAATGTAATTCTCGAAGAGCCTCGAAAAGTGATCTTTTAGAAACGGGTGAAAAAAATGGGGATTCTACGTGTGATAAAAAGATACAAAAATTCACAGAAAGATATTTCGAGAAAATGAGGGCCCAAAAATCGCCTTTTTTCCGTGTTAAAAAAAAAAAGAAAAATTCAACAGATAATTTATAATAGTTCTCTGATAATTTTCCGATTTCAGACTCACTCAATAAACCCCTGGAAAATAACAAAAAATTGAAGTTCGATCAGCTGAGACTGGAAATCACCAAATGTCGATTTAAGGGTTTCCATTGATTTGAAAATTTCAAAAAATCAAATTTTCAATTTTTTAATCCAACAATACTATCAGAGTTGTGAAAATAGTAATGTAAAAGTAATGCATTACCCATTACTTTAAACAATGTATATTGGATAAGTTTTCCATTACAATTAAAAAAGATAATGTGTAATGGATGCATGTGCCATTACAAATAAAGGAAAGTAATGTGCAATGGATGCGTGTTCCATTACAATTAAAAAAAAGTGATGTGTAATGGATGCGTGTTCCATTACAATTAAAAGAAAGTGATGTGCAATGGATGCGTGTTCCATTACAAATAAAAAAAAGTAATGTGTAATGGATGGACGTCCCATTACAAATAAAAAAGTAATGTGTAATGGATGCATGTGCCATTAGAAATTTAAAAAAAGTAATGTGTAATGGATGCGTGTGCCATTACAAATAAAAAAGTAATGTGTAATGTATGCACGTTCCATTACAAATTACAATTTTTAAAAAAGTAATTTGCAGTGGAGAATATTCCATTACAAATAGAAAAATTGCCATGCTCGTATTACAAACTTGCACATTGTTGTCTCATAATTTTATTTCGCTCACTAAAAGTTCATCCACAATTATCACAAATGATCCATAAAGTTAAAAAAAAAGAACATGCACATTATTTAGGGATTCAATAAAGCGACAAATTATGCAGCAGTATCTTGTAATTTTTATTAGATTGCTTATAATTATGGGTAACAGCGTGTAAAAGCAAGTTCTATGTAAAATTGGATAATTTTTGGGGTTGAGTACATTTTCGTACTTCATATTTAACCATGAACTGTCTGTTTTTTTGTTTATATTTTTTAATTTTACAGATCATTTGTGATAATTGCGGATAAACTTTTAGTGAGCGAAATGAAATAATGAAGCAGCAATGGACAAGTTTCTAATACGAGGACGGCAATTTTTCTATTTGTAATGGAATATTCTCCACTGCAAATTACTTTTTTTAAAAATTGTAATTTTTAATGGAACGTGCATACATTACACATTACTTTTTTTTATTTGTAATAGAACATGCATACATTACACGTTACTTTTTTATTTGTAATGGGACATGCATCCATTAGACATTACTTTTTTTATTTGTAATGGGACATTCATCCATTACACGTTACTTTTTTATTTGTAATGGGACATGTATCCATTACACATTACTTTTGTATTTGTAATGGGACATGCATACATTACACGTTACTTTTTGATCTGTTATGGAACACGCATCCATTATACATTACTTTTTTTATTTGTAATTGCACATGCATCCATTACACATTACTTTTGTATTTTGTAATGGTTCACTTATCCATTTCACATTATGCATTGTAATGCGTAACAAATCCAGTAATGCATTATCAAAGTAATGCATTATTTACAACTTTGAATACAATATGTCTAGTCAAAGTTTCAAGTTACACAACGTTAAAGCTAGTTAACTAACCTTTGTGCGAATAAAATTTTCCAGAACAATAGGCAAACCTATCGGTATAAACAATTAAATTAAGGGACGATCGCGAGATCTATCGATTGATATTGCAGCGAAGAGCAAAACAACGTTCAAGATTCCGACGATAAATCAAATTAAGAGCCAAAGGGAAAAAATGGCGAGTTGATACGAATGAAGAACAGAATCCACTTGAACTAATGTAACGCGATGGAAGGAAAACAAAGTGAAAAGGTACTTTTCAGCGATAAAAGTAAAATCCAATTGAATATCAGAGAGAGAGAGAGAGAGACGGAGAAGGAAGACGCTCGCGCTCTTTAGCAATGGCAATAAAATAATCCGCGCAGAGAGACAATCCCCGCGCGAGTGTCTTGGAAATGCCGAGCGCACTTTAGTGAAATACAAGGGGAAGGGGAAAGGGGGTATTAAACAGTGATGATGCAATAAAATTAGCAAACCGAGAGATAAAACAGACGAAAGGGAGAAGGAGCTTGTTCGAGCTTTCACCTCGCTTATCCAGCTTTCTGTTCTTCTTTTAAGCGCAAGATAGAGAGAGAGACCAAGAGAGACAATAAAAATTCGCGTTACAGGGGTGACTCGTATCCGCACATTAAGTGCAATGATAAAATTGAGTATTTTTTATTTTACCCACACATCGGTCAATTAGGCTAATGCTAACCTCGATCTAAACCCAACGGCGCTAAATGGTCAAAACACGAGAAATAAAACGAATATGGGGAAAAAAATCGATGCCTGCAGGCATGATGCATTAAGGGAGTATCCTGCTCTAGAATTTTGAAAAATCAATTTTTTTGCCTATTCTTGAAGGTTTCAACTTTAAGAATAGGAAAAAAAAATTGATTTTCCGGATCGGGACAAGTGGTTCCAAACTTTTGAACGGCAGAGTATATTCGCAAAAGGAATTTTTTTAATTCCAATAATTTCGCTCGAGAAAACGCTAAAAGGTATGTCTTTAAACCAGAATACCGCCTTAAACTGCAAAATGGCAAACCCCCCGACAGTCACTTTTTTACGGTTTCGCGCTCCCAATTATTTTCCTCCTTTTTCCTACACCCTTTGTTTCCGCTTTTCCCCTATTTCCATTTTCCTTGCTCGCAGAGCGTCGAAGGTGGTCGAGAAAGAGAGTTTTCCTCCACCGTTGAACGTACGCTGATTTACCGTACCGCAACTTTATAGGCTCCATCAATATATGTGGCAGAGAGGGGTTGACGCGCGCGGACAAACGTTAGCGTGTGGTCTGGGTTTGCGTGAAAAGCGAGAGGGAAAACGCTCACGGCTAGGCCCGGAAAATTCAGGAGCTAGAGACCAGAAACTTGCCCCGTAGATATCTATATACATTAGGGTGATTTGTTTCTGAGCAACTTTTTTTTTTATCCATCGTGCCCGAAAACCTTTAGTTGGTGCCCAAAAACGAAGTTTCGTGAAAGGGGACTGTTGTCAAAAAATATTTAGAGGTCGGGAATCAAAATTGAAGGTTTCCCATTTGATCAACATTGACAAAAAAAATTTCTCATTATTAATGTTACCATTCCGCGAATTTAGATATCGCAATACTTTCCAAGTGGGTTCTCATAGAAAATATGATACTCTGCAATGAAGTTCATTGAGCCATATCCGTAAATTCAACCGTTTCAGCGGTATCATTATTTCAAGTGAATATTGTATGAAAGTATCTATTCAAACGGCTGTACACTGAGAGAAAAAATTATTGAATTTGAGAACATGAATTTATTTATTAAATGAAAGTATTAATTCGATTATTTATTTGTTAAACCAAGAAAATCACTCTGCATTAAAAAAAATATTTTTACGGATCTATTACTCCATTATATTAAACTCTTATTTAGTATTAACAATTGAATGCATGATAGATTTGATTAAATTTGTATTCATTGGATTAATTACATTGATCGCATCATAAACATCATGAGATTATTTGGATCTAAAAAACGAATTCAATACGATATTATTTTTTTCGAAAAAATTATTTTCTTGCAATAAAGTCATTATTATTTTGCTTCGAAAAATATTTTTATTTAAATAGATTTGATTGAATTTGTATTCATTAGATTAATTACATTCATCGCATCATAAACATTAGATTATTTGAATCTAAAAAACGACTTCAATACAAAATTATTTTTTTCGAACAAAATTATTTCTTTGCAATAAATTCATCATTATTTTACTTCTAAAAATATCTTTA
The DNA here is from genome assembly GCA_946863875.1 of Alloplasta piceator. Classification (NCBI taxonomy): domain Eukaryota; kingdom Metazoa; phylum Arthropoda; class Insecta; order Hymenoptera; family Ichneumonidae; genus Alloplasta; species Alloplasta piceator. Next base: position 42,001,433 of record OX333076.1, on the reverse strand, counting down.
TTTAAATAGATTTTAATAAATTTGCATTCATTGGATTAATTAGATTTATCGCATCATAAACATGAGATTATTTAAATCTGGAAAACGACATCAATATCAAATTATTTTTTTCAAACAAAATGATTTCTTTGCAATAAATTCATCATTATTTTGCTTCTAAAAATATTTCTGGAGTATTTTCAATATTTATTAGATATAAAATTGATTGTGATTATTTTAAAAGAAGCTGTAGTAAAATAAATAACACATTATTTTATTCCAATAGAATATTTGTTTGGAATTATTAAATTTTTATTTCCTTCAAGCAAAGAACTATCATTTCTATAGTATGCTTTAATAGTATACATAAATTGTTAAAAATTCAAAAACTGGTTTTTCAAATGTTTTTTTATATTCGAATCTTCATAACTCCTAACTTTTTTCAAGTGCATAGTAGTAGTCGATAGCGTAATAGGTAGCGTGTTAGATAGTTAGGTAGGATAGCTATGAGGGTAGGTAGGGTCGAGGGTTCGAATCTCGGTCGGACAGAGAAATTAGATCGGAGAATTGGCGCAGATTTGTCTTTTTTTCTATTTATCTCTTTTTGGGGTCACTAAACTATGCATATTAAATTATTTGGCAAGGGCTATATATTTTCTATAAAATGTTTAGCAACAATTAATAAGCACGCATTTGATTGAATCAATCATTTTTCCTGTTGATTGGACTAATTAATTTGTTGATTCAACAAATTTTCTTTCTCAGTGCTTCCTGTGTTAAAAGACATGCATGTTTTGAATGATTAAATGTGTTCTTGATTCAAACAACATAATACATATAATTGATAACATATTGTTAGATTCAAGTAAATTCGTTTATTGAAACAGAAATTAATGAAATTGACTGAAAAAAATGAACCAAGTAAATATATAAGGGAACCAACCTAATATGTTTTGGCAAATAATGAAAAAAATGATTTTTTGCCTTCAAAACTTTATTTCATTGGTTCTAGTAATTTTTTTCTCTCAGTGTACCGCTGAAACAGTTGAATTTACGGACATGGCTTTATTGTAGAGTATAATGAGAAAAAAAATTTTCCGACGTTATCCAAATGGGAAACCTTCAATTTTGATTCGCGACCTCTAAATATTTTTTGACAACACCCCCCTTTCACGAAACTTCGTTTTTGAGTACCAACTAAAGGTTTTCGGGCGCGATAGGTAAAAAAAAAGTTGCCCCGAAACGAATCACCCTAATATCCATATTAACACATATATAGCCAGGCTGAAGGGCGAGAATCCACTATTCTCCGTCCTCTCATCATTCTTGATCCTCCAGCGGCGTCCCTCCGGATGACCACCGTCCTTCTCTCCTGGACAGGTAGTATCACCCTATATATATATATATATATATATATATATAGGGTCCGCAGACTCTGTCCAGAGTCTCTGTATAAATATATATATATATATATATATTTATACAGAGACTCTGGACAGAGTCTGCGGTACCACGTAGTTATAATGGCGAGGAAACAGTTGGCCAAAAGGACGTTCATACTCGTAGCAGGCAGAGAGGGAAAGGGAGGACCAGAAAGGGAGGAAGGAGAGTACAGTTTCAGCATATTACACGCCTGACTGATCCCATTGCCCTCGCTGTCGCTTTTAGCTTGCACCCTTGCTCGCCGCCCCTGGGCCTTCCAACCCCCACCTTGTGAACAACCCAAACGGATAAGAAGCTTCACAAAGGATCTCCCGATCCTCCACCCTCGCAATTCAGGATGCCAGAGGGTCGACGAAGTACTCCAGTGCATATACAGGGTGTTAAGTAACTAGATAACCTGACTAGGTTCACCGTGTAGAGCGCGCAAAGACGAAAAATTAGCTTTTTTTAAAATTGTTATACGACAAAAATTGGATTAGTTATTAATGTATTAAGCTGACCAATGACAGCTAGAATCTAGGAACAATGCTACTGGTGAGCCGCGTGGTGGGGGTAACGGTGGGCGTGGCGTAAAAAACCCCACCAGCGGCATTTTTCCTAGATTCTAGCCGTCATTGGTCAACTTTAAAAACATTGACAACTCAGCCAATTTTTATCGTACAAAATTTTAAAAAAAAGCAAATTTTTTGTCTTGATGCACTCTACACGGCGAACCTAGTCAGGTTATCTAATTGCTCAATAACCCGTATATATGTATTTATGTATATGGACGTATATGACCCTTGATGAAAATTTATATACGTGCGATGCTCAGGGATATCCAACACAGCATCGAGGCCATTGGCAGCGCAGAATCCACTCGATATTCATCCAGAAAATTGACTTGTTTCAACTACTGAGGAGAGAGGAGAGAGAGAGAGAAAGGGACATCTCTCATCGTGGCAATAACCGCTGTTAAATTATTCGAACGGACGCGAATCGGGCGCGCGATATCGCCTCTTAATACCGATGAAAAGTTTAACAATAGCGAAGAGAGAGAAAGGAAGAGAGGACATTGAAACGTTTGAGATTGTGGCTCGGGGCTTTGAGATCGCACGTTTCCGGGCGTTTTGTCGACGCGGGACAAGTATGAATTGTGTTGAATATCTCCACGCATACGAAATTTAACGTTTTATCTCTCTCTCTCTCTTCGTTCAGCGACAGAGAATCCTAACAAAACACTGTGAGCATTATTTCGCGCAACGGCTTAGCCATGATTGCGTTTTTTATTTCTTTTTTTTTTTAAAGAATGACAGCTGCATTGAGGCCCTCAGTTGGACAGCCCCTCATTCGACGATTTGACATTCTATTTCCTGAAGCGTGAATTTGTGTTGAAATTGTGTGCCTCTGATTAAATTCATTTTTAATTTATTAAAAATTTATTCAATTATTTTTGTGTTTTATTTTTAATGAAAATTCATTTTTATTAAATTTATCCTCTCAATGAAGACTCAAAAATACATTTCCACGATTTTCACTCTTTTGCTCACCGATTTGGCTCTTTTCATTTGCCCAGAAATTTAATTCGTAAAGTTTTCTCTGCTAGCTTTGTGTCGAGCTAATTTTTAATCATGTAATTCTGTAATTTTGAGCAGTAAAAATTTTAATTAATGACAAATAGAAAAAAAAAAAAAAATTTACCCAAATTCAAAAATTAATATCTTTGAAACAAAGACACATTATCCTCAAAATTTCAGGATCTTTCAAGATCAGCACAAAGTGTTATGAAAAAAAATTTAACCAAAATTTTAATGTTAATGGTGGATTTGCACGATTTTTAAAAATTCAGAAATTTATATGTTTGAAACAAAAAAAAAACACCTCTCTGAAAGTTTCAGGATCTTAAGATCAGTACAAGGTATTATATAAAAAAAAATTAAAGCAAATATAAAATACGGAACTTAGGTTTTTACGATTTTTGAACATTAAAAATTCTCCAAATTTATCATTTTTCAAAAAAATATTCGGATTTTTTTTTTCGTAGCTCCAAGTACACTCTTTAAAACTAATTCGGAACGATTTTTCGTAATTATAATAGTTTTCAAGATATTTCATAAATAAACTTGACAGATTTGAAAAATTGTGAAATTTCGAATTTTGCATAACTTACGGAAAAAAAATTCAATTTTTTTTTTTAATTGGTGGAACTTTGTTGTATTGAAAACGAAAACTTCTGACCAAATTTCATGGAAATTGAAAGGGGTCGATTCCAACTCTTGGTCGATTTGACATGGAATGATCCATATATATGTGAAATTTAATTGCGCAGCTCTTCGCGGTCTGGCGGAAAAACTGCCCCTTAATGCGGCAATTTTTCCCGCTTCCTTCGCGGTCTCGCTTCTCTACCTCAATGCTGGCATTTTACTTTCCGAGTAAACAACATTGGCAGATGCTTTCCGGTAGCGTGTGTAAAATCGCCTCCTGCAAGATAGAAGCAGCAGCGCGAAAAAAGAAAGGCGCAGCGACCGAAAAGCGGCGGCTGTTTCTGCGCGTTTAAACCGATTAACGAATTTCAAACAGAAATTCCGCGGTATTATAATGTTACCGCGACCAAGCGAGAGTCTCTCGAATCGTGTAATTCACCGACGACCAGGAACAGTTTTTCCATTCGAGCTGGAGCTCCGAAAAAGCGCGCTGCGCTTTCCTATTTCTTTCCGACCGAATTATCAAGAGTCGCGGTAGCGTCTCGACGCCAAGTATTTAAAAAAAACGATTTTAGATATGTATGCGGGCGAGAGAGAGACGAAACGACTATGCTAGGGAAATAGAACTGCTAGATTCAGATAATGGAGATTTGCCGGAGATGAATGCAATGGAAAAAAAATCGACAGACGCAAAAAAATATTTTGATGAAAATTCATAGAAATTTTGTTTTTTTAGGAAAATTATTGGTAGATTCGTGGTCAGAGTGAAAAAATACATCGATATACGGTTCGAAAAAAAAAAATTGGATTCTGGCCAAAATTGAATTTTTTTACTAAAATGACTGTAATTTATTTTCTAGATAAGATTGAGGCTTAAACATGAGCTCATTTTCTTTGTAATCCCTCAAGCTTCAAAACCCCGCTTGGTTTATCCAATTCCGATCATTTTTCGATTTTTGGCAGATTTTTAAAGTTTGACCATTGATTTTTGCAAATTTTTGCATACATACTCCTTTTCATTTTTTTCGGCCTATTTAAAAGTGTTCTAATTTCTACAAAAATTAAGTTATCGGAATGAGCCAAACGCCATTCTCTGAGTTTAGTGACAGCCTCCAAGTACAAAACAGAAATATTTTAATCAACCAAGCTGAACTAAACTTATGAGCACTTGAAATTTCGCTATTAAGAGGTTTCTGTAAAATAGACCAAAATGAATGATTTTTTTTATTTTATATATATAGTTAATAAACCATATTTCCATAGGAAATCGACTGCTGATTACAAATCGTACCCAGTTCTTGTCGAGAAAAAATTTATTCGTGGAGGGAGAGCGATAAAAACCCTTTGAAAAATGTTGTTGATGAATAAAACCACATCGCGGAAACCTCACTCATATTATGTTGGTCCATAATATCCCAGAGAAAAAATTCATTTAAAAAAAAAATTTCATTGAGATCAGATTCAACACCCGAGACTCTCATTTCCTAGGGTTCCGTCATAATTAAAAAATATCAATCACTTTTGCACTGCAGCGCATGCATTTCAATATCCAATTCAATATTCAATATTCAAGAAATTCGACAATCTCAATGAAAGATGTGAATTTTTCATTTTCGAAATTTCACGCGAGAATAAAAAAAATTTCGTTAGGAAAATGAAAATTCGCAGAAAGCTCAGAAATTATAGTATCCTCACCGCAAATATTCTTGTTCGGCATGAATAAACTAATTAGCTTTATTAATAATCGTACCGGATGAACGAGAGCGAGAGAGTTCGCGGTATTTGGAAACAAAGAATAATTTCAGCGGTATTTCGCGGTCCAACAAACAGCGAGAGAGAGAGAGAGAAAGAGAGGGGGAGAGAGAGAGAGAGAGAGAGAGAGAGAGAGAGAGAGAGAGAGAGAGAGAGAGAGAGAGAGAGAGAGGGAGAGAGGAGAGAGAGAGAGAGAGAGAGAGAGAGAGAGAGAGGAGAGAGAGGGAGAGAGAGAGAGAGTTTACGCGCTTTCATAACGAAAGAGAGAGAAACCCTCTTTCAAATTCCCGAGGCTCTTCGTCCGGCGAGAGGAGCGTATATTCATTTCAGCCTTAAAGTTTCAATGACGAGGAGAATATTCGCGTACTAGCGTACCTAATATTTCGTGTATACACGATGTGATGAATGAAAAATTTTCATCCAAGTTTGTCAGCTTATATTCAGCCCAGAGAGATATCCCGTTGGCGATGGCGGATCGCAGATCAAGAGAGACCCGAATGAGGGTTTATCCTCCCCCATTTTATGAAAAAATTTATAAAAATGTCAACGGGGTCGTGGCTGAAATTCGCGGATTCCAGGGCAGAGCTGCAGGGGTGGTTTTTTCACGTAATTAAGCAAAAACCACCCCCCCTGAGTCTGGAAGTCAAATAAAATGGTTCAACTTCGTAATTGAAGGGAAATAAAATTAAAAACATATAAAAGCTAACCCGAAATAAATGCCCCGTTAAAAATCATGGACATTCTTTTTGGGGTTTTCTGAACAGAAATCAACGCGAATGGCGTCTGAGGGCGCAAGAGGGATGTTTTTGGAGGAGTGTTGTAATACACGACCCCGTTGGCGTGGGAGATGCATTTGGGGGTGTTGTATTCCCTCCGAGAAGATGAGTGTGCGTATATGGGGCATTCCACGTCAAATCACGCGGTCATCGGCCTGACCCCCTCGGATTTTGATGTCCAATCAATTGTGGGTTTCGTTTGGTCCAAAATATGATCTCGAATTTTTAGAAATTTTTTTTTTTTTAGGGGTTGCCTGAGTTAAAAATCATTAAATTGAGAAAAAACATAAAGAGGGGTTTTTTCAAATTAAAGATGTTGAGTCCCTGTGAAATCTTTTAATGTTAATTGTTCAATAAATAGCTTCTTAATCGTCGTGAAATTTTTACACGACCTCCTGAATACTTCATGTAAGAACATATTAAATTTTCAGAATTCTATCATCATTACTTCAACCTCCTTAAGGGTTAAAATGAAAAATGATGAGAAAATCTGAAAATATGGTATGTTTTTGTATGAAGTATTTAAGAGGTCGTGTAAAAATTTCACGACGATTAGGAAGCTCATTATTAAAATATTAACATTTTGTGAAGAACAATTTTCTAAACAAATGAAACAAATATTTATCAATGAACTTCATTTTGTTTCCGTTGCTTTCAATATAGTATAGATATTTAAAAATTGAGACGTCAAAAAAAAACTTATCGCAAAGTTATATCAGTTTTCCATAAGACTACATTTAATTTAATTTGTTAATGTTAATTGTTCGATAACGAGCTTCCTAATTTGTCGTGAAATTTTTACACGACCTCTTAAATAATTCATCCAAAAACATCCCAAATTTTCAAAATTTTCCCATCAGTTGCGATTTGGGACTCAACATCCTTAATGAAATTTTTTCACAGAAACTAGAGCCCAAAAGAGATATTTTCGTCATAGTTCGATAATGGGCCAAAAATAATTACTATTTTTTTTTTAATTTTTTAATTGTGTTTAATAATAAATTTTCGAATTTTTTAAAATTTTTTTATTGAGTTTAATAATAAAATTGAAATTAATAATTGAGTTTAATAATAAAATGAACCAAGACAAAAAAATCAAGTTTCACTAGAAAAATATTTTTGTTGTTGTTCTCACTACAAGAAACAATCAAAATGAGAAATTATTAAAAAAACAATATTAAAATACAAAAATAAATAGTAATTATTTTTGGCACATTATCGAACTACGACGAAAATATCTGTTTTGGGCCCTAGTTTCTGTGAAAAAATTTCGTTAATTAAAAAAAAAGCCCCTCTTTATGTTTTCCCTCAATTTAATTATTTTTTAACCGGGGCAACCCCTAAAAAATGAAATAAAAATTTCCAAAAAATCGAGGTCATATTTTGGGCCAAAAGGAACCCACGATTCATTGGACATCAAAATCCGAGAGGGTTAGGCCGATGACCGAGTGATTTGACGTGGAATGCCCCATATGTAAGTGATGCTGAGGGGAGGAGGGAGAAGCTAGAAAGAAGGGGAGGGACTTTGTTGTTACCGCAGGGAGAAGAGAACATTGTTTCACTTGCACAAATCTCGTCCGAAACTGTAACTAGATTGGGAGGACCGCGAGGAATAATATATATACATTTCAGTTACCGACTGTACAGTTTGCCAAAGGTTTTCGCCGTGCTCTCGGGTTCCCGTACACGGGGTTTCAAATGCTGAGGGTGCTTTTGGGGCTGTGTTACACGACAGCCACTGCCGCACCTTACTTTCAAAACTTCCAACCCTTTCCTCCTCGGGATATATATCCAGGAGCCATGCATCTCTCTCTCTCTCTACCTAAGTGCAGGCACCGCTAACGGTTTACGATAAATCACTCCTCGAACCCCCGCCCCCTCCCCCCCGCCCCCGCCTTTTACTTCGTGGGGACCATCCAGCATCCCCCAAGTGAGATAAAGAGGGCGCGAGGAAGAGGGAAGATCCAGTCGATACACCTCCGGATAACCCGCAGCCAGCAGTTAAATAAATAGGACTGTTAAAATCATAATGGACTCTTGGCGTGGAGAACGCGGTGATTGATTCACTTGAAATTTTGCCAACTATACGGTGCACTTTAGCCACCCTCTATAATAAGTCACCCCTTTTCACTTCGGTTTCAATATATGCTGAGTTTCTCGTACGGAGTGAAGAAAACCGAAGGTTAGGGACAAATTTGTGTTTTATGTGTTTATAGAGTATAGGTACAGTACGAGGAAGTCAGCAAAGGACTTTTCGTAATGGGGCTTCTCGCGAGGTCTTATTCCTCGCGGTAGAGAAGTAAATTTACATGCTCGCGGTCGCACATATAAGCATACTATTCAAATCATCCGTATGGGAGCGAGCGTCCGCCGTACTGCGACATCTCGCGGCGAGTCTCGGAACTAACGCTCCTGCTCCGTCCCGGATCAGGGGAATATCAGGCTAGCCACATTATTCGGACCGAAGTTTTTTTTGCTGGTCCTTAGCACCACCTGATCTGTCTCTGACATGGATAATGTAAGGCTAGCCTGACCTATATCATACCGAAATATGATCCGGCTAGGATCTGTGCGTGATCAGGCTATCCTGATCAGGCTATCCTTACTGATGCCTGATTAGGTTCTTATTCATTATTATAGGCTAGCCGGATCAAATTTATGCTCGGGTTTTTTTGCCGGTCCTTAGCACCACCTGATCTGTCCCTGACATGGATAATGTAAGGCTAGCCTGACAATCTATGTCATACCAAAATATGATCAGGCTGGGATCTGTGCGTGATCAGGCTATCCTGATCAGGCTATCCTTACTGATGCCTGATCAGGTCCGTATCCGTTATTAGGCTAGCCGGATCAAATTTCTGCTCGGGTTAACTTCAAAAAATTCACAAAGTTTGTTCAAATGTTAATAAAAATGATACACAATTCATAAATTATTTTATTTTGATGGTTTGTCAAAAAAAATTCCCGAAAAAAACATTAAAAAAACAGGTTTCACACTAGACGACCCCCTTAAGATAGTAGCCCACTGTGACTTTTTACAAAAGAAAAGAGCAATTGACTAATAAGTTATTGTTAAAAATGACCAATTACTACGGTTTGGCAATCACCAGAAGGTGTAAATCTCTCGAAGAAATGAAGAGAACTTTGAGATAACTTTGAGGAAACGGAAGGATTATTGCTCTATGCACCGGGCATAGCTGATTAATGTAAGTATAATTTTTTTGTACAAAATCTGTTGTCAAAACTTTAAACGCGTTTTTTTCGAAACTACGTTTACGAAATTTCGGAAATTTAGCCAACAATTTTATCCGTTATTTTAAACACACATAGCTACAAACCTAATCTTGAAAACATTAAATTTTTTAATAATAAATTAATTTTTCTAAACAATTTATCAAAATAAAAATTCGATTTCGAAGACCTTTTTGTTCAAAAATCCGCCATTTCGTTTTTTTTCTTAAACAAATAAACAAATTTTTCTTAAACAAATATTCATAAACAAATTCATGTAAAATTAATTAAAAAATTTGTTTCTACTCTTCAAGATACAAATAACAACATGTAAAAATTTCAAAATGATCGCATTTAATATTGTTATTTAACAAAATTAATGAAAAAACGTAGAAATTTCGGTCGTTACAGTGGATTCTTACCTTAAGGGATAACCTGAATTTCGAAATGAAAAAAGAATATTATCTCTGTTTTTTTTATAATAAATAAATTACCTTCAAAATTCGTGGTTGGACGAAGGATTTTTGAAAAAATTAAAATTTGAATTTTTGGCACAATTGGATGCAAAACAGTATAATTTTTGGCACATTTTTCATTACGTGTAGCATTGTAAAATTAGTTGTAATTAAAAAAGTTGTTAAAAAGTTGTCAAAAATTAGTTGTAATAAAAAACCTTCATTCAATCACATCTCAATTCTCTTTTGAAGTATGCAACATTTCCATAAGATCGGTTTTAGAGAAATTTTGTCCGCAGACTTCAAAAGTAGTGTTTTTAGAAAAAAAAACTTCAAAACTAATGAGGGGAATTTTCAAAGACTATCTCTCCTAGAATTTTACTTCGATTTAATTGAAACTTTGGAAGAATATTTTAGACATATTTTAGTATTAGATAAAAAATAAATATTTTGAAATTTTACAATATTTCAAGCATATTCTAGTAATAGATAAAAAAAATTATAAAACAATTTTTTTTTTCGACCCCATGTAACCCCCCAATTAATTACTAAAAATCGCAACAAAGGTTCAGGATGACTGAGAAAAATAAAGAATGTTGTCAAACTCTGTCGATTGAAAAAAACAAACATTGCCAATTCCAGTTCGATATTTTTTTCCTCCCTAATTACAGGCATAAAGTTCTACGGAACTGTGTACGTTGTAAATTACAAGGAACGAGTTTAATTAATCAATCTATTTATTTTTAAATCCATCCCCCACCCCTCGCGATGATTTCGCCCAACGATACCCCCGTTTTGGGGGTGCGAGGATGTATGGGCTTTGGTATAATGATCCCGGAGGATGAGGACGAGAGACGAATTTGGTGTGTGCATTTGCAAAGCCTCGGCTCGGTGTGGCAACAATTCGGGCACCGGGCTAAAGCTTCCATATCGTTGTTGCGACGCTTTCAGCGTTTATCGCCAGCTAAATTAGCGACGACATATTTTACGGGCACGTCGATGACAACGCGCGCTGCGAGGGGTAGTTTATAGTGTGGGCAATGTACTGCGAGAGCGTTGAAAACACAAAGTTTGCGCGTGTCTGTGTATATGGGGCATTCCACGTCAAATCAACCACTTTTGACCCCGACCCCTTTTGATTGGGCTGAAACTTTTCAATCTTTTCCTACTCTATCAAAAACATTTTTCAGAATTTTTTCAATTTTTTTTACGCAACTGATAAAAAGTTTTAATTACAAAAAAAATTGCCTTTTTATTTTTCAAGTATCTATAACTTTTTCAAAAATTGACTTATCGAGACGTTTTTTTACAAAATTTTTGTTTTTAAATGTACTTTTCAGAAAAAAATAGAAAAAAAATTATTCAGACCAATCTTCAACGTTTTTTTTTTTATTTTCGGGAAAACAATGAAAATTTCTCGATGATCGCCATTTTTAATGTTTTTTCTTTTTTTTTTTTTACAAAATTTAATATTTTTTGCACATTCTCTGAAGTTTTCAGAGTGGGGACTTTCTATTTTTCTATTTTCTATGGGTTTTCTATTTTTTTCTCTTTTTAATTTAAAAAAATTATTCTTTTTTAACTCAGCTTATTTCGCATAACACCCTTCTGGGGATTTTTGAGGATGTTGAAAGAACCTTAAAGTTTGAAAAAAATGAATAAAATTGAAAGTGGTAATCTTCGAAAAAATGTCCATGTTTTTCGAAAATGTAAAAAAAAAAATAGAAGATAGTGCTGAATAATTGTTTTATTTTTTTTTTTTTGAAAACTACATGTAAGAACAAAGAAAATGAAAAAAAATCGTCATCTGGTTTATTTTTGGACAATCAACAGGCTTTTAAAATTTTTTCAATGATGGCGAGCCAATTTTTTTGAAAAATTCATAACATTTTATCGATGGGGTAAACAAATTTGAAAAAATTCTGAAAAATGTTTTTGATAGGGTAGAAAAAGATAAAAAAAGTTTCAGCCAAATCCAAAGGGGTCGGGGTCGAAAGTGGTCAATTTGACATGCAATGACCCATATATAAACTCCTACTATGCGCTTATATATGGGGCGTACCATCCCAAGTCGGAGAGTTTGAAAAACTTTTTTTTTTCATTTCCTCAATTTTTTAAATTTTTTAGTACCCATCAAAAGACCCTTCCTGTTAAATTTTGAGATTTTTTTGATTACCCATTCAAAAGATATTAAATTAACAAAAAAACCGCTCTTTTTTTGGTATTTTGGTCATAATTAAAAAGTTTTTTTTCAAAATTTTTGTTTTTTTATGGCCTTTTCAGAAAAAAAATTCAACAAAAATATTCGACGAGTTTTTGAATGAGTTTTTTGAGTTTTAAACTTTGAATCGCGTTTTTAAAAGTGAGTGTCATTTTTTATTTCTTTTTTAATTTTTTGTTTTAAACATCTAACTATTCGACAATTTTTAAAACTAGTCCGATCGTGGGATTTCTATAACTACTATTTTTTTCGATTTTTGAAAATTAATTTTTTTTTTTCATAAATTATTATGAATATCAATTTTTGTTACTGTGTATAGTATTTTTTTAATCATTTTGAATTAATTTTGACACTTTTGCATTGTTAACAGATTTTCAAAATTAATAATTAATCGATGAGCAAATAACAATTTCATTCAATTATTCCAATGAGCAACGGAAACATATTGGCAAAGGAATATTCTAATTCAGAAAACAATCGTATATTCAAGGTTTTCAAAAAAATACGTGAATAAATAAAAACTGTTGTTATTAATGTTCATAAACAGACTTAACGATTAATTATTAATTTTAAGAACCTGTTAACAATAAAAAAGTGTCAAAATAAATTCTAAATATTGAAAAAAATACTATACAATAACAAAAATACGTATACATTATAATTTATTTTTAAAAAAATTTAATTTTCAAAAATCGAAAAAAAAATAGTAGTTATGGAAATCCCACGATCGGACTAGTCTTAACAAATGTTGAATACATAGATGTTTAAAGCAAAAAATTAAAAAAAAAAAAAAAATGACACTCACTTTTAAAAATGCGATTTAAAGTTTAAAGCATTTTTTTGTATTTTTTTCTGAAAAGGCCATTAAAAAAACAAAAATCGTTAAAAAAAACTTTTAAATTGGATCATTATCAGAGAAGTTATGACCAAAATACCAAAAAAAGAGCGGATTTTTGGTTAATTTAATATATTTTGAACGGGTAATCAAAAAAATCTCAAAATTTAACAGGAAGGGTCTTTCGATGGGTACCAAAAAACATAAAAAAAATTGAGGAAATAAATTTTTTTTTTTTCAAACTGTCCGATTTGGGATGGAACGCCCCATATATATATAAAATAATAATAGTTATAGAGCGCGCGATAAATGACACTGCAGCCCGTACACGCGTATATTCTGTGAGGGTGGATTTTGTCGAGGGAAAAGGGTGAGAGGCAGGGGGGGGGGGGGGGTAACATCGAAGGTACGACGATGCTCCGCGTATAACAAACTGCACGCCGCAGTGGCATCACACACGGCGAAGCGTGATAAAATCGCTCGAAAAGCGGAGCTTTACAAGCCGCGACAAATAGGCCAACCCTGCCCGTTTGTCTGTGCGTTTACGGCGCAGCGAGACATTTCGTTCGAGCGGATGAGCGTGAGAAAATCAAAGGGCAGCACGAGGGAATGAGTTAGGGGTGGGAAAGCAACGTTTGTGAAATTACTGTTTAAATTATATGTCGCAAATCGCAGCGACAAAGAGTTCAAAAATACGTCACATTTACGAGGAATTTACTTCTGAACGTTCAACCGAATGAAAAAGCAAATGAATCGTTAATGAAAAAGGGATACTTGATTAAGAATTTCTACGATCAATGAAAAACGTTTTGAGAGTCATTTGACAATTTTTTTTCCAGATATTTTTCTTTAAAAAGTTACTTAGTTTTTCGTTCAGTTAAATTTTTAAACCTTCGAGTAAACGAATTTTTATCTTGCCCTGAATATTATTACCAATTATTATTGATATATTATTATCAATTTATAATATAATAAAAATGAATCAAATAATCGAATTATCATTAATATATATTATTAATATCCTGAAACCTTGAATTAATTAAAAAATTTAATCTTTGATTAATATTGATATATTAATATATTAATGATAATTCTATAATGATAGTATAATAATAATAATAATAATAATAATAATAATAATAATAATAATAATAATAATAATAATAATAATAATAATAATAATAATAATAATAATAATAATAATAATAATAATAATAATAATAATAATATACTGCCGACCAAAAGTTTGGAAACACTCGCTCCAATTTCACGCCGCACAAAAAGTTGCACTGCTCTTTTAAAAATGAAGATAATTTGGCTCACCAAGCGGCGTTTTAAAGGGGACATATACAGCGTTATTTCGCTTTTTCCAAAAAAATTTTGCGATTTTTTTTGAATCCGGTACGATCTTTGAAACATGGTCGTTTTTCGGCTTTTTTTGGCATTATAATTTTGCCGCACGACCCATGAAATTTTCTAAAACTGTTTTTCGCATGAAAAACTTGTAGCGGGGAGTATTAGCTTCAAATTCGTTTATTAAAAAGTTTCGTACGATTTTGTTTCGGAACAATATTCAATTGTTCGCAAAAAATTCGCATATTTATAAAATGTAGCGTAAACTCTAAAACTACTGGGTTTTCGTGAAATCACTAGGAGGGTAAAAAGTTGCATACAATCATTCCGGAATCAATAAAAAAAAATTAGAATTTTTTCAAACATTTTTTTTCTCGAAAATTTTGCCTGTAAATGAGACATTGTTTAATCTTAAACAATCGAGTCTCTCACTTCATCTACAAGGGTTTTTTTTATGAAAAAGACATGTAGATGAGATTTTTCGATGAAAAAGACCCGATTGTTTGAGATTAAAAAAATATCTCGTTTGCAGAAAAAATTGGAAAAAAAAATTTGGAAAAAAATCTGAAAAAATTTCATTGAATTCACAATGATTGTATGCAACTTTTTACCTTCTTGGTGATTTTACGAAAACCCAATAATTCTAGTGTTACGCTACATTTTATAAATATGGTCGTTTTTTTGAGAAGAATTGAATATTTTTGCGAAAAAAAATAGTACGAAACTTTTTAAAAAACGAAATTGAAACGAATACTCCCCGCTACAAGTTTTTCATGCGAAAAATAGTATAACAAAAATTTCATGGGTCGTGCGCCAAAATTACAATGCCAAAAAAAAAACCGAAAAACGACCATGTTTAAAAAAAAAATCGTAAAATTTTTTTTTGAAAAATCTAAATGAAGCTGAATATGTCTCCTCTGAAACACCATTTGGCGAATTGATATATCTTCATTTTTAAAAGAGCAGTGAAACTTTTAGTGCAAATAGTATATCATTAATAGTCTAAAAAAAAATTAATCAATTAAAAATTCTCGCGAATATTGAAAAAATATTGATAATTATTCATCAATTCTTCGCCGGTTCATTTAATTTTTCTTTAAAAAGACATAAATACTTAGTTTTTCGTTAAGCCAAATTTTCAAATCTTCAAGTACACGAATTTTCGTCGTACTCTAAAAATATTAATGTTCTAATCATCATTCATATATTGTCATTAATTTATAATATAACATAAATCAATCAAATAATCGAATTAATACATTATTAATATCGACGTAATAATAATATTAATCCATTAATCCATCGATCCATATACATATATATCCATCATGAATAGTGTGAAAAAAAATTAATTAATTAATTATTGACTCACCGATCTCCTGATTGGTTATCCTGGCGTCGCATCGTCGAGCGACTCCGACGAGAGCGACGATAACGACGACGCGAAGAAAGCGTCGATGAGGAAGCGCGATATTTGAGTCGGGATCCATCTCACTCGTTTCGGCTCTTCACTCCTCGTCCCTTTTCCTTCTTCCTCGCACTTGGCGTTCGTCTGTGTATTACACCATCGACGCGTCACGCGCGTCAATCCCGTCGAGCGTCAACGACGCACCCTCGACGTCTGTTACACCGCACGCGGCACCAACTCTAAATATATATCTATATATATATTAATATATATACATATACATATAAATGAAGAGTAAGGAGGATAGCGTTGCAAGTATGGCGGCGCCAACCCTCTTAACTCTTCTCCCTTGTCTACAACCACTAGCAACCCCCTCTGGCACTTTTCTCACCCGCAACACTGTAACACTCTCTCTCTCTCTCTCTCTAGAGCGAGCCCACTAGAAGACACTCGTCTCCCAATTTCTACGCTACGCGCCAAGAGTCCTCCTTTGCACCCTTCCCTCCCCCCCTTTTTTCCCTCTGGCTGCAGCCTCTCTTCGACTTTTATGTTCCCTTGGTATTCCTCTCTACTTTTTCAACTTGACTGCACTCGTGCTCGACATATATCTATATATAACCTCCGACGCTTTTTTCTTTAACGCTTCCCCACGTGCCTCCCCCTTTTTCTCTCACTCAGTCACTTTCTCCACTTGTTCCGTCCGTTTCTACTCGACCATCCCCCGCGCCCTCTCTACAAGAGCGCACTCGCTCGGTCGACTCGACGTCACGCGCACCCTTAACGCTCGCGTTCGACTTAATTGTAGGACCCCAAGCCCTCGCTCTCTCTTACCCTCTCTCTCTCTCTCTGTGATGGTACTCCAACGAGGCAGACCGTACGCGCGCGATGCTCCGAATAATTCGCGCCTCTTATCCGACCTCTTCAAAACACCCCACCCGAAATCTCGACTCCCCCCCACTCCCGCGCTCGCTCTCCGACTCCCCCCCACTCCCGCGCTGGCTCTTCGACTCTCCCCACTCCCGCGCTGACTCTCCCCACTCCCGCGCCGCCTCTCCGTCTCTCCCCACTCTTCCGCCCTCTCAATGGAGGCTCGCGGGCTCCACTTGATCGCCACCGCTGCGGCGAGAGAGCCAGACAAGGCACCGTCTGTCTGTCCGTCTGCCCCGACTGTCTGCGTTACTTTCCCCGTTTCACTCTCACTCTTATCCGTCACTGTCGCGGCGTCGGATACGATGAGAGGGGGTCGATGGACCAGCTCGACAACAACGACGACGAGGACGACGCTGCTTCGATCTGAGAACAAATGTGGGTTCAAGTGCGTGAGTCAGAAATAGTGGCTGGATATACAGATATAGGGATTGTGATACATCCATTTGCTGTCTTCACGGCGATCTGTTATATCCTATTATATAAATATACGGAAAGCACTTTTGTCCGCGCTAGACAAGCCGCTAATGATAAGTGCTCTGCCGCACTTTTTATATTCCTCGATGAATGCGAATCAACGTTTTTTTTTCCTCCTCTCTGCATTATCAAGATTGCAAATAACGAGCGCCTATTTATTGTCAACAAGATGGATGCGGAATGTAAGAGCGCGATGGAATAGGGAATGAATCGTGGATGTTAAGGCGGTGGAGCTTTTGAGCGTATATCATGGAGCCCGAGGACACGATTAAGAGATATCAGAGGCCGATAAAGCGGACGAATTATTCGATAAAAATAGCGTTTATCCCATCTTGTACCGAGAAGAAGAACTTTCTATACGTCTATGAAGATTTGTGTAGAGAAAAAGGTGGGGTGAAATGGACCCTCGAGGCAGAATGGGGGTGCCCCCATTTAGGGAGATATATTGAAAATTCAAAAGTATAGAGAATGAGGGAGTTGATGTATGTAAATATTCCAAAATAGACCCCCTATGTTGAATTATGCAGGATCTAGATGATAATGCTTGGAAAATCAGCTGCAATTCGGCCGAAGGATCCGGGGGTTAAGGATCAAGCGATTATTTATTACTCGATATTGCTCGATTTTCAAAAAAAAAAAATTAGAATGTTGCCCATTTCGCCCTTGACTAATCTTTTGTCCGCAAAGCGCAATAAAACCCATAAAAGGATCATTAAAAAAATTAGAAGCAACGATTTTACATTATGCAGCGTTTTAACTGCGTTATCTTTCCATGATGTCCATTTTGCCCCACATTTTTCTATAGATTTAGAGCCAACAAAGTTTCGAGAGCGAAGTATTATAGCGAGAACCGAGCGCGAGGATATTGAGAATTTGTATGTCTATCTTGTGTAGATGTGTGAGGAAAACCTCATTCGAGAAATCTCAGAGAGCTTTCACAGACACTCGGACACAAAGACGAATACACAGACATGCTCATTAGAAAAGCCGAGAAAGAAAAATAGCGAAAAATCATACAGATATATATGGGGCATTCCATCCCAAATCGGACAGTTTGAAGAACTTTTTTTTTTTAATTTCCTCAATGCTTCAATATTTTTGAGTACCCATCAAAAGACCTTTCTTGTCAAATTTTGAGATTCTTTTGATTACCCGTTCAAAAGATATTAAATTAACAAAAAAAAACCGCTATTTTTTGATATTTTGGTCATAACTTCTTCAATAATGGTCCAAATTGAAAGTTTTTTTTTCAAATGTTTGTTTTTTATAGCCTTTTCAGAAAAAAATATTCGACGTGTTTTTGAATGAGTTTTTTGAGTTTTAAACGTTAAATCGCGTTTTTAAAAGTAAATTTCATTTTTTATTTATTTTTTTTAATTTTTTGTTTCAAACATCTATCTGTTCAACAATTTTTAAGACTAGTCCGATCGTGGGATCTCAATAAATACTATTTTTTTCGATTTTTGAAAATTAAATGTTTTTTTTTAATAAATTATTATGAATACCAATTTTGGTTACTGTATAGTATTTTTTTCAATATTTAGAATTTATTTTGACACTTTTTTATTGTTAACAGGTTCTTAAAATTAATAATTAATCGTTAAGTCTGTTTATGAACAATAATAACAACAGTTTTTATTTATTCACTTTTTTTTTTTTAAACCTTACATATACGATTATTTCCTGAATCAGAATATTCCTTTGCCAATACGTTTCCGTTGCTCATTGGAATAATTGAATGAAATTGTTATTTGCTCATCGATTAATTATTAATTTTAAAAATCTGTTAACAATGAAAAAGTGTCCAAATTAATTCAAAATGATTAAAGAAATACTATACAGTAACAAAAATTGGTATTCATAATAATTTGTAAGAAAAAAAAATTAATTTTCAAAAATTGAAAAAAATAGTAGTTATTGAGATCCCACGATCGGACTAGTCTTAAAAATTGTTGAATAGATAGTTGTTTGAAACAAAAAATTAAAAAAAAAAATCAAAAATGACATTCACTTTTAAAAACGCGATTTAACGTTTAAAACTCAAAAAACTCATTTAAAAATACGTCGAATATTTGTGTTGTATTTTTTTTTCTGAAAAGGCCATAAAAAAACAAAAATTTTGAAAAAAGAAAACTTTTAATTTGGACCATTATCAAAGAAGTTATGACCAAAATACCAATAAAAGAGCGGTTTTTTTGTTAATTTAATATCTTTTGAACGGGTAATCAAAAAAATCTCAAAATTTAACAGGAAGGGTCTTTTGATGGGTACTCAAAAATGCAAAAAAAATTGAGGAAATAAAAAAAAAGTTTTTCAAACTGTCCGATTTGGTATGGAATGCCCCATATAAAAACTTTAGCAGTACGATTGGGATAATTCCGGAGGGATACTTTTCTTTCTTGTTCTCCCAATCGGCCGTAACTTTTTTCCCTATTCTGTCGTTCAGAAGGATCCGTGATCATCCACCATGAGAGCCCCTTTTTGCGCGATCAGAGCAGCAATGTTTTTTTTTTCTATTTCTCTTTATCGAATATGTGATACGATACTGAGAGAGCTCTCGCCGAGTATATCTCCGAAAAATGAAAGATGATATTCCGTCTCTCTTGAAATCGGCCGAGATTGAGACAGGGAGAAAGAATTGGATGCGATAAGGATATTAGAATCGCGAGAGTACAGGCAGGAAAAATGAGGACTGAGAAAATGCGCCACGAAATCAGAATGTCAGTGTACGTTCCAGTACAGAAGTTACGCCCTTTTGATCGAAATCACGGGAAATATGGAGGAAGGGGAGAGCAAAATAGAAATTGGAGGCAAAATGGATACCATGAAGATTATCGAAGAAAAATTAAAATTAAAAAATTAGAGAACGAGAGAATTATCATTATAATTGGCGTAGATGTACAAGATCTAAATTTCTACATTTTTATGAAAATTTTGATTTTTTATGATTAAAACAATAATTATAATATAGTGGAAGACAAAATGGGAACTGGAGGAAAAATGAAAACCATTGAGAATTTATGATGTTGAACTTTGCATCGTTTGATTGCAAATTAAATAAATTATTTTTTGATAAACCTAAAAAGTTTCCAAACTAAAAAATCATTGAAAAATCACTTCGAACAATCATTGAAATGTGTTTTAAGAACCTGTGATGCTAAATGAGCAAAGCATGAGTCTCACTGAAAATTAATTGATAACATTTATTGCAACGATGCAAATATCAACATAAAAATTTATTGGAAAAAAAATACGAATTCGAAAAAATTAGAAAATTATGAAATTATCATAGTTGGGATAAATATATCTGAATAGACTCACCCACGCAAAATCAGATCTGGGTTTAATATTTTTATGACAATTTGAAGGATTATTTATGATTTGATTTGAATTTTATGACAAAATGAAATACCAGGGGCAAAACGACCCACTTCCATAATGGTAAAAAATAGACAATAAAATACGATTAAAATTAAATTTCGCCAAAAATTAAATTGCAAAAATATACCAAGCAGCTTATTTCAATATATTTTGAAGTCTTGGACTTCAAAGTTTTTCCTCGTTTACTTGAATTATTGGAAAATAAAAAAATTAGGGTGGTGCCCTCTCATAAATCATAACCATAAAGGAAATGAATCTTTCGTTCGAGAATTTAGCCACACTTTTCGAATGCTTCATAGATTTTTTTTCATCCCTCGCTCCACTTTTTCCCATAAATTTGGCCACTTTTTTGGTTTCCTCGCGCTGTTGCATAAACGATAAATTTGGAGGACAAAGAAAAGGAGCAATCTCTATCGCACTCGACAGCGAGAGGGAGAAAGAAAAAGTCATCAGGAGGAAGAGGGTGATGGTAAAGATGAACGACCAAAGTAGATTAAAGTGGTTCGATCGATGTCGGTACAAGTTGAGCGCGATACGTTACAAATATGGACGAAACAATTTGTTCCGCCTTCATAGTCATTTTTCACAATATTTCGTCGCGCCATTTTGTCCGTCAAGTCTCGAGCGGCGTCTAAAAACGCGTGAGCGGAAATAAACATGAACGTGTATATATATTGACGTCGCGAGAAGCAATTTATCCGGATGACGAAAATCCGTGACTCTGTGCATTCTCGAGAGATAAAAAAAATAGAAAAAAATAACGAAAATAGATAAAAAATGTAATATAATATACAGATGAAGGGGGGAGGAGGAATGAGGGGGTGGAATATAAAATCCGTCCGAGCGTGGATACTTTCCACCCCTCCGAGCAATCGGCACGATGGAAAGACGAAATATTACCGGCCACGCTTCATACGGGGAGATATTATATCCATATATGCATATGGGGCGTTCCATGTCAAATCAACTACTTTTAAATCCGAAAAACAGAACTTTTTTTTTCAAATAACTATAACTTCTTAAAAAAGTAACTAAGGTAAATGTCCCAATTATTGACCACTATCTTGTATTTTTATTATTTCTCATTCACCTGCATGCATTTACATATTTATAAAAATTTCGTTACATATACGGAACTTTTAGCTATCGAAATGTTTCCTTACTTATGCAAAAAAAGCTTTAATTAATAGAGAACAAAATTATTTAATCAGCAATGGTGACTCGATTTGACGTCTCGTGGTAATTGCTTATCGTTTTTACTAAGACGCGCCGCTTCATGCGTAACGGCATAAAAAATTCAAAAACTGTCGCATCTCAAAAAGTAAAGGCGTTTCAGGTTCCTCAGAAAATTTTTTACAAATAACAATTTAAAAAAAAAAAAATTAAATTAATTATTTGTTAAAAAAAATACGGTGTTCGATCATTGGGACATAGAAAATGCAGTGTGTCCCAATTATTGAACACTCGAATTCTCCAAGATGGCGTCATTAAACCCATCAAAACATCGAGACAGTTAACGTGTGACAGATCGTGTGAACCGGATTTATTCAAACAAAAACTGTAAGTTCTTGAATAAACTTACCTTTATTCTTTTAATAATAACTCTAAGATCGTCAAATATATTTATTTGTATTTTCGTGCAATAAACATAAAAAGAAAAGTAAAAAGAGAATATAACCTAGATGTAACCTAAAAATACGAATATAATGTTCAATATTTTTTGCTCTCCGATATTTCAGTCGAAAAACAAGAAAGCTGCGACAAAATCGAACAGAAACAGAACATAAAAACGAGGAAGCTGAAAATAAAAATAAAATAAAGTTCGAGTTGAAAAGCAAAAATAAACCAAATGCGAATGAACCAAAAACCCTGTCAAAAGAGACTAAATATATATTTTTGTATTTTTACATGATTGATAAAAGATTATTTAAGTGTTTGATTTTGCTTTCATTTCTTAATATTGTACCCAAAATAATATTTTCAGAACGGAAAAAGAATTCTCGAGAGGGTTCGATAACTGGGACATGCCCGTTCAATATTAGGGACATGGACACTTCCAGTGTTCAATAATTGTGACATTTGCATGCTTCACATTGTTATTCTTTTTTTTCATTTGAAATCATTTAAAAATCATTTAAAGGGTGATTTTTCAAAAGTAAAAATATCAAAGTATCATTTGAACATGGAAGCGATGGTTTTTTTCTTGATTTTATATTTTTTTCTCACCGAATTCAATCCCCAGATCATTAGCTGTTCAATAATTGGGACATTTACCTTAATTGGGACGTTTTTTTTCAACATCTTCGTCTTCAAATGTACTTTCTGAAAAAAAATGCAAAAAAATGTAAGATATTAAAATCTATGAAATTTTTCACTTTTTCGAGAAAAATCATCTTTTTCTGGAAGTTGGCCATTTCAATTTTTTTTTTCACTCAAAAAATACTTTGATCAATGCCGGAAAAAATGTCCCCAAACATGGAGTGCGCCAAACATGTCCTATTTTTTTTTATCGATTAAAAACTATTTTTAATGGGGTAGAAAAGGAAAACAAAATTTCAACCCAATCGAAAGGGGTCGGATTCAGAAGTAGTTGATTTTACATGGAATGACCCGTATATATTAATATATAGATATTTCGTCAGGGAACGGAATTTTCAGAGCGTACGTATATCGCTTTTTTTTCCTCTCCTCCGCAATTTCTCTCGTTTTTCCATTTTTTTCATCCGCATGATTCCGCGCGTCGAGCGAAAAACTAAACTCGCTTCTCGCGGTCAGCGAAGTCACCGCAATTTCTCCTGGATAATATTCCCTTTCCCTACAGATATTTTTATATGCACTCTTCTCCATCTTTATCTCTCTTTTTATCTCTCTATCGAATCGTCTCGCTTGTGCTAGAAACTCAAATATCCCGAGTGAACTTTTCCCGCTCCAGCCTTACTTTTCAACCTTTCCGGAAGAGAGACCTTTTCGCAAATTCGCCAGATAATACACGGGAATTTAAAAAAAAAAAAAAACCATAAAAACTTCTGACATAAGCTCGTTCTTCGACGCTGGAAGGACCGAGGAGAAGAAATTTTCCCGGGTTTTTCAACCAAATTGCTCAATGAAGGAAATCGATCGCTCTTAAGGCGGTATTCTGGTCTAGAATTTTGAAAAAATCAATTTTTTCATATTCTCAAAGTTTAGACCTCTAAGAATATTTTTTCGAAAGGAAATTATTAAATTTGAATAATTTACGGAGTTGTAACGATTATTATGAATACCAATGAATGATACCAATGAATTACTATATGAATACCAATTTTTGTAACTGGATAGTATTTTTTAAATTATTTTGAATTAATTTTGACACTTTTTTATTGGTAACAGATTTTTAAAATTAATAATTAATAATTAATCGATGAGCAAATAACAACAGTTCAAGAATTGTATGACTGAGCATCGAACCCAAATGTCAAATTTTCACCTGAGAAGATTTTCAAAAAAATACGTGAATAAATGAAAACTGTTGTTATTATTGTTCATATAAACGGAGTTAAAGAGTAATTATTAATTTTAAGAACCTGTCAACAATAAAAAAGTGTCCAAATAAATTCTAAATAATAAAAAAAAAGACTATACACTGTATACAGTAACAAAAATTTATATTCATAATGATTTACGGAAAACAATATTTTGAATTTTCAAAAATCGTAAGAAAAAAATAGTAATTATGCAGGGCCCACAACCTGACTCGTCTTAAAAGTTGTTGAATAGATAGACGTTCAAAATAAAAAAATGTCAAAAAAATAAAAATATGCACTCACTTTTAAAAACACGATTCAAAGTTTAAAACTTAAAAAACTTATTCAAAAACACATCGAATATTTTTTTTTGTATTTCTTTCCGAAAAGGCCATAAATAAACAAAATTAAAAAAAACACTTAATTTGGACCATTATTAAAGAAGTTATTACCAAAAAACCGAAAATAGAGCGGTTTAAAAAAAATGTAATATCTTGTGAACGGGTAATCAAAAAAATCTCAAAATTCAACAGAAAGGCTCTTTCGATGGGTACTAAAAAAAAAAAGGAATGTGAGGAAATAAAAAAAAAAGTGTTTCAAACTGTCCGATTTGGGGTGGAACGCCCTATATATTTCATTATGTTGAAGTTTGCATCGTTTAGATGCAACAAAAATAACTCATTATTTGATAAAATTCTGAATGAAAAATGTTTAAAGTTAAAAATCGTTGAAATGTATTTTGGGATGATTATTAAGGGTTTGAAATGCTTTTGTGCAATTGCAGAGAAAAAAGCATACCAATGAAATTAAAATAGTGATGAAATGAAAATTCACGTAACAGGAAGAGTATAAATAAATTCTTGTGAAATTTGAATGATCGACGGATGCGATCAACTTGTGTAACGAAATAAGCTTTACCAAAAACTTCAGTTTTCTCATCGCATTCGCCCCGCGGTAAATACGCAATTTTCCCCAATCGTTGTTCGAATATGCGTGAATTTTCCTTCGCAAAAAGCGTGTCGAACTAGCGCGAATTTTTCTCTCCAATTCACGAGGATCGACGCCGCGCACTCCACAACCCCAATTTATAGTCGTTCGGTTCTCAGGTCCTGGGATTGATCGATCGATCGATCAAGTGTGAAAAGATTGAAGCAGCATTTTCCTTTTTTTTTTGTTTATTCAACGTGCGATGCACGAGTTTATTGCTGCTTACAGGTGTAACGTCGCTCTCATGGTCTCAATAAACCTCATCCGAGAGTGACGAATAGAAGATAAAAATAAAATATATATTTTCCCGATAAATCTGGAATGACTGGCATCATCGTCCCTACCCGACAGCTCGATATTTTCCTAGATATTTAACCGCGCTGGCGAGCTTATTTCCCGATAATTGCGCGAGGTCTTTGAAAGGAGGAATTAAAAAGTTGCCTCGCAATTAAGTCGAATCAATTTTCAATTAAAATACTTTTCATCCTGTGCCGAGGATTAATATAGCAAAGTAAAAGGAAAGCAATCAACTCGGTCGATTGTAAAATTTGGCAAAAATTTTCTCAATTTTTCTGAATTTTTCTCAAGTTTTCACCCCTTCTTGAGAGTACTCTCCGAAAGGCGATTTTTTTTTTCTTTTAGTCCTTTCAAGTATCGACTGTCGCATAAAAACGAAAAAAAAATCAAATCGAATTCACAATGTCGAGGGCGGGAGAAATTCACGATAGAACAATTTGCGATGACGCAGACTGGAAAAGTAGAGGCTAAGAGAGAGTAAATATGTATTTTTTTTATATACACTGACGTCCAAAAGTTTGGAAACACTCGCTCCGATTCCGCGTCGCACCAAAAGTTTCACTACTCTTTTAAAAATGAAGATATTTCAATTCGACAAACGGCGTTTCAAAGGGGACATATTCAGCTTCATTTTGCTTTTTCTAAAAAAAATTTTCGATTTTTTTTGAACCCGGTACGTCCTTCGAAAAGCACGGTCGTTTTTTTGACGTTAAAATTTTGGTGCACGATCCATGAAAATTTTGCTTAACTGTTTTTCATGTGAAAAAACTTAAGTGGGGGGGAGTATAAGCTTCAATTTCGTTTTTTTTTTAAATTTCGTGCGATTTTTTTTCGCAAAAATATTCAATTTTTCGTAAAAAACGACTATATTTATAAAATGTAGCGTAACTCCAAAACTACTGAGTTCTCGTGAAATCACTAAGAAAGCAAAAAGTTTCATATAATTGTTTTGCATTCAACGAAATTTTTTCCGAATTTTTTTTCAACATTTTTTTTTTCGAAAATATCTGACAGAAAAATTTTTTGCAAAAAATTCTGAAAAAATTTCATCAAATCCAAAACAATAATATGCAACTTTTGACCATCTTAGTGATTTTACGAAAACCGAGTAGTTTTGGAGTTACGTAAATTATAAATACGTAGTTTATAAATATGGTAGTTTTTTTACGAAAAGTTGAATATTTTTGCGAAAGAAAATCGTACGATACTTTTTAAAAAACAAAATTGAAGCTTATACTCCCCTCCGTAAGTTTTTCATGCGTAAAATAGTTTCAAAAAATTTTCATCGGTCGTGCGCCAAAATTTCAACGCCAAGTAAAAAGCCAAAAACCGGCCATGTTTCGAAGGACGTACCGGGTTCAAAAAAAATCGAAATTTTTTTTGTGAAAAATCAAAATGAAGCTAAATATGTCCCCTTTAAAACGCCGCTTGTTGAATTGAATTATCTTCATTTTTAAAATTTATAAAAATTCATAATCAAATTCAGGGACAATATTACGGCACCAAAAAGCTAGATTTAAATTGAAATTTCATCCTCGCCATTTGCCACGAACAACATTAACTAATTATTATCATTATAATTACAATATGTTTTTAGACAAATATATTATAATTGGACATTCTGTTTTGTGATTCTTCATCAGATTTTATTTTTCTAAATATCATTTTTTTAGTTATTTTGGGTAACTAATTGTCTCTCTTCTCTCTTTCGAACAACAATAGCATCAATCCCAGCGATTTATTCCATGTTTTCATTATACACATGATTTTACCCAAGCGACCTCCCACCGAACAAACTGAGACGATTAAACGTCAAAATTGCGGATATGACATTCAAACATTTGAAACTGGTGGATCTTTCGCTGCAGGCATATAATATATGAAATGCTTGTGCGGTGTCAAAAGGATCAAACGACGCTTGTCTTTTTCATTGAGAGAAATATACGAACGTGAAATGAAAATGCGGTCATCATCATCGCCACGAAGAATCCAGGCGCCTCCTTCAGTTTTATCACATATATATATAGTAGGGCGATTTTTTTTAAAACTTTTTTTATTTTTTTCACTCCCCACCTAAAATGTTGTTGCATATGTCTGAAAGAAACTACCCTGAAAGTTACAGCCCTTAATATTAATATTAAGTACTCGCCCTTCGCGTGAAAAGATTTCCCATCTAAAATACACGTAAATAAAAAACTTTTTTCTTCAAATTGCTATAACTCCGCGGCATTTTATGCTATCATATTGTCGTTGGTCGCAATTTACGCAGAATTGAACGATCTTCAAAAGTGTCTTGAGCAGCGTAAGTGTAATTTACACTGGTGAGATGGTACGAGTCACTAAAGTTGATTTTGACCCACACTTCTCGTTTTTTTGCTGTTATTTTCGAAATTATCAACGTTATCGAAAAATTGCAAAGGAAAGTTTTGTTGGAAATTTAATTTCCTACAGAAAAGGTCCTTTAAACCTACTTGCGAAAATTGATATTTCTTGAGATATTGGACCTTAACTTGGTTTTGGTATACAATTTTTATGGTTTATTGAACCAAAAGTTTCAATTTTTTGATATTCTATATCATATCACCATATCACATATCATATCACCAGTGGCGAAATGATATGGAATATCAACAATTAAGAACTTTTGGTTCGATAAACCGTAAAAATTTTATACCGCAAATAAATTAAGGTTCAATATCTCAAGAAATATCAATTTTCTCAAATAGGTCTAAAGGACCTTTTTTGTAGGAAATTAAATTTCCAACAAAACTTTCCTTAGCAATTTTTCGATAACGCTGATCATTTCAAAAATAACAGCAAAAAAACGAGAAGTGTGGGTTAAAATCAACTTTAGTGACTCGTACCATCTCACCAGTGTAAATTACACTTATGCTGCTCAGGACACTTTTGAAGAACGTTCAATTCTGCGTAAGTTGCGACCAAGGACAATATAATAGCATAAAATGCCGTGGAGTTATAGCAATTTGAAGAAAAAAGTTTTTTATTTACGTGTATTTTAGATGGGAAATCTTTTCACGCGAAGGGCGAGTACTTAATATTAATATTAAGGGCTGTAACTTTCAGGGTAGTTTCTTTTAGATATATGCAATAGCATTTTAGGTGGGTAGGGATGAAAATTTAAAAAAGTCGAAAAAAAAAATCGCCCTAATATATAGTATACATATATACTCTCTTTTCGAAATGCAAATTCGCTGCAAACACGGGGGCGAGTCATCACGAAATTTAAAGATGTTGCTATCTCTTGAGACAGAGGGATGCTGCGAGTCGCGAGTCTCGCCATACACGTACTTACCCTCCCTCTCTCTCTCTCTCACACACACACTCTCTCTCACTCTCTCTCACACACACTCTCTCTGACTCTCTCTCACACACACACTCTCTCTCTCTCTCTCTCTCACTCTCTTTTTCTCACACACACTCTCTCACACATACACACACTCTCTCTCTCACTCTAACACACGTTCTCTCTCTCTCTCTCTCTCTCTTTCTCTTTCTCCCTCATCTTTATTGCTTCACACATGCAACAAATAATCACAAACATACACAACACAAGGATTCAGCATAAAATACTCGAGTATGGAGCGCGAGTGTTACTCATCTCGAGGGAGACAAACAAGCTATCCATCCATCTTCTTTGCCACTTGAGAAGAAACGCACTTGAAAACGATATGGTTATACATATACGAAATGGTATATTTTTCAAGGAGCAAAAGTCGTTGTACTCGCGGTGGTGCCCGCCGCTTCTTCTTTTTCTTCTTCTTCATCCAAGCGCATACTTTTCAAATTTTTATCTCACCCTCGTTCGTGCCAGTGTGTGTTTGTGCGTGTGTGTGTGTGTAAGATGTATCATATCCGATGCATGTGTCTTGACATTTTATCACATTGTAAAACGCAAATGGGAAAAAGATTCATCGAAATTTGAAAAAAAAAAGAATTGTTGGAAACAATCATTTTAGCTGAACGAAAGAAATGAAAAATGTAATTTTTTTTAAGAAAAATTAATAGACCTCCAACAAATACATAATGACACATAATTATTCGAATAATGTCACAATTATTGATAATTAATTATCAAATATTGTGAGGGATAAATTTGTTGATTGATAAGTTTCAGGGATAAACGATTTTTCGTTCAGCTGAACGTTCAATACTTCAATTTCATGATTTATCGTTATCATCGTTAGTATTGCTCAGACTTTTCTCCCGCATTTAAGGATTGAAGTTCTTCGTGGAGACCCCAAAAAACGTTTACACGATTTTTAACTTCAATGACTCTTTAGGCAGAATTAATTTTATTAAAAAATAAACTATCATTGGAGATCGTTTTGAGGACCAAAAAATAGGTTATTTATCACGGAAAAAAATGATCAGTGAGAACTGCTGAGATTCCCATTAATTTTTACAGTTTTCCCCATCAACAGCGCCTTCTGACAGGGCAAACAGTGAAATTTGCATATTTCTTTAATACAATATACAGATGTCACATATGACATGGTACATGCCCATCGGACGAATTTTTACAGTGTGGAACAATAAAATGTACACTACGTGAAACGTTATATTTCTGTTGTACCCGGTGAACTTTTTACACATTTCACATTATAAAAATTATCCAGGGCCCGTGAAAAAATTACAATGTACATTGTAAACATTGAAAAGAACGTAGTATATTTTGCGGTATGTTTTTTTTTTCGCTGAAAATACTGCAATTTCTAAAATAAATTATAGTGTAGTGAACGTTTCCATATTTGAAAAAATTCCAATTTATTCAAATATTGCAATAAACCGTTATTTATCCTCGCTCAGGCTCATAGCTACGAGGGCTTGTACTTGACTAATTAATCGTGAGATCAATGAATGAAGCGAATCAATTTTAACCTCGCACCCATAAAGAGCACGAGCGTCACCCAAATGCAATAGTGATCCGTTAAAAAAATGTAGTCTTCAGTCCATAGGACTGCTCGACCACAGAACGCGGGTGATGTTCCAACAATTGTATGTCAATTGAGGACGCCGACGTTGGTGATACATCGGACCTTATAGGTGCTCGGTGGCTCTCTCGCTGGCGCGAGAGCGCGCGCCGTCCGACGCTATCTAGCGGATCTCGGGCGAAATGCAGAGATCGTGGCCCGCCGCAGGTCGTCTCGTTACAGTGCCACACAGTAAAAATTGAAATTGACGTTGCATATTTTGCGGCGCGCATTTGATTTTTCACCGGGAACACTGCAATTTCTAATTATGTGCTTTGAACATTCTACAGAGACCATTGTAAATTTTACAATTCAAACACAGTGGATTTCGTCGTTTCTGCTTGTTATTTCTACTTTGTCATTTTTTTACGGTGAACATTGAATTTTTTACAGTGTAAATCAGCATTTATAATGGTTTGAAAAGTAGAAACTACATTAAATTCATTAATTTATAATGGATTCCCAGTAAAACGCCTGAATTACAGTTCTGAACCGTATATTCTGCATTGAATTCAGTAATTTTTTAAATACTACACATTAATTGTCACTGATCATTTTTTTCCGTGTACGTGTGAATTATATTGAAAAAAAAATATATATATATATATATATATATATATATATATATATTTGTAGCATATAATATCGTATTTTAGTACGATGAAGTTTGCGTCGTTGCAACTCAACGAATATAATTTTCATTAAATTCATTTTCAATATGACTCACGCCTTGCTCTCGCATTTGTCATTCCCAATTCTCAACGAAGGGCCCAAGATCTATTTTGACGATTTTTCCCTTTAAAAAATTCTCAGAAAGTGCGAATTTAATTTTTTTTAAAACTATTTCTTTTGCATTCGAACAAATTTCGATGCAAATTTCAAGATCATATTTTCGCCTGAAATATATTCAGGCTCTTCATTGAACGCATATAATTAATAAATCACATCCTTGCGCTCTATATTTTTGAAGCGGTTGAATTAATACGTGGTCGATAAAACTTTTCGCTTAATGAGGGGTAAATTTTTTTTTTCTTTTTCTCAATGGAGGCGCGATTCCTGGAGAGGATATACAAGGATAATCAAAAATTGGTGTAATGATGTATTTATAAACGAGCCGAATTACGGCCAGGGCCGCCTAGTAATTATTATAAATCAATATTGTCGCTGATTAATGGGCCCTTGCGGTCGTTGCAGGACACTTTTCCCCGACCCATCCTCCTCTCTCTCCCTCTTACGGTGGTCGAGATTGAATCTGCCGTCGTTGAGATCATAAAAATAAATAATCGCTCCTGCGTATAATAATTCCCCTAACACGGCATATTCCTACGACAATATATGGGTCGTTCCATGTCAAATCGACTACTTTTGAACCCGACCCCTTTCGATTTGGTTGAAAATTTTTGTTCCTTATTTACTCAATTAAAGACATTTTTCAGGAAATTTTCAAATTTTTTTACCCATCCCTAAAAAAGTTATGAATTTTTCAAAAAAGGCTTTTGTTTTTTCAAACAGCTATAGCTTCATCAAAAATTGACTAAGCGGGACGTTTTTTTTACAAAATTTTTGTTTTTGGATGTACTTTTCGAAAAAAAATACAAAAAAATGTTAAGATATTAAAATCTATGAAATGTTTCACTTTTCGAGAAAAATCATCGTTTTCTCGGAGATGTCATTTTTGATTTTTTTTTTACTCAAAAATTACTTTGAACAATTCCAGAAAGAATGCCGCCCTAACAGGAGGGGGCCGAATTTTCCTTTTATTTTTGATATCGATTAGAAAAAAAAAAACCAGTTTCCAGTTTGACTTATTTCATAAAACAACACTCTGGAATTTTTTTTTAGGATTTATAAACGACCTCAGAGCTTGAAAAATTGAGAAGAAAATAAAATTGAAAGTGGTAATCCTCGAAATTTTTTTTTTTCCAAAAAGTGAAAGACAAAATTAAAGATACCTGTAAATAATTTTGTTGTATTTTTTTTTCAATCAAAGA
The DNA here is from genome assembly GCA_946863875.1 of Alloplasta piceator. NCBI lineage: Eukaryota > Metazoa > Arthropoda > Insecta > Hymenoptera > Ichneumonidae > Alloplasta > Alloplasta piceator. The sequence goes on along the minus strand of OX333076.1, from coordinate 41,969,243 downwards.
AGAAATATAGAAAGCTAAGGTGAGCTAAAATTGGAAAATATTAGATTCAAAATGATATACAATGGATGTCTTTTTCAAAAACCTGTGGCTTATTCAAAAATGGGCCCAAATGACAATTTTTTTTCTTTAATTCTTTTTGTTTTTGGATGTAGTCTTTGAAAAAAATACAAAAAAAGTATTTATAAGTGTCCTTTATTTTTCCTTAGACTTGAAAAAAAAAAAAGTCGAGGATTGCCACTTTCGATTTTTTTTCTTCTCAATTTTTCAAACTCTGAGGTCTTTTAAAAATCCTCAAAAAAATTCCAGACTGTTGTTTTGTGAAATAAGCCCAACTAGAAAATTTTTTTCTTTTCTAATCGTTAAAAAAAAAATAGAAGGGAATTTGGCCCACTCCAGTTAGGGCGGCATGCTTTCTCGAATTGATCGAAGTATTTTTTTAGTACAAAAAAAAAATCGAAAATGGCATCTCCGAGAAAACTATGATTTTTCTCGAAAAAGTGAAAAATTTCATAGAGATTAATATCTTAGAATTTGTTTGTATTTTTTTTCGAAAAGTACATCTAAAGACAAAAATTTTGAAAAAAAAAACGTCCCGATTAGTCAATTTTTGAAGAAGTTATAGCTATTTGAAAAAACAAAAGCCTTTTTTTTTGAAAAATTCATACATTTTGTAGGGTTGGGTCAAAAAATTTGAAAATTTCCTGCAAAATGTCTTTAATTGAGTAGAAAAGGACCAAAAATTTTCAACCAAATTGAAAGGGGTCGGTTTCAAAAGTGGTCGATTTGACATGAAATGACCCATATATATATATTTATTTTTATATTTTGCAGGGAGTATTTTTACGTATCACACATATACCAATGCAGACATCGGCGCCGCCGCTTAGATTAGTTCACGTCGCAGGATCAGTCTGGCCGAGCACGTAATCATGGAACACGTTCCCACACACACACACACAAAAACACACACGGGGGCGAGAGATCGTTTCTCGGCCCGGACGGGTGAAGAAATCGACTTTTTTCTGTTTTTTCTCGGCTTCCGAGTCCTAAAACACGGCAGGTGTAAGATTGTCCGCGAAAAAACGAGGAGACAGCAGTGAAAAGGAAGTGACGTTGAAGTTTGGATCGTTGGAAGGCAACGATCCAAATTTATTTCTTAATTTCCGACTTTCATACACATTTCTGCCGCATTTAGGACCTCAGAGACTAAAGCGGACACCCCAAAATATGTTCTAACCATTTTTCATGCAGAACTCATAGTTGGAAAAAATGAATTTTATGTAAAAAAAAAATTTTGAATTAATATTTTAACTTTTGGCAACGCTGGAGAATTTTGAAAATTGCCAAAAATCAACCTTAAGGGTCTTGAAAATTTTGAAAATCTTTGAAAGGTAAAAAAAAAGAATAGGCATGGCTCAGAAAAAAAGACAAGAATTATCCTTCGTTTTTAAAGGGGTTGTTTTTGTCAGAAAAGAACCCCTTTACGTAGTAGATAAAGTTAAACGCAGATCGGAAGAGCAAAAAATTCAAGTATACTTAAAACGTTCGTTCGAGTCTGATAAAGCTGAGAATTTCGACTTCCCTCTGGACACTCGGACCAATAAGGGTGGTTTCTTAGGGTTGTTTTGATATTAAAAAAAAATGTAAATGCAGCAATTAATTAGCATAAAAAAGAGAGCATGGAGTAATTATTATGGTTAGAAGCGATTGGGCTCATTTGACTGTTCAAACTTTTGAGGCAAGGGAAAGGGAAGGGTAAAAGTTGGAAGGAGGGGAAAAAAATCGTTTCTTTGGGGCGCGAAAAATGCGGGCAATTTCGATCGACGATAATTATGGCTTTGCCGTTCGGATGCAAGGACATGTGTAATTACATACACGAAGGAAGGGTTTATCCGGAACAGAGAGAGAAAAAGAGAGAGAGAGAGCTGTAGAACGGAGAGTTGTCGAACTAATAAGCTCAGCGGTTTTGGTGCGGTTCAATTTTGCGGTATCCCTCAGCGCGAGAGGTTAATGTTTGCGTTCATGCTCTTCCTGATCTCCAACATATTCTATGCATTTGTAGAGGAAGTTAGATCGGTAAATAGAGAGAGAGAAAGAAATAAACCCTTAAATAATTTATTATTATCATATAATTATTATATAATTTGTAAATATTATAATTATTTGGCAAAAAGTTTGAAATTTGTTATCTCATATCAGAAACTCGGCAAACTCCACGAAAAATGAAAAATTTACATCACGCTTCAATTAAAAAAAAAAAAAAAAAATGATTCTGAAGCTTGCGTCGTTCCAATGCAACGTTTATTTATTGATAAAATTCGTCCTAAGAAATTTTCAAAATGAAAAATCGTGGGGATTTATTGTTGAGTTAATATCATCAAAAGTGAATTGAGAAAAATTCATTGTGGTTGCATTACAAAAATGCAAACTTGAACACGTCGTAAAAAAACAACACTGAGAGAAAAAATTACTAGAACCAATGAAATAAAGTTTTGAAGGCAAAAAATCATTTTTTTCATTATTTGCCAAAACATATTAGATTGGTTCCCTTATGTATTTACTTGGTTCATTTTTTCAGTCAATTCCATAAATTTCTGTTGCAATAAACGAATTTACTTGAATCTAACAATATGTTATCAATTATATGTAATATGTTGTTTGAATCAAGAACACATTTTATCATTCAAAACATGCACGCCTTTTAATACAGGAAGCACTGAGAACAAAAATTTGTTGAATCAACAAATAAATTAGTCCAATCAACAGGAAAAATGATTGATTCAAATGCGTGTTTATTAATTGTTGCTGAACGTTTTATAGAAAATATATAGCCCTTGCCAAATAATTTAATATGCATAGTTTAGTGACCCCAAAAAGAGATAAATAGAGAAAAAAGACAAATCTGCGCCAATTCTCCGATCTAATTTCTCTGTCCGACCAACATTCGAACCCTCGATCCTACCTACCATCATACCTATCCTACCTAACTACCTAACACGCTACCTATTATGCTATCGACTCCTCCTACGCACTTGAAAAAATTTAGGAGTTATGAAGATTCGAATATAAGAAAACATTAAAAAAAACCAGTTTTTTAATTTTGAACAATTTATGTATACTATAAAAGTATACTATAGAATGATAGTTCTTTGCTTGAAGGAAATAAAAATTTAATAATTCTAAACAAATATTTAATTGGAATAAAATAATCTGTTCCTTATTTTACTACAGCTTCTTTTAAAATAATCACAATCAAATTTGTATCTAATAAATATTGAAACTACTACAGAAATATTTTTAGAAGTAAAATAATGATTAATTTATTGCAAAGAAATCATTTTGTTACAAATACAAATTCATTCAAATCTATCATGCATTTAATTGTTGCTATTAAATAAGAGTTTAATATAACGGAGTAATAGATCCGTGAAAATATTTGTTTAAATGAAGAGTGATTTTCTTGGTTCAACAAATAAATAATAGAATTAATACTTTCATTTAATAAATAAATTCATGTTCTCAAATTCAATAATTTTTTCTCTCAGTGAAAGAATTGCCCGTATTTGATGGACTTGAATATCCGATTGAACGGAAAATTGACCAATTCAGCCCTGAAACGAAAAATTGACACCTCGATAATATTTTTGATTATTAATTCACAATAGTTACGAAATTAATTGAAAAATTGTGTGCCAAATATTGGTTCATTAATTTTTCTTCAGAAATTGCATTTGTGAATTGTTTTGTTCAGCTGAATGTTCGAAATTTTACGTACATATTTTTTTAATTAATTCTTTTTAATTTATATTTGGGCTTTGCTCGTTGATTTATCATTTTTGATCGTTAATAATCACCGCAAAACTCAATTTCAACCATTTCAAACTTTAGAAATTTTTCGAGAAGAATAAATTTCATTGAAAAATAACATATTCTTTTATTTCAATAACGATGCAAATTTTACATTTTCCACAGGGAGTAAATGAGAGTGTGAAATATTGAGAATTAATATTTCGTCGATAAACCACTGAAAAGGCTCTGCCTGTATTATTCGCATTGATAAAGTTGATCGGCGAAACCGAATTTTCGTCGTTATTTTTTAAAAAACGCAAAAACACGCACCGCATCAATTTTGGGCTCTTTATTATTTCAAGCTCCAACGTGAAAATATGCCCGATCGCAATTCACGGAAAAATACACACACAAACCAAACGCACATCGATTTTTGGCGAGGAAGCTTTTCACATATTTTCGCACCAGTCACCATTGGCCACAGGCACTTTGTTTCGCTATATATACCATTATTTACCATCGACGATGGTAAATAGAAGCACGAACCCGCTGAACCGTTGTACCATAAACAGTATATTTTCATTACAAAATGCTCGAACGTTGCAAGCGGAGTAATAATTTTCACGAAAACGAGATAATTAATCCACGTCAACTTATCCAGTAATTATGATTTTACAAATATATATGTGAGGAGTTCTTTTTCAAGCGGGCCACTTTTTTTTCACCCTCTCCAATGTTTTTCAAAATCTGCCAGTTTGAAATATTAGTCAAAAGGAACGTCTGTGATTTTTTAAAGATTTTTTAAGGCGTCCGTTCAGGATTTTCAATTTTTCATTGCGAACACTGTATCTCAAAAAATATTCATCAAACAAAAAAAACATAGGAATAAAAACTGTTTTATTTTTTTCACTTTATCGAAAAAAATTAACATCATAATTTTTCTGCATTGAGAAAATGGAAATTTGGCGAAGTTAGAATAAAATTTGTTTAAGCTTAATACCACACTTTCGATTTCGGTACAAATTTTACAGGATGTCTGTTATTGAGTAAACTGTCTGCGAAAAAATTTTCAGAATGGTTACGATGAAAAAAAATAAAAACCCTGCGAAATGTATATGCGGTAATGAGATTTCGCAGGGTTTTTCTTTTTTTTTTCATCGTAACCATTGCAGGTGCCATTCTGAATTTTTTTTCGCAGACTCTTTACCCAATGACAGACATCCTGTAAAATTTGTACCGAAATCGAAAGTGTGTTATTGGGTTTAAAAAAATTTTATTCTCATTTTTTTGCCAAATTTCAATCTTCTCAATGCAGAAAAATTATGATTTTAATTTTGTTCGATAAAGTGGAAAAAATAAAAGTTTTTATTTTTATGTTTTTTTTTGTTTGATGAATATTTTTTGAGATACAGTGTTCGTAATGAAAAATTGAAAATCTTGAACGGACGCCTAAAAAAATCTAAAAAAAATCGCAGACGTTGCATTTAACTAATATGTCAAACTGACAGATTTTGGAAAAAATTGGAGAGGGTTAAAAAAAAGTGGCCCGGTTGAAAAAGAACTCCTCATATATAGATGAGACCGAGACAACACACCCTCCCGTAGTAAAAAACTCCATTCGTCCCCATTGAAAAATCCCCATTCATTCCCCATTGCCAAAATAACCAACGGAGATGAATGCCGAATTGCCTAAGGGGATTTTCGCCATTGAATTCCCCATTTGAAACGGAATGGGGATTATCCTATGGGGATTCAATGAAGAAAATCCCCATAGGCAATTCGGCATTCATCTCCATTGGTTTTTGTAGGCAATGGGGAATGAATGGCGATAATCAATGGAGATTCTTTCATATAGTAAAAAACTCAATTCGTCACCATTGAAAAATCGCCATTCATTCCCCATTGCCAAAATAACCAATGGAGATGAATGCCCAATTGCCCAAAGACATTTTCGCCATTGAATTCCCCATTTGAAATCGAATAGGGATTTTCCAATGAGGATTGACTTTCCCATTTCAAACGGAATAGGGATTATCCCATGGGCATCAGTCGGCAAGAACTCCTTGCATGGATTTTTTGGACACCGACTCCTGCTAATATTCCGTGCTCACATTCGTCTAGATAAGCATACTCTTCGCATAATCCGTATGTGAGTTTAGCGGGTTGCCGTCCTGCGACATCTCGCGCCAAGTCTCGGAACTAACGCGACGCGGTTTCCAATGGACATCTTTGGGTAATGCTGATCATTCAGTTCATCCGCATTTACGTCCCAATGGACATCATTGGGTAAAGCTGATCATTTCGTTCATCAGTATTTGCCTTCCAATGGACGCCATTGGGCAATGCTGATCGCTTGGTCCATCAGCATTTGCTTTCCAATGGGCATCATTGAGTAATGGTGATCATTCGGTTCATCCGCATTTGTTGTTCAATGGACGTCATTGGGCAATGGTGACTTTTCAATGGATATCCATTCACTGATCAATGGTCGTTCCTATACGCCATTGAAAAATGCGGAAATCTCAATGGGTCCCCATTCACTGTCCAATGGAATCGTATGAGGACCATTGGTTGCCATTGGCGATTCAATGGAGTTTTTTACTACGGGCTCCAAAATGATTGAAATAACAAAAAAATATTTGCTTAATTTTTTTTTTAATCAAGATATTTTTAAATAATTTTTTTTGGCTTATGCAAAATCTTGGCTTTTCAAATAGTCACAAATATTTTGTCATCTGATCATGCGATTTGACGAGGTTTTTTTTTTAATCCAAGGTTCGGTTGAAAATATTGAATACGAAAAAAAAAACTGAAATATTTTCGCACGTGAAAAAAAAGGTTTTAAAAAATTCAGAGCGCTTTTGGGAGGGATTGGAAGGGCATTAAATATTGACCCGTTGGGTTTTTCCGGGGTAAATAATTTTATATATATAGGGGAAAAGGGAGCGCAGCAAAATGAACACCATCAAGAATTATTAAAAAAATAATAATAATAAAAAAATTAGAGAACAAGGGAATTTTCATTAAAATTGGCCTAAATATTTTTGATTGGCTCACCGACGCAAAATCAGATCCAGTTTCGAAATTTTCATGACAATTGTCTATTTGGCGTGGAAAAATTCTTTTTCAAAATTAAAAAACCAAAATAATAACGTAATTGAAGTTAGCATCGTTGCAACGCGACGAATAAAATTTTTATCGAATTCATTTTCAGTTTGAATCACGCTTTTACTCGGTTTTGCCATCGCAAGTCCCGAAGGAAAATCCCAAAATTGCATTTCGCAAATTTTCCACTTTGAAGATTGTCAAAAAGTGTCAATTTCATTGATAAATAAACCATTTCCGTGGCATTTAAGCGATGGACTCTTTCGAGAAATCAAAGGGCGAATATTATGGTTATTTTCCAATTTGCGAGCGGCATTTTTGCTTATACGGACGATATTATGAAGAAGATAATGGAATAAATGATGATGCATCGAACGATTCAGCGCATCCGGACAAGAACCTATTGACAGTAATAATAGATAAAAAAAAAACATCTCAGAGTTCTCCCGCCAAAAGTGTAAAATCGATGAGCGATATAAATCGCAAACCCGATGCTCGGCGAATAATTGGAGAAGTATGAACGAGAGTGCGATAAATGCACGCGACTGAAAATAATAATTCAGCTCCGTAAAGTAATCACCCTCCCAACCAGAAAGTAAATTTGAAAAGCACTTAAATATTGTCCTTTTTATGGGCATTTGAAATTATTTTCGCGCCACTTTAATTTTCCTCTGGCGGCGCCGAGTATCTTAAAATTAGCTTTGTTTTCCTACTTAAAAAAATATTTTTTATGATTTTTTTTCGATCCAATAAGCATTTTTGTACGTGACCGTTTTTTGGTCTTTTTCGACCATCTCGAATTGGGCGCAAAACTTAAGGACATTTTTTTTTGTCTTTTTTATCTACGGCGAATTTGAAAGGATTAGAAGACGCTCCATTTTCGTTTATTGAAAATTTGCATACGATTTTTTTCTCGCAAAGTTATTTTACTTTTGGCTAAAAAGCACGAATTTTGAAAGATGCAACGTAACTCAAAAACTATAGAGTTGAAGAGAAAATGTCAAGTGTGAAAAAAGTAGCGCATCTATACACGAAATCGCCTGGAATTATTTCAGAATTTTCCTATGAAATGTTTTTTTCAAACTATTTTTGTTTGAAACTCTGATGATTTCGTTCCAGCGAAAAATTGTATGTGATTGAAATTTCCGTACTTCGTCATACAATAAAAATCTGAACAAATTTAGCAACATTTGGCATGCTATAAAAAACAATGATCAATAATAATTATTGATAATTGTTCATCATTGTAAGGGGGAAATCCATGTAAACCCGTAGTAAAAAACTCCATTCGTCGCCATTGAAAAATCCCCATTCATTCCCCATTGTCAAAATAACCAATGGAGATGAATGCCGAATTGCCTAAGGGGATTTTCGCCATTGAATTCCCCATTTGAAACGGAATGGGGATTATCTAATGGGGATTCAATGGAGACAATCCCCTTAGGCAATTCGGCATTCATCCCCATTGATTATTTTGGCAATGGGGAATGAATGGGGATTTTTCAATGGCGATGAAGGGAGTTTTTACTATACGAAAGAATCTCCATTGCTGTTCGCCACTCATTCCCCATTGCCCACAAAACCAATGGATATGAATGCCGAATTTTCTAAGGACATTTTCGCCATCAAATTCCCCATTTGAAACGGAATGGGGATTATCCCATGGGGATTCAATGGAGACAATCTCCCTAGTGAATTCGCCATATTCGCCTCTATTGGTTTTTGTGGGCAATGGGGAATAAATGGGATCATCAATGGAGATTCTTTCATATGATTGCTATATATACATGGAATTATGCATTAAATAATCAAGTAAGTTATCAGTAAGTAAGGTTAATCATAATGCTAATATTAGCATAACGACCAATAATTATATCATATATCATATATAGCAATCATATAGCAATCATATATATATATATGTATATATATATATATTACATTTAATAGAAATTATTGAAGCTCAGAATTGAGAAAATAGATTGTAAGTGTATTCAGATGACGATTGATAGTGAAAGTATATACGTTTCTCCTCTCACAAATCGAGTTGAGAGGGACTGATAAAATTATGTGTATATGTTAAAAATAAACGGTTTTAAAAATCATTTATCCCAAACGTACGCGCACTTGATGAGCAGTATATAATATATTTTTTTAAAATATATTATATTATATTTTATTTTAAACTATTATATTATATTTTAAACTGATTGACCATCGATATAATCATCAGCATTTATTACAATTGAAGAAAATATTTGGTTCATATATGAGAATCAGCGACATCTACTCTTACTTAATTTTATTAATTCACCGCCGTTTGAGAAATCTCGCATTCGGAAACATTCTCATCGATCGATGGGTTCAATTGTTCTGCATTGAACCTCGAATATGGATTGCAGCATCGTTAACGAATGCTGCTCATCATTTGATCAGTCGTCAATGAAGTGACATTATTGATAAATGTTGATCATTGTATAATTCGTAGTTACTTATTATTCAATGGGTATCCTTGGTAAATGCTGATCATTTCATCGTTAGCCGCATTTGGGTTCCAATGAACATCTGTGGGAAATGCTGATCTTTCAGTTCAGGCGCATTGACTTTCCAATGGACATCATTGGGTAAAGCGGATCATTTCGTTCATCAGCATTTACCTTCCCATGGACACCATTGGGCAATGCTGATCGCTCGATACATCCGCATTGGCTTTCCAATGAGCATCATTGAGTAATGATGATCATTCGATTCATCCGCATTGGCTTTCCAATGAGCATCATTGAGTAATGATGATCATTCGATTCATCCGCATTTGATGTTCAATGGATACCCATTCACTGATCAATGGTCAGCCCTGTACGCCATTGACAAATGCGGAAATCTCAATGGGTCCCCATTCATTGTCCAATGGAGTCGTATGAGGACCATTGGTTGCCATTGGCGATTCAATGGAGTTTTTTACTACGGGAATGGTCAAAGATGACGAGGAATTTCGGGATTATTTCCCAACGCTGGACCAATCGTTTTCAACGTTGGAGGCTATTTTATTGTACATTCGAAGACTTGAAAAACATTTTTTCGATCTTGATTTTTCTTTGCCCGAAACTTTAAACGCGATTTACTCGAAACTACATTTTCGCAATTTGCGGCAGCGATAAAAAAAAACTATTCATCTCATTCATTTCAACCAAATATTTTTACACATAACTGCAAACACTCGTCGACAAACCTCCATTTTCAAAAAAAAAATTAATTTAACAATCATTTTTTGCATAAAAATGTTCGGTGAAAATTCGATCTTTTTTCTCTGAGTGCGCCGTTATTACAACATTCAACTTTTGAAACTTGTTCATGGTTTATCGACAGCGTACTTTCATATAGAATGTGATGGTTTCTGATTTTTTTGTTTCGGATGAAAAACAAAAAAACTACAGCTGCCGCAATTCGACATCGTGGGGAAAATTCGTTCAGCAACAATTTGGTTGGAGGCTACTGATGAATACTTATTTTCGATTTAAAAAAATGTTTTTCTAGTCTTCGAATGTACAATAAAATATCCTCCAAAGTTGAAAACGATTGGTCCAATAGTTGCGTTGGAAAAAAATCCCAAAATTCCTCGTCATCTTCGACCATTTATATGGGTTCCCCCCCTTAATAAATTGTTAAAACAATTATTTAAACAATTTGTTAATGACTTTTGAGCAATATTATTATTGTTAATTGTTGTAAGGAAGCTGTTGTATATGGTGGAGAATTTGATCGCGAAATACTCATCACGGATGATCGTTATAATGCGAATATTTTCCGTATCTGAAAGCGCAATCGTATTATTCGAACCGCGTCAATGAAACTTGCAAAACCGCAAACATAATTATAATGTAATTATACGCGTGAAATACACCGATGTGGCGATAAATCGTGACGATATATAACAGAGTGCATCGAATAAATTATCTTTTATAGGCTATCGAAATTGCCCGCCAATCGATATCGATACTGGAGTGAGAAATATGAAGAAGAACTAAATTAATTATTTTTCAGCGTAAGAAATTTACACGGCGTTTCTCAGGTAATTTCCAATTCCAGACTCATTGAATAAACCCTGCAAATATTTTTAAGCTAGCAGGAGAGATGAATTCCTTTGATTTCAAAAATTCAGAAAAAATCTTAAAATCAATAAATATTTTTTAAGAATTACCGAAAAAAAATTGGCGAGGCCTTCGGAAATCAAGATTCAGTCTGATCACGAACCTTAACCACTTAATATTTCATTCAATCGATCGTTCTAAACTTCAAGCACATAATTTATTCACGATGCTGAAGTTTGCATCATTTTAATGCAATAAGAGTTTATTTTTTACCAAAAGTTTAGTTGTATTCTTTCTGAGCAAAGTGGCCGAAATTATAGTGTAAGAATAATGCATTATTTATTTTAGAAATAATGAAAATTCCACGATAGAAACATTAAGCATTATTTTTGTAATGGAAATGTGAAACTCAACGATTATGCATTAAATTAATAATGAATAATGCAAAAAACGTAACATTATTCATTACACCAGTAATGGATAATGCTAAACGCTGCCATTGTCCATTATTACAGTTATGGGTAATTCAAAGTAGAAAAAAAATTTCATTACTATAGTAATGAATGGTACAAAACTGAAGAATAATGTATTACTTTGAGTAATGCATTACATTGAGCAATGCATTACTTTTAGTAATGCATTACATTGATCAATTCATTACTCCGAGTAACACATTACATCGAGCAGTGCATTACTTCAAACAACGCATTACATCTATAAATAATGTATGACTTTGAGTAATGGTTTAAAGGAATAAAAATAATTTCTGTATGTAGAGAGTAATTTCAATGAAATCTTCCTTTTCGTATGATTTTTTATAATCATAATGCGTAAGAATGATACATCTAAGACTGTATGTGTTATTCCCTCAATTTTTTTACAGGGAAATTCATTTGTTTAGATTCCTAATTTTTGACTTCGGAAATATAATTCGGTACTTTTCTTTGTTTTTTTTATTTGTTAGATTGGATTTGTACCTACAGCATGAACCGGTTTCATCAATCCATATTTTTTACTTTCGTAAATAAAAGGAAGTTTTTATCGCATTGTCCTATTGGACTACGAATGCATAAAATATTTTTATTCCGAATAATGCATTATTCAAAATATTCAGTAATATAGTAATGAAAAATTAACGCTACTTTGCAATATCTATTACTTTAATAATGGATAATGGAACATTTTTGCACTATTCATTATTTCAGTAATGAGTAATGTAACTCTTCCCACATTATCCATTACTTCAGCAAAGGATAATGTAATGCTTTTCCAAGTACTCATTGATAACGTAATGCATAATGTTTTATTTTTTTCATTTTCCAGTACTTAATGTAATGCTTAATGGTCTGACATTTGCATTATTAACTAAAAAAATAATGCGATATTTTTTTAATCGCATTATTCATTGAATGAATAATGAATAATCAGGGTTGTAAATAATGCATTACTTTTTTAATGCATTTGTATTTTCATTAACCGTTAACGTTTAATGGTTATTGGAAATAATTTTCATTAACCATTAAAATGTAATGGTTAATGGTTAATGGTTAATGAAAATAATTTCCATTAACCATTAAATTTTAATGGTCAATGAAAATAATTTCCATTAACCATTAAATTTTAATGGTTAATGCATTACTTTTTCATAAAAAATTTCGCAACTCTGTGTATAATGGAAGTTAAGTCCCATTATTGAGTGAAAAAATAATCATTAATGAAATCGATAATGCATTATTAAAATAATGCCTCTTTTGCAACTCTGCTTCTGAGAAATTTTCAAAGTGAAAAATCGTTTGAATTTATTTGAGGCTCGTATCAAGGACTCAAGATTTCAAACGCAAGAGCAAAACTCAAATCTCACTAAAAAGAAAATTGAAAAAAATTATTCGACCGCTGAGGGTGGATTTTTCGTGCGAAAATTCTCCAGGTTCGCAAAAAATTAAGATATCAAGATGCATCTTGCGCCATTCCATGGGCCTTAATAAATCAAAGGGCACGATAAAATCGGGCTTTCCATGTGGATGTGATAAATTCACGTGACGCTGTAAATAGCTCGGGCGCTTTGCCGTGATATTCTGGCAATGTGAAAGAATAATAGGACGAATTAAAACAGACGTATACGTCAAGCTAATCGGAGATGAAAATCAAAGAGGAAACCGGGGAGAGTACCAGCGACTCTGGTCTTGTTTACCTTTGGTCCAAGCGCGTTAAGGACAAAAAAAAATATATATATATATATATGACTATTGTGAGAGCTCTCCGTGGGTAACAAAACGCCTGTGCTCAATCATCCGACAGCGCGGGCAAACGATACGAATCTAAATTCAAAACTTATTCATGAAATTGTTTCAATAATGGGTTTTATAAAAAAAAAAAAGGGAAAAAATCCTCGCTCACGCGTTTTCTCCATCTCCGTGAATGCGCGTACATTTTTATTCCTCTCTCTCTCTCTCTCTCTCTCTCTCTCTCTCTCTCTCTCTCTCCCTCTCTCTTTCTCTATCCTTCTCTCGCTCTCTCTTCATCACCAAGGATCGGTAAAAGCCTCGACGGAGAGTAGATATTTATGTCACCCAGAGTAGAAAATCCCGAGCGTCCTCTCTGCCGATCGCCAGCAAAAACGACAAAAATTTACCCCAAGTTTGCGCGCTCTCTCTTTTTTTCTCTGTCTCTCTCCCACTCTCATAAACACACACTATGACGTTCGAGGGGTTGAAAAAGATTTTTATTCTCATTTTCCGAGCAAAACGAGAGGAGTTCTCTTCTCTAGAGGCTTCCATTTCTCTTCCATCTGTCGCTTATTTACGCTCGCTATCTCGCTCCTGTATATTATTTCTCACAATTTCGTTAAAAAATATGAAAAAAAAACCCGGTATAAATATTAGCACCGTTACCGCATCGAGATAATGTACATCGCGAAGAGTGATGAATTACACGAACGAAATGGTTGAAGAGAAATAAAAATATATTGTTGAAATTTGCATCTTTTAAGGGTAAATTATACGCAAAGTGTGAATGATACGAAAAATTAATTTAATTAATTTATTTAATGATTAGTCTCCTCTTACGGCGAACGAAAATTGAAAAAAAATATATGTCTGAACGAAAAAATTGCAAAAATGTTTGACCAATGATTGTTTCGAATATTCGAAAAAAAAAATTTCAAGAATTAATTAATTAACGAATTCTAACAGGTTTAATTGATAATCAATCTTTGGTTAATTTCCTTAACATACCATAATAGATATATATAGATTAGGGTGAATCTAAAATTTTGAAAACTGCTGGCTACCCTCAAAAATCAAAGATATCGCTGAATTGCAGGTCTTCGTGCAACGATATCTTTGGTTTTGAGGGCAGCCAACAGTTTTTAAAATTTTAGATTCACCCTAATATAGATATATCCATTATAGTACGTATAAACACACATTCGACTCTCTCCACAAGAAACTCAATTTTTTTTTTCGTCCGCCAACTTCACGAAATCATAATTAACACTGAAACGAAAGCCCTCGTTAAAGATGAACTCTGTGCTATTTTTCCACGAGGTTTCGTATCAGGGTTTCATCTAGCTGACCAACACATTTAAAATTCCTTTAACGGAGTCAAACGTTTCCACTTAAAATGGTTTTCATTCGATGAAATTTACATCGTTTAAGGTTGTTTAGAAGCAAATCACGTTTAATGAGAAAATTCTGAGAATTTGGTATGTTTTCCAATGAAGTATTTAAGGGGTCGTGTAAAAATTTCACGACGATTTGGAAGCTCGCTATCGAATAATTGAGATTAACAAATCAAATAAAATAAAATTTAGTCTTATGGAAACTGATATAACTTTGCGATAAGTTTTTTTTGACCTCTCAATTTTTTAATATCCACAATACACTGAAAGCGACGGAAAGAAAACGAAGTTTATTGATAAATAGTTTTTTTTATTTACTTTTTAAATAGTTTTTAACAAAACTTTAATATCTTAATAACGAGCTTCCTAATCGTCGTGAAATTTTTACACGACCTCTTAAATACCTCATACAAAAACATACCAAATTTTCAGAATTTTCTCATTGTTTTTTATTTTAACCCTTAAGGAGGTTGAAGTAATGATGAGAGAATTCTGAAAATTTGGTATGTTCTTACATGAAGTATTCAGGAGGTCGTGTAAAAATTTCACTACGATTAAGAAGCTATTTATTGAACAATTAACATTCAAAGGTTTCATAGCTTCTAAACAACATTAATACAACGGAAATAATTTGATTTGTGATAAAATTCACACTTTCTAAAAATTTGCAATGTGCAAAATCTTGGAAATGCATTTTGGGGTCTTCAGGGAGGATTTGGAATGCTAAATGCGAAAGCAAGTGTGAATGATACTAAAAATGAATTTAATTAATTATTAGTTTCCTTTTAAGGCGAACGAAAATTCAAAAAATGTATTTATGAAGAAAAAAGCTAAAAAAAAATACAAAAATGCTTGACCAATAATTATTTCGGAGTTAACAAAAAAAAAATTCAAGAACTAATTAACGAATTCTAACAGGAATAATTAATTAATTGATAATTAATTCATTTCGAAGCTCTAAACGTTCAGCTGAACAAAAAATCGACAAATGATAATCCTTCAACGAAAAAAATTAAACACGCTAGAAAATTTTGTAATTGATTCTTTAAAGTTATTTCATTACTTAAAAAAATTGAATAAAATGTTGAATAAAAATAAATAAATGCTGAAATGAAAATAAGTTTTTTCAATCAATTTTTAATGAAATTTATGCTTCATTTTTGCATTTAGCATTCAAAGTTTCAATGAAGGCAGCAAAAAATATTTTAACTCTTATTTACTTTGAAAACTGTGAAAAATGAGGTTTGTTAAAAAATGAATTATTTCCATTGCATTTAAACTTTGAAAGGATGCAAACTTGAATATCGTTAAAAATGCTTCATTAGTGATGAACAATTGAATGCAAATATGATATGAAAATTGCGAAAAAGGCATTCGGTATTCCACAAAGTGCCCATCAGAGAATCAATATTAATGAATAAAAATAATACTAATAATAAGAATAAGAAGAAGAATAATAATAGTAATAATAATAATAATAATAATAATAATAATAATAATAATAATAATAATAATATACCTCAATGATCCTGCTGATGAGAGATTCGCTGCTCGCAATTGCAGCAAAATCCTTCTCGTTTAATCACAGATTCATGAAAGCGAGAAGCACACATCGGCTCTCTCTCTCCCTCTCTTTGCATCCTCCTCTGCATGTGATGCACGCATCGAGCGTTTCGCTAATTAGTATCGACCGTGACTTGTCCCGTCCGAATTTTGATCGCCCGCACAAAATCGTCCTCGACGCTTCAATCCCAAAATTTCACCGAAAATCTCACGATTCTCCAAAAAAATTCGTATCCTCACGCGCACCAAACGCGCTATTAAAATTCGCCATTGCACGAATGTCCACGATTTTTTTTTACGCGGCAATTTTCTTTTCTCAATTATATTCCGTTAATTCGATAAATATATCGATCATTGACTCGACACTTTCCGACACGAATAATCCTATTTGTTTTTTTTTTTTTATTTACGATATTTGCTGATGTCAGACGCGACGCAATATTCTCGAGGATAAAGCCGCCAATCCTGTGTATATAAATTTATATGTATCTGTATATACACATTTGTATATGGATGTATATGTTACGTGCTGCCCGAAATCCGGACGCTGAGCCCTCGTTGTACGTGAGGCTCTAAAGGATTTCCCTAAATCTTCTCACGAGCGATATCCCACCGTATTCCATGTGTATATAAATATATATACATATATCGTGGGTCAGTACAGTTCAAAATTCGTGTGTCTGTGGCCTAATCTCGTTGGCGATGCGCGCACTTGTATCCCCTTTAGCTGCTTACCGAGAACACCTAAACTCTCCCTCTTCGATATCTGTATACACACATATATCTATATCTATATTCACACGAGTGTCACCGAGCGCGTTGCGAAAACGAAACTGAAGCTTCGCATCTCTCTCATCTCTCGAGCGCCACCGTCGTTACTCCTCCGCACCAATTTACCCCTAATTCTTATTTCGTTCATTATTCCGCGTAAAGCTCGCAATTCTGTTTACTTCACGCTCACTCGCATCTTCCCTCGTTTGTTTACCATCGGAGCATCGACGATTGTTTTCCTCTCGCGCACTCGTCAAATATCTCTCGATACTCTTTTTCACACTACACACGTTTACTCCGTCGCACACAAACTTCTTTTACCATGAAATATTCACTTGGTTACTTATTTTTTTTCTTTGTGAAAAAGAATTAAACACTTGCAAGGTAGAGATCATAGTCTGAATCCCATATTTATGCTTATTTGTATATATTTATGAATACAGAAGCACATTTATAATGTCGAAATCTCCTTGAAAAGAGTGCGCGAGGGTTGAAAAAACTCCCGGAAATAACACGAACCAACGTGCTACACGTGCGAACGTCCCGATCGCTCGGTAACTACTGGTGACGCTTTCGAGCCGGCCGGACCAGGCAATCGCCGATGGAGTGGGGATAGGCGTGCGCGCTCTCCGGTGCTCTTCCCCCACCATCGCGACAACACGACGCAACGCGCACACATATTCGGCCTATACACACTTCTCGCGCGTATATCAGAGTCGCTCCAAAGTAGAAACAATTTTTTTTTCGATCTCCGACTTCACGGAATTACTCCAATTACTACTGCAATATTTGCCCTTATGTTAAGAAATGGTGCGATTTTTTTAAAAGGTCGCTCATCGGTATTTTATATTCAACGTTTAATCAACACTTGAAAAATGGGTTTGTGATGTTTGTATGGAAATAATTTTATTGAATAGAGAGAATTTTAAGTGGAAACGTTTGACAATTTGTCATGGTAAAAAAATTATTTCTATTACGACTTCTTTAAAGAATTTTTTAACGTGCTAATCAACTGGTAGTTATAAAAACCTGATGCGGCACCTCTTGAAAAAATCGCACAGCGCTCAGCTTTAACCAGAGCTTGCATTTCAGTATCTTTAATGATTCTGGGATGTTGGAGGATGAAAAAAAAATTAAGTTTATTGCGGAGAGACTCGAATGTGTGCTTGTACGTACCATAATGGATATATCTATGTATATATATCCATTATAGTATGTATGCCTACTGTGCCTTGTTGTAATAGAGCAACCTGCCCAAATTCCGATCGGTGGAGAGTGTCTCAGGGTCTCCTAGAGAAAGATAGAAAGCTGGAGAGGGCGAGAGAGAGAGGAATTCCTTCGACAGGAGTGTGGAAGCAGCACGAGGTGCGGTATCACGTGGATTACAATGACGAGAAGCGTCGAGAAGGGCGTGAGAGAGTGGAGAGAACCCGCTGGAATATAAATTCACCCTTCAACGCGAGAAATCGTGTTTAACTCGTATTACTCAAAATTCGAAAACAGTGACTAAAACCCTTTCCCAAGAAATTGTTACGACACGTTTAACTAGAAATTTAAAAAAAAATTAAAAATCAACTTCGAGTTTTTCTCAAAACTGTGTTTTTAGAGTCGGAGAGCAAAATTTCTCAAAAACGACATAACCGATCAGTCTCAAATGCTTACATAAGCTTTATAAATATATTTTTTAGTAATTAATCGAAAGTTTTTTTTACCGATAAATACTTTCCATTTTATAAACAATTTGAGGCAAAAATGGTCATAAAAAATCGATTTTTTTTATAAGCCGCCATTTTGTTGAAAATTAATATTTTGCTTATTCGTTCAATTAAATACTAGATTATACCTTGTATTAACGAAATCTTTTTTATTCTTTAATTTTGGATGATCCAATCCAAAAATTTCGTGCTGTCTGGAAGACACTTTTTTTAAACGACCTCTCCGAGAATCATTATTTTTTCAAAGAAAAATTCCAAAATAGAATTAAAAATTACAATGACAAATAAAGAAACAATACCTCTAAAAAAATCGTACGTAGCCCTCCTTTCACAGCGTTCAATATTATAGTAGAAACTATGAGTTCTTCAAATGAGAAGTACATTTTTAAAAAAATTATTTTGAGCCAGTATAATGTAAATATAAAACAAATGCTCGTAACAAAAGTCGTCCCCGTTTACAATCGTTCTTTTAACAATTGTCTCGAAGGGTGAACATCTTTCCTCATCCCATTCTACAATATCAGTCGTTAACCATCGGTGGATTCGGTGGTTAGGTCGAGAAATCCCACGACGCATACTTCAAAGCTCAGCTATATATACACTGTCGGCCAAAAGTTTGGAAACACTCGCCCCGATTCCACGCCGCATAAAAAATTTCACTCCTCTTTTAAAAATGAAGATTAATTAATTTAATAATAATTAATATAATAAATTTTAATTAATTAATTAATTTTTTTTGGGTTTTTCAATGAAAAAGCCATGTAGATGAGGTTTTTCGATGACAAAGACGTGTAGATGAGGTAAGAGACCCTATTGTTTAAGATAAAAAAAATATCTCGTTTACAAAGAAAATAAGAAAAAAAAAAATTTTGAAAAAAAATCTGAATTTTTTTTATTGAATCCAGAATAATTGTATGCAACTTTTTACCCTCTTAGTGATTTTACGAAAACCCAGTAGTTTTAGAGTTACGCTACATTTTCTGAATATGGTCGTTTTTTGCAAAAAATTGAATATTTTTGCGAAAAAAAATCGTACGAAATTTAAAAAAAAATGAAATTGAAGCTAATATTCTCCGCCACAAGTTTCTCATGCAAAAAACAGTATAAAAAAAATTTCATGGGTCGTGCGCCAAAATTACAATAGCAAAAAAAAAGCCGAAAGACGACCATGTTTTTCAAAGAGCGTACCGGTTTCAAAAAAGATCGGAAATTTTTTTTTGAAAAAGGGAAATGAAACTGAATATGTTCCCTTTAAAACGCCGCTTGGCGAATCGAAATATCTTCATTTTTGAAAGAGCAGTGAAACTTTTTGTGAATCGGAGCGAGTGTTTCCAAACTTTTGGCCAGGAGTGTATATATAATCACCGTCGTAGAATCGAGATGAGAAACGATGGAAAGATGGACATGGAGACCACGCGATGGATTTAATGGAAATGAATGTCATTATCTCCTTTTTGTGTCCCTTACTGGATCTATATCTGTGTATATATATATATATATATATATATGCATATACACGAAACGCGGAGGGACGGGAAGGCATAAAGGAAGGGGTATATTTATATATATATGCATATATAAAAGCGGCAGCCGATGCAGAGGGAAAGAGGTGGGGGCTTAAGAGGCGTGGCACGTTCACACGTGCAAGACCCCACTCGGCTCGCTTATTCACCGGTGTACAACGCCGGTGAAAGAGATTCTCGAGAGAGTGGAGGAGTTTGAAAAATAAAAATTTAAAAAAAAATCATGCAGAGAGGGGATATATGAGAAAGATCTCGCTGCCGGGCATATATTATATGGGTCATTCCATGTCAAATCGAGCACTTTTGAACCCGACCCCTTTCGATTTGGTTGAATTTTTTTTTCCTTTTCTACTCAATTAAAGACATTTTTTAGGAAATTTTCAAATTTTTTTACCCAACCCTAAAAAAGTTATGAATTTTTCTAAACAAAGGCTTTTGTTTTTTCAAATAGCTATAACTTCTTCAAAAATTCACTAATCGGGACGTTTTTTTTCAACATTTTTGTCTTTAGATGTACTTTCCGAAAAGAAATACAAACAAATTTTGAGATATTAAAATCTATGAAATTTTTAACTTTTTCGAGAAAAATCATCGTTTTCTCGGAGATGCCATTTTTGATTTTCTTTTTTACTCAAAAAATACTTTGATCAATTCCAGAAAGAATTGGAGTGGGCCGAATTTTCCTACTATTTTTTTTTATCGATTAGAAAGAAAATAATTTCCAGCTGGGCTTATGTCACAAAACAACACTCTGGAATTTTTTTGAGGACTTATAAAGGATCTCAGAGTTTGAAAAATTGAGAAGAAAATAAAATCAAAAGTGGTAGTCCTCGAAATTTTTTTTTTTTTTTAAGTGAAAGAAAAAATAAAAGACACCTATAAATACTTTTTTTGTATTTTTTTCAAAAACTACATCCAAAAACAAAAAAAAATGAAAAAAAATTGTCATTTGGGCTTATTTTTGACCAAACCACTGGCTTTTGAAAAAGACATCCATTGCATATCATCTTGAATCCAATATTTTTCAATTTTAGCTCGTCTTAGCTTTCTATATTTCTTCTTTGATCGAAAAAAAATACAACAAAATTATTTATAGGTGTCCTTCATTTTTTCTTTCACTTTTTAAAAAAAATTTTTTTTTTTTGAAGATTACCACTTTCGATTTTATTTTCTTCTCAATTTTTCAAACTCTGAGGTCCTTTATAAATCCTCAAAAAAATTCCCGAGTGTTGTTTTGTGAAATAAGCCCAGCTGGAAATTTTTTTTTTCTAATCGATAAAAAAAAATAGAAGGAAAATTCGGCCCACTCCAGTTAGGGGGGCATTCTTTCTGGAATTGATCGAATTATTTTGTGAGTCAACAAAAAAATGGCATCTCCGAGAAAACGATGATTTTTCTCGGAAAAGTGAAAAATTTCATACATTTTAATATCTTAAAATTTGTTTCTACTTTTTTCGGAAAGTGCATCTAAAGACAGAAATTTTAAAAAAAAAATCTTCCCGATTAGTCAATTTTTGAAGAAGTTATAGCTATTTGAAATACAAAAGCCTTTTTTTTGAAAAATTCATAACTTTTTTAGGGTTTGGTAAAAAAATTTGAAAATTTCCTAAAAAAATGTCTTTAATTGAGTAGAAAAAGAACAAAAATTTTCAACCAAATCGAAAGGGATCGGGTTCAAAAGTGGTTGATTTGACATGGAATGCCCCATATATATATATATATAGGTAAATGTGGTGGAATATAATATAGTAGCGGTACCGCGCGGACAGAAGGAATCCGGAGACCTCTTCTTCTTCATCTCCTTCTTCCACTCTTTCTTTTGTGGATGCTGCGCATACAGAGGCCCGTCGAGGGGTTCTCCGAGGATAAGAGAAAGGGAGAAAGAGAGAGAAATTTTCATACTCGGTCGTACAGGTGGATCCGATCTCGCACGCCCCGTGGGCTTAATCAAAGAAGCAGAGACGCGCGAGCGACGGAACTCTCTACGCTCGGAGAAAAATAAATGAGTGAAAAAAAAACCCGAAAAAAAATGAAAGAGAAGCGACGAGATTGAGAGCCTAGTTTTGTGCGGTCCAAAAGTGCGCTCGCGCTCATTTGTAATAGATTTAATGAGATTTAATGTCGTAGACAATTATCGCTGTTTGAGTTGTCAATCTTGAGATTGAATTGCACTTAATTGTGATTTCATTGATATATTTCGAGTCTCGAATCGATATTTCAAAATTAGCTGGTCTATTCGCTCTGTGCGAGTAAATAAAAGTCCAGCGAAAAGCAGAGACCACTTTTCAACTGTCGCATCTCAATCGTGAAATGTTGCAGGAAAACTTTGACTAGCGATTTATATTTCAATTTTTTTCCGGAATCGTTTTGCGCGATTCCTGTACAGTGATGTAAGTTTACTCACTCTTCAATTGAATACTAAGAAAATAGGTTCGGCTATATTATTTTTTAAAATTTACTTTATTAATTTTATTAATTTTATTAATTTTATTAATTTTATTAATTTTATTAATTTTATTAATTTTATTAATTTTATTAATTTTATTAATTTTATTAATTTTATTAATTTTATTAATTTTATTAATTTTATTAATTTTATTAATTTTATTTATTATTATTTTTAATTTGAATTTTAAGGAATCTAATGACGGCTCATTTGCGAGTGATAATAACAATGAAATTTGGAAAAATCATGAGATATTTCAAACACGTTGATACGACAAAGAAGACACAATTGAAGTTAGCAACGAATAATGGGCGTTCCATCAACGCCATTCGCGACATTTTTCAAATCTACTACAAACGGCCCAGATGGTTGGCTCCATTATTTCAAATTTCAAAAGAGAATTCGATATGAATGAAATTGTCATCATTATTATTATTATAATGCAGGGGTGACAAGGAGTGACTCGCGTGAGCGGGAGTCGTGAAATAAAAATCGAGTAATTTTGTGCGCTGCTTCAAAGCAGGGGAAAAGAGGGTAAAATGGAATTTGCTTTTCATCTAAAACACCGTTTTTATCGATTAGATTGCGGTAGAAAAAAAAATTGTCAGG
This sequence comes from Alloplasta piceator, assembly GCA_946863875.1. Lineage (NCBI taxonomy): Eukaryota > Metazoa > Arthropoda > Insecta > Hymenoptera > Ichneumonidae > Alloplasta > Alloplasta piceator. The sequence continues at coordinate 41,946,015 of OX333076.1, read as the reverse complement.
GGCAAAATGGACACGAAGTTGAATTTTTTTTCCAAAATTCAACTAAACAAGGAAAAACGTTGAAAAAATTATTTCCTTCGCTTTCCGGCTTCTCGGATCGTTTTAATATCCAATATACTCGAACCAAGCTTTAAATATATCTTTGCAATTAAATTTTTGGCGAAATTCAATTTTAATCGTAGTTGCATTGTCAAATATTTTTTTTACCGTTATAGAGGTGACCATTTTGCCCCCAAGAGCTCATTTTGCTTCAACCCTCGGATTATCGAAGTATTTTAATGAAAAAGGGTTACCATAATATTATTAGAGTATATTGGGGTGTTTTGCTTCCTCATAAAGGAAGCTTTGTTTTCGCGGAAAAAAAAATTCACATTTAGAAAAAATGTCCGGACATGTGTGTGTGTGTGTGTCTGTGTGTATGTATATGCTTCGTGCTTTCCTTAAAATGAATATGTCTGGAGAACGCTTTGGGCGATCGACTCGAAATTTGGTATACAAGTAGACTACGATCAATTTAAAAAATCTGTTAACAATAAAAAAGTGTCGAAATTAATTCAAAATGATTTTAAAAATACTATACAGTAACAAAAATTGGTATTCATAATAATTTTGTTGTTGTTGTTGTTGTTGTTGTTGTTGTTGTTGTTGTTGTTGTCCCTGTTCTAAGTGCAATTTTTTTCGATATTGCAAAATAATTGTCTATTTGGCTGGATTTTGTATTTTCTGTAAATTGTTTGTTAGTCGTCTAACTTTTGTAATTTTACAGTTATCACCCTGAAATTTTATGTGCAGATACACTTTATAACAAGGATGGTTGAGATTGAATTTGGGAAAAATCGCTCAAGAGGTTCGGTTTGAAAAAAAAAAAAAAAAATTCGCAAAAAATTTGTAAGTTCTCTAACTTTTATAATTTTGCATCTATCGAGCTGAATTTTTTGGTGACGATACACTCAATGACAATTTAAAAAAATACCGCATTTCATAAAAATCGCGTGAGGGGTTCGGTTAAAAAAATATTTTAAAATTTCCATAAAAATTTTGTTAACGCTCCAACGTCCGCATTTTTAGAAGTATCGAGCTAAAACTTTTTGCACAAATACGCTAGATGATAAGAACGATTAGGGTTGAATTTGGTGAAAAACGCTCAGGATGTTCGTTCGTAAAAAAAATTTGAAATTTTCGAAAAATACTCGTCAACACCAAGTTTCCTAATTTAGCAGCTATCGAGTTCACTTCTCTAGCACCGATACACTGGACGACAAAAACAATTAATAATATAATTGAACGGAATTGCTAAAAAATCATGCAAATTAGAAATTTGCCCATAGCTTCTTCATTTGTTTCCGTCGTTCGTGAAGCTTCCTTTATGAGGAAGCCCTGATAATAAACATACATTTCATAAAGATGGTCAAGGAGATCCTCATAAAGGAGGGTTGACGAACGATGGAAAAAAATGAGGAAGCTATGTGCAAATTTCTAATTTTTTTTTCTAATGCGATGAAAATGAAAATTTTTAGAAAAATTTCTAACTCTTGAGTGACTGTCATGAAAATGTCGAAATCTAGATTAATTCCCTCATTTTGTAATTTTTAAAATTTTTTGTTTTTTCTATAATTTTTTGTGTTGTCCATTTTGCCTTCAGTGTCCATTTTGCCCCTACAACAAATATATATATACGCACACACACACGATTATTTTTGTATGATCTAGCTATACGCATGGGTTTCATATATTTATATGAATATAAGCATATGGGAGGGAAAAGAGAAAGAGACACTCGAGAGATTTTGCTTCTACCGGTTGCACACGTCGTCGGTATAATTGACGAGGGTTGCTTCAAACTCTCCCTCTATTCGTCGCGATGACGTCTCTCTACGCTCACTTCGACACACACACATGCAATACCCACATATATACAGACACATTTAGGGGTAGAATTTCCCCCTCCACCGGCGTATTGCGAAAGGTAACGCTGAATAAGTTTGAAGCTTCATTTCGAATTTTCCACGTCAAATTGTTCAAACTGTTGTTCTCGAATTATCGACGATAAAATTTTAGTTCAAGCGCTTTCAGAGAAGTTATTTTTTCCTCGATACAAAGCCACCCTTTTCCTATGAGGAGAAGGAAAAACCTTTATTTTTCTTCTCCACTGAGAAAACAATGTACCATGATTCGTTAACTGTTAACAAATGTAAAGTTGAATACGGCGAAATGAATTATTTGTTAAGAGTTAATAAATTGCATAAATATTTTAAGGGTTAATAAATTGAATACATATTTTCTAACAATTGAGAAATATTTAAAAAAAAGTGCCAACTATAGTAATTTTTGCTACAAGTGTAGAAAACAACGAATTCCATCGCGCGTGAAGTTGCCGCATGAGCCGAAGACTTATGGTGTATTTTTGCACATGTAGCATACATTATTTTTTGCAATGACTGCCCCGAAAGTGGGATTTGAGATTCAATAAAACCAATGGCATATTCAAATAAGAACTCGTATATATATTTAACCAGCAGTAAGGTTATTTTTCGCTTACATGAAATGTAACATTTGAACAGTTATTTATATTAAATGTCATGATTTTAAAAAGGCCACAAGTTTCGTGTAATTTTGTATGTTGACGTTGTGATGCAGACTCAAAGTACTTTTTAGCATTGAATATTGAGACCAAAGAGTTGATGGCTTTAAACTTTTTGATAGCTCATCGAAATACGCCATTAAAATTGTTTCCGAAAATGAGGTTGTTTTTTTAGACACTCTCCATTCCATGAATTTTGCATAGATGTTCAAATATTTGTCCTTTGATTTCTTCGGTAATAATTTCTCTTCGGCCGATATAGCGGCTTCAATCAGTTCCACGGGTGTAGATACTCTTGGGCGCTCGTTTTCTTCATCCATTCTGTATTCCGTATTCCCTCAGAAAATGCGACTGTCATAAGTTGACGTTACGTGTCACATGAATTCCGCTACATTCAAGTTTGTTTAATCGGTTTAAAATCGTAGAACAATAAAACGATCAACTGTCAAAAAATCCGTTTTTTCGTAAATCAATGGGGTAAAGTGAGCTATAAATAGAGTTATTCCCGCACAAGTTCGGAAATCTGTGACATTCCCGCACAAGTGCGGGAATGTTAAGCATCGTTGAGAAATTAGCCACTTTCCGCACGTCAAACACCCATCGAAAATCGCACTTTCGGGGCAGGCATTGCAAAAAATATATTTCTTTACTACGAATAAACTGTTTTTTCAGTGTCGAGACGCGAATGCGCCCTTAAAGGGAAGAAGATTGTCTCTGACCAACCCTTACAGATGCATTTATATATAAAACAGACGCTGCAAGTAGACATTCCCCGCTTCCTCCCTCTTCGATATACGCTTTTCCACTTTTCACCAGACTTAACATCCCTCTTTTATATGACTATTTTCATTGCGACGGTCGCCCCAACAGCGCAAAACGTCTCACAGACGCATTTATGCACAATGAATCCGCGTGCTTAACGCATGTGTAGGTGCGTCAATACATTCCCGGATGATAAATTCCCAGAGTGAAAGAAATACCATTGTCGACTCTGGATATGGCGTCATCGTCGTCGTCGTCGTCGAGCGTCGAGGGTTGAGACAGAGATAGCGAAGCTTTTGCTCACTCGCGGGGTGGTACTTTTCTGAAGAACGTACGCGCATATGTGTCCTTGGAAGGGGATGGATGGGTGGCTGACGATGAGTGTGCGGACATGCTGGGGATGAAAGCGAGAGAATCGTCGAGAGTTTCACCCTCCCGCGTATCATGCTTATTTCAAGGGTGTATCTCGCGAGAAACACGTATTACAAGTGTATACCTGGTGGATATACATATATATATTAGACTGGTCGCAAAAATTAAATTTTTTGCGACGCCCCCTTAAAAGCTTCCATTTGATGAAAAAACGCGAGGTAATTTTATTTTTATTTTTTTTATTAAAAATAACACGTGCCGCGAGACGATTAAAGTTGATTTTTATCGAAGAACAATTTTTCTTCACAAACGGCTAGACCGATTTGAATGAAATTTTGACACATTACAAAGGTATATGAAGGCTATTTTTATAAAAAATAACAGCTCATAATCTTCATAATAACTAATGAAAACAGTTAATTTTTTCGGTAATTATTATTTTTTCTTCAGGATAACGTTCTGGCACAATTATAAAAATAATTTTTTCTTGTGTTTTACTATCCCATATAATGTCTCCAAATTTCAAATTGATCGGAGAGGTACTTCATATTTGAAACAATAAAAAAAAATTATATTAAAAATAGGTTTTTATTTTTTTTTTATATGAAGTACCTCTTCGATCAATTTGAAATTTGGAGACATTAAATGGGATAGTAAAAGACAAAAAAAAAATTATTTTCATAATTATGCCAGAACGTTATCCTGGAGAAAAAATAATAATTTCCGAAAAAATTTTTAATTTAAAAAAAAAAAAAATTTACCTCGCGTTTTTTCATCAAACGGAAGCTTTTTAGGGGGCGTCGCAAAAAATTTAATTTTTAACGACCAGTCTAATATATATAGTGTATAAGGGGGTAAATGTACGAATGGGGAAATGCGAAACTGGACTGGAGGCAAAATGGACATAAAGAATTAACGAAAAAAAATTAAAGTTTAAAATAAAATGGGGTAATTATTAATATATTGGCGTAGATACTCACCCGAGCAAAATCAAATCTATCTTCAACATTTTCATAACAATTGTCCGTTTTCCGAGAGTTGGTATTATTTAATTTAAAAATTGTCATTCTCATCGCGTTAGAAAAAAAAATTAACTTTAATTTTAGCCTTGTAATTTTAGTAATTTTATTATTTTTAATTTGAGTATTGTTTGGTAAATTGAAATTAAAGTCTTCATTTTTATTTTGCCAAATTAGTAATTCAGTAATTTCAAACAAATTTGTCATTCTCATCGCATTAGCAAAAACAAAACGATCCCAACATACTCTAACAGTATGATGGTAAATCGTAGAAATTGTAAAAAAAAAAATTCAATAATGCAACTACGATTAGAATTGAATCCTGCGAAACTGAAATGAAAATATATGTTTTAACTCTAATTTTAGTTTTATAATTTTATTAATTTTAATTGGGTTTAGTAAATTAAAATTAAGACTTTAAATTTAATTTTAATAATTTAAAAAATTTGAATTCGGTAATTAAGTAAATTTAAATAAAAGAAAATTGTTATTCTCATCGCATTAGCAAAAAAATTGAAGCTCATAAAGAATGGGGGAATTATCAATATAATTGGCGTAGATATACCTTCATAGACTCACCCAAGCAAAATCAGATCTAACTTCAACATTTTCATGCCAAATGTCCATCGAGAGTTGGAATTTTTATTTTTAAATTGTTATTCTCATCGCGTTAGAATAAAAATTTACTTTAATTTTAGTTTTGTTATTTTAGTAATTTAATTATTTTTAATTTTAGTTTTGTTTAGTAAATTAAAATTCAAGTTTTTCGTCTTTATTTCAGTAATTTAGTAAATTATAAAAACATTGTCATTCACATCGGATTGGCAGAAAAAACCACCCCAACATACTCTAATAGTATTATGATCAATGGTAAGAATTGTAAAAAAAAATTAAATAATGCAACTACGATTAGAATTGAATCGTGCAAAACTGAAAAAAAATCTCATTTAGGTAGTGTAATTTGAGTTATTTTATTAATTTTAATTGGGTTTAGTAAATTAAAATTAAGATTTTAATTTTAATTCTAATAATTTAATAATTTAGTAAATTTGAATTCAGTAATCAAGTAAATTTCAAAAAAAGAAAATTGTTATCTTCATCGCATTGGAAAAAAAAAACACCCCAACGTACTCTATACTATTACCATTTTTACTAAAATACTTTAATAATCCAATGACCAAAGCAAAATGAAGTACCGGGGGCAAAACGGCCCCCTCCACAATCTTAAAAAAAATCTAGATAATGCAACAACTTGGATCTTAAGATGATGTGAGATGCCTAAAGTCGAAGGAAATCGTTCTCTGAACGTTTTTCCTAATTCACTTGAAATTTCTAAAAAAAAAAAAAAAAAAAAAAAATTCCGAATATAGTCCATTTTGCGCCGGTGAATTATTTTTCTTTCACGCGCAATCTAATCGCTAGAAGCAGTATTTTTAGATGATGTCCATTTTGCCTCCCCCTCCTCAATATATTTCTATATATACGTATAAACGTATAACAGCGGTGAGCAAGCGTTTCACACGGTGGCAGAGTTATATACCCGGGGATTAAGTTTATATCAGATGATACGAGAAACAGAGGGTGCGGACCTTTCTTGAACGCACACACGCGAACAAACTTTGCGGAGGAGGATATTCGTCCGATATATAAGTAAATCGCGCCTCTCTCTCTCTCTCTCTCTCTCTCTCTCTCTCTCTCTCTCTCTCTCTCTCTCTCTCTCTCTCTCACTCTCTCCCTCCCTCTCTCTCCCTCCCTCTCTCTCCCTCTCTCTCTCTCTCTCTCCCTCTCTCTGTCTCTCTCTCCCTCCCTCTCTCTCTCCCTCTCTCTCTCTCTCTCTCTTGGGACTTTAACAGCCCGCTTGCATCCACCGAATTGAATGTACCCGGAGATACTATCGTGTGTCCTGAAATTGTTTCCCGCACCGTCTTCTACACACAGAGACAATTCCCTTCTCGCGCGAGACGCGTTTTTTATTTTGCGTTTAGACACTCCCAAACATTTACGGCAATGTCTGTATATCGAGGCAAAGAGAAACGACGATTCTTGCCCGATAAATATAGATGCACATTGTCGCAGTAAGTAGCATATATCCGAGATGAAGATTGTATCGATGCGCTGTCCATATAGGGCGTTCCACGCCAAATCGAATGCCATTTAGCTTTTGCATTCCCGATTTTTTTGAATTTTTTTTATCTTCTAGTATTGGTTGAAAGCGGCGTTCATGATTTTTTTCAATTTTTTTTGTCGAACCGTTTTCATGATATCGATTTTTCAAAAATTACGTTACTTTTTTTTTTAAACTTCCATAACTTTGTGAAAAAAGGGCAAATTGGGACGTTTTTTTCTTCAAAATTAGTGTTTTTGAACGTACTTTTGATAAAAAATATTGAACAAAAAATTCAAACAGTATTTCTATAAGATCATCAAGTTTTTAATATAAATTGGCGATTTACAAAAAACACGTACTGATCAATTTTCTTTAAAAAAAAAATTGTGAAAAACTGTCATTCATTATACAACTTTTAAACCCAATAAGATAATGAGATAACGATGGGATCTATTTTTTTTCGACTTGCCGTGGAACGCCCCATATATAATGAGACGTAGCGGCGCATTATTACAGCGTTTACACGGTGCTATAAGTGTCGATGTAACCTCGAAGTTTTCGGCAATCGGGGTGCTGATCTTTTGATCCGAGGCGGCAATAATGTCGGTCCATCGATTATCCATTGTCACGATATCGCTGGGATAAAATCACGCACGGAAATCGTAAACTATATACGGAGATACCGAAGGGTGTGGGAAGGGTAAATCATTTCTTCGATTAATCACATTGGGCCGCGATTATTTTAGCTTCCGGCATACGTGTTTGTTTGCTGTTGTTTTTGTTTTGGCAGTGCGTGAGTAATTGAAGGAACGATGAAGATTGACGAGGTGAGGAGTAAAATCGATTCCCCGAAGAAATTCGCCAAATATAACGCCGTTTTCAGCTGCTCGAACCAAATGTGTGTGGATCGCCGCTTTCCTTTATTTATTGTTTGGAAAATTCCGCAGGAAGCTCGGTAATTTGTCCGTTAATTATTTAATATTAATTATTTATATTTGTTTAATATTATTGTTCGATTGATTAAGTTAATAAGTATGTTTAATTATATTATTAATTATTTTATCAATTTACGTAATTAATTGCATGATTAATTAATTATTAATTTTACAATATCTGTGGACTTTAAATTTTCAAGTCTCAAGATTGTTGAGCGTTTTGTCGAGCTCGTTAAAAAAAATAAATGGGGTTTTCCATGTCAAATTGACCACTCTTAAACCCGACCCCTTTCGATTTCGCCGAAATTTTGTTTTCCTTTTCTACCCAATTAAAAACATTTTTCAGGATATTTTAAGTTTTTTTTTAATCCAACCCAAAAGAAATAGTTTTTTTTTACTTCTTCAAAAATTGACTAATTGAATAGTTTTTTTTAATTTTCGTTTTTGTATATCTTCTCAATTTTTAAAATTCCGAGGTCCTTTATAAATCCTCAAAAATTTCCAGACTGGTACCTTGTAAAATAAGCCCAATTGTGGAATTTTTTTTTCAATCGTTAAAAAAAATCAGAAGGAAAAGGAATGCTACTCCGGGTTGGGCGGCATTTTTTCCGGAATTGATGAAAGTATTTTTTGCGTGAAAAAAAATTCAAAATGGCGAACTTCGATAAAGCGATGATTTTTCTTCAAAAAGATAAAAAATCTCATAGGTTTTAATATCTTAAAATTTTGTTGTATTTTTTTCGGAAAGTACATTCAAAAACAAAAATTTGAAAAAAAAAACGTCCCAATTAGTCAATTTTTGAAGAAGTTGTAATCATTTTAAAAAAATACCTTTTTCTTTTGGATTAGATAAAAAAAATTTGAAAATTTCCTGAAAAATGTTTTTAATTGGGTAGAAAAGGAAAACAAAATTTCAGCCAAATCGAAAGGGGTTGGGTTTAAACGTGGTCGATTTGACATGGAATACCCCATATATATTTTTATCATTGTTTCTTTTCACAGCAATTTCCTTTTTACAAAAATTTCCTTTTGGGGATATATTCTGAAAGGTCTAAACTTTGAGGATATGAAAAAAATTTTTTTTTTTTAAATTCTAGACCAGAATACTCCCTTAAGCTAGTTCAACGTTTAGTCACTAAAATCCCTGCCTATGCGATTAGATATATCAATACACATTTATACATCTGCAAATACACGTCGTAGATGCGCATGTTTATGACGTGTACGAAAATTTCGCACGGTGGTGAAACGATCCCACTATTTGGCGAATAATTCGAATCAAACGGGAATCCAAATGATCGCTCGCGATTCAAGCACCTCGGCAATTAGAGCCACGAAATCCGGCCATTATATGACTAAATATCTGCCTAAACACTCAAACACACACACACGAGTATATTCCTATATATATATCACATTTAGAGATAACCGGGCTAAACGCGTGTAATTGGAGGAAAGTTGCTACGGATGCTCCAGATTTCCCGCATTCGACAATGATATTGCAACCGCCTAAATTCATAAACAGATATAAATTTGCATATATTTATACCGCGGTCATATATTTATCCGTTGAATTCGTTGAATTGTCCTGCGACGAAAATATCCTCCAGAGTAATAAAACGATTATTTGTACACATTCATGTATATTTGCGTCTGTAGACTTCCGAATGGATTACCAAAGTGAAGCAAGACGATTTTTCGATGAGGAGAAAATAAATAGGACCGCTGACTGAATGTTGAAAAAGTGGGAGAGAGAAAGAGAGACACGGAGTCCATTTCATGAATGGGAGTCGAATATAAATATTTCAAAATTCACAAGTCCATAATACACTGCCTATATATGGGGCATTCCATACCAAGTCGACCTGAGTGTAACCCTCGACCTCGCTGATTTTTTTTACGATTTTTCGTATGATTCTTCCAACTCAAAATAGCATTCAGAATTTTTTTTCATATTTTTAAAACCAAATTTGAGTACGTTACGATTTTTTCAACATTTTTTTCGAAAACCTCGAGGGCCGTAATTCAAAAATCTGAAGGATTTCCCTTCCCCCTTGACTTTAGATTTTTATGAAGAAAACGTCAAAAAAAATAGATGCAAAATTGATCCACCGTGAAAAGTAGCTTGAATATTTTTATCGTTAGCCAACAATTTTGAGAAATAGCTGGTTAATTCCTGCATCTATTTTTTTACGTTTTCTTCATAAAAATCTAAAATCGAGGTGGAAGCGAAAGTGTGGACATCATGAATTTGGGGGCAAAAATTTTTATTTTTGGAGACGGATTTTTGAGAATTTTTTCAGATTTTTAAATTACGGCCCTCGAGGTTTTCGAAAAAAATGTTCAAAAAAATCATAACGTACTCAAATTTGGTTTTAAAAATCTTTAAAAAATTCCGAATGCTATTTTGAGTTTGGAAGAATCATATAAAAAATCATAAACGAAATCAGCGAGGTCGAGGGTCACACTCTGGTCGACTTGGTGTGGAATACCCCATATATATTTACATGTATATATGTGTCTATGCATGTATGCACAAATCGAGGAAACTCTCCGAAACTCCGCCGCTGGGTGAGAATCATAAATCACATTCCGATCGTAAATCGCGCCGCGCTGATCTCTCGCATTGACCTGCCGTTACATCCTTCCTATCATTTCGCGCTTTTTGATGTATGCATTCCACGGTGCTACGCGAGAGAGATATGTGTGAGACGCGTAAAAGCTCACCCTTCGCTCGGTGAAATCCGCGAGCTGCTCCGTCGAGCCGTTTTTAACCGGCGCATTCGAACGCGCGCAAATTTGTCGACCTGGAGCGCGATTTTAACGCGCCTTTAGAATTTATACACATTTTTGGGCATTAATCGTTTGAAGTCATCTTAATTCCTCGATTCCCGGGGAAATCTGTTTTGTCAAAACGATCCCACGACTACTTTTCTTTTTTCTTCTTTATGAATTTTTTTGAATATATAATCATTCAATTTTTTATAAAATAATTTTTAGTACATCAACTAGAATGTTTGAAGGATGTTCTGTAATTTTTTCAAATTTTTACGACCGACAGTTTGGTCATAAATGGACAAGGTCAAATCAAGGTCAAATAAGTGTGATCACTTCACTTTATTTGATAACTTATTCACTGATAGAAATTCCAGAGAGTGATGTAATTAATTAAAAAAAACATTGTTAATAAGAAATTAATAATGTCATTTACCATAAAATAATGAATTTGTGTTGTAAACTGTGTTATTTTCAAGATCGGCCCTCGATCAAAATCCCTTGCGCTAATCTTATCTCAATTCTTTTCCAGATTAAAACGCGATTTCTTTATGATTGCCAAAATTTCGCAATCATGATTCAAGTTGTATGAATATGAAGAAAAAAGAAAAAAATTCGAGCTGAATAGCAATGGTTACGATTTTATAACGAAAATCTCCAAATCGAGAGGCCTGTGTAAACATACAGGAGAAATAATGGATTTTCGATGACAAAGGGTGGATATATTTTCGGGAAAATGCTGAAAATTCGGTATTTGCCCGTGAACGCTCTTTTCCAAAGCACGAAACCTTGGATTATGCCCGAATTTCATAAAGATTAAAGAGCGTGTGATATCGCGATATATCGAAATTATTGCGGAACAAATAATGGATAGACCGCGATATTTCCATCCCTCATATATCGGTGTAGAGAAAAATCTCGGTCCTGTACGAGACATATTATCTTTCCCCATTCCCGATATTATATAAAATCGATCTCACGGCGCTCTCGCTTCTCGTTTGTTCGAGATATTTTCAATAAAACGCACAACTGGCTTGTCCCGTATCGTCTCTCGGTAGCCGCAATCCTCGAGTTCGTCTCGCATCTCTCACGCGCACTTTCTCGTCTCGTACAAACTCCCCTCTTCATCCCTCGTCAAAGGCGAAACGGATTTCCTGTAGCTCCTTTGAAAGTTCAAGTGGAACGACCGTGTTGCCCGCGAGGACAAGACTATATAGATTCTCTACCACCCATATTTGATATATTCGCGGATATACAGAAAATTCATTGTGCATAGAGCACGATATGAGCGTTCCATGTATTAGCTCTGTCGAGTTGTGCGTTCTCGTACAGGGGTAAAACTAGATCGTGATCTAGAGGACTTTAATTCTTGAATCAAGGCTCAGAACACTCGGAAGTAGCTGAAGATCCAAACTTCATGTGATTCTTTCGTGATCTACGATAGTAGATCACAAAAATATCGAAAAAGTGGGCGCAGACATGTAATAATGTGTGTAATATTACACGTAAAGCTATGCGTTTCTGTATGTAGACACAGATCACGCCAGATCTCTTCAGATCACACCAGATCAATCTAGATCACCCCAGATCAATCTAGATCACCCCAGATCATGCTAGATCACCCCAGATCATGCTAGATCACCCCAGATCACGCTATATCAGCCCCAGATCATGCTAAATCGCGCTAGAGCACCCCCAGATCAAGCTAGATCACCCCAGATCACGCTGGATCGCCCCCAGATCACGCCAGATCAAGCGTGTGCATGTTTTATTCTTCGTTAGATCTCGATCTGTCACTCATTCTTTTTTTTCACTATCAAAAGATCCTTGCGAGGTCTGACAAGAGCCGAGAGTCAAGTGCACGCTAATGGGCATGCCCTGGGCTACACGTAGATAACGTCGCAGTCGAGAATATCGATCGTTCTTGATAAGAGCGAACGCGTTACTCGGATCCTGACGCGAGACGATCGAGAACGACGTCGGCAATGATCGTATCGTTCGATTTCGAACTGGTCAGAGCTGGGCGGCCTCTTTTCACCGAAGGGATAGAAAGTCTCTTATAGAGTATGTATAGAGGCAACTGCAGTCCTTGAAACGTTCAACGATCCTGCTCAATTATGTCGCGAGCGATAAACGATTGACATTATCATGATCGATTGACTCGAGTCTCTTAACCGATTTAAACTCTCCACCGCGCGGTTATAGGATTCATTTTTTGGTTTCGTTGCGCTCTGCTAGGGCTCACTCCCTTTTGTATTCTTACGGATGGATATTTATGACAATGACAACGAGGCGAAAGTGTTTCGGAGGGGCCTGATTCATCTGTCTTTGTACACATGTGTTAGATATATATATCTCGTGCATTTGGGAAAAACAATGCGAGTTTGAAAAAGCTCTTTGCCTCGGGGGAATTCGGAAGTCGAGTTTTCACCAGCGACCAACTATTTGTGGTATTGGAGTTTGGAAAACTGTACGATTGCGGGATAAAAGCTCGGTCACAACGTACAGGGGTGACCCGGGAAAATCAGCGCCCTAAGGCGTCCAAAATGAGAATTAAAATAATTTAAAAAATCATAAAAAATTATTTAAAACAATATATGAGGAGTTCTTTTTCAACCAGGCCACTTTTTTTTTCACCCTCTCCGATGTTTTTCAAAATCTGCCAGTTTGAAATATTGGTCAAAAGAAACGTCTGTGATATTTTTTAGATTTTTTTAGGCGTCCGTTCAAGATTTTCAATTTTTCATTACGAACACTGTATCTCAACAAATATTCATAGAAAAAAACATAAGAATAAAAACTTATTTATTTTTTCCACTTTATCGAAAAAAAATTTAAATCATAATTTTTATGCATTGAGAAATTTGAAATTTGGCAAAAAAATGAGAATAAATTTTTTTTTAACCTAATAACACACTTTCGATTTCGGTACAAATTTTACAGTATATCTGTCATTGGGTAGAGAGTCTGCGAAAAAATTTTCAGAATGGCACCTGCAATGGTTACGATGAAAAAAAATAAAAACCCTGCGAAACGTCATAACCACATATAGATTTCGCAGGGTTTTATTTTTTTTCATCGTGACCATTGCAGGTGCCATTCTGAAATTTTTTTCGCAGACTCTTTACCCAATGACAGACATCCTGTAAAATTTCCACCAAAATCGAAAGTGTGTTATTAGGTTTAAAAAAAATTTATTCTCATTGTTTTGCCAAATTTCCATTTTCTCAATGCAGAAAAATTGTGATTTTAATTTTTTTCGATAAAGTGCCAAAAATAAAAAAGTTTTTATTCTTATGTTTTTTTTATGAATATTTTTTGAGATACAGTCTTCATAATGAAAAATTAAGAATCTTGAACGGAGGCCTAAAAAAATCTTTAAAAAATCACAGACGTTCCTTTTGACTAATAATTTCAAACTGGCAGATTTTGAAAAAAATTGGAGAGGGTGAAAAAAAAGTGGCCCGGTTGAAAAAGAACTCCTCATATATATTAATCAAATCAATTCGCATAGGAATAGGACATCTCGTGGAAAGAAAAAATCCTGCAAATCGAAAATTTCCCACATCTTTTGGGATAGCTATCGATAAAGATGAGGAAACTGCAAATTTCTCATTTCCATGGTTTTGTACTTTATTCCAAATTTTCGATATTCTTTGCCAAAGGACTGTGATGATTTTATAACTTCGCAAGAAATTTCAGTGCAATATCTTGGATATTGTATAAAGTTACAATGCGAATAGGAAAATATGGATAGAGGACAATGGCCTTCAAAAATTTGCAAAAATCGATGGTTGAACTCGAAAAATCTGCCAAAAATTGAACAATGATCGGAATCGGATCGGAACCCAAGTTGAAGTCAAAATCGTATTTAGAAAAAACATTACGGTCATTTTAGTGAACCGATTCAAGTATGTCCAAAATGAAGAAATTTTTTTTGTTTTATTAATTTTTTTCAAACCTTATATCAATGTATTTTCCCCCTCTGAACACGAATCTATCAATATTTTTCCCAAAAACTCAAAATTTTCATAAATTTTCCATAAAAAAACATTTACCTAAGTATCTCTTCCGGTCTCTCACGGATAAATTTTTCTTCTCTAAAAATTCTGCGCCATCCTAAATGATTATATACTTCTCCCGTCGAAAATTTATCTAAACAATCAACTTTTTCAAAATATGCATAATATTCCTATTGAAGAAGGAAAAATAGATTCCATAATTACCAACCAATCATTCCACGATGACGGAAACAATAATTACCATTATAATGACGATATTAATAATAATAATAATAATAATAATAATAATAACAACAACAACAATAACAATAATTAAGGGTTGGTGCGCTATATGTAAAGGGACACGCCGGAGGCTGAAAGCGCACGACAGATTCGCTCCTATCTTCTCGAAGCGTACAATGCGCCACTTGTGCGATGTAATTTCGTTAACGAAGCAAATGCAAATTTACAATGTGAGAGTACGAGAGAGGGGCGCCAGAGATGAGGGGCGGGGGAGGGCCAAAGGGATGAATCGCGACGATGAACACGAGTTGTCGTATAATATGGAGTCGATTCAGGGCAGGAACAGAGGGAGGAAGAGGGAGGGGGATGAAGATGCGATGAGGATGAACCAGAATATGGACACATAGTCCGGGTAATATCCTCAACGAGATGACTCGTATATATAGATATAGTGCCCAAGCCCAAAGGAATTGGCCTAAGGTGTCGATATCGAACAAACCGAGAGACAGAGAGGGAGTGAAATCCTCTTCCTGCATTCCCTTTCTCTTTCTCATTCGCTTGCCGATATCAAACCTTCGTGCTTTATACGAGAGAACCGTATCAAAGGCCATCGATCAAACGATTCTCACACTTCTCACGCGACAATTTCTTCCCTCCTCATCATTCGCAATCCACATTTTTAAATGAAAAATAAATCATGATGATCGTACCAAGACGATTAATCATTCGCTGATGAAAATGAAAAAAAAAAACATTTAATCTAAGTTTCTGTTAATAATTTTTTTTTCCTGCGACAAAATGTCAGAGAAATTTATACGGTTCATGTATCTCTGTTTCCGAGGCTACAAACAGCAAGATTCTCACGTTTCGACGCTCGCGAATTTCCGTTTTAGAGCATCGCACAAACACACGTCAGAGGAATTTTGATGCTCTAATTTAAAGGGGATATTTAATTTATTTAAATTGATATTTAATTTAATATTTGATTTAATATTTGATTTAATATTTAATTTAATATTTAATTTAATATTTAATTTAATATTTGATTTAATATTTAATTTAATATTTAATTGAATATTTAATAATGTATATTACCGGCGAAAAGTTTCCGGACGAAACTTCAAAAAACTTCATTTCCTGTTTTTTAAAATTATTTTTACAAAATTGTTCTTAGCTTTGGACTCTATTTTGAAAACACTTGTTTTTCGCCTTTTTCTCCTCTCTTCAGATGCATCCACCTTCTAGGGGAATTTTTTTAAATACATTTTTACGATTGGATTTGAGAGATTTTTTTTCCCACAGTTATTCTGTTTACTATGAAAAAAGAGGAAATTTGGAAAATCCTGTGTAACACGAAAACAAAGAGAATTCATAAAAAATTTCCAAATAGCAAAAAGTTGCGTCCATTGTCGTTGAGTTGAGAGGAATTTTTTCAGACTTTTTTTTCCAACATTTTTTTTTTACTTTTCTGGGTCGGAGCTCACAAAATTCAATTACCAAAACTCGAGAGCTATGGGATTATTGATAACATTTCAAGAGGAGAAAATACTTTATTTGACCATTTTCAACACATTGGAATTTTTTTCACTTTTTTCCCGAAAAAAAATGGTGAAAAGAAAATTTGAAAAAATTCCTCTAAACTGAACAAAAACACGAGCAACTTTTTGCTACCTTGAAGTTATCCATGAATCTTCTTTGTTTTCGTGTTATACGGGATTTTTCAAATTTCCTCCTTTTTCACAAAAAACAAAATAACTTTGGAAAAAAAAATCGCTCTAAGTTTAAAAAAAAAGGAAATTGAAGCTCAAACTTTCCCCTTTATGAATAGTTGTTTTTAAAAAGAGTCAAAATCTAAAGACAAATTGTAAAAATAATTTAAAAAATATTAAATGAAGCCGAACCCCTTTGAAATGCCGTTTGTTAAATTAGTTTACGTTGACTTCCGGCGAAATGGCATAAAAAAACGTTCCAGACCTTTTTTGAAGTTTTGTCTGGAAACTTTTCGCGGGTAGTGTATTTGATGTAGGGGGGAAATCCTTTATATTAAATTATTATTTAGCTACGATAAATTCACCCAAAATAAATTTAAAAAATCCCAAACATCGGTCCCATTTATCAGGCACATATTCAAATAAATCCTCAAAAACTAATCCCAATTAAATAAATCGTTTTTCCGGCTGTGTTTATTAGACTGTTTCATTTTTCGTTTTACGCATCAAAAGTTTAGGGATTTTAGTGTAATATGATGTTTCGCGCAAGGAACACGCTAGCAAAAAATATTTAGAGGTGACTCAATCGACCTCAAGATCATATTTTGCACGAATTTTTTATATATTTTTTCTAACTTTATTTTTTTTAATAATGAAAAAGTGAAAAAATTGATTCACCTCTTCAAGTTGACTGTCAGAGTCCACCTTTCGCGTGGTGCATTGTAACATAAAATTAAGAAGTTACAGCATGAAAAAGTATTTTTTAAAAATATAAAAAATTCCGTCATTCTTCTCATTTGAATATTTTTTTTTTTTAACTTGTTTCATATAATACACCCTGTGTAACCTTTTTATTTTACATAATATATGATCTCGAGGAAGGAGCAGCTGGTTAGTCAACCCTGAGAGGTGATTCATGAATGTGACCTTAAACCCGATTGAGACACCTCCAAATATTTTTTGCCAGCGTGTTCCTTGCGCGAAACATCATATTACACTTAAATCCCTAACCTTTTGATGCGTAAGACGAAAAGTTAAAAAAAAAAGCCGAAAAATGAAACAGTCTAGTGTTTATGCGATTATGCAACTCATGTTTTTCCTGCGTTGCTCAAACGATTAAAATTGTTGGCTTTTTTCGCGAAATTCAACAAAAGTTTGTTTGGCTCACGGTTGAGCGAGACGTATACGATTTGCGAATTCTCCGGTAATTGCGGTCCCGCTATGTCCGCCGTGCCACCCTCATATGTATGTAGCTTTGACGAACGCACCCTCATTTTCCCCCTCATGCCCCTCCCCCCTCCCTCCCCCTCCAAGGGTGAGGGATGGTTATGCACAATCCGCTTTTCAAAAAGCAACGAAAAGGCTGAACACCGCGCGAGCAATTAAACGTTGATGAATGCAAAAAAAAGAACACATTTTCCTTTTAATTTTTAACAACGCGTGACTGTCACAAACCATATATACATATATATAGTCAGGAAATCATGGCCGCTGAGTGGACAGAATTTTTTACGTTTAGCTCAGCACAAAGCCTCGGTCGTCCACGCAATAGAAGTGTGTGCATTAAAAAAAAAAGGGGGCATTCACAAATGTGCTAAATGCCGAAGGATATTTGCACGGGCGAAATGCGATCCATACGAATAATTCCATGCAAACTCGTGGATTTCCCATAAAGGTTTTTTTTTAAAGCCTCGAATTAGCATTGATTTTAATTATTAATTTATCATCAATTTATACCTAAAATTAAGGAATTTTGGGCCTGGGGTCTATTGTACCCCAGTGTCGTCAACCAAGGGTTAATTAATCATCAATTCTCATTCCATTTGTCGGTCGAATTGCATTCGATTTGCGTGGCAACGAATTTCATCCCTCCATTGGGAATGGTTTTGATTGGGAAAAACTGGGGATTAGACTGACGAGGGAATTTGGGAGCGCGGACAGCTGCTATGAAATTCCTCATACATTTATATCCCTATAAATATAGTATAAACAAGGGAGAAGAATATACGTATATTCGGGGGAGGCAGAGAATAAGAGAGAGAGAGATCGATGCTTGACTGCCGCGGAATCGTGTCACTATTATTTGCTGATGTGTTGATTGTAGATTGGTTACAATCGCGTTTGAGCGCGAAGGACCCGTAATTATGACGCGGGAATCCCGCGCACCCCCTGCGAAAACGTTATATATATATGTGTATGTAAAGCGATGAAGGAGTAGATTGAACCACTAGAGTGGAGATGCAAGGGGGTAGCGTTAGTTGTATAGTAGTGAGCAAAAGCCAAATCCACCCTCATCCCCTGGCGAAAATGGCGCGCGCGCGCGCGTGATGTTTCGCCGTGTTATAGAGGTGCTGAATGTGGTGCTGAATCCCACCCCTTTATCCACGACCGCTCGTTCGCCCGTTAAATATCTGACTATTTGATCTGCCGCCCACCACCCTCCCCTTCCCCCATTTACTCAAACGGCGTGAAATTCAACAAAGTTGCTGAGTGCCGCAACGAGCAGCCAAAGAGAGAGAGAGAGAGAGAGAAGGGGATGAACTGTGAAACTCGCGAGGGTTCAGGCTGCGATTGTCTGTGGGGTGCGATTGCAATGTGTGGGGGTGTATCTGTGTCAAGTGGGGTGACCCGCAGGTACCGCGATGCCCGTGGGCATGTCCACTCTCTCTCTCTTCCTCTCTCTCTCTCTCTCCCTCTCTCTCTCTCTCTCTCTCTCTCTTCCGCTTATTGAGTCCTCGCATCTACACCTCTTCCTCTCTTCGATCCCCTCATCGCACTCCAACAGTCATCTCATTCGACCTCATTTGGAGGGGCCTCCGCGCAGCCCATTAATGCACACTCGCGTGAACGCGTTATTCGCCTCCTGATGACTTCCGGACCCAGAGAGAGAGTGAAAAAATAGAGTTAAAAAAAATGCTGAGGAGTGTTTTGCTCGATACAGACTGATACGCTACATCCTGGTACAGGAAGTTATTGTGTCGACACTGAAACTGATTTGAACACGAATGAACACGAGATCGATCGATCGCCTGACGACTTTTTCGATTTTGCTTCCTCATAGAGGAAACTTTGTTTTCACGAAAACAATTTTTTTCGCAATTTTCATGTCAGTATGTTCAAAATGTCCCAAAACGTCGAGCAATCACATTTAGAAAAAATGTCCGGACGTGTGTGTGTGTGTGCGTGTACGCTTTGTGCTTTCCTTAAAATGAATATGTCTGGAGAACACTTTGGGCGATCGACTTGAAATTTGGTATACAAGTAGACGACGTATGTCCCTGTTCCAAGTGCAATTTTTTTGACATTGCAAAATAATTGTCTATTTGGCTGGATTTTGTATTTTCTGTAAATTGTTTGTTAGTCGTCTAACTTTTGTAATTTTGCAGTTACCACCCTGAAATTTTATATGCAGATACACTTTATAATAAGGACGGTTGAGATTGAATTTGGGAAAAATCGCTCAAGAGATTCGGTTTGAAATGTTTTTTAATTTTTCGCAAAAAATTTGCAAGTTCTCTAACTTTTGTAATTTTGCATCTATCGAGCTGAATTTTTTTGTGACGATACACTCAATGACAATGAAAAATAATACCGCATTTCATAAAAATCGCGTGAGGGGTTCGGTTAAAATGTTTTTTTGACACTTCCATAAAAATTTTGTTAAGTCTCCAACATCCGCATTTTTAGAAGTATCGAGCTAAGACTTTTTGCACAAATACACTAGATTATGAGAATGGTCAGGGTTGAATTTGGTGAAAAACGCTCGAGATGTTCGTTCGCAAAAAAATTTTGAAATTTTCGAAAAATATTTGTTAACACTAAGTTTCCTAATTTAGCGGCTTACGAGTTCACTTGTCTAGCACCAATACACCGAACGATAAAAACCATTAATAATGTAGCCGAACGGAATTGCTAAAAAATCATGCAAATTAGAAATTTGCACATAGCTTCTTCATTTGTTTCCGTCGTTCGTGAAGCTTCCTTTATGAGGAAGCCATGATAATAAACAGACACATGTCACAAAGATGGTCAAGGAGATCCTCATAAAGGAGGGTTGACGAACGACGAAAAAAAATGAGGAAAAAAAATGACGACAAAAAAATGAGAAAAAATGAGAAAGTATCTATGTATAGCCTTGTAAAATTAACTTTAATTGAAAAAAATCTCCAGTCAATCACTAGTCAGTCCTATTCTGAAGAAGTGTGCAAAATTTCAATAAGTGCATTAGTTTTTGAGAAATCGTAGCCTACTTCAAAAATAGTGTTTTTGGAAGAATGTCAAATGAAGGAAAATTCCAAAGGCTCTCTCTCTTCGAAACTGATTTTCTCAAAATTCTGGATATAATTTAAAAGATGGACTAAAAAAAATTTATGAAACTAAATTTTCCCTGATTTATTTGAATCTGGGCCTAGAAAAAAACTCATTAAGCCGAATATTCAAGCAAAATATTTAAATTAATTTTTGCAAAATTCTGCATGGACGTAATTTCAAAAATGCATCCCCAAAAAACATTAATTTTATTAAAGCAAACTTTTTTCCAATTTATTCGAATTCGGGCCTAACAAATAGTCCATTAGGCCGACCAAAAGTTTGTTTATCCCAAATAAATTCACTCAAGCTCAACAAATCATCCCTCTTTCCGTAATCTGCCGATTTATACATCCAAAACTTATATTCATGCGAATATGGTGTTCTCTTGCACTTTGTGGTTGAAAAAGGGGAAAAAAGGTTGAAAAAAGGGAATCGACCATGTACATTACGGAGTGCGCTCGTGGTAAATCGTGGATTTACCTAAAAGTGCTACTCGGGTCTTCTGACTCTGGTTCATCGACCCGTTGGGGTTGAGGGGGGGGGGGGGGGGGGGGGTGGAATGCGTCGTTGGCGGGTCGCGTGGAAAATGAAAGAGCAGCAGCAGCGGCAGCTAACGGAGAATTCGCCTTATACTACATGTGTATTAGTAAGATGAAGAGGTTTTTTCCCGTATATTGCAAACTCACAAAGTATCAAATGGAAGGAGGAAGCCATTCTTCTTGTAATAAGTCACCCCGGTCGGGGGTCCCGGTGCAAGAGGGCGCGCTGGGGGTGAGTTTTTCGCGAGTGGCGCGGGACTTGCTCTCTCTCCTGGAGAATCTTGCTCTCTCTCCTGGAGAATCTTGCTCTCTTTCCAGTGAGCAAACCGTGTATGAAGCAAGCCGTTTATACACATATACACTTCTAAATACGTATTACATATATATATGGGGCATTTCACTCCAAATCGACCACTTTTGAGCCCGACCCCTTTCGATTTGGCTGAAAGTTTTTTATCCTCTTGTGCCCTATGAATAATGTTTCTCAGAATTTTTTCAAATTTTTTTACCCAACAAAAAAAAAATTATGAATTTGTGAAAAAAATTGCTTTTTTTTAAATAGCTATAATTTTTTCAAAATTTGATTCATTGAAACGTTTTTTTTTCAAAATATTCGTTTTTATACGTACTTTTTGAATAAAAATACACAAAAATTATTGAAACCCATCTTCATCGTTTTTTTTTTTTAGATTTTTGGAAAAAATCTTCAATTTCTCGATGATTACCATTTTTAATTTTTTTCTTCTTTTTGTTATATCAAACTTTGACATCTTCTGCAAATCCTCAAATTTTTTCAGAGTGGTGTTTTTTTTATTTCTATTTTTTTTTCCAGTTGAAAAAAAAATTTGAACTAGCCTTATTTCTCATAACACCATTCTGAAAATTTTTAAGGGTGTTCAGAGAGCTTCTAAATTTGAAAAAAAAATTAAAACAAAAATTAAAAGTGGTATTTATCGAAAAAATTGTTGTTTTAAAAATAGCTATAACTTTTTCAGAACTTGACTTATCGGAACGTTTTTTTTCAAAATTTTTGCTTTCAAATGTACTTTAAAAAAAAATACTTCAAAATTATTCAGAGCTCCCGTCTATTTTTTATCTTAATTTTTCGAAAAAAATCAAATTTTTTCGATAATTACCACTTTCAATTTTTACTTTTATTTTTTTTCGAAAATTTGGAAGTACTCTGAACACCCAAAAAAAATTTCAGAATGGTGTTGTGAGCAATAAGGCTAGTTGAAACATTCGTTTTTTTTCAATTGGGAAAAAAAATAGAAATTAAAAAAACACCGGTCTAAAAAAATTCGAGGATTTGCAGAAAACGTAAAAGTTTGATACAATAAAAAGAAAAAAAAAAGAAAAAATGGTAATTATCGAGAAATTTTCGATTTTTTCCAAAAATCTAAAAAAAAAACAATGAAGATGGGCTTCAATAATTTTTTTGTATTTTTTTCAAAGAGAAAGAATATTTCGAAAAAAGAACGCTCTGATAAGTCAAATTTTTAAAAAGTTATAGCTATTTGAAAAAAAAACCATTTTTTTCAAAAATTCATAACTTTTTTTTGGTAGAGTAAAAAAATTTGAAAAAATTCTGAGAAGCGTTTTTCATAGGGTATAAAAGGATAAAAAAACTTTCAGCCAAATCGAAAGGGGTTGGGTTCAAGAGTGGTCGATTTGGCGCGGAAAGCCCCATACATAAAAAACCTTGGGGATATAGAGAATCGCCGCTCTTACGGTTTGGAATTTTATCCTGTCTTGGTGCTTTGCCTGCAACGTTTTCCCTCGTGTACAGTGACCTTTTACAAGGAAAATGGCTTCCTCTCTCGCACGACGACGAGAGAGAGAGAGAGAGAGAGCGAGAAAGAGTGAGGGAGAGAACGTAATTTATTTCCCAGGCGCTTTGGAAGGGGTTGAAATCTCTCGTGCTCGTGTGTGAGGGGGTGAGCGCGTGTATCGCTAAGATGGGGGTTAGAAAGAAGAAGGCGAAGACGACGGAAAGAAGAAACTCTCGCAACCCCCTCGCAGCGTCGTCGGACGCTTTCCCTCTGAATTCTATTAGCTTGGAACCGCGTTTTTGCGTATTCCAACTCCAGCTTTCATCATCGTCGTCTTCTTCGTCTCCGTCGTCTTTCCTCCATCTTCAGCGTTGCGAGAATCTTCGCGTTTTATCCTCCGCAACACAAGAGTCCGCATCCAAAATGACGTATACATGTATATGTCAACTTGCACTCGAGTTCGTTATTGAAGACGTCCCGTTAACGTAGTTTTTGTCAAAGCTTTCCCGAGACAGATTCGCCGGATCGAATAGCAACGTCTCTTGTCGCACGAGAGCCTCTCAATGCATCTCTGATTTTTCCAGCAACGCTGTTGAGGTTCCCTGGATCTGTGCTTGTATATTATTCATAAGGTAAATGTCCCAATTATTGAACAGGTCCCTAATATTGAAGACTATCTTGTATTTTTGTTATTTCTCATTCACTTGCATGCATTTACTTATTTATAAAAATTTCATTACATATACGGAACTTTCAGCTATCGAAATGTTACTTTACTTGTGCAAAAAAAGTTTTAATTAATAGAGAAAAAAATTATTTAATCAGCAACGGTGACCCGATTTGACGTCTCCGTGGTAACTGCTTATCGTTTTTGCTAGAACGCGCCGCTTCACGCGTAAGGGCATGAAAAATTCAAAAATTGTCGCATCTCGAAAAGTAAAAGCGTTTCAGGTTCCTCAGAAAATTTCTTACAAATAACAATTTTGAAAAAAAAAATTTAATTAATTATTTATTAAAAAATACGGTGTTCGATCATTGGGACATAGAAAATGCAGTGTGTCCCAATTATTGAACACTCGAATTCTCCAAGATGGCGTCATTAAACCCATCAAAACATCCACTGAGAAAAAAAAATGGTTGAATATGCAAAATCGTTTAGTTGAATACGTGCAACTAAATATTTAGTTGTACAATCCAAATTTTTGTTGCCTGAACAATATTTTGGTCAACCAAATCGCGGAATTATTCCAGAAACTAATTATTTAGTTAGAGCAAATAAATATTTAGTTGCAGGTATTCAACTAACGATTTTGCATATTCAACCATTTTTTTTCTCAGTGTCGAGACGGTTAACGCGTGACAGATCGTGTGAATCGGATTTATTCAAACAAAAACTGTAAGTTCCTGAATAAACTTACCTTTGTTCTTTTAATAA